>JASDDO010000012.1:414334892-415570384 GCA_030015575.1 Agapanthus africanus
TACTACTGGAGTACCTACCAGTAAATCTCCTACCATGGCCATGGATTTGTGTAATGGCTCTCCTAGACACAGCACGACCTCGCCCCCAATACCGGGAGAGACGAATCCCCTGCCGATCCGCTCACGTGCCTCCATATGGCTCGGGACTGTACCCAAAAGCTACCTGTTTGCACGACTCCTTTGAGCCGTGGTAGGGTAGAAATCAAAGCACAGTGGGAACTCACACGAGACAAATGACGACCTCAGGTCGATGAACTAACCTGTACACATGTCACCAGGGAACTGCTATCTGACGGTAGATATAATACTAACTAGCAGATTCCCGGCGAGTCCTGTCCGGTGTACTCATAACCCAATGAGCACCTGTATACATCTTAGGTGATCCAACTGACACCAGTGGCTTGTGAGACCGGCCACCGCCCCTCGTCGGGGTCTCGACTGTACACACTAGTCTACTCCGGAGTATCGATGCCCTGTCTCGAAACTCCCACGACTAGGGACCACAATTAAGGATATGCATATAAACTACCCAACTCTCACGTATATGATCGCCATCATACTGTTGGTAGTAAAGCAAGATCCTAAGGGCTCTATCAAAGTGTAACATGCAATCAGTCACCTGAACATGTACACGACTGATAAAGGCAAACCAGATAGCATACTATCATCTCGAGTAAGACTGTGCTACCAGGATAGGTCCTCCGCAATCATTGCAATCACGTACCTGCGATCCAATAATTGACTATGAGGGCACTATCTCCAACAATCTCCCACTTGCACTCAAGGCTAATATTGCGATGTCGACTACTCACAGCGCGTGTGAAACCGAACATCCAACTCCTCTACTAATCAGTTTCACAAAGCCCGTTTGTAAAACTATTGTGTTCGAGAAATAGCCTCGGTGAGTGGATCCGCCTAGAAGTTTCTTTCTGTATCTCTCTTAATCTCAAGTTCGCGGAGAAAGCCATCTCCCGAATTGAGTAGTACCTGTCTTAGAATATGTCTGGATATCTGATGGGACCTTAGTTCATAAATGAACTCCATATCCAAACTTCTTAGACTATATGGATCACTGAACCTAATCAGTATCCGGCACCATGCCACCCACAGTATCCTCTGGAACCACCTGTCCATAATACTGTCCCTCGTCAGAGGGAAAACTAAAAACTCTGACAATCACTCTGTCATTCATGTCACCTTTGAAGCCTGGAATGATAACCGTCTCCCGAAAGAGGCTGCCGTTATCAAATCCGTAGAACATGTACTAATGTTCTAAAACTGCTTCCTTATGTTTCTCCAGGATTGGATTAATACAAACTCATTGCAACTAGTGCAAAAACAACATTTGGTGTGGTACTTGACATCTCATGATTGACTCAATTGCCTAAGCAAGTGATCTGCCAATCATGCACATCCCTCTCCCCCTTTAGTCTATACGACACCTTTAGAGAGGGTGACTCCATCACCTGCAGGTACACCACCATGCTAGGAGTCAACTATTCCAAAAACCATTAGAATATCTGTCAAAGTACCCACATTGGGAAACTACCCAAATCCAGATCCAAAACCATAGATCCAGAAACCAGAATGTCAAATATTATATCCATATCCTGTCTGGAGAAACAACTGTGTGACGACCACAGTACAACCGATCGTAGTATAGGAATTTTACTTCCTACTCTGTGTATGTCATCCTGATACCATGACATCACACCCTACTACCTTCTTAACTGATCCATCCCCTATTCTGATTGAAGTCAAACCCATGACTGTCACATCAAAATTAGATGATCTATCTCCGCTAAAACTGCTCAAGTCTATAAATAGATATAAGCATCTTGCCCACTATGCTTCCGTTGCTCCCACTGACTACGACAACCCTCCTACCGGGTCTCATATCCAGGAACAACAGTAGTGTCAAGTCTGGGTAGATAAGAACCTCCCTGTCACCGTCACTGAGGCTACCGAAGTACCTCTCGGGCGTCTGAGGTTACCTACCATACCTGCGGAGTGGCTATTGGAATGTCAAACCTGATTGAATATATAGGTCCTATTAAATTTTCCGTAATCGTTCGCGGTTCTGGAATCACTTCCAGTTCTACCATACTCCCACTACTGTTTTCTGAAAAAGATCCATTTTTACTAAAACTGTGGCGAGTCAAGAACAATATCACTATTGATCTTCGAAATGGTAGAATATCAACCCTCGTCATAGCCAGGGTCAACCCACAAACAGCCATTACAGAAACGTGCCCTGAGTTATCCAGTGTCTGGTTTTAATCATAAGCTGGACAACTCCCCGTACCTTAACATCTTTTAAGGTAGGAACTATTCTATATCCAATATAGAAACTTTGGCACTAATTTAATTGGAACCATATTCAATCCATGCAGCTGTCTCCAGTGCATATCAACTTAATGGAAAGAGGCTAATCAGCATTACTCAACTTAGGAATCCATCCAATTATGAGTAACCTGAAAGAGAAAGACGTTTCTCAAAACCATCACTATCATCTGAATACCAATCACAAGAATCTACATCTTCGATCTCTTTGAAGAATCCCGATACTTGTGACACCTGGTTCTCCACTTTATTCTTATACCCACAACTTCTCAAAACTTAGACCTTGTATTTCTACGAAACACTCGTCTAAATACTAGAGAAGTTATAAGTAAATAGAACATAGTACGAGGACCTACCCCTTTGTCCTGATGGATACTTGGACAACATACAATACTCTGTATAAGTCCGCTGAGTTAAACAACTCAAAACATGTGCGTTGTAGGTGGAAAACTGTACCCTGGCGATTTCCTCAAATATCACCAATTACAACGAATTCCGATATAATGAGGATGATCACCTAATTCCCAATATCTTACTCCCACTCATCATCTGTAAAACCATACAGATATGAGAATAAAACCTGGTAAATACATACCCTTGGAGTAAGTGTCTAATCGGGAAAACAATTTTTCCTTTAACAATGCACTGAAACATGAAAATGTTTCGTATGGGTATCCTGGTATTCATAGCAATGCCCCTTCCATAATCCAATTCATGACTTCAACCGTATATTTTATTGCCATCTCTCCAAATCCCTTTTATTTGTCTTTAGTCGTTACCTTCTGTACACCATCGTTAGGCTAAATGGTTTTCTTCCTTCCCTACCGTTCGGCACCAGCCTATGGTTTGGAAGAAGACTATCCATTAAGCATAATAGGTGTACCCTCCTAAACCAAGGAGTACTCGTAACTGAGAGAAGGTGACGATAAAAGACAACTGAATAATACCTTATTCTTTTAAAGGTGAAATAGGAGTGGCGATGAAGTACGCGGTTTTGGTCGTGAATGATATCAGTCGCAATTTACTTTGCCCTCTTTCTAATCCCTTTATTTGTCTTTACATATTACATTCTGCACACCCTACTTATGCTAATTGGTTTTCTTCATTCCCTACCTTTCGGCACCAGCCTATGGTTTGGAATAAGACTATCCAATAGGCGTAATGGTGTACTCTCCTAAACCAAGGAGCTCTCGCAACCTGAGAGAAGGTGATAATAAAAGACAACTGAATAAACCAATTCTATTTCTCCTGAACCTGGATCCATCCCCGAAGAAGTCCCTTCGAGTTCGTATATAACCATACGATGGATCTATCCAATGGAAGTGGATATCCGTAGTAATACGGGTGTTCTGAGAAATTCAAAGGGTAAAAGAAGGAGTGGCAATGACTTATGCAACTCGGACAATCCAAAAGCCAGTATTTTAAGAAGGTTCGGTCAACCTGGTCACTGAGTCATAGTCTAGGGTCGGTCAAAGGTCGCTGCCAAAGAGAGAGAGAGAAAAGAAACACTCTGCGTGCACTCTATCCTAGATCAGAATGGTCATCACTTTATCTAATCCGGAAACCTCCCACTGTCCTGTCAAATTCTCCTCCAAACCTAAAGAAGAATCAATCGGGATCACCCGAAGAGTAAACCAACTCATCAGTGGGAATCGGGATCCAACTCTCATCGCATGTTAACGTGATGGAATGCATCCACGTTATTCATACTCCAGAAGGTATGCGCATACTCGGCAAGTTTCAGTTTCTTTAGAAACTCCTGATATTATTTTCTTGCCCCATGCTCTTATGATCCTGACTAAGGGCCAGCAAATCATAAGTCACATGTCAAGTTCTGCCCGTCATTACCTTGTTAATTTGAACCCACCCGTACTCGCCCTTGACTAAGGGCCAACAAGGCTGTACGACTGTCCCAAACCAACTCATCTATCTATGCAACATGTGAACACCCCAGCAGCTACCAATCACTATGTCCTAGCTAAGGGCTAGACCAACATAGCTTGAATACTACTGACCATCCATATGAAATGACGGAGGGCTACGACTGGTTTTTGGCGAAAAACCTTTAGCGTAGTGAACTTGATATCGCTGAAGGAACCTGATAGCTTTTTAAAATATAGTGGCGAAAACCTTTTGCTAAAGAGGTCACTCCCGGTAAAGGGATCTCGGCTCTTTCCTCATGGAATGAGGTGCAGGATATTCCACTGAATACCGCTATGCAAAGCAACATGTAATCGACTATAGTGAAGTTATTACTCTGACGCAAACTTCTGTCCAAGGGGTCGGTCCCGGTGAAGGGATATCGGCCCTTGCCTCGTCGAATGAGGTGCTGGATATTCCACCGAATACCGCTATGCATAACAAAAGGAAACGTCTTTGCAATAACACTTTTTAAATTGTTCCAACAACTGTATACAGGTTTGTTTTACTTTGCGTTGATCAGAATCAACACAGTCCCATCATTTAATCACACCAGAAAAGAACGAAAATAAAATGTACATATATGCCATCCGCATTCGTCACTGGGTCCCGTCATCACTCGTTAGGTTACTTAACTAACGACAGAGCGGGGGCTGGACTAGCGCGGGTGTAAAACATATACAACATCTAATAGTATATAAACCAATATACATAATCGCTCCAGGCGTGATAATATGCAACATTACAGAAAAGTAATAAGCATCACAGAACAATACAGATAATCTGGGATCCCCGAGTTTCACAGAGCCGCTGCTGAAACTCGACGTTCCCCTGTCGTGTGGATAGCCTGTGCAATGAAACCTAGACCCCTACGGGTGCGGCAAGTTACCCGCCAAAACCTGAAGCGAGGTAATCCCCACAGCATAGTGAATGGAACACCCGGCACTTCACGGAATCCGGTAAATTGAGCACCCCTCCTTGGGTCAACCTGAACCCCCTACGAGTGCGGCGAATAGTCTGCCAATTCTGAAGTGGGGCCCTTCTGCCTCTCAAAGCCATGAGATGCGGACCCGTTGCTTTCCCGAACCCGGCTATCCGTGCACTCCGTCGCGGGGCAAAACCTAGTACAGTAATGAAAAATAGTACAATAGGTACATCGACCGCAACCTGGTCGTGCCCCAAAAGAATATTATACAACAGGCAGTGACGGCAGTCCACATGTTGGACGCTCGCCCCGCAATATCAAATGTACAAATAAACTCAAACTGTACTACCATTGCACACTGCTATCCACCACAACAAATCCGCAACATCACAGCACAACACAGAACATCAACGCGAATGTCACGTTCGCAAACCCGTCTAAAAGAACTATAGCAATCAGACGCAGTTTACCGATCAAATGACATTCCCGGTCGGAGATATAATGTAAGCACTGTAAACTAACGTGTTTAAATTTCGATCGACCAAAGACCAAATTTCAAAAAGTGGGCCCCACTGCTTACTGGTGAACAGTAACAAAATCTAGGCCAAAACTTTATATTCCAAAAACCCCAAAATCAATCAAAGAACCCACTGTCCAAATTTAGGGGCACGTGCTCCCCACGTGGCCGCGGTTGCGCGGCCAAACCATGGGTTTGGCCGCCCTTCCGCGGCAGCCTGGAGGGATCACGACCCCAAATTTGGTCGTGGTTCTTAGAATTCCCTGCACGGATTTTTAAGACATCCAGAAATAAATTTTGAGACCGTTTAAAATTAACAGAAACTGTCGGGATAAGAAATTGCGATTTTTGCGATTTTTGATTTCCGGTCGGATCGATGTTTTAAACGCGTTAGCACAAGTTAGTATAGCAAAATGGTTAGGCTCTGATACCACTGTAAGTCTACGCTAGCGCCCCGGCCGTCTACAGACGCCAAATGCGGAACAAAAACTTTTAAACTGGCGCTATCGTATACTTTAACCCGGATCTGCCATTATTGCTAAACTAACAAACTGTAAAGAGTGTAGAATGGTTATACCGAACGATCCGAGTCCTTCGTTCTTCAACCATCATCCCACGCTCCGTTGCGGCTGCTCCGATCTCGTCGATCGCCGATCTCCTCGTCGAGGTGGCACCACATGATCGGTTCTTTAAACGGGCTCCCGCCTCTGACTCGAGGCAACTCGATCGTCAAGTTTGCCAAAAGAGACGACCAAGAATGATGTAGAGAATGAGTAGATGACTTTGTCTCACTTCGTCCAAGTCCGTGGACGATCGGTTAATGAAGTTGCCGTGGAAATCGGGTGATGGAATGAAATGAACTGTGAATTCCATACACCCCAAAACTATCATATCTTTTCTAACCGATGAAATCAACAACCATCAGAGAGAGAGGAGGGGGCCGGCCTCTTATAAAGAGAGAGGGGGTGACCGTAGGAGAGGGGGAGGTGACCATATCACAAATATCATGATAAAAGATCTTAAGCAAAACAAAACCATCAATTTCAAAGCATGAGTCATTAAAAGGAACCAATCACATTAAACCTAGTCACCTTATCCTTAATGACTCACCAAGCCTCATCATCACTTCTAGAAGCTTCTAGAATGATGACTCACCCCAACTGAAGAAAAGATAAATCCGTCTTTAACAGAATGTTAAAAGACGGCTGATAGAAAACTGGAAACTGGCAACTTCCAAAAGTGATCCTGAAACGACTTTCAGGATAACCCCGAAACTGTATAAATATACCCGCATTTATATTACGACCGAATATAAATGCAACTGAGACAAAGATATTATACCTACTCAATATAATACTCGGATCCGGCTTAAACCAAAGCCGACCAGTATCATCTGCCCGAAAACTGACACGTGCGTAAACGCACGTGCATTTTCCGAACCCTGCCATAAAACCATACGGCCTCTACAACGTTTCGCCCGAACTTGGGAAACTGTCTGTGGGGGACTCTAATGACTCGTCAGCACCCTGGCAGTGGGTTTAACCACAAACCGTCAGCGGCACTAGCTATGCGTAACGGCTGCCCATGGACTGACCTCAAGGGATGCCGATGAGCGCACTCATCCGGAAAACCCTACTGAGCCTAACAGTGACAATGTATATACAGTCCGGTCCGTTCGTCAATGAGTATCGCATATCCGCCTAGGGGGCTAGCAACGTCAGACCCCCAATAGCAGTATAAGTCATGTCGGAGTGAAGCCCAATACACCCTGAGATACTACTGGAGTACCTACCAGTAAATCTCCTACCATGGCCATGGATTTGTGTAATGGCTCTCCTAGACACAGCACGACCTCGCCCCCAATACCGGGAGAGACGAATCCCCTGCCGATCCGCTCACGTGCCTCCATATGGCTCGGGACTGTACCCAAAAGCTACCTGTTTGCACGACTCCTTTGAGCCGTGGTAGGGTAGAAATCAAAGCACAGTGGGAACTCACACGAGACAAATGACGACCTCAGGTCGATGAACTAACCTGTACACATGTCACCAGGGAACTGCTATCTGACGGTAGATATAATACTAACTAGCAGATTCCCGGCGAGTCCTGTCCGGTGTACTCATAACCCAATGAGCACCTGTATACATCTTAGGTGATCCAACTGACACCAGTGGCTTGTGAGACCGGCCACCGCCCCTCGTCGGGGTCTCGACTGTACACACTAGTCTACTCCGGAGTATCGATGCCCTGTCTCGAAACTCCCACGACTAGGGACCACAATTAAGGATATGCATATAAACTACCCAACTCTCACGTATATGATCGCCATCATACTGTTGGTAGTAAAGCAAGATCCTAAGGGCTCTATCAAAGTGTAACATGCAATCAGTCACCTGAACATGTACACGACTGATAAAGGCAAACCAGATAGCATACTATCATCTCGAGTAAGACTGTGCTACCAGGATAGGTCCTCCGCAATCATTGCAATCACGTACCTGCGATCCAATAATTGACTATGAGGGCACTATCTCCAACACTTGGGAAATTAAAAAGTTATTAAATATAAAATCTGTATATATAAATTTAGGTTTTTGCCATTAATATCAGCCTTATTCTTGGTTGTAACAGTAATTGAGATATAATAATAACAACAAATATATATATATATATATATATATATATAAAACAAGCTAATCCTATGAGGTCGATACTCATTTCTTATTTTGTAGCCAAATTTTTAAACACACATCCCGCCATGTTTTACATCAATCCATACCGGTCACTTTGATCTACATGGTCTAGATAGGTTATGTATAAAGTTTTATGAGATTTAGAGATCTCTAACACATCCATCAAGTATACTAAAAATTCATTGGCTTTTCGGTACATGAAAATGTGATACATTGATGGATGCGTTAGAAGTCTCCAAATCTCGAGAAACTGTATGCATAACATATCTAGAACATATAGATCAAACTGACCGGTATGAATTAGTGTAAAACACGGAGGGTTGTGTGTTTAAGAATTTGGCCTCAAAATAAGAAATTAGGTCCGGCCTCATAGTATATATATATATATATATATATATATGAGAATAATGGAGAAAAGATGCCATAGGAGGGAATTCCCTCCTATGGCGTCGGAAAAATACCCCCTCCACCAATTTTTCCGACGATCGGCCTCCATCATCTTCATCGTCATCGTCTAAGATGTGCGTACACCAAATTTCATGTGATTCCACAACTTTTTCACCGTTGATTTAGTGGGTTCAAAATTAACGGTTTACCGACAATAGAACTTTTTACATTGCTAAATCAACGGTGAAAAAGTTGTGGAATCACATGAAATTTGGTGTACGCACATTTTAGATGATGACGATGAAGATGATGGGGGCCGATCGTCGGAAAAATTGGTGGAGGGGGTGATTTTTCGACGCCATAGGAGGGAATTCCCTCCTATGGCCTCTTTCCTCCATTATTCTCTCTCTATATATATATATATATATTGTCATTAAAAGTAATAGTAATAGTCAATTAATACCTGCCTTATTATAATAATAATAATAATAATAGAATACCACCAACAATAATCTATATATCTATATATAAATTTAGGTTTTTTCCATTAATAGTATCTATAGGTTTTTACCATGTAATAGTAATAGTAATAGTCCATTAATACATGTCATGTAGTAGTAGTAGTAATATGAGGAAATGGGTTATTAGCTAGCTAGCTGATATTAAACCGTCAGCTAGCTAATTACATAACCGAATCCGACTGTCAAATCGACGATCAGCTCCTGCCAACTTGTTCCACACATGTAGTGATCTAAGAGTGAAATTTTAACCACTTTGACCCCGGTCTATGTCTTCGATCATGTGTCCCAAATATATAACATTTTTATTGTGTTTAACAACCATTCATTTTTTAAATGCTTGATCATCACTTATAATGCATCATATCGATCAAAATTTCACGCACATAGATCATTTCATATGTAAAACAATGGTGACAAAGAAGTAGAAATATTTAGATAACTTCAGGAAAAAAAAGCATGCAAATAATATCAAATTAATTTAATGAGAATATATAATATACTATTTTACTTAGTTTCTACAAACTTGAAAGAATTTTGAAATCTGTGATGGACCATACTGAAACTACAGTGAGTTATATTTGTTAAACTTTTTCCTTTCAAAATTGGAAACTTTTTCCACTCAAAAAACGTTCCCATTGACTCTTCACTGGTATTTTGTACATGCAATCCACGTGTGTGTATTTTGAACATCATATATACATCACACTGAAGACGTGTGTAAATTTATTCATCCTGGACATTGCATGAAAACTTCTAAATATATATGTACTTTTTCTAAATTTAAATTAAATGAATGCTCTTAGAGGTAATATTAGAATTGCGAAATTTATGAGTTATACAAAATAATAAATATATAAGAGCTAATGTGTAAATTTACAAGGCACATCACTTTTTGGACTTTGGAGTATGAAAGAGAATGTGTAAAGAATGAAAGAGAGAAAGTAGATTGTTAGCTTTTTATTTTCTTATTTTTGCCTTTTGTGGTGTATGAAGTGCACATCTCCAATTATCAACTTTACCTATTGGAATTTTGTTATTTTTTCTATTTTTTATTTTGTTGTTTAATGACATCTTCGGGAAGAGTTACTGTTATAATAGTAAAAATGATTATCCCTCACACATTTATATGGTAGGACCCACCACCCATGCATATTGTCACCCGGACTTTCTACCAACCGGTAGATTCCTCATAGCCTACCGAATAAATGATTGAATAACTAACTGAGGTAAAAAAAGAAAAAGTAACCTTCAAACGCGTGTTCCTTTATCTCAGCTTGTTATCCAATTATTATCTCAACTTGTTATCCAATTATCAACCCAGCCGTATATATGAAATCTATTAGCGCGGTTGAAAAACATTTCTTTCTCACCCCTATCCCCCCAGACTTCATCAGTCTAGGATAAACTTGGAATAAAGTCAAATGATGTGTAAAGCTCCCAGTTCCCACAATCACTTTTAGCATATAGTAATGATAGAGCTGGCTACAAAAACAACAAGACGGCTCATTCATAAAATCAATACCGACGAGCAACGATTTAACCAAATCCTTTCAACAATCGGTAAAAGTAAAAATGAATACATATCGGTCATCCAACAGTTATGTAACAACTACGATAACATTTTGAAAATGATGGCTAATGTGATTTGATATTGATGCACCACACAAATAAAATTACAGTATCGCGACAATGTCATGTATACTTTTCCACGACACTAAACTCAAAAGCCATAAAAATTTATGATATTGCCTCTCATGCAAACAGAAATTCAACCTGTAATCTTTATTCTTATTCACATCCTGCTGTCATGATATGCGCACACATTTGATCATTCATCAGATATTGCTTTGTCCTTTGTCAGAGAGACTACATACATGCATGTCACATTATGGAATTACAATTACATCAATGGAGACGAATAATTAGATCAAAGGGGCGTTCCGCAGAATTTACATGGAGCCAAGTTCTCCAGGAAAGAAAGAAAGAAAGAAAGAAAGATAAATATAAATTAAAAATTCCTAATAAATAACTAAATCATAACTTCCTACTAAATTTATAAGCAAATCATAGCAAGCAGAACTCACTCTTGGTTTCCTTCACCTTCTCTTCTTTTTCTTTCTTTTTCCCACCATCAAACCGAACCTGGTTCGGTGGGAGTAGCACAAGGAGCAAGAGAGTTTGAAGGGAGATTGATTCCACCCCCTCTCACGGAGAGATTCAGGGCCTTAACTGAGGTCGAGCGGCTAACAAGATTCAAGTCGAGGAACACGACTATGACGGTGATGTCATCATGGAAATGGCGGCGGACCCCACGATCGATCTTCTTGAGGTCGGAATACCTCATCTCCCTTTTTTTGGCTGCTTCGTGGAGCGCCGCTTTCACAAGCCTCCGAGCACTACCCTGCAAGGACAAGAATCCATGGCAATTCACGGTCAAAGTCCAATTTGATGGGTTTCTATTAAATTTTCATTCCCAAAACACATCTAGATAAGACTTTTAATGATCAACTGCTAATGCAACAGCCGTGGAAAAATGATGGAAAATAAAAGGTGCTATGGAATAACATAAAGGAAGAAGTTGACTGCGGGTATAATCGGTGGCAACGGTTTTTTCAAACAGAGATGATATATTGATAAACGCACGAAAGTGGGGGAGGTTTCCTGCAATTTTAGCATTACAAAATTCAATGTTGTAAAGAACTAATTCGAAGTTTGTTCGGTTGGCCGACGAATAAAAAATATTCGGCTTATTTGGTGAATATTCGGTTTATTCAGATTATGCAGCCATCAATATTCTCATATAAATTTTACATATAAAAAATTCAAAAATATATAAAGATATAGAAAACTAATATACTCGTGGTCTAGTGGTAATACGTCCGAAGTCCGAACTAAATCGAAAGATTGTGGGTTCAAGTCTCGGTTGAGAAAGAAGAATTAGAGAGTGTTTGTGATATAATAAGTGTGGATCCCACTTATTTTTTAATTAAGTTGTGTATCCCGCATTCAATTTTTTAGTTATGGGGATTTTGTTTTGGGCCAATTCGGCCGAATATTCGCGTTTTCCTATCCGAATATACGGTTTGTGTGGCGAATATTTGGTTTTACCGCATATTTGACCGAATATTTTAGTGTTTGTTCATTTTGCCACTGAATCCGAATATTCGGCCGAATATTCCTTTTTTCTACACTAATAAAATTGCACCATTATTGTTTAGCAATAAATGAAAAGAAACAAACAAATTTAGGTCATGGCATGTACTCCGACTTTAAACATGTAGAGAGATCTTTCTATACTTTTCCAATTTGCAATCAACTATAATATACATTTGTAACAAAGAAATAAATGAAAATGTAGTTATAGATATATGAAGCGATAAAACATATTTGGCATTTAATCATGGTTCAAAACAATGCTTTATTCATAGACACAAGCCAACAAGACAGAGTACAAAATCGTCTCAAGTTCAAATGTCACGGTCTACTCTCCAATTTGTAAATATAGTTTAGAGCTTTATTCAAATACTTTCATATGTCAAATGAATTGCAATAACGATAAATTTTCCAACCACAATTGGCTTGCATCAAGGATTTGCATTAAATCTATTCTTATTTGCCATAGTGATGGATGAGCTTACTAGAACTATCCAGAATGAGGTACCTTAATGGATGTTATTCGCTGATTATATTATTCTGGTAAATGTACTGAAAGCAGGGATTAATGCCAAATTGGAGTTGTGGGGGCAAACGTTGAAATCTCGAGGGTTTAGATTGAGTAGGTCCAAAATAGCATATATGCAATGCAAATTTAGTAAACAAAGAAGTCAAGACCATAGTGATACAACACTGGATAGACAATAGATATCACCGAGCAATCGGTTTAGATATCAAGGTTCCATCATCCAAAAAAATGGGGAGATCGATAGCGATGTCAACCAGAGGATTCATGCTAACTGGTTGAAATGGAGTGCAACGGGAATTTTGTGTGATCGTAACTTTCCGTTAAGATTGAAAGAGAAGTTTTATCGAAACGTTGTTCGGCCTGCCTTATTATATAGTTCGGAATGCTGGGCTCCTAAGAAACATCATGCACAAAAGATATATGTAACGGAAATGCGCATGCTTCGTTGAATGTGTGGTAACGCTAAAAAAGATAAAGTGTAAAATGAAGATATTCGTGTAAAGGTTGGTGTAGCACCTGTGGAGAAGAAGAAGATGCTGGAAAAACCACCTAAGATGGTTTGATCATATGCAACGCAGACCTACGGAAGCACCGGTTCGACGAATGGATATTCTCGATTTAGGCCAAGTCAAAAGAGCGAAAGAGTGACCAAAGAAAACGTGGATGGAGGCGATATGAAAAGATACGGCGGCCAAAGGTCTTAATGAAAGTATATTGTTCAATAGGAGTGTGTGGAGGCAGAGGATTCATGTGCAAGACCCGACATGATTCTCATGTTGGTTCATGTAGCATATCCTATATGCTCGGGATAAAAGTGAGCTCAATTGTTCTTATCCAATGAATTGCAATGAAAAACATAATAAGCGATATGTAGAAGCAACAATATTTATATAATGTAATAAAAACATAATTACTATATATTTTATATAAAGTAATAAAAACATAATTGGTATTTAATATACGCGTTGAAAAAACTTGCTCTCTATTAGGTATTTAATAGATGCATTCCAAAATAAATGGTACATAATTGTATAATCCTAATAAAAAAAGATGGTACGCAATTTTGTACGCCCGAAATTATGAATTGTCTTTAACACTTGAGAAAAATCTCACGGGCTAGTTTTACATACGATATTATGTCAAGGGTGCAATGTTGCACATTAATTTATCGAAGTTAGAAGGTAAGACATTCATTCAACCTTGAGAAACCATGCTGTTTGGATTTAGAGGTTTCTGATCTTGCATTTTCACAACCACACAGTACAGTTTGATCGAGTCACCTTAGGTAAAACTTAGATGCCACATTAAATCAAAAAAAATGAAGGAAAGGGGTAATAAGGAGTTAAAAAAGAATCCTTGTTTATATTTATACTGAGATGGTTTCTTACCAAAAAGAGGGGGGCGGGGGGGGGGGGGGGGATCTAGCAAGGTGTTTCCTTGCAATTTGCAAAAGATTTTATCTTGACCGTTTGATAAACCAATTTATTTTGTAGATAATAACTGTGATGCTTTTTCCTATGATTAGATTTCTTATTTGGGCAGACCTTAAATGATGGTGGCAGCAAATTTGTAACTGATCTGGGAAATCTATTATGTACATTAACTTTGAGCTCAAGTAGAAATTATTGTTAGTGTGTCACTATAGTTTATAGCACAGTGGCAAAGCTTCTTATTGTCAAGAAACAGACCCAGGTTTAAATATAATTTGCATCGAGGGGCAAAGACACCCTAATTTTTAATCTTATGTGTATATCTCGTTTTCAGAAATAATACTCGCTGTCATTTATATCCCCTTTACCTTCACTGTAACAATTACATTACACTAGAAAGTGTAACTATGAGTTAATTAGGAAGCATTCAAAATATCATCAGGTTGTCATTTGTAAATAATGCTAGTTATAGAGGAAAAGAGCATCAGATATATTGCATTATCCAAGACAATTAAATGCATCCCAATTAAAGCAAGCAAGCGACATATATTTGTGCCTTAGAGTAGGCTATATTTGTTCCATTTCGATCTAGGCTATATTGCGCCTTAGAGTTGAACGTAATACCAGATGGCAAATATATCATCTTTCTCCCCTCTTGTATACTTCTCCAAAATCTATGAGAATTTGAAAGATGTTACCCGGTCATCTAGAACTATGACAAGCCCCTATCCAGTAATAGTTTTTTGACCGGGAATTTAGCACGTATTTAGAGAAGGTTGACGTCGGGTCGACAGATGTTGTAAAAGTTAATGAGATCCTTACTGGAGCCTTTCATCATAGACAACCCCATTTATTTAGATGGGAAAAGGTGTAGATGATGATGATGACGATGAAGCAAGCGACATATATAAATGAAGAAATAAAAAGAAGTAAACGACATATGATAAAGAAGAAATAAAAGAGTAAACGACATATATAAAAGAAGTAAGCAACATACATATGCTAACTGGGTAAATTTCATCCAAAAGAAATGGATTTTTAATACTAAAATTTATTGAGCAAAAAGCTAAGATGGCAATAACCAGGATGTAAACTTACGTTTCGAGGACTGCTATGAACGATATCAACTGCTTCTTGGTTGCTAAGGTGCTCCCATAGCCCATCAGATGCAAATATAACAAACTGATCATGTGGTTGTAGCGGTTGCACGGTAATCGATGGTTCTGAACTAAGAATTGGCTTTTTGAAAGGTTCACGAAGACGAAATTTTGAATATAAGGGCTCTCGGTTATACTCTGATTTTTTCAGGTATACATCGCCAATTGATCTAGAAATCTGCAACATTATCAACTTTATCATAATTATAACTCGCAAACTCAAATTCGCTGGTGTTGATGCAAAAAGAAATTCACTTGACAATTATCTATTACCTTAATACTCAGATGAAAATACGACATAACTAATGTGCATCAAGAAAAATAACATTCGACACAAATATTCATCGACAAAGAAATTAGACAGCACAATGGGAAACAGATCTTTCGTCAGAACAAAGATATAATGCATAGTTAGCGTTTTTTGGTACATCACTATATTATTCGTAGAGTATGAGTTGGGTTTGTTTCCAATAATAATAGGCGCATGCACCTCAGCTAGCTAGCACAAGCATGAAACAAACCAAACCAAAAATGCTCAGGAATGTCATGAGGTAGTAAAACATAGTACATAATTATATTTAATATCAAAAAGAGAGAACTAATTTACATATGAGAAAAGAGTTCCTAAGCAACTCTCTTTAAGCAACTTACTACACAACGTAACTAGAGAGTGAGGTGCCCACCCCTGAGTGATCCCCACCCCTTCCCTCTGATGCGTAGGAAATTGCTTAGGGGAGTTACATAGGCCCCCTAAGCTCTATACATATAATACCTGCAGCACATATAGCAAATAATATTTTTAACTCAAACATCCGTGTTCATTTATTCTTACCCTAGTCCTTGTTACCGCTTCAACTATGATCCTACTTACTTAACAGTTAAACTTATCTCCATTACACAAGCAGAAAGATAAATGAATAAAGACTTGTCCATGAAACAGTCCATATTATGATGCTTACACATGACAAACACAAGTGGTAGTTGTATGGTATAATTTACAGACGCAACTTTTAGACAATGTAATCAAATTTTAAATCCACGTTCGTAATATTGTAACGTGATTAGATAAGAAGACCAACACCCTGACAACATGGAAATTCTTTGGAGTTCACGAGACATAAGCAGCCATATGGCAGAATAAACGAATCATCTTTGCATAAGGATATGCAATAGGAGCTCCATTATACAGAAGAATAGAGGCAAAAATTGGTTTAGATACTAGAGGTCCAAATATATAAAAAGGAAAAATTATATTTGCATCGCTGTGCAATTCGAGAGAGAAGCTGCCTAAATATGAGGGGCTTTTAGAAGTGTTAAGCTGAACTTACTTTCTGCAGTTAACACAATTCGAGACAAAGTATGCATTCATTGCTTTACACTTGATATTTGTGTTAGCTGCATCTAAACCCTTCATCTACATTGCATCTAGCATTATATCCTGAATTTTCCTGAAGTTACACAGATTTTCAAAAAAGGAAAGAAAAAAAATCATTTTAACTTAAAATTGATTTGTGAAAGGACCATCGAATAGGCTAGCACACATATGAATTTTGGATACAGCACGACAATCACTAGGAAAAACGAAAATCGTATATGATAAAAAAATTGGTATGGTTATTATTAAAATTTGGCTTAATTTCACTAAACTCCACCTGAGTTTGCTCAAATTTCAGAATACTCTCCTATACTATTAAATGAACTGATAACTGCCCTATTTAACGGTGCTACAGTAACCCCATTAAAAATTCCCCAAAATGCCCTCCACCATCACCATCACCATCTTCTTCCTCCACCTTCAACCCACCATCTTCCTCCAAATCCCCACCACTACCACCACCACCTTCTTCCTTCTCCAATTCTCATCTTCTTCCTCTTCCTCCAAATCCCTACCACCATCAACATCTTCCTCCAAATAACCACCGCCACCTTCCTCCTCCAAATCCCATCTTTTTCCTCCAAATTCCCACCACCATCTTCCTCTTCCAAATCCCAACCACCACCACCATCACCTTCCTCCTCTAAATACCCACCACCACTACTTTCTTCTCTTCCTTCAAACTACCACCACCTCCTTCAAAATTCCCACCACCACCAACCACCACCACCACCACCAAATCCCTCCACCACCACCATCTTTCTTCCTCTAAATCTCAACCACCACCGCCACCACTTTCTTCCTCTAAATCCCCATCACCAACCACCGCCGCCGCCACCTTCTTCGTCCTCTCAATTCCCACCACCATCATCACCAAAGATTTAAATAAGTTAGGTATTGGGTAAAGAGAAGATAAATTTTTTTGTGAAAAAAAAAAGAGAAGGGCAGTTTGGTGATTTTTTTAATGGTCTTACTGTAGCAGGGTAGTTATTTGCTCATTTAAAATTCCAGGGGAGTATTCTAGATTTGGGCAAACTTAGGTGAAGTTTGGTGAAATTAAGCCTCAAAATTTTTAATTGGAACTGTTAAGAAATTTATTTAGCGTGTCGGAAATTTAAATTTCTCACAATAAAATAGTGAGAAGGAAAATAAATTGGGCGTTTAATTTTGGTTTATGCCAAACCATACAAAAAGTTGGGCACATTTTAGCCATGGCCGATGAATGACTAGAGCACTTGAACGCGTACACGTTAATACATCAAAATTTCTACACCTTAACTAAATTGTAAGGTTCAAAGTAAAACAAATCTTAAAGACATGTATGTTCTTCAATTAAATAATTTTATATTGTAAAAATAATATAAATACATCTGTGACAAGCTTTGTAAACAACTCTCACTCTTCAACCCACTATAAAACAAACTTTGTAACTAGTTTTTTAAAAATGTCATTGCACAAATACTTGTATGAACTAACAGTGAATATGCAATAAAAATACTAGTACATATCAAATTGTCTCTCCGTGGACGAACTCTATCTCGTTCAGCACATCTAATCTTACCTTGTACTTCCTTTCCAAATTCAACTTCTCACATCACTTTTACCGCAGTCTAATAAAATGCAATATCTAAACTTAACCATAAAAGGAAAAAGGAAACGTTTCCAAATTAGGGAATGTAGAAGAAAATGGAATATATTTTGAGATATGTAGAAGGAAAATAAGGGAAGATGTTTAGAAAACTGAACATGATCAGCTACAGATTAGAATGGAGTTAACAATCACTACTTATCATTCCATTTAGTAGCCATGTCTGCACTACTGTGGAATCTACGAGATAAGTTTTATGACTTCATATCACGCCAAATTTAATTTGTTGGGTAATCGAAAACAAAGAATTCCATAATCATCTCAAAATTGCATCAAATTCTGAGACTATCACTGTTTGCATTCACTACGAGCAATTGATTATTAGTTTAATATCCATTTGAACATTTTACAAGAGGATGCTAAATTTTAAAAATGCTAACAAATCAATATGTGGATAATGCATTAGTATCTCATTTTATTACATGACAGTTGACGATTATAAAAATATAAATTTCTATTTCTATGTAAATTAACATGCACTTTAAGCGAAAACGAGAATGTCTGTTAGCAGCTTTTTGTAATATTGTGAGCTCCATGGTGCAACATGGCATGTGCGTTAACAAGTCGCCTAAAAAAAGAATTGTTCTAAATATTGGATATTGGTATCATAACGGCACAAAAAATTTCGTGTTGGATATGAGGAGATATTTTCTAGCTGTTGGACTATAGATTTTTTGTATTCTGATTTAGAGCTTAACAAGGATGACGAAATATCATATATATCATTAACATAGCTCAATATAAAAAGTCAAGTTTTCTAAATGAGTCTTTCCTCAATAGCTTAGTAGTAAAGAAGTAGGCTATTTAGAGCATGGTCATAGGATCGAAGTCTACTTGAGAAGATTTGATATTGAACACGTATGGAAACATTAATATTATGCAGTATAATTGATAATCCAATAAAACATATGCATGGAACAATCTTTAAGAAAATACATGCACTAACTTCGGTTCCTTAAAAAAATGGATATAGATCATTTGGAAGATATTTTGCAAAGAGCGCATATGAGAATCTTAAAACCAAGTTCAATCCAAGTATAGCTTCGCTTTCAACAAACTAAATAAACTTTAATTTTTATTTGTATTAGAAAATAAGTAAATAAGATTCTGATACATATAATATAACTGTTAGCTTCATGGTTGAATTATTATGAAACCAATGCTCCCGAATTGAGAAAAATGTAACGAGGATATTGAGTTTGACCACTAGATCTTTAGGATGCGAAAGAAATTGGAGTGTATTTAGATGGTAAAACCCCAAAAATAATTTTATTTTAAAAGGTCATGATATTTTAACTAATATCAAGAGCCCGATATATCGGCCGATATTTCTCTAAATTTACCAAACGATATACATATCGCCAATATTCAAAACACTAAAAAAGGTACCACATGATAACCTTGATTTTTGTCAACCAAAAAAAAGATTAATTAATAACATATTTGAACTTTGCCAAAAAAATTCATAGGAATGACAATTAAATAGTTCCTTTAGGAACCTCCCATCTTTTGCAAATGCTTCCTGGTACTACTTAAGGCTAAGATTTCCATATAAGCAAAAGGAAAAAGGGTAAGTTTCATTTAAAGAAAGAAAGAAAGTTCCGGTTCAAAAGCTAAAAACAAAATAAGCAAGAGATGTAATGGTGAGGAGAAGCAGAGGATAGAATCATATAAAAACAAACAAAACCATGCCTCCGTCCCATTTATTTGTGTTATCAAATTGTCAAACCTTATGCCACCATAAATTCATGTTTAGAGTCATTCTATTCCAATTAGATTTGGATTTACAAAATCTTTAAAGCAAAACTAGCTAGGTCTTAGGTTTTGCCCTCTTTCATTATATTTAAAACGAACAAGGCTCCCCCTCTTAAATCAAGCATACAATGATACATGGGGAAGTACTTGAACAAAACCTGATGCTAGTGTTTAAGATACTAATAAAATTGTTTCAGTTTCCTTGACAATTATTAATATTCCTATAATAACTATTGCAAGACGCATAAACTCTTTTACGTTAAAAGTGAAACCCTAGTATGCGACGAGAAGAGGTTTCTTGATGGAGAGATAGCATCCGAGATAGAAAGTTATAAGAAACATGGCCGGACGGGAGGGGGGAGGGGGATTCAATACATACCACAACCAGCTCAGCTAGTGGCCAAAAATTTCATTATAAAACTCAATTGACTCAACTAAATCCTTCCTTTAATGTAGGAAGAACTAAAATTGTATATAAACAATCATACAATTAAATAATACCAATAAAAATGATAACTAAGAGTATTCCAGATTCTTGTAGACTAAAATACATTAGCATGCGATGCCATTCCTTAATCTCCTTGAAGGTACCAATCCAGTCCTATAAGTTACCAACTGAGAATTCAGATCCCATAATCTAATTTGAACCCGAAACACAACTTGAACATAATGAGTACATCTGGTTATAATAGTTTCATGCCATACGGAAGTTCATCTGAATATATAAGTTACCATGGTTTCATTTATCTATCTCAAAAAAATACCATGTTGTCATTTATGAGTATTTGAAAAAATCACATATAATTCTTTAGTAAATTTAGTAGGTTAGAAAAAACATACTTAAATGACAATCATTTTCCGTAATGATTATAGCTTAATCAATATGCAACATATGAAAACAAATGGATACAAATGGTCAAACTCATTTAACCTGATTGGTAGAATGGGTCCTTTTAGAATCAAAAGTTTTGACCAGAGTAACTTGATTTGACCTGATTAGTCTGTAGTGCCTATAGCAAAAATTAAGAATTAAACTGATATCCATATTGTGATTGTATAAATTAAAAAAGAAACTAGCCAGATTGCAAAAACAATCCAAGTATGTGGTTATGTGCCCTAAGATCAGTGTCATATATGTGATAGCATTATAGCTTGGTATGAGCTCGTTATTTCTTTCCGTACTTTTAATTTAAATGGAAATCAGGAATTCCTTGTTAAGATGCCTACTTAAAAAGTAATAGAAGTTTAATATTACAAATCACCAATAAATAGATAATCATATTTGCAATCCAAACTACATGTAACATAAATAATACACTACTTATAGGCTCGGCTGTAGAGAAAACTAAAGGATGCTAAAAAGAGATATATTACGAATACAGGTTCTTGACTGTTCAATTAATGCTTTTCGTGGTTCAGATACAAAATCTCTATTGAAACTAAAGATATCTCCTCGACACAAAGTAAATCAGTTACTAACCACCACAACTCTGGATATCTTGAACCTAAGACGAATTTTATGATGCTAATTAGTAATTGGGAGGTTCATGGATGGAGAAATAGGTTCATGTGTTCTTGTAGGATAGACTATGACGGTAAAGTTAGATCCATGAAAAAGCAAATTTGTTTGGAATTATGTTAAAGTAACCATATTATAATTATGGATGTCAGTTGCATTTGTTGTAGTACCTGTTCAAAATTTTCAACAATTGAAAATGGAAAAGAAAGATTTTTTTATTCCTATAGCTATTGCTAGCTATCCATGATAACTACTCGATAACTACTCGGTGGTTCGATAATTTTAAATTCAAGATGAAAAGAGTACGATTTTTATTTTGTCCATTATGGATATGTTGTCATGAATGCCATGACATAACCACCATAGCCATTAGGAGCATAAAATTGCTTTTAAGGGCTACTTATACCAAATGCAACTAGCAATGTTTTAAAATGTGGCCGCCTATGCGCTTAGGCGACCTAGATCTCACCGTCTTGCAAATCGTGATGTAATGCTCATTCTTATATTCGTGTACATGTACTCTTCTTCTTTGTTAATTGGGGTACAATTTATGATACATAACAGTTTTTAGCAATATTAGAAAATAATAGTAGAATTTTACCCCCTAATCCTTAAAACCCCAATCTAGTTGTATTTCCTCAATCAACCTAAGGCTTTCTCTTTGACAACTAGGACCATGAGGCCACCATCAACGACGCCAACGTACTTCGACGAAGTCCCCGCCGTTGACGACTGGCCTACAAACTAAGACTATGTGGACCACAACTCGGTCTCGCCTTTAAATACGCCTGTCCTCCAATCAACTTTAATTAGATTTTATGTCACGAATCTCGACTTCTCACTGCGAAATTACGGTTTCGAACAGCCCATGGAAGTCTCGGCTTGGCCAAAAAAGGGGTGGGATGTCAGCTTAGAAATTAGGATTTCTTCATCTTTTTTGTGTCTAAAATTACTTGATTGTTGCTTTATATTTAAGACGAGTCTTGGCAGAATTTGCTTCCATATCAACTTGCCTTTTTAATTGTTTACGTCTTTGAAAAATGCCTGGCTTGGCATTTGCAAGTGAAAACGAAACAAAAATAGTTTAAAATTAGAATCAATGCTTTACAAAAAAGTTACAATAAAGAACAAAATTAATCCAAAATGCGTCTTAACGATGTCTATGCAGACTGAGCAGCCGCCTAGGCGGCACTTAGGCAGCTAGGCTCTCTAGCCACACCGCTTTTTTCCTTGCTTATAAATCACTGCAACTAGTTATATTGACTTGGTCAAGAACAATTATTTCAGCAAAATTATAATTTCCAATGGTACTCAATCCAATCAGTAAGGAACCCAAAATCTTTGGGTTTAGAAATTTAGTTGTTAGCTTAGGTCAGGTTTGGACAAAAAAACGATATCTAAAATATAACTCTGCATCAAGTTTAGAAAAATGATATTTCTGTGGCATCACCAGCTCGTATATGCAAGTACATTTCATGTATAGGGAGCATTTTAATTTGGCAGCAACTCAGTGAATGAAAAAAATTCAGAACCGACACCACATGATACTTGAAACTCAATCTCAACTGTCACAGATTCAGGAAGTGGCAAAAAGTATGCAAGTAATAAACCACCATGAAATCTAAATTTGAGTGATTGCATGATGAAAAGGCGGTAAATTTCAAACCTAAAGATATTGCAATAAATAAATATTGATATACATATAAGTAAATTTTCTCTTTAAAAAAATGACAATAGCTACATAGGTATTATAATAAGTACCTGAATGAGTCCCTTCACACGCCAAACATTATGCTTCAGAACAACAATTTGAGAATCTTCTGGGTGCAATGACTTCAACTCTTGTCTAACTGATTCAATACTTGCATTGTGCTCAGCTGAAAGTTGAACAGCGAGAACCTCTCCAGTTGCCTTGACAAGTCTCCCCAAAACAGCACGTGAATCTCCAAGATTAGCAACATACAAATTTCCGCCGCAGATTACACCTACAAGGCAGCAAGATCCAACAGCTGCAATTTGGGGCTTTATAGGCCATTGCTTGGTGACTAACGAAAAGAATCCTTCTTCTGTTGCTTCATAGGCTTTCCTTATCACATCAGCTGACATTGATTGTTGCTCAGATGCAAACCCTGCCATATCATACCATAACATTATATTCTCATGGGGGTCCTAAGAAAATAAACCAGTATGCATTTTAATGTATTCAAAGATCAAAGATAATATAGGGTTAATTGCATATAACACCCCACATCTATCTCATCTAGCACTTACCAACCCTCAACTAGTTTATTGCCATTTGGCACCTCTAGGTGAGTCAATAAGTGGGTCGAATTGGTGCTAGAAATGCAATACTAAAAAAAGAAACAACTTGAGGCGGCATAAACCTATAGACACGATAACCTTTCAATGATGAAATAAATATGGAGGTAATTTCATATAGCACCCCTCATTTTAGCTTTGCGGCACTTGTTAATCATCAACGCTCGAGTGTTTTTGTGGTACCATTGAATTAGTCAACAATAGAATCAAATTTCTTATTTTTAGGGGTGATTACAAATTAGTGCAGGCAGAAATATACATTAAGGGTGTTATATGCAACTTCAAGCAAAGTTAGATCATTTAAAGTTTCTCCATCATAAAGATGTACTATAATGTGGTTTGAGTAACATTGCGTGACTAGATTATTTAAGGTATCTCCATCACATTCCAAGCAAAAGAATTAGAATAAGATCAATCTAGGACATCAAAACTAATCAAAGCCAGGTCCAACCTTTTAATACTTGGTTGTCTGAACAAGGTGCACCACTTCAATCAAACATTAATCAAAGACTAGCATGACATTATGCAGTAATCGATGGAGTGTCATAACTTACTTTTAAGATGGTTGAAAAGATGATCATTTATATAGCGCGACGTCTCGGGACCCCCATGCCCATCATAGACACCAACAAAGGTCCCATAAGGCCCCGATTCGAGCAAACTCAACAAGCCTGACTCGATCTGGCTCTGGTCCTCAAGCAAGTTATTGGCTTGGACAACGGCCATCGAAAACTCTCCATTAACATGTTGCCCGAAATCCCTGTACCAAAGAAGCCCATCCCGTCGTCCCACCGTGTCGGAGACCGTGCGAACGTATCGGCCCGATGACGACGACGGAACCCAACAGGACCGGAGCAAGTTCATCAATGCCGATAACATCCCTCATCTCAACAAAACCGCTGCCTTGATCTTGACATTTATGTATAATTTCTTGTAATGTAACACTGATCGCCTCTATTGAAATGCAAGTTCTCAAATTTCTTCTTCTACTGTTTATAACAAAATTAAGGAAATGGATTTTTTTAGGAAGATGATGAGAAGCTGCAGGAGAGATTCTCGGTCAAAAAGAAGCCCAACCTTTTGCCTTTCCAAATAAAATGAAATCAAGAAAGGCAACAACAAAGAGGAGCATCATTAATTAATCAAATATTAATTTATAAATAGACAGTAAGGGATTTTTTATAAATTCATAGTAGATCAGCTTTCTTGGAGGCTAAGATAAAATGTCTAGTTCTTTGATTAGAAATTAAATAAGCACATCTATCCATCAAAATGATTTTTTGAAAATAACCCAAGACTTAATTCTGCCCAATAAACAAAACCCAACAACAAATTCAGCTCAAAACCCTAAAAAATTTCAAGAATTCACTGCATTGCAGAACAAAAAGAGCATCAAAATCTCACCTTCGGCGCAGATCTGAAGATTCCAACACAAAACAATGGTGGGGTTTTATGCAGGCATCAAAAAAAGATTAGAAAAGAACAAACTCTTCTCTCTCCTCTTTCTTTCTTATTTTAACGTTTTCTAAAAATGATGAGGAGACGAATGCCATTTAAAAATTAAAAATAAATAAATAAATAAAAACAAGAAAGGAGAGAGCTCAGGGACAGCGAAGCAGGAGGCAGAGGTGGGGCCCACCACCACACCCCAAGAAAGGGCGAGCGGCGAGCGGGGCCAGATTGGGAAGTAAATTGGAAGAAGATTTCGGGACGAGAAAGAGAAAAAAAACAGAGGCGGCAAATTTGGGAAGAAATTGAGATTGCACTTGCTGCATGAGATGGAATATTACCATAAATTCTTGCATTTCTGAAAATGGGATGGCTCTATATCTAATTCTAAGAATGGTTTATTTTTCGAAATAGGATATAATAATATTAAAGTTATTAAAATAAAATCATTTATTTTTATTTACCAAACTATGGCGGTTTCACACCCCCACCCCACCCGCACCCACAGCAAGCTGAGAGGGGCTTCTAAGAACCCGGCCCCACCCTCTGAAGAATGGTTTATTTTTTATTTACAAATTATGTTTTATATTTAATTTTTTTTATTAATAAATAATATTATTGTTGTTTTTGTTCCGGACAGTTGTTATTACAGTTCATATAAATTACTATAAATATGAATCTTGTATACACTCCAATAACAAAATGAATAAGTCAAATTTATAATTAAAAAAAATCACATCTGTTTGTAAAAGGTAAATTGTAAAAGTTTCTTTACAAGCGCTAACCGATTTTCTTCCGGTGCACTTGTCACGATCTCGAAGGTCCAGCTCCTGTTGACTGTCCTGAACATCTGGTCCTATAATGACCTGGTTGTTTGCATAGGCTATATCTGTCGTGCATTTGTTGAGGATCGGCATCCATTGTCATTCGATCTCGACGCACTTTAGGTCTTCCGGGTCCTATATTTTTGTCTGGAGGTAATACAGTCGGCGCTTGTCTGTTCTCAGTATAATAGTGTCAATAGTGACTGTCTGGTATAAGATGAAATTTTGGATCGTATGCGTCTTGGTAATTGGAAACTGTATAGTAACGGGAAGCAAAATTGTAATGTGAGTTATGCATGCTGCTCGCAGCAGAAATTGCGTAGGCATAAGGTAAATGTTGTTGCTGGAAAACACCGCATGTGCACGAAAAGAGCCCTTCATCTCTAAAATTTACGGTATATTGATTCCCATTACTCCCCGTAACTTGAAACTCCGCTGTGTCTAACCTTTCAGATCTGTAGTATTGTGCTCTGCGCTCTCTTTTCCAAAATATATCTTCGTAATACGCGGTGAGTGGAGTCTCCATCGCCAAGGACTTTTCCCTTCTTTGCACAAAGTAAGTATTCACTCTGAAAATGTTCGAACAATCAACCCCTGTATCGGTAAGCCTCTAATACCTTTAAGGACCCCGTTGAAGCTTTCAGACATATTAGTGGTTATTAGTAGATATCTGCATCCATTATCATGTGCTTGTGACCACATGCGTACTGGATACTCATCTAACCCCGCTTTCGCGGCTTGACTCATCTCTCCAATTTTCGTCATGTATATGTCATAAACATTAAGGTCAGATGCTTCACCAGCTTTGTACATAAGGTTACGTAGATCTGAATTTTTAAATTTTCTATCAAAATTTTCCCTGAAGTGTCGCAGGAAAAACCTGTTAATTATATGTATGCCCTAGAGGCCATTACTGTACATACGATGTATATTGTAGTGGATACTTGGACATATTTAGAGAGGACTTTCTTGCTCGACATGATAATATGTTATCTGGTTGCACTTTATCTTAACATGTACTCTGATTGTCTCTATGTTACATGTTGATAAAGCCCTTAGGATGAGTACTTGACTACCAGGATTATGATGTAGATCATACTGGTGGGGACAGTGTAGTCGCTAAGTACATCCTTCAAATATTCCTAGTCTTAGGTGTATCGAGACAGGGCATCGATATACCAGAGTAGACTAGCGTATAGCTTCTCGACCCATATAGATGGGCGATGGATGATCCCATATCCATTGATGTTTGACATCAGAGACAGTATACGGGTGCTCAGTGGAGACTGGGTACAGTGAACGGACTAGCCGAGAACTCCCAGATGGTATTATACCTAACGTCAGATGACAGTTCTCTGGTGACACTGGTACAGGTTAGTCTGTAGACCCGAGATTGTCATAGAGTCTTGTGTGATTCCCACTGTGCTTTGATTTCCACCTTACCACGTTCAAGAGAACGTGCAAAACGGTGGCTTTTGGGTACAGTCCCAAGTCACATGGAGGCAATGAGCGATAGGAGGGGTTTCGTCTCTCCCGGTATTGGGAGTTGATGTTGCGCTATATTCGATTGGCTATAACAGGAAGTCCCTAGCCAGGGCTGCTTTAGAGATATACTGATAAATGTTATCAGTAGTTTCTCGACCCGTTATGAGCCTCATATCGACACGACTTATCGAGTTACTGGGGTCTGACATTTACCACCACTAGACGAGATATGCGACATATCAGACGAAGAGACCGGACTGTACGGTAGTGTTACTGATTGGATTCGCAGGAGAGTGAGCAGGCTTGCTTGTTGGTCTTCTGATCGCTCAATACCCGGGTGGCCGTTATATTTAGCAGACCGCTTGCGGCTTGTGGGTGTTTTATATGATCATCACCTACTGCCGGCATATTGACGAGTGTTTAGAGTCCTACACAGGGGTTTCTTGGCTCAAGCGAAACGGAGTAGGAGCACATATATGATATGTGCGGGACCGAGATTAATACGATATGTGATACCGTATTATATTCTCGTGAATTGTGACATTGGTCGGTTATATGCGATATAGCCGGGTTATCGGATCAAGTGTTGATTCGATAAGTTGTTACATGTGATATTAGTCGGTTATATGTGATATAGCCGGATTATTAAATCAAGTGTTGATTTAATAATTTAATATATAATTATATATTTGATATATTACATTACATTAACTAGTATTAGCTCACTTATGATTCTTTTCTCACTTGATGTGCACATTGTATATATGTGATATATTTTTATGTACATGTTTTGTGTCATGCTTGATGATACATGCAAGATGGGTGTATGAGACTTATACAATGCTATGAGTAATCCTAGGGTTTTTAATAGATTAAGTAATTCAAAACTAAAGTCTTTTGTCAAGGTAAGAAAATTTTGGAAGCTTGGATTTGCATTGACTAAAGTCTTCAAGTTTTGTTTTGCATTAAGATATTTGTAAACCCTACCCTTAACCTTAGCCCTTGGTTAATTCTCTACATGAGTTAGGCATGAGAGCTTAACTCACCAATGCTTGCAATAATTCATTTGGATAACTCATATGATGAGTTCATTCTTCTTCATCTTCTTCTTCCTCTCAAGCTTCTAGCTTCAATGGAAAGTGATGATTATGAGTGAGAAAATGATTTATAATGTGAGCAAAATTCCTACTTCATCATCCTCTACTACTTGCCATTTAGTATAGGGTGTTTGCTTCACTAATTCCGTAATTAGTGAAGAAATAGCTTGGGTTAGTGTCTCCTCGACGTAGATCATCTTCGGCCTCGAATTCTTCGAAGCAAGCATGTTCGTTTCTTCAAGGGAGCCTCTCAAGAGTCCGGAGTTCACGATCGCAGTGAAGGGGACTACTACATGGAGCTATTGAAGTGAAGGACCGGTCTACAAAGGTTGTATTCCTTGCTCACTAGACTTGCAAAGTTGTTTACATTACTTTCCGTCGATTTCTAGTTAACGATTCTTAGTCAGGGTTAGCTAAAACGGCAAATTTTTGAATTTGGCATGGACGATGCCTCCCAAAACCTTGCTGCCGTCTTAGGTAACCCTGCAGTGGTATCAGAGCCATACTAGAAATTTATACGTATTTTGTTAAGATTACGAAACCGAAATACTCCGAAACTTGAAACGGGAAAATCCAGTTTCTGTCTATTTTAAATATTTGTCAAAATTTTTTTTAAACAAGTACAGAGTGCTATATATGATATAACATGAACACTGACAAAATTTAAGGCAATTTGGAGAAAAATTGGCCGAGCACCATACCTTAGATCTCGGCCAAAATCCGAGCTCACCCCCTGATTGTTTGCCTGTGTTCATGTGACTGGGTTTTGGTGTTTCAGGTGTTGTTTATTTTTGCTAATTTTACATGTGATGTAATCTTACACTATAAACAATTCGGAGTGTTTCGTATTCGTAGTTTTAACATTGTTTCGGGTTTTTCACATATTGTCTAGGCGAAATTAAAAAGTTTGATCGAATGTCAAAAACCCATTTTTCCAAATTTAACGTATTCGGAAAAATATGCAAGTAATCCTATGAACCCTCTAGAAGAATCAAACCTTAACTCGACTTTTTTGGATCGCGAAACCGCGGTCAAAACCTAGGGTTGGTCTTAATTCCGTGGCGACATAAGTTAGGCTTGGGTTTGCCCTTTTACGGCTGGTGCATAGGTACCTTGGCATATTCTGGGTATTATTAAAACTGTACTCAAGTGTTGAGCTGTCGGGAAATTGTGGGACTTTGATGAATCAATCGAAAAGTTTAACGTTCGTCCGGATATTATGTGATGGGATACAATATTTGGAATCCACAAGTAGTTATGAGATAACTAGTTTGAATGTTATAAATCTAGCAGTTTAGTCTCATTTGATCGGTTGCCACGGGATTTTGATGTGATCAAATGTCCGTCGCAATCACGTAGCGTACGCGGATACTCGCCGGGTAAACTTAATAGATAGCCACGCCCCATAGCCCCGACCAAGTGACTGTAAGAGAGCCCCGTCGCCAAAAGTATCCGTTCGGGTGCTCGCGGCAACGGTGTTCTGCCTTAGTGCACTTCGTCGACGGTATCAGGGGGTGCGGTCGTCTACTAAAATTTCCGACGAGCATTCGATTAGGACGTCGGGAATCTTGTTGAATTGCCCGACTAGATATTGAAAAGTGTTTTCAATATCGAGACTAAAATGCGGGGTTTATAATTGTTAGGCATGCGATATCTAAGGAATTCATATGGTTTGGCATGAAATCCAAAGTATGTGATACGTTGAGTTTATGATGTTTAAGGTGGTTGCGGATTCCAACTGTTGTACTTTTTCTCTTTTTTTGCGACCGTAAGTGTAATATGTGGTGTATCGCCGGTTTCGGTGCTATATGTCAACGACAACTGGGATACGCATATTTACTTACGTTGATGACATGTGATGTTATGTGTTGCTGTGATATGTTATATTGGATCGTCGTATTTGAATAGTCGGGTGTTTTATGTGAGATGAGAGTTTTTATTTTCATTCATGTAAAATTCATTGTATGTAATATTCTTTTATTGGGGCACTTCCGGGTTGAGGATGATGTCACCATTTATATTATTTACTTTTCCGCATTAGGATAGACTCAAGGCGGGGAGCACAAGTAACCGGGTTCTAGGGTCCAGTGGGAGACCATCTCGAGGAGTCGAGACAGGGACTCCTAACTTTAGAATTGGTAGGGTTGCTTACCGCTCTCGTAGGGGTCTAAGGGTGTGGGATTGGCTATTCATCACGACTGTGGAATCCGTGTTTTATATTGGCTTAATTTAAAACCCAGAAATCCTAGTATATCCAATATTTCATATGTTGTTTTTTGCTGCGATATTTGTGATGTGATCATTTGATATATTGATGAGATAGATACTGGATATAGTATATGTGATATATTATATAGACGTTGCTTATGTTTTACACCCGCTCTAGCCCTGCCCCGCTCTGCCATTAGTTACCTAACCTAACGGTGCACGAGGGGACATCGAGGCGAATGCGGATGGCATAAGCGTACGTTGTATTTATCTGTGATGTTTAGGTAACTTAAAATGACGGGACTTCATTAATGAGATTAATGAAATAAAAGAAACCTAAAAATGTTGTGGAATCGAATTTTCATAAACAGGTAGCACTAGTTGTTGCTTTGCATAGCGGTGTTCCTTGTAGAACATCCAACACCTTATTCGATAAGGAAAGAGCCGAGATCCCTTCACCGGGAGTGACCTCTTTAGAAATAACTGGCAGATGCTACAACCCTCGGTTTTGTCTTTTGATTGTTTCTATAGTTTTTGCTTTGCATAGTAGTATTTGTGAAATATCCTGCACCTTATTCGATGAGGAAAGAGTCGACGATCCCTTCACCGGGAGTGACCTCTTTAGCAAAACTAGAAAAGCCTCAAAAACACTCCATTTAAATTATTTAATTCTACAACGATATCAAGTTCATTACGCAAAAGGTTTTCTTAAAAGCCTGTCGTAGCCCTCCGTCATTTCAGATAAGTAATAGTTAGTATTCGAGCTGCGGTAGTTTTGTTTTCGTTAAGGAGTAGTGTTTGGTAGCTAACTAGTGCTTATCTGCTGCATATGATGCGATTGGATTAAGGTAGTCATGCGACTTTGTTGACCTTGTCAAGGGTCGTGCGGGTGGGTTTAATTCAATCAGGAAATGACGGGTTGAACTTGACTTGCGGTCTATAGTTTGTCGACCTTGTCAAGGTCATAGATCGCTCGGGGCAAAATATTATCGGGAATTTCAAGTGTTGAAATTTGAAATGAGATTGCATACCTCCTATGAGATAGTTAGATCCCGATACCCACTGCGAGTAAGAGTTACTCCTGGGAGAGTTTTGCACATTATAATTAGCCGATCAAGTAGGTGTCTAGAAAGGTATCAACGGGGTTACGCCTCTGAGAAAATGAGGTTTATTTTAAATAGGTCCGTACGAAAGCACGGGGAACCTCCCTCAAAGTACCGCTACTGGCCTGGCTGAAAGATTGGCGAACTTATAGGGTGTAATTAATCCCGGCTAGTCTTTCCTTTTAGGGTTTGAAGGAAGATTTGATAAAAACAGTGGGAGCCATCCTGATTAGATAAATTAATAACCAATCTAATCTTGCAAGAGCATACGCTAAGTGTTTTCTTCTCTCTCTCCAGGTAGCGACCATGTCACGCCTTAATCAAAATAATAATACGGATGTATTGACCGAACCCGCTTGTTATACTGCGCTAGGGAGCGTTGGTCCCGCTCCAACTTATAATTGTTATAAGACCAAGCAGGAAATAGGGGATTACCAGAATTCCGTGTCGCCCAAACGAAGAAAGTGCATGCTGATGCATCATCTTCTGGTGTGTTCATTACAGAGAACTGTTTCTCAGTATCCTTTACGTCCTGGGAATGAGATACCGGATCAGGATCCCGCAAATGTAATCTGTTACATGGGCTAAAGATATGTAGAGAACTGAGAATGGGTGATAAGTTTTAAGAGTTAAAAAAGGTGCAAGTGTTGTAGCCAAGTATGTTGGCAGTTATCACCCTGTATTACCAAATACATTGATTCTGAACGAATGTTATTAGATACCGAACCTGATATACAATATTATATCAGTCTCTTTATTTAGTAAAGAAGGATATAATTTTGTATTGTTGGATAATGTTTTGAACATTTTCTATATCAAGAGTTGATCGGTTCAGGCACGTTATCTAAAAGCATATACGTTCTAAATCAAACCACAGTTCTTAACGTACAGAACACACACAAGAGGTGGAGTTCAGAAATGAACGAATCCTTCTTGAGGCATTGTAGACTAGGTCATATCCATGCGACCTGACTAGCTAAGTTACATAAAGATGCATATTTAAATCGGTTTGAATTTACATCTTGTGAAACTTTCCAGTCATGTCACAAAGATAATATGACCATAGCTCCGTTTATTGAAAATAGAGAAAGAGTTAGTGAGCTCTTGGGATTGATACATGCTGATGTATGTAGGTCCCCTGTCTACAAATGCCAGGACTGGTTCTTTATACTTCATTACATTCACTGATGATCTATCAAGATTCGGAGATATGTTCCTGTTGAAACACAAGTCTGAACCTTTTGAGATATTCAAAGAATATAAGTTAGAAGTAGAGAACCAAAACGGGTATAAGTATTATGTCCTTTGATGTGATCAGGGAGGAGAATACTTGAGCACGGAATTCCTGGACTATTCTAAAGGAGAATGAGATTCTCTCTCAGCATTACTCCTCCGTATACACCACAGCACGTCGGTGTATCAGGGAGGAGCAATCGCACCCTATGTGATATGGTATGCTCTAAGATGAGTATTACTGAGTTTCCTATTTCCTTTTGGGGTTATGCGCTTGATGAAGCTGCATACCTATTGAATAGGGTTCCAACCAAATCAGGTGCCTATCACTCCATATGTGATATGGTATGGGAAGAGCTCATCTCTTAAAGAAGTTAAGATTTAGGGTTGTCCGGCCTATGTCAAAAGCAAAATCCGGACAAGCTCGAGTCAAGGTCAGTTCTGTGGAAGTTTGTTGGATATCCCAAGCATTCGCAAGGGAATATCTTCGACCACACTGAGAAACAAAAGGTGTTTTGTTTCTCAGCATGCTACCTTTTAGAAAGGGAATTTCTTGTGAAGAAATTAGTGGTCATGAGGTAGAACTGGAAGGAGTTACAGCTATATAAACTGCAGCTGATGATTTGGTAGAACCGGAGGATTCAATAGCTCCCAACGAATCTCAGCCTCTCCGCCGATCTGGTAGGGTTTCTCGCCCACCTGAAAAATACTTCGGTTTTCTCTATGACAGTAGGAGTGGGGATTGCATCATGAGATGATGACCCAACTAGTTTCGAGCAGGCCATCAAGAGTGGGGACACTGTAAGAATGGCTGAATGCTAAGCGATCTGAGGTGGAATCCATATACACCAACAAAGTATGGACTTTGGTTGCTATATGATCGGTCGAAAATACTGCATTTCTAACACGGCAATTTCCCTACCTTTTGCAGTCAAGTAAAGGTATCCGGTATTCATATCACACATATTTGCAAAACACATGTAAAAATACTGGATTACTTATACTGTGTACTAAAACCGGCACTTTTAGGGAAATTGTGTGTTTATCATGGCATCGCATCATTCTTGTATAGCGGAACTCTTGTCTTGGAGTCTATGCAGGAAATTCCGGAAGCAGAGCCCAAAATTGGGAAAAGATCTGATAAAAGATGCGCCAACTCAAAGGCTGAAGATCTGGTAGTAATACAGAAGGCCAAATAAAAATCCATATATTAGAAAAAGGCCCACAAGAAAGCCCAAGAGTTACTGTAAAAAAATAAAGCCTTAAGGACTCTAAAGAGCCGCGGTTCCGCGGCGGGAGCCTGCTTGAGCCGCGGAACCGCGGCGCTTTGATGACATCATCAGCTCCAATTTTCTCCACATGTCTAAAATAACGGCTAAAGCTTCCAGAATACTGTAGAAACTCCACGTGTCACATCTAGAAGGCTCGGCTTAACTAACTTTTGGAGGGAAATTCAAATTTTGGGCTTAACAAACTTGTGGAGGGAATTCAAATTTCAAATCTAGAGATAAGATTTTTTAAGGCCTATAAAAAGGAGCTTAGATCAAGGTTTGAAATTGTTCAAGAATTCATTCATCTTCTTCCACCCACAAGTTTAGTGACAAAACTTATGCCGAATCCTTACCCCAATTCCAATTCAACTTCAAGATCAAGACCCGAGAGCAATTCAAGCAAGAGAGCCTTCAACCTTTAGCAAGCGACGCCGGATTTCAACGGAGCAAGAGATCCACGCCGATCCGCGACTCAAGGAGCCGAGCGAAGCCGAAATCGACGATCTAGTTCCTTCCTTTTGTAAATTCAAGAGAGTTGTAATGAAATTTATCGATAAATAAAGGTGAATTTTCTATATTCTTGCTTATCTTTTAATTCAAGCATAATGATTAGATCTCAATTTGTGATTGTGTTTGTGATCATGATGTTTGAGTAATCTCCGCTCGTGTAGGAGTTGTGACGATCTTTAGATGATGATGATTTAGATATTTTTACAATTCTTAAATCCTATAATGTTTGGAAATTCTAGTGAATCAAATGATTAATAACCTAGTTTCGAGATGATGCTTTCTTGATCGTGTTCACTCGAAACTAGGAAACAACTATTAAACATTTGATTAAGTAGAAGCTAGAATTTGAATGCGATCCATCGAAAGGACAAAGGATGAGTTGCGGAATCCCTAATTTTCTCGCAAAGATCCTTAAACCTCGATGAATTTGTATCGATCTAGTATCAATTCATTAATGGATAAGAATTAGTAATGTTTAGATCTCATCACATCTAAAGATCCGATCTACTCCTACGAGCTATCCTTATAATCTTGATTGTTGGTTGGAAATTATCACACATCTTAATTCTTGTTTTTAATGTCTTTTCTAGATCTAGATTTTTCTTATTTCTTGATCTTCAAATGCAAATCATGAATTGTTTTCTTTTCTTTGCCCTAAATTTTCAACTCATCTAATTCGAAAGTTGAACGGAACTCACTTTCCCTGTGGACGATCCGCACTTACTAACGCGCTACATCCGACACCGTTATTGATTGCGGTCAAATATTTTTTTGGTTGTGATTTCTAAATACATATTTTCATACTACACAATCGGAAAATCATTCAATCAAAATGGGGCCGTTGCCGGGGATCGTGTGCTATTTGTTCATTTTTTGAAATTTGAGTTGAAAAGTTTATTCCATCAATATTTTTTTAGATCAAAACTCGCGCAAAATACTAATACGTGTTGTTGTGATTAATTGCAAGGAGATCTGGAGCTTGCTGGGAAATTGGAAAATTATTTGAATAATTCCAGAGGACTAAGGAAGTTATCTGGAGCTTGCTGGAAAAATTTTGTGCAGCGATTACACTAAAGCACTGCGTTTCCGCGGCCCTAGCTCCCAAATGCGGCGGTTCCGCGGCGGCATGAGGGCTTCTCTGTAAAATTTTTATCTGGTAATCTCTATCTTTCTTATCTCCTTCATAAAATCTGCTCCAACTAACAATTTGTTGCAGGTTTCTTTGCAAATAATCGCAGCGCCGCAAAAGCAAAATTAAAATTGTGCTTGTTTTTGACTTTGTGGTTGTTTGCATAATTAATACGGATATTAAGGGGCACGGCCAAATCCAGATTAGGTGGGGAGTTCATTACCCTTCCTAGGCCCCAAAAATCACAAACCTGTATCCGCATTACCCTCATTAATTAAAAAATATTTAGAGATGACCCTAAGGACCATCGCGCTCACTTAGGACAGAAGAAGGCCGTGGGTAATTCATTGCTTATCCACGTTTCTTTTTGTGGTGTCTAAGGCAAGTGTGTCAAAGGCTAGTGGTTACTTAATTAGGCCTACTACTTACGTAGTGGAGAACCTCCCACTTACCTGGCACTTACCTGGCCACAGGAGAAACAAAGAGGCAGTGGAGGATTTTATCCTGCGACTTGTCTTTTGGAAGTTAGGAGCGGTCTAGAGATTTGACCTAGGTGACCATAAATTTTAGGGTTGTGTGTTGCATTTTGGGATTCACATCATTTTTTCAAAATCCGTATCATTTTTCAAAACAAACACCACACTCACTTCATTTCCCTAATTATAAATCATGCTGCCACTTGTACTAACCCCTTTTAGTGCAAGATAGGCTGGACACGGGATTCTAGTGCCCATCTTGTCCGCGTCCCCTCGATCGACTCCGAAGTCGGTATTTCTCCATTTACCTTTCTTTTACCCCCCACCACACCCATACCGATGGATCGGTCTCCATCAAACCTCTTTACCACTACTCTGCCGCCGTCCGTTGGTGCGCAGAATCCTCCCCACATCTCTCTCCAAGAGAGGTGTTACCCTTTGCGAGGTCCTCTCTCAACCTGCTTATCCATTCCACCAGCCAACGGGGATAACTTTGAGATTAAGCCCCAATACATCAACCTTCTACCCAAATTCCACGGTCTCGAGACTGAAGACGCGTACGTTTTCATTACCAAATTTGAAAATGTATGCGCAATGATGGGTACATCACAACTTTCTGTGGATGCCATGCGTCTACGACTTCTTCCATTTACCTTATGCGATATAGCCGAGAAGTGGCTGTATAACACCACCACACATTCCATCACGAATTGGGAAGAATTCGTTGCGGCATTCCTTAAGAAATTCTACCCTATGCAAAAGACAGCTCGAATCCGTAGCGAACTGTATCAATTCTCCCAGCTTCCAGCTGAACCATTCTCTAAATGCTTTGAATGATTCAAGGATCTTTTGGTTCAATGCCCACATCACGGCATTCCGAGATGGGAACTTTGCCGAATCATGTATGAGGGCAGTAACCCTACCACTAAACAAAACCTTGAAAACTTGTGTCAAGGCACCTTTATGACCAAGGATGATGGGGAAGCATGGAAATTTTTAGAAGAGTTCGCTGAAAAGTCATTACAGTGGGAGACTGGAACCCAGCCATCGAGTAGGGGTGGCGTACACCAAATAGATGTGTCCATAGGTGTTCGAGCTGAGATAGCAGCAATGCAAAAGAAGCTCGACGCTATGGAACACAAATTCTTAGCAGCCTCCCTGAACCCAATGTCGCTCCCCAAAACTGTTTGTGGGTGCTGCTCTGATCCTTCTCACTTGACGGAAGAATGTCCATTAAACCCTCAGTTTCGAGGTCTCGAGCATACCAATGCCGCATTTCAAAGACCTGGAAACGACTCTTTTTCTTCCACATACAATCAGGGTTGGAGGAATCACCCGAATTTTGCCTGGAACCAATCCCAAAACACGGTTCCAAACCCTAATCAATTCCAACGGGTCCCTCCACCACAACAGCAACCACTTCAACTCACCCAGCACCCCTACCAGTCACAAAACTTCCAAAACCAGGTCAACACTCCTGCACCTTCTAATCCTATGCAGTCGACCTGTTCTGACGAATTCTCTCAATTCGCTCAAACCATGAAATCACTCATGTCAAATTTCATGGAAGTGTCGGCCGAGGTTAAGTCTTCCGTTGGTGAGATAAAGAAAAACTCAACGTCCCAAGCTGAGAGTATCAAAACGATGGAAGCTGAGATTGCACGACTTAAGGCCGAAATGAGTGCAAGAGAAAAATGGAAACTCCCAGCTCAACCTGTACCCAATCCTGGCTATTCACATCATGTGAATGCAATCACCACGTTGAGATCTGGGAGAGTGCTGGATAACCATGTTGGGGAAGAAGTTGATGATATTGATGATCCTATCAACACCCCGGCTGAGACCTTTCCTCACACACACGCTTCTGCTTCTGATTCTTGTTCTTCTACCCCACCGCCTTCTTGCGAGCCTATTCTCCATTTCCCTCTAGGCTCGACACCTCAGCCCATCTCTTTTACTCCTCCACAGACGATCCCCACTTCTATTTTGGGATCGGGGCCACACACACTTCCTTCTCCTATGATGGACCCAGCGCTCATTGCTAAAGCACCTTACCCGAACCGGTTAAGGGCTAACACATCGAGTCCACATATGGAGAAGATCATGGAAATGTTCAAACAGGTTAACATCAACATCCCTCTCCTAGATGCGATTCAACAAGTCCCCGCTTATGCGAAAATTCTTAAGGACTTGTGCACTAGGAAGAGGAAGACTCAAGTGCCAAAAAAGGTCTTCATGTCCAATAGCATTAGCACTGCTTTTATCCTTCCGCTACCAAAGAAACGTAAGGACCCATGATGTCCTACGATATAGATTTCTATTGGGGATAAACACATCAACCGTGCTCTTTTAGACCTTGGCGCAAGTGTTAACCTGCTTCCTTTCTCAGTTTATGAGCAACTAAGGATCGGAGAGTTGAAACCAGCCCATTGCACTCTCCAGATGGCTGACCGATCAATCACCAAACCTAGGGGTGAACTGGAGGATGTGTAAATAAAAATCGGGGAATTTGTATTCCCTGTGGATTTTATTGTACTTGATACACAGCCTGCAGCGAACCCACGGAATCAAATTCCGGTGATTTTAGGTCGCCCCTTTTTGGCCACTTCCAATGCAATAATCAACTGTCGAAATGGTTCTATGACCCTATCTTTCGGGAATAGGTCAATAGAGCTGAACATTTACAAGATTGGAAGTGTACCCTCCGAACCTACTGCTCATATCTGTTCTGTCGACTTAATGGATGTCGACAGCAGCGAATTTGATGATCCTCCTAATACCGATCTTGACTCTTTTCATACGTTGTTGTTTGACCCAACTATGTATCATACACATACGGACTCTTCCACCGAGATGTCCGGGTCAACAACTGACACCGATTATGAACTGCTTTTAGAGTCTGAAGATCACCCCGCACTTTGTGATGACATTATTCTTCGGGGTATTGATGAAACTTTTGAGGAGATCTTCGCTGATGAACTCGCATTTCTGAATAACACGGGCGTTGAGATGAATCATGTCCCAATCATTGAAATTGAACCTCCACCCCCTCTTCTGAACTGTAAAAAGAATGCGAGTTATCCATCACATTCACTGCTTTGTCTCTCCAAAATGAGACGCACACACACTCTCTTCCACCCCTTACCCTTTCCCCACTTCTTCTTCCACCAACCCGAGCACTGCATTGATAAAATCTTCGAATGGTTGGTGTTGATCTTCGGTCTTTGCAAAGCTTGGCATCGACCACTGATTTTTGACCCCCTCATGTGATTTTCAAAGCTTAACATTGCATAACTTAAGTTTGGGGGGGAACATTTTTTTTTCTGGCTCTTGGAAAGAAAATTTTTACAAAAGTTTTGAGCCAAGAATAAGTTTGGGGGAGGGTCTTCACTTATATATTTTGCCCCCACTAATAAATTCCTCCCAGGCTTACAGGTTTTGTAGATATAGCGGATGGCAACAATGAGGACACTGTTGAAAACAAGTTTGGGGGAGGTTTGTGCTTAGTTTTGCATCATGTGCATATCATTTGCATAAGCACAAAACATTTCTTTAAAACCATAAAAATTTAAAATTTTTCAAAACCCATAAAAATTTTGTGTAAATATTTTTCTTTTGGTTCATCAATTTTTGTAAATAGTTTTTCAAAACCCATAAAAACCATAAAAATTCAAAAATTTTCAAAACTCATAAAAATTTAAAATTTTCAAAATATAAAAATATTTAATATTTATGATAATGAAAGATTAGATAGTGAACAATTACATCCATGAGATTAGAAGAATTTAAGAAAACCAAGAAAATTAGAAGTTTTCTTATACGAACTAGTAATAAGTAGTTATGAGCCGTTGTCCCAAGGGTTAGTAAGATGAAGGAAGTCACTAATCTGAGGATAAAAATAATTCTGAAAAATAGTTTCTATTCTGGAAAGCCAAACATTTTGAACGTTGATACCCTGCTATTCGCACTTACACACGTCTTAAAGCCCGGGTTAGTAGAGGATACCTTGAAATGCTCTTGTCTTAAAGCCGATGTATGAAGGAAAAAAAAATGATGAAGAAAGTGGCGAGAAAAAAAAATGGACACTGGTTTTGTTATCACCAAGGGCAATAATAAAAAAAATTCTATAGCAAGGGTGCCTTATCACCTAGTGCCCTAAGGCCAACTGGTCTGGAAGTCACTGCTATACCTGGTGGTGCAAGACGAGGAAAATACACCAAATATGCAAGCACATGAGTAATCGGTCAGTTAGTACCTCAAGAAGTATTAACGGTCGCATGAAAGTGTGTGAGCTCATCAAAATTAAAAAGTACTGAGGTTGATGGGCAAGAGTATGATAGCTTGAATTGAATTCTCCGGGTGTAGGGATGTCCTTTACACACACGCAGGGTGATATGATCGATGTTTGGAAGAAAGATAGGAATGAAGAATAAGACGATGTTTTATTGAGGGAGGACGTGATTTCTGACATCTTTTCATGACCATTAAGATAGGGCTCATGACAACCGAAAAGCTAGCTTAGTTGGAAACCCTAATTTTCAAGGCTTTTTCTTTTACAATTCTTGTCTTTAAATGTAATATTCATGATCTTCCTTTTATTATTGGATTTTGTGGGTGCAATCCGCTGAAAACCCTCAGGAGACAACACTCCTCCTACTAGGGACACCTAGAGGTTTAAAGGCTTGTTGCACGTGCTCAGTGCAATCGTGTTGCCTACGAAAGTGTGCTTTTCTCTTTCTTTATTTTCTCCTTCTCTTTTTAATAAAACAATTCGATCGAGACGATCGAAAATAAGTTTGGGGGAATTTGATCGGTCGAAAATACTGCATTTCTAACACGGCAATTTCCCCACCTTTTGCAGTCAAGTAAAGGTATCCGGTATTCATATCACACATATTTGCAAAACACATGTAAAAATACTGGATTACTTGTACTGTGTACTAAAACCGGCACTTTTAGGGAAATTGTGTGTTTATCATGGCATCGCATCATTCTTGTATAGCGCAACTCTTGTCTTGGAGTCTATGCAGGAAATTCCGGAAGCAGAGCCCAAAATTGGGAAAAGATCTGATAAAAGATGCGCCAACTCAAAGGCTGAAGATCTGGTAGTAATACAGAAGGCCAAATAAAAATCCATATATTAGAAAAAGGCCCACAAGAAAGCCCAAGAGTTACTGTAAAAAAATAAAGCCCTAAGGACTCTAAAGAGCCGCGGTTCCGCGGCGGGAGCCTGCTTGAGCCACGGAACCGCGGCGCTTTGATGACATCATCAGCTCCAATTTTCTCCACATGTCTAAAATAACGGCCAAAGCTTCCAGAATACTGTAGAAACTCCACGTGTCACATCTAGAAGGCTCGGCTTAACTAACATTTGGAGGGAAATTCAAATTTTGGGCTTAACAAACTTGTGGAGGGAATTCAAATTTCAAATCTAGAGCTAAGATTTTTTGAGGCCTATAAAAAGGAGCTTAGATCAAGATTTGAAATTGTTCAAGAATTCATTCATCTTCTTCCACCCACAAGTTTAGTGACAAAACTTGTGCCAAATCCTTACCCCAATTCCAATTCAACTTCAAGATCAAGACCCCGAGAGCAATTCAAGCAAGAGAGCCTTCAACCTTTAGCAAGCGACGCCGGATTTCAACGGAGCAAGAGATCCACGCCGATCCGCGACTCAAGGAGCCGAGCGAAGCCGAAATCGACGATCTAGTTCCTTCCTTTTGTAAATTCAAGAAAGTTGTAATGAAATTTGTCGATAAATAAAGGTGAATTTTCTATATTCTTGCTTATCTTTTAATTCAAGCATAATGATTAGATCTCAATTTGTGATTGTGTTTGTGATCATGATGTTTGAGTAATCTCCGCTCGTGTAGGAGTTGTGACGATCTTTAGATGATGATGATTTAGATATTTTTACAATTCTTAAATCCTATAATGTTTGGAAATTCTAGTGAATCAAATGATTAATAACCTAGTTTCGAGATGATGCTTTCTTGATCGTGTTCACTCGAAACTAAGGAACAACTATTAAACATTTGATTAACTAGAAGCTAGAATTTGAATGCGATCCATCGAAAGGACAAAGGATGAGTTGCGGAATCCCTAATTTTCTCGCAAAGATCCTTAAACCTCGATGAATTTGTATCGATCTAGTATCAATTCATTAATGGATAAGAATTAGTAATCTTTAGATCTCATCACATCTAAAGATCCGATCTACTCCTACGAGCTATCCTTATAATCTTGATTGTTGGTTGGAAATTATCACACATCTCAATTCTTGTTTTTAATGTCTTTTCTAGATCTAGATTTTTCTTATTTCTTGATCTTCAAATGCAAATCATGAATTATTTTCTTTTCTTTGCCCTAAATTTTCAACTCATCTAATTCGAAAGTTGAACGGAACTCACTTTCCCTGTGGACGATCCGCACTTACTAACGCGCTACTGTTAGTTGTATGTATGCCCTAGAGGCCAGTATTGTACAGATGATGTATATTATATTGGATGCTTGGATATATATAGAGATGACTTTCTTGCTCGATATGATAGTATGCTATCTGGTTACTCTTTATCTTAACATGTATACTAGTGTCTTTAAACTGTCTTATAGTTACATGTTGGTAAAGCCTTTAGGATGTGTACTTGACTGCCTGGACTATGATGCAGATCATACTAGTGGGGACATGGTAGTCCATAAGTACATCCTTCAAGGTCCCTAGTCATGGGTGTATCGAGACGGGGCATCGATATACCAGTGTAGACTAGCGTATACGCTTCTCGACCCATGAGATGGGCGATGGATGATCCCATATCCATTGGTGTTTGACATCAGAGATGGTATACGGGTGCTCAGTGGAGACTGGGTACACTGGACGGACTCACCGAGAACTCCCAGTTGGTATTATACCTCACGTCAGATGGCAGTTCTCTGGTGACACTTGTGCAGGTTAGTCTGTAGACCCGAGATCGTCATAGAGTCTTGTGTGATTCCCACTGTGCTTTGATATCCACCTTACCACGTCCATGAGGGCGTGCAAAACGGTGGTCTTTGGGTACAGTCCCGAGTCACATGGAGGCAATGAGCGATAGGAGGGGTTTCGTCTCTCCCGGTATTGGGGGTTGATGTTGCGCTGTGCTCGATTGGCCGTAACAGGGAAGTCCCTGGCCAGGGCTGATCAGAGATTTGCTGGTAAGTGTTACCAGTAGTTTCTCGACCCGTTATGAGCCTCACATTGGCACGAATTATCGGTTATTGGGGTCTGACGTTTACCACCCCTAGACTTGATATGCGACATATCAGACGAACATACCGGACTGTACGGTAAGTGTTACTGGTTGGATTCACAGGAGTGTGAGCGGGCTTGCTCGTCGATCTTCTGATCGCTCAATACCCGGGTGGCCGTTATGTTTAGCAGACCGCTTGCGGCTTGTGGGTGCTTGATATGATCATCATCTGCTGCCGGAGTATTGACGAGTCTTTAGAGTCCTACACAGAGGTTTCCTGGCTCAAGCGAAACGAAATAGGAGCGCATATGAGATATGTGCGGGACCGAGAATAATGCGTGTATGTGATACCGTATTACATTCTCGCGACGAATGTTTCGATTGGTTGTATACGATATAACCTAGTTATCGAATCATTGATTCGATAAATCGATACATTGTATACTAGTCGGTTATGTGCGACATGACCGGATCATTGAATCAAGTGTTGATTTAATGTATAATTATATATTTGATATATTACTTTGCATTAACCAGTATTGGTTCATTTTAAAAGGGATTTTCTCACTTGATATGCACATTGTATATGTGATATATTTTGTGTGCACTTGATTGTATCATGTTTGATGATACATACTCACTTGGATTTGTGTAAAGACTTAAACCATGTTTACTGAATGGTTAGGGTTTCATATTTTCACTTAATTATTTATCTTTTCTTTTTTGAGAAATAGATAATAGAAAACAAAATGGTTTCTTTTATCATGAAGCTTGTTGAAGCTTCATGAAGCTTTGACCAAGTGACCACTTTGTCTTCTTCTCCTAACCCTAACCACTCATCTAAACTATAGTTAACTCTCTACACTTGACCATGGTTAGAAGATGATAAGTATTGATTTTATTATTCTTTTTTGATAACACTTATCATATTCTTTCTTCTTCTTCATCATCTTCATCAAGAAAGAAAGCTTGATTCCATCAATGGCATCTTGAGCAAAAGAGTGAGAAATCCAATTCTAAAGTGAACCCACCTCCTATTTCTTCATCCTCTACTTCTTGCCAAGTAGTATAGGGTGTTTTCTTCACAAGTTTCACAACTTGTTGGAGCTTGAACTTGTGTTGCCTTGACGTAGATCATCTTCGGCACGAAGCCGATGACCTTGCCCGCCCATTTCTCCGATGAAGCCGATGCTTGAGTCCGGGATTCGAGACGGACAGTGAGATGACGTCTACGTGGAGCTAAGGAAGTGGAGAACCGGATCTACAAAGGTTGTAGCATCTCACTTTTATTTAAGATGTTAACTAGTTTCCTTTTTCGCCTAAAATTCTAGTTGACGATCCGTATTAGTGTTTCTCGGCACCCATAAAATTTAAAATTGGCATGGTTGATGCCTTGTGAGACTTCATTAGCATGCCTAGGAACCCTACAGTGGTATCAGAGCCTAGCTAGAGCCTTAGGCGAAATCTAAACGACGTTTGAAATCCGAACGAACATCGAAACCCATTTCCAAAATGCTCTCTGGAAATTTTCTAAAAATTTGGATTTTTGTTAATTAAAAATATGCAGAAAAATAAGCAGGGTCTTATTTGAATTACTGTGAAAAACGAGGGTCTAAATCGATAAATCCACCGCGGAACCGCGGCACAAGCTTGGCATGTGCGGCGGTTCCGCGGCCGTACTGACCCCTTGTCCAATGATTTCTGCACAGTAATTCATATAATTGAATGCTGTATTTTCTGGGTATTTTTTATTGTGACTCTACAGATGAGTATTCTGGGGTTGTATTGGGAATCAAAGATTCGATCGGATTATCAAATTTTGTCTGTGTGTTTTTCCGGATAATTTAAGAATATGTTAAAAAGTTCAACCGGATATAAATACCCAACTTTTCCCCTGCCGGAAAATTTCCAAGTGTTGGATTTTTCTGTGGTTTAAGGACGTTCTGAGTAGTGCAAGTAACTCGATGGTCCCTCTAGAAGACAACAAACCTTAACTCGATTATGTGGCCGTCTTGAACTGCCCTTTGAACCTTCGGGTTTGGGGCAGTACGGCGTGCCACATGTGAGGCGTTGGCTTGACCCTTCTACGGCTGGACCGTTGGTACTGAGGCATGAAGTGAATGTCTTTGAACTTATTTCATGTGTTGAACGGTTTCGGGAAAACTTGGGTGTTCGAATGTTCGATCGGAAAGTTTAATATTTTCTATTTATCCGGAATGGGATACAATAATTGGAATTCACAAACAGTTATGAGATAACTGACTGAATGTTATAAATCTAGCGGTTTAGTCTCACTTGATATTGAAAAGGGTTTTCGATGATGAGACTAAAATGCGGGGTTTATAATTGTTAGGCATGTGATGTCTAAGTATTTCATTTGATTAGGCATGCGATGTCTAAAGAGGTTGCGGATTCCAACTGTTGTAGTTTTACACTTTCTTTTCTGTGACCGTAAGTGTAGTATGTCGATATCGCCGGTTTCGTTGCTATAGATCAACGACAATTGGGGTATGCATACTTACTTACGTTGATGACATGTGATGTTATGTGTTGCTGGATATGTTATATTGGATCGTCGTGTTCGAATAGCCGGGGTTTTTTATGTGAGATGAGTGTTTTTTCCTTTTCATTCATGTAAAAACTTGTATGTAATATTCTTTTATTGGGGCACTTACAGGTTGCGGAAGTTGTCACCTTTTGTATATTATTTACTTTTTCGCATTAGGATATACCCAAGGAGGGGAGCACAAGTAACCAGGTTCTAGGGTCCAGTGGGAGACCATCTCGAGGAGTCGAGTCCGGGTCTCCTAACCCTAGAATTGGCAGGGTTGCTTGCCGCTCTCGTAGGGGTCTAGGGGTGTGGGATTGGCTATTCATCACGACCGTGGAATCCGTGTTTTATACTGGCTCGTATTGAAAACACGGACGTCCTAGTATATCCAATGTTTCATATGTTTCTTCTTCTGCGATATCTGTGATGTGATCATGTGATGTTCTGTGATAGATACAGTATATAGTATATATGATATATTATATAGACGTTACTTATGTTTTGCACCCGCACTAGCCCTGCCCCGCTCTGTCGTTAGTTACCTAACCTAACGGTGCACGAGGGGACATCGAGGCGAATGCGGATGGCATAAGTGTACGTCGTATTTATCTGTGATGTTTAGGTACTTAAATGATGGGACTTCATTAATGAGATTAATGAAAGAAAAGAAACCTAAGATGTTGTAGAATCGAATTTCAAAAATAAAAATAGTAGCTACAGTTCTTGCTTTGCACAGCGGTATATGTGATATATCCTGCACCTTATTCGATGAGGAAAGGAGATCCCTTCACCGGGAGTGACTCCTTTAGAAATAACTGGTAGATGCTACACCCTCGGTTTGTTTTTTATTGCTTCTATAGTTTCTGCTTTTCACAGTGATATATATGATATATCCCGCACTTCATTCGACGAGGAAAGGGCCGACGATCCCTTCACCGGGAGTGACCCCTTTAGCAAAACTAGAAAAGCCTCAAAATCACTCCATTTCAAAACTTCATTTGATTCTACAACGATATCAAGTTCATTACGCTTATGGTTTTCAGAAAAACCTGCGTAGCCCTCCGTCAATTCAGATATGTAATATTCAGTATTCGTACTACGGTTGTTTGGCATGCGTCAAGGCGTAGTGTACGGTAGCTGATTATTACTTATCTGTAGCATGAGATGCGATTGGATTAAGGTATTCGTACGGCGTTGTTTGGCATGCGTCAAGGGTCGTACGGGTAGGTTTAATTCAATCACGAATTGTACGGGTTGAACTTGACTAGCGGACTATGGGTTGTTTGGCATGCGTCAAGGTCATAGCACGCTAGGGGAAAAATATTATCGGGAATTTCAAGTGTTGAAATTTGCAATGAGATTGCATACCTTCTATGAGATAGTTGGATCCCGATACCCACTGCGAGTAAGAGTTACTCCTGGGAGAGTTTTACACATTACAATTAGCCGATCAAGTAGGTGTCTAGAAAGGTGTTAACGAGGTTACGCCTCTGGGAAAACGAGGTTTACTTTAATTAGGTCCGTGCGAAAGCACGGGGAACCTCCCTCAAAGTACCGACACTGGCCTGGCTGAAAGATCGACGAAGTTGTAGGGTGTAATTAATCCCGGCTAGTCTTTCCTTTTAGGGTTTGAAGGAAGATTTGATAAAAACCAGTGGGAGCCATCCTGATTAGATAAGATAATAACCAATCTGATCTTGCACGAGCATACGCTAAAGTGTTTTCTTCTCTCTCTCTCCAGGTAGCGACCATGTCATGCCCTAATAAAGATAATAATATGGATGTATTGACCAAACCCGCATGTTATACTGTGCTGGGGAACGTTGGTTCCGTTCTTTCTTATAAGAGTTATAGGAATGAACAGGATATAGGGGAATACCAGGATTCCCATGCCACCCGAATGAAGAAAGTACATGATGATGCATTTTCTTCGGGTGTGTTCATTACAGAGAACTGTTTCTCCATTTGCTCCACGTCCTGGGTATTAGATACCGGGTCAGGATCCCATATATGTAATCAGTTACATGGGCTCAGGAAAGGTAGAGAACTTGGAGAAGGTGATAAAGACATTAGAGTTGGAAATGGTGCAATTGTTGCAGCTAAGACTGTCGGGGAATATCACCTTGTATTACCAACTGGTAATACATTGGTTCTGAACGAATGCTATTACATGCCGAACCTGATATGCAACATTATTTCGGTTTCTTTATTGAGTAAAGAGGGATATAATTTTGTATTACATGACAATGTTATGAACATTTTCCGTAACCAAAAGTTGGTTGGATCAGGCACGTTGTGCAATGGCATTTATGTTCTAAATCAATCAACAGTTCTGAGCATAACAAACACACACAAGAGGAAGAGTTCAGAACTGAACAAATCCTACTTGTGGCATTGTAGACTGGGTCACATCAATGTGACACGACTGGCTAAGTTGCATAAGGATGGATATTTGAAACCATTCGAATTTTCATCGTATGACACTTGCCAGTCGTGTCTCAAAGGCAAGATGACCAAAACTCCGTTTACGGGACACGGAGAAAGAAGTAACCGAACTCTTGGGACTAATACATAGTGATGTATGCGGTCCCATGTCTACACATGCCAGGGATGGTTCTTCATACTTCATTACATTCACTGACGATCTCTCTAGATTCGGATATGTGTTCCTGATGAAACACAAATCAGAAGCTTTTGAGAAATTTAGAGAATATAAACAAGAAGTCGAGAGCCAAACCGGAAAAAGTATTAAAATCCTTCGATCTGATCGAGGAGGTGAATACTTAAGCAATGAATTCCTGGACTTCCTAAAAGAGAATGGGATTCTCTCTCAGCTGACTCCTCCGTATACACCACAGCACAACGGTGTATCAGAACGGAGGAACCACACCCTATTAGATATGGTGCGCTCAATGATGAGTACAGCTGAGTTACCTATTTCCTTCTGGGGATATGCGCTTGAGACAGCTATGGACCTACTGAATAGAGTTCCTACCAAATCAGTGCCTACCACTCCATATGAGATATGGAAAGGGAAGAGACCACATCTTAATTACATTAAGATATGGGGTTGTCCAGCCTATGTCAAAAGACAAAATCCGGACAAACTTGAGGCAAGATCAGTCTTATGTAAGTTTATAGGATATCCCAAAAATTCACAAGGGTATATCTTCTACCACCCCGAGGAACAAAAGGTGTTTGTTTCTCGACATGCCACTTTCTTAGAAAAAGATTTTCTTATGAAACAAACAAGTGGCATTAAGGTAGAACTGGAAGAGGTTCCAGCGACACAAACTATAACAGAAGACTTGGTAGAACCAGAGGATTCAGTAGCTCCCGACGAACCTCAGCCTCTCCGCCGATCTGGTAGGGTACCTCGCCCACCTGAGAGATACTACGGTTTTCTCATGGATGGTGGGAGCGAGGATTGCATCATGGAGGATGATGACCTAACTAGCTTCGAGCAGGCCATCACGAGTAGGGACTCAGTGAAATGGCTGGATGCTATGCGGTCCGAGATGGAATCCATGTACACCAACAAAGTATGGACTTTGGAAGTTGCTCCTGAAAGGGTAAAACCCATTGGGAGCAAGTGGATCTTCAAGAAAAAAACTTGGTGTAGATGGGAAAGTGGAGACTTTCAAAGCTAGACTTGTAGCAAAGGGTTTTCGTCAAAGACCAGGTGTGGACTATGACGAGACCTTTTCTCCAGTGGCTATGCTTAAATCCATCCGGATCATGCTTGCCATCGCTGCATATCATGATTACGAAATCTGGCAAATGGATGTTAAGACCGCCTTTCTAAATGGTGATTTAGAAGAGTGCGTGTACATGACTCAGCCAGAGGGCTTCGTAGACAGTGGGAGCAGCGGGAAGGTGTGCAAGCTGCTTAAATCCATTTATGGATTAAAGCAAGCATCGCGGAGTTGGAACATCTGCTTTGACGTCGTTATCAAAGAGTTTGATTTCGTCAAAAATCCAGATGAACCTTGTATCTACAAGAAGGTGGCAGAGAGTAAGGTTGTCTTCCTCGTATTGTACGTGGACGACATACTCTTGATAGGAAATGATATTCCTATGCTGCAATCGGTCAAGCTCTTCTTATCACAAAGATTCTTAATGAAAGATCTTGGTGATGCCTCCTGCATATTGGGGATTATGATCTATAGAGATAGATCCAAACGGATATTGGGATTGTCCCAATCCAGGTACATTGACACCATACTAAAGAGGTTTAGTATGGAAGAATCCAAGTGTGGGAACTTGCCCACAATCTCTGGAGTCACTCTTTCCAAAGAGATGTCTCCCAAGACTGATTTGGAGAGAGCTCGCATGCAAGGGATACCCTATGCTTCGGCTGTAGGCTCTATCATGTACGCGATGCTATGTACCGGACCCGATGTTGCATACTCACTAAGTGTAGTGAGCAGGTATCAAGCTGATCCTGGAGAGAGTCACTGGACAGCTGTGAAGAGTATTCTCAAGTACTTACGAAGGACTAAAGAGATGCTCTTGGTGTATGGTAACGGAGAACTCCAAGTGGAGTCCTTTACCGATTCGAGCTTCCAGAGTGATAAGGACGACTCTAAGTCGCAGTCGGGATTTGTCTTTACCCTTTACGGAGGGGCGGTTAGCTGGAAGAGTTCCAAGCAGGAAACCGTGGCAGACTCGACGATGGAGGCTGAATACATCGCTTCCAACGATGCTGCCAAAGAGGCTGTCTGATCAAGAAGTTCATTACTGAACTTGGAGTGGTTCCATCCATTGAGCATCCAATACTTTTGTATTGCGATAACAATGGAGCGGTAGCTTTGGCCAAGGAACCCAGGTCCCATCAGCGATCCAGGCATATTCTGAGGCAGTATCACCTGATCCGGGAGATAGTTGATCGCCGGGAGATCGAGGTCAGGAGGGTTGACACGAAGAACAACACGGCGGATCCACTCACGAAGGCCATTCCCCAAATACAGTTTGAGAGACTCTTCGGGATGCTTGGTATGCGATACTACAGCAGATGGCCCTAGTGCAAGTGGGAGATTGTTAGTTGTATGTATGCCCTAGAGGCCAGTATTGTACAGATGATGTATATTATATTGGATGCTTGGACATATATAGAGATGACTTTCTTGCTCGATATGATAGTATGCTATCTGGTTACTCTTTATCTTAACATGTATACTAGTCTCTTTAAACTGTCTTATAGTTACATGTTGGTAAAACCCTTAGGATGTGTACTTGACTGCCTGGACTATGATGCAGATCATACTAGTGGGGACATGGTAGTCCATAAGTACATCCTTCAAGGTCCCTAGTCGTGGGTGTATCGAGACGGGGCATCAATATACCAGTGTAGACTAGCGTATACGCTTCTCGACCCATGAGATGGGCGATGGATGATCCCATATCCATTGGTGTTTGACATCAGAGATGGTATACGGGTGCTCAGTGGAGACTGGGTACACTGGACGGACTCACCGAGAACTCCCAGTTGGTATTATACCTCACGTCAGATGGCAGTTCTCTGGTGACACTTGTGCAGGTTAGTCTGTAGACCCGAGATCGTCATAGAGTCTTGTGTGATTCCCACCGTGCTTTGATATCCACCTTACCACGTCCATGAGGGCGTGCAAAACGGTGGTCTTTGGGTACAGTCCCGAGTCACATGGAGGCAATGAGGGATAGGAGGGGTTTCATCTCTCCCGGTATTGGGGGTTGATGTTGCGCTGTGCTCGATTGGCCGTAACAGGGAAGTCCCTGGCCAGGGCTGATCAGAGATTTGCTGGTAAGTGTTACCAGTAGTTTCTCGACCCGTTATGAGCCTCACATCGGCACGACTTATCGGTTATTGGGGTCTGACGTTTACCACCCCTAGACTTGATATGCGACATATCAGACGAACAGACCGGACTGTACGGTAAGTGTTACTGGTTGGATTCACAGGAGTGTGAGCGGGCTTGCTCGTCGATCTTCTGATCGCTCAATACCCGGGTGGCCGTTACGTTTAGCAGACCGCTTGCGGCTTGTGGGTGCTTGATATGATCATCATCTGCTGCCGGAGTATTGACGAGTCTTTAGAGTCCTACACAGAGGTTTCCTGGCTCAAGCGAAACGAAATAGGAGCGTATATGAGATATGTGCGGGACCGAGAATAATGCGTGTATGTGATACCGTATTACATTCTCGCGACGAATGTTTCGATTAGTTGTATACGATATTACCTAGTTATCGAATCATTGATTCGATAAATCGATACATTGTATACTAGTCGGTTATGTGCGACATGACCGGATCATTGAATCAAGTGTTGATTTAATGATTTAATGTATAATTATATATTTGATATATTACTTTGCATTAACCAGTATTGGTTCATTTTAAAAGGGATTTTCTCACTTGATATGCACATTGTATATGTGATATATTTTGTGTGCACTTGATTGTATCATGTTTGATGATACATACTCACTTGGATTTGTGTAAAGACTTAAACCATGTTTAGTGAATGGTTAGGGTTTCATATTTTCACTTAATTATTTATCTTTTCTTTTTTTGAGAAATAGATAATAGAAAACAAAATGGTTTTTTTTATCATGAAGCTTGTTGAAGCTTCATGAAGCTTTGACCAAGTGACCACTTTGTCTTCTTCTCCTAACCCTAACCACTTATCTAAACTATAGTTAACTCTCTACACTTGACCATGGTTAGAAGATGATAAGTATTGATTTTATTATTCTTTTTTGATAACACTTATCATATTCTTTCTTCTTCTTCATCATCTTCATCAAGAAAGAAAGCTTGATTCCATCAATGGCGTCTTGAGCAAAAGAGTGAGAAATCCAATTCTAAAGTAAACCCACCTCCTATTTCTTCATCCTCTACTTCTTGCCAAGCAGTATAGGGTGTTTTCTTAACAAGTTTCACAACTTGGTGAAGTTGGAGCTTGAACTTGTGTTGCCTCGACGTAGATCATCTTCGGCACGAAGCCGACGACCTTGCCCGCCCATTTCTCCGATGAAGCCGATGCTTGAGTCCGGGATTCGAGACGGACAGCAAGAGGACGTCTACGTGGAGCTAAGGAAGTGGAGAACCGGATCTACAAAGGTTGTAGCATCTCACTTTTAGTTAAGATGTTAACTAGTTTCCTTTTTCGCCTAAAATTCTAGTTGACGATCCGTATTAGGGTTTCTCGGCACCCATAAAATTTAAAATTGGCATGGTTGATGCCTTGTGAGACTTCATTAGCGTGCCTAGGAACCCTACAGCTACATCCGACACCGTTATTGATTGCGGTCAAATATTTTTTTGGTTGTGATTTCTAAATACATATTTTCATACTACACAATCGGAAAATCATTCAATCACTATATCTGAAGGGTTAAATCCCCATCAGGAGCAAGTATATCTTGAGAAGATTACTTGGTATACATGGAAAAGTTGAGACTTTCAAAACTAAGACTTGTTGCAAAAGATTCTCGTCATCGACCAGATGTGGATAATGATGAAACCTTTTCTAGTCCCTATGCTTAAGTCCATCCAGATCCTACTTGCCATTGCTACATACCATGACTGCGATATCTGGCGGTTGGGTGTCATGACTGCTTTTCTAAATAGTGATTTAGAAGAGAGCGTCTATAAGTACACAGCCAGAGGGCTTCGTAGACAGTGGGAGCAGCAGAAATGTGTGCAAGTTGCTTTATAAGTTATAGCAGGCATCGCGGAGTTGGAACATCTGTTTTGATATGGTAGTCAAAGAGTTTGACTTCATCAAAATGGTAGATGAACCTTATATATACAAAAAGGTAGTACGGAGTATGGTGGTGATCCTCGTAGTGTACGTAGATGATAAACTCTTGATAGGAAAGGAGTTTACTATGCTACGCTCAGTCAATCTCCTCTTATCAGAAGGATTCTTCATATAGGATCAAGGTGATACCTCCTAAATCCTGGTTTATGGATCTATGAGATAGATCTAAGTGGATGTTAGGATTCTCACTAGGTGTAGTGAGATGGTATCAATCGATCCTGGGGAGAATCACTGGATAGTTTCCAGGGTGGTAAGGACGACTGAATGTCAGCCACATGCATTGTTTTTACCCTCAGTGGAAGGACGGTATGTTAGAAGAGTTCCAAGTAAGATACTGTGGCAAACTAAACGATAAAGGATGGATACATTGCTACCAAGGATATTACCAAAGAAGGAGTCTGGATATATAAAAGTTCATGAGATGAACTTCGTTCCTACCATTGTGTGACAATGGAGTTGTGGCTTTGGCCTAGGAACCCCCATCCCATCAGTGATCCAGACATATTCTTAGGCAGTATCACCTGACCATGGAGATGGTTGATCTCCAGGGAGATCGAGGATAGGAGAGTAGATACAGAGGACAACAGCGCAGATCCACTCACAAAGGCCTTTTCCCAAAAGAGACTTTTATGGGATGGTTGAGTATGAGATACTTCAACCACTGCTGATTGTTAGGTATGAGATACTACAATAGATGGCCCTAGTGCAAGTGGGAGATTATTAGTTATATGTATGCCCTAGAGGCCATTACTGTACATACGATGTATATTGTAGTGGATGCTTGGACATATAGGGAGGACTTTCTTGCTTATGTTACATATTGATAAAGCCCTTAGGATGAGTACCTGACTACCAGGATTATGATGTAGATCATACTAGTGGGGACAGTGTAGTCGCTAAGTATATCCTTCAAATGTTCCTAGTCGTAGGTATATCGAAACAAGGCATCGATATACCAGAGTAGACTAGCGTATAGCTTCTCAACCCATATAGATGGGCGATGGATGATTTCATATCCACTGGTGTTTGACATCAGAGACAGTATACAGGTGCTCAGTGGAGACTGGGTACACTGAACGGACTCGCCGAGAACTCCCAGATGGTATTATACCTAACGTCAGATGGCAGTTCTCTGGTGACACTGGTACATGTTAGTCTGTAGACCCGAGATCGTCATAGAGTCTTGTGTGATTCCCACTGTGCTTTGATTTCCACCTTACCACGTTCAAGATAACGTGCAAAACGGTGGCTTTTGGGTACAGTCCCGAGTCACATGGAGGCAATGAGCGATAGGAGGGGTTTCGTCTCTCCCGGTATTGGGAGTTGATGTTGCGCTGTGCTTGATTGGCTATAACAGGAAGTCCCTGGCTAGGGCTGCTTTAGAGATATACTGGTAAGTGTTATCAGTAATTTCTTGACCCGTTATGAGCCTCATATCTAAATGACTTATCGAGTTACTAGGGTCTGACGTTTACCACCCCTAAACGAGATATGCGACATATCAGACGAAGAGACCGGACTGTACGGTAGTGTTACTGATTGGATTCGCAAGAGAGTGAGCAGGCTTTCTTGTTGATCTTATGATCGCTCAATACCCGGGTGGCCGTTACGTTTAGAAGACCGCTTGTGGCTTGTAGGTGTTTGATATGATCATCACCTACTGCCGGCGTATTGACGTCTTTAGAGTCCTACACAGGGGTTTTCTGGTTCAAGCGAAACGGAGTAGGAGCACATATGTGATATGTGCGGGACCGAGATTAATACGATATGTTATACCATATTATATTCTCGTGAATTGTGATATTGGTCGGTTATATGCGATATAGCCGGGTTATCGGATCAAGTGTTGATTCGATAAGTTGTTACATGTGATATTAGTCGGTTATATATGATATAGTCGGATTATTAAATCAAGTGTTGATTTAATAATTTAATGTATAATTATATATTTGATATATTACATTACATTAACTAGTATTAGCTCACTTATGATTCTTTTCTCACTTGATGTGCACATTGTATATATGTAATATATTTTTGTGTACATATTTTGTGTCATGCTTGATGATACATGCACGATGGGTGTATGAGACTTATACCATGTTATGATTAATCTTAGGGGTTTTAATGGATTAAGTAATTCAAAACTAAAGTCTTTTGTCAAGGCAAGAAGCTTTTGGAAGCTTGGATTTGCATTGACTAAAGTCTTCAAGTTTTGTTTTGCATTAAGATATTTGTAAACCCTACCCTTAACCTTAGCCCTTGGTTAATTTTCTACATGAGTTAGGCATGAGGGCTTAACTCACCCATGGTTGCAATAATTCATTTGGATAACTCATATGAAGAGTTCATTCTTCTTCATCTTCTTCTTCCTCTCAAGCTTCTAGCTTCAATGGAAAGTGATGATTTTGAGTGAGAAAATAATTTATAATGTGAGCAAAATTCCTACTTCCTCATCATCTACTACTTGCCATTTAGTATAGGGTGTTTGCTTCACTAATTCCGTAATTAGTGAAGAGATAGCTTGGGTTAGTGTCTCCTCGACGTAGATCATCTTCGGCCTCGAAGTCTTCGAAGCAAGCATGTTTGTTTCTTCAAGGGAGCCTCTTAAGAGTTCGGAGTTCACGATCGCAGCGAAGGAGACTACTACACGGAGCTATTGAAGTGAAGGACCGATCTACAAAGTTTGTATTCCTTGCTCACTAGACTTGCAAAGTTGTTTGCATTACTTTCCATCGATTTCTAGTTAACGATTCTTAGTTAGGGTTAGCTAAAAATTTTGAATTTGGCATGGACGATGCCTCCCAAAACCTTGCTGCCGTCTTAGGTAACCCTGCAAAACTTATGTGTGGTCATCGGAAATACAGCTCTCATTGCAGCTAGTATTCCTAGATGTCTATCAGATATGATGCATAAATCTGTTTTATCAATAACAGATGGGATACTTTTGAGTTGACGGAAAACCCATGATCAGGATGGTGTATTTTCACCCTCAACAATAGAAAATCCCAACGGAAATATATCGTTATTAGCATCAACACCTGTAGAAATTATCATGCAACCTCTGTACTTACCATATAGATACGTCCCATCCACGCACAATACCGGCCGACAGTGTGTGAAACCAGCCGCACAAGGAGCAAAGCACCAGAAAATTCTTTGAAACCCGACACAGCCATCGACATCTGTTTCTGTGGTTTTTAACCGGTATTCGAACCCCGGATTTGATGCTTTCATGGCTTCCATAAAAGGGACTAGTTAGTTGTACGTGCTTTCCCAATCCCCAAATATCTTGCATAAAGCCTTTCTACGAGCATCCCATGCCTTCACATACGAAATCTGAATTTTGTGCTCTCCGTTGACGTAGAGTCATATCTCTCGGGGAGTCATCGCCACATCTATACGGATCAGTGACATGATTAGTGAGCAAATGTAAGATGAAGTGCAATTCCTATGATCTTTTAACATAATAGAATTGATGCAAGTATGTTCTTGGTTGTATTTCGTGGCCTTCCAAGCTTTGGCTCTTTTGGAACAACATGTATGCAATCTCCACTTACATTCAAGAGCTTTTGTACATACCATGGTATAGTACATCTTATTTGACTCTTTGATTTTAAATGTAACGTTTTTTAATAGCCCACGACTTCAGCTTACAAATAAGATCTCCTTTTCCTGAAACATATCTCCAACAGTGACGCAATCTTCGCTTGCTACGGTCGCTTCCAAATAGGGTTCAGTATTTACTTCTGCCACGGCTAAGTCTACCCAACCATCATCTTCCATTGGATCGAGGCCAGGATCTTCTAGTTCGACAAAATCATTATTCGCAGCCATATCATCAATCAATGCTACTTCATTCAATCCAGCGGCATATTTCACGCTATCCTCCCCTTGATGATCTTCACCAGTTTCATCATCATCACTGCCACACATATCAATGTCACCCGTAGAAATACAAGGCTCGAGTGCAATATATGATGGTTGAGGTCGGTGTAATGTGGATGGTTCGAGGTGAAAAGACCGGAAAGATGTGGACGGACATGCTTGGAATGCGCTACGTGGATCGTGTTGTAATGATGCGGAGGTATGGGAAATTTATAATTTTTCCTTAATATTTTCGTATTACGAAAAATATAAACATGATCACCACTTGTTTCAGATTTATTTACCTTTGGAAGGTTGTATATGGTAATCCTTGTTGTTCTTCAGGGGTGCATGCAACTGCAGCAGTCGATTGGGAAAATCTGTATTTAATATATAAAATATATTAGTATTTTGGTATTACAAAAAGTGGATTTATAAAATATTTACCCTTGAATTTGAAGGTTTGAATAATTTTGTGTATAGTCGTATCCACTGAGACTAACGGTATCATCATTAACCATGGGACCATACCCCCAGGAACTACCTCCAGCATTACCATCAAAATTACCCGTTGGAGCGACATCTGATACTTCCAATTGTTCTTTCTGAACTAAAAGTTCAAAACAATGCTGAGTGTTTGCCAGACCGAAGTCTATCATCAAAGATATTGATGCATCGTCTATAATTTCAACCAATGCATTTCCACTAAACATAGACCATATACAACTTTACTTAAGCTTAATTTCACGGGAATCGTATTTCGTGATTTTAAACACTTTATTGTCGATTTCATTATAAGTCGTTGATGGTTCTAATCGCTTAATTCTTGCGCACCCGCCCATATACTCGGGACCTTATGCACTCGTGACAATCTGGCCATCGTATTTACATACAACAAATAAACTTAAACCTGCCATTATCTGCATCAAACAATATCAAGCCAACAATAAGAAAAAGCTTTAACAACTTATATAATCATTATATTCTTTGAAAAATAAATAAACGTTAAAATAAATTTACATACATTTGAAGGGGTGCAGATGAGATTTTATAGGAGGTGCAAATGCAAATCGGAGCAGGATGAGATTTTGTAGGAGGTGTAGATGCAAATCGGAGCAGAGTGGAGAGCAAATGGGAGGAGAGTGCAGATGCAAATTGGAGCGAAATAGAGAGCAAATGGGAGGAGATAGCTGTTTTTATAGGTGTTTGGTGGTAAAGGGGTCACGGGTTTGTCTTGGATTAATTAAAATTATTTAAAATATTAAGGAGGGCGTGTTTCAAAAACCCTCCCTCTCCATTTTAAATGTGAGGGCGGGTTCTTGTAACCCGCTATTCCCGTGTGACAAATTCGTTTTGACAATACAATGGGTCAGAGTCACGGGAGTCACGGGCTATTTACATTCCTTAATTTTAATTTAAAGGGCTGGTTTTAGGAACCCGCTATCATAAAATTATTGAAGGGGGCGTAGTCTAAGAAACGATATGGTTGCCAAAGGACTCAATGAAAGTATATTGTTCGATAGGAGTGAGTAGAGGTGGAGGATTCATGTGCTGGACCCGGCGTGATTCTCATGTTGGTTCATGTAGCCTACCCCATATGCTTAGGATAAAAGGCTCAGTTGTTGTTGTTGTTGTTGCGTGTTCTAAGAACCCGCCATCTTCTTTGCAAATTAGCTTGGGATCAGAGAATAAATTTGACAACAAATTACTTTAAAAACACAAAAGTATGATATGACAACACATAATTATTATCAGTAAGATTTGACAACACAATATATGTTAAGAAAAAAAACAAAAGATTTGACAACACACGACATGATAAAACAGAAGAGATGAGGGCGGGTTCTTGGAACCCACTGGCATAAAATTATTGAAGGGGGAGCGTTCTAAGAACCCGCCCTCTTCTTTGCAAAATGATACGACAACACATAATTTTTGTATCAGTAATATTTGACAACACAATATGATTTAAGAAAAATCAAAATATTTGACAACACACGACAGGAAAAAACAGAAGAGATGAGGGCGGGTTCTTGGAACCTGCTGGCATAAAATTATTGAAGGGGGCGCGTTCTAAGAACCCGCCCTCTTCTTTGCAAAATGATTTGACAACACATAATTTTTAAAAGTAAGATTTGACAACACAATATGATTTAAGAAAAAACAAAAGATTTGGAAAAAAACAGAAGAGATGAGGGCGGGCTCTTGGAACCCGCTGGTATAAAATTATTGAAGGGGCGCGTTCTAAGAACCCGCCCTCTTCTTTGCAAAATGATGTGTTGATTTTTAAAAGTAAGATTTGACAACACAATATGATTTAAGAAAAAACAAAAGATTTGGGAAAAACAGAAGAGATGAGGGCGGGTTCTTGGAACTCGCTGGCATAAAATTATTGAAGGGGGCGCGTTCTAAGAACCCTCCCTCTTCTTTGAAAAATGATGTGTTGATTTTTAAAAGTAAGATTTGAAAACACAATATTATTTAAGAAAAAACAAAAGATTTGGGAAAAAACAGAAGAGATAAGGGCGGGTTCTTAGAACCCGCTGGCATAAAATTATTGAAGGGGGCGCGTTCTAAAAACCCGCCCTCTTGTTTGCAAAATGATATGACAACACAAAATTTTTAAAAGTAAGATTTGACAACACAATATGGAAAAAATAGAAGCATTCTGTGGGCAAAGATGAGGGCAGGTTATCTGAACACGCCCTCCTTTCCCTATAAAACCCCGCCCTCTTCACTCTGATTTTCACTATCTTTATTTCACTATCTCTATCCAAATTCCATTCTAAACCCACCAACTGTCTCAATCTTTCAGTAATTTTAATATCAAAATAATTTCAATGGAGAATCAACCATTCGACAAATCACTGCTCGTAAATCAAAACGAATATAGATCTTTCAGTATATTACACGGGGAGGAAAAATTCAAAACTTATTAAATTTGTTTTAATTCACCATTTCTTTTAATTCTAATAGTTGAAAATAATATGATTAAATTTTGCAGGGTGGAGATAATCTTACAGTCGTCAGTCATAGTTCTGACAAGTGGCAAGTTACTGATTATCGTATAATCGAGCGGATTCGAAGAGCCGGATTTTATGAAGTTTCATTGCTTCATCATATCCAAATCGACAAAAGTCTCATTAGCTCTCTTGTTGAGCGTCGGAGAAAAGAGACCTACACTTTTCATCTTAGATGGGGTGATGCCACTATCACACTCCAGGATTTTGGCCTCTTACTTGGTTTATGGGTGAATGTGCTTGGATTGGTCGGAGGTAAAATTGTGGGTCCAGATACCGAGCACCTATACTGGGATACATATGCCGAGTCTGCTCTCGGACATGTATAATTCATAATTTTTTTAATCAAAAGTTTAAGTATGTTACAGTGATATTAATTAACAATTATTTGTAAAATTCAGGCACCAGGAAGCTATACTAAGGGGTATAAGATCAGTTTAAACTGGCTCAAAGATATATTTACTAATATCCCTGATGAAGATACTGATGATGTCTTGGATAGACATGCACGCGCCTACATTCTGTACATGATCGGTTCTTGGTTGATGTCGGACCAATCGGCAACGCATGTCCATCCTTTATACCTTAGGTTTCTTACGGACTTTGATGTGTGTGGCCAGTATGTTTGGGGAGCAGGGGTCCTGGTCTATCTTTATAAGGAACTGGATAAGGCATGTGCTCCTATGAAGAATAAAATTTGTGGCTGCATTACATTACTTCAGGTACATTCCTTGTTTTTAACAGCTAGACATTTGCAAAATTGTAATATTGGTTCTTTCTCTTATCATCTGACACTTTATATATAGATTTGGTCATGGGAGCACATGTGTATGGGAAGACTAGATCGCATTAATATTTCTGCCGTGGATACCCCTAGAAAGCCTCTCGGCTCTTGGTGGAGTGGCAAGAAATCTTATAAGGCTCCTCGTCGAGTACTTAAGTATTATAGAGATGAGTTGGATCGCATGGAGGTGACTCAGGTAACTATACCTTAGGTAATTAACTTTGTTTAAAAATTTTAAATTAGCTTCATTACAATTTTGTACTATGTTATTTGCGCAGTTCACGTGGACGGCTTATACAGCATATCGTCTGTAAGGATTACCCGGCATTTGTATCGAAGGAGAGCCGGTTTGGCGGGATCGATACCCACTACTCTGCATTAATATCGTGGTCATGCACCTACCGGACCGGGTGTTGCGACAGTTCAGTAGATTGCAACATATTCCTGTTCCGCCACCTGCGCCTATAACAATAGAGGGAGACATGCGAGGAGGAAATGCGGAGCATGATTGGAGGGAGCATCATCATCAATATTTGCTGAGATGGGAGGATATGCAGCGTAATATTTCCTTACAGCAAATAGGTGACCAAAAAACCACCGAAACTACAGAAACATATCTACAATGGTATAAGCGTGTCACTATAAGATATCTTTCTGCTCCCCCTAACGACTTTCCAAACATCCAGCAGTACGAGCCTAGAGGCCACGTGGAACGAGAAATAGTAAGTTAAATTCTTTAAATTATATTAGTTTTTAATATCCGGCGGTATGAGTCAATAATTATTTCTTATTTTTAATGTAACGACAGGCTCGTGGTTTGCATCATATACAATCAATGATACAGGATCCATATCCGACTGATGCTGGTCCAGATACTCAGGCTTTATTTTCTACCGTAGACTCATATATTGGTGGTATATTCGGTTCATATAATATGCTTCCATATTTATCGCCATCGCTAGAGCAACAGCATGAGCCGGCACCAGAGCAACAGCATGAGCCGGAACCAGAGCCGCAGCATCAGGGAGATCCAGAGCAGCGGGATTAGTGGTTTGGAACACCATACCATCAGCAGCAAACCTGGCATACTGAACAAGCGCAACAACCGGAGGAACAACATTTTTGGGGGACAGGTTTTGCGCAACAACAGCAGTCTTGGAGGTCAGGTTTTTCACAACAACAGCAGTCTTGGGGGTCAGGTTTTGCGCAACAACAGCAGTCTTGGGGGTTAGGATTTGCGCAGCCGTGGGGGCCAGGTTTTGTGCAACAGCAACAGCATGAAACCAGGACAGATTCTTCGCAACAACATCCCAGTTGGGAGACGGATTTTTCGTCCTACATACAGTTGTTGGGAGGCAGCACATATCCGACACCTGTCCCACATTCAGGATTTGCGGAACAACAGCCTGTCCAAAACGATACTGAAGATGAAGCAGAAGAGCAGACGCCGCTACCGCCGCCATATACCCAAGAAGCGGGAGGGTCATCCAGTCATCCCAAGAGGCATAGGCTTATGTCAAGCTTCCTCGGATTGGGAAAGGGAAAGGGAAAGGGAAAGGGAAAGAGATAATTGTAAACTTTTACAAACAGATGATTTTTTTGTATTATAAATTTGACGGATTCATTTTGTTATTGGAGTGTATACAAGATTCATATTTAAACAATAATAATATTATTTATTAATTTTTTAAAAAGACATTTATTAAATTATGTTTTTTATTCAATTTTTTTTATTAATAAGGGCGGGTTCTAGGAACCCGCCCCCCACCCTCTATAGGAGAGGGCGGGTTCCTTCTTCTTTAAAGGATGAGGGCGGGTTCTTGGAACCCGCTCTCTCCTTGTTGTAGGTGCGGGTGGGGGAGTGGGGGTGTGAAACCACCCTACTTTGGTAAATAAAAAATAAATGATTTTATTTTAATAATTTAAAAATTATTATATCCTATTTCGAAAAAAAACCTTCTAAGAAATTTTGCATTAACGTGCTTGTTATATTTTAATCATTACCGGTAATATATGTATGTGCAACCGTCAACCGACTGCGAGGTCCGAGGAGAGCCTGTGGATGGCAGCGAGGTCCTGATCGGCTGCTGCGGCGGACCGGTGAGCGGCCGGCAACAGAGGTGGGGTCGGCCGGCTACAAACTATCGTCAGCCCCGAATGTCCGATCGGCGGCGGGCCGGCCAGCAGACGACCGACGATGTGCGGCGGGGCCGACCGGCCGGGCGACGGAGATGGAGACTGACGGCAAATGGTCATGCCTCATTCATGTTAGGCGGGAATATTTGTAGTAATTTAGGATAGACACATATTTTGGGGGGAATAGTATTATCATGAAATGGAGTCATTTGATTCCAGTGGTAATCTTATATTCCTGAGAATATCTTTTATACCTAAACAAGCGTGGTAATATTTCATGATAATCTAGGATTACCACCTAGATTATCTCCTACCAAGCGCATCCTGAGTTTTTACGGTTTTCATGTTGTAGGGTTACGGCAGCGCCCTGGCATTCAATCCGTGGCTAAACGCGGAACAAAAAATTTTAAAAACCGGCGCTAACAGAACCCTAATCGACGGATCGTACAATTAACTCTATACAGTTCTATATAAAGGAGTTTAAGAGATTATACCGATCGATCCGTGTCCTTCGGTCTTCAATCTCTATCTTTAACTCGTTGTGGTTGCCTCGATCAAGTTCTCTCTCCGATCTCCCTCGTCGAAGAGGATCCACGTCAAGGATTAGTAATAGGGGCTCCCACTTCAAAACCGAAGCAACTCGGGCATCCAGTTTGCTAGCTTAGATACCCAAGATGAAGTAGAGAGTGTGTGTGATCATTTTGTCTCAAAGCACCCAAGGATTCTCAACACATGAGAGGGAATGGGTGGAGGTTGAAGAAGAAGCCCATGGAGAAAGAAGTGTGAGCTCAAGTTTTGGCCAAAGAAAAAACCAAGTGAGGAAAAATGTTTTGCTGTTTTTTCCTTGTGTTGTGAGGTATTTGTGATTGGCAACTAAAGAAAATTCCCAGCACTTGAAAATATCTGCCATCCCTCACAAATATCTCACAACAATACAATAAAAGAATCATGCATGGCACATGGGCACACACCATGACTTACCATACCACAATCAATGCACCATGCCAAGACTTGCACTCACACTTTACACCTCAACAATATTAAACATTTATAAAACCCTAAATGTTTAATACTAGAAAAAGAAATTGCATCTCCAAAAGTAATCTTGTAACGGATTACAAGAATACTCCTCATTTGTATATACATAGCCGCATCCGTATTCCGACTGAATACGAATGCAACGAGACGAAAATAATCCAACAATATAATACTAGGATCCGGCTTAAACCAAAGTCTACTAGTATTATCCATCCGATCATGATCCGTGCACAAGTGAACGAATATGATCGAACCCTTCCATAAAACTATACGGCCTCTACAACGTTTCGCCCGAACCAGGGAAACCCTCTGTGTGGGACTTTAAAGATTCGTCAATACGCTGGTAGTGGGTTTAACCACAAGCACGTTAGTGGCACTAGCTGTACGTAATGGCTACCCAGGTATTGAGCGAAAGGGAGGCCGACGAGCAAACTCATCTTGAAACCCTACTGAGCCTGACAGTGACAATATCCGTACAGTCCGGTCCGTTCGTCTATGAGTATCGCATATTGAGTCTAGGGGGTAGATAAAGTCAGACCCCTAATAACTTGACATTTAGTGTCGGCATGAAACCTATCACCAACTGAGAAACTACTGATCCGAATCAGTAATTCTCGTCTACCCCGACCGAGGATTTCTGGTGATGGCTACCCGTGCACACCACGACATCAACCCCCAATATATCGGGAGAGACGAATCCCCTGACGATCCGCTTACTGCCTCCATATGGCTCGGGACTGTACCCAACTAAAACCTGTTTGCACGACTCCTTTGAGCCGTGGTAGGGTAGTAATCAAAGCACAGTGGAACTCACACAAGATAAATGACGATCTCAGGTCGATAGACTAACCTGTACACATGTCACATGGGAACTGCTATATGACAATAGGTATAATACCAACTAGCATGTTCCCGACGAGTCCGTCTGGTGTACTCATAACCCAATGTACACCTGTATACATCTTAGGTGAACCAACTAACACCAATGGCTTGTGAGACCGGCCACCGCCCCTCGTCTGGGTCTCGATCAGTATACACTAGTCTACTCTGGAGTATCGATGCTCAGTCTCGAAACTCCCACGGCTAGGGACCTTTTAAGGATGTGCTTATAGACTATCCAACTCTCACGTATATGATCGCCATCATACTACTGGTAGTCAAGAAAGAATCCTATGGGCTCTATCAACATGTAATAGTGATCTGTAATGTCACCTGAAGCATGTACACGATGATAAAGACAAACCAGATAGCATACTATCATTTCGAGTAAAACTGTTATACCGGTATAGGTCCTCCCTCAATCATTGCAATCACGTGCATGTGATCCTAAAACTATTGCATTCGAGAAATAGCCTCAGTGAGTGGATCCGCTCCAATGTTTTTTTCTATGTCTCTCTTTATCTCAAGTTCGCGGAGAAAGGCATCTCCCGAAAAGAGCAATATCTGTCTTAGAATATGCCTAGATATCTGATGGGACCCAGTTCACAAATGAATTCCAAATCCAGTAAACTTCTTAGACTATATCGTCAACTAAATTTAATCAGTATCCTGCGCCATGCCTTCCTCGGTATCCGCTTGGATCACCTGTCCAAACTACTGCCCCTCAAAAAAGAGAAAACTATAACTCTGACAGTCACTCTGTCATCCAGGTCACCTTGGAAGCCTGGAATAATAACCGTCTCCCGAAGGAGGCTGTCATTACCATATCCCTATAACATCTACTTATATTCATAAACTACTTCCGAATGTTTCTCCAGGATTTGATTAATATATCAACTTATTGCAGCTAGTGCAAAAACAACATCTGGTGTAGTACTTGACATCTCATGATTGACTCAATTTCCTAAGCAAGTAATATGCCAATCATGCACATTCCTCTCCCTTTTAGTTTGTAAGACACCTTCAGAGAGGGTGACTCCATCACCTGCAGATATACTTCCATACCAGGAGTCGTCCATTCTATAGCAACTTTAGAATACTGTCTAAGTACCCAGATTGGGAAACTACCCAAATTTAGATCTAAAGCCATAGATCTAGTAACCAGAATGCCATATATAATATCCATATCCTATGTGGAGAAACCACTGTGTGACAACAACAGTATAATCGATTGTAGTATAGGAATTTCTGTTCCTACAAAGTGTATGTCATCCAAATACCAGGACATTACACCCTACTACCTTCTTAACAGATCCATCTCCTATTCTGATGAAGTCAAAGCCCATGACTGTCATATCAAAAATAGATGATCTATCTCCGCTATATCCGCTTTAGTCTATAAATAGACATAAGCTACTTGTCCATTATGCTTCCGCTGCTCTCACTGACCACAACAACCCTCTGGCAGAGTCATATATACGTGTACTTCTAAAGCTGGTTTAGAACGACGCTATACTCATCCTCCTGCCGGGTCTCATAGTCTAGAACAACAGTAATGGCAAGTCTGGATAAACAAGAACCTCCCTGTCACCGTCTTTGAGGATACCTAAGTACCTCTCGGGATCCTGAGGTTACCCACTATATCTGCGGAGTGGCTAATAGAATGTCAAACCTGATTGAATTTTTAGGTTCTATTAAATTTTCGGTAATCGTTTGTGGTTCTGGAATCTCTTCCAGTTCTACCATACTCCCACTACTTTTTTTCTGAAAAAATCCATTTTGCTAAAACTGTGGAGAGTCAAGAACAATATCACTATTGATCTTCCAGATGGTAGAAAGTTAACCCTCGTCATAGCCAGGGATAACCCACAAACTGCCATTACAGAAACATGCTTTGAGTTATCCAGAGTTTGGTTTTAAGCATAAGCTGTACAACTCCATATACCTTAACATCGTTAAGATATGAACCATTCTATATACAATATAGAAACAGAGGCGCTGATTTAATTGGAACCGGATTCAAATCATGCAGCTGTTAGGTCCACGTTACCCACCCCGGTTCTTTCGGGGAGGCGGAATAGGTAAAAATCAAATTTTTTCTTCAAAAGGTAACATGGACCATCCATGAAGGATCTTTGCTAAACAAAAACTAACTAAAAAAACTACAAGTTCTAGCTACTATGTAGAATGGTTATACCTAGGTCTTGAACTCCTTCTCTTCTTTTGGTGGTTCTCCTCTTTGCTTGCTCCTTGTAGTGGCTTGAACGGCTCCTCCTTGCCGTCTCCTCTTTGTCGTAGATGGATCCACCCGAGGGCCTCGAACTTGAGCTCCTATCTCAACCTAGAGATAACTAAGGTGCTTGGTTTGCTAGATCTAGGACCTTAGAATGAGTAGAGAAGAGTTATGGTGGTTTTGTTTCAAAGGTTCATGATTTCCAACTCATGGAACACTTGAACCTTGAGAGAGGAAGAGGGAGAGCTTTTTTTTCATGAGAGAGAAACAAAATGATAGAATGAGCTCTCATCATGCAACCATGCTCACAAAAGCAAAAATAATAATGATAATAATAATAATTAAGAATTATGATTGTTAGTTTCAATGACCATTATCATTTCATGCAATTATTGCATTTTGTAAAGAACAACAAGTAAACAAAAGTCATAGCAATGAAATGATGATGGTCAATAAGTCCACAATGGTCAACCGGTCAACAAAGTCAACAAGTCAACAAAAGTCAAATGTTGAACTCAACCATGACACAATAATCCTTAATTAATATTATTAATCATATTTCTCATTCTCATTAGGGTTTAGAAAAAGTCAACGGTCAACAAGTCAACCAAAATCAAATGGTTAACAACCCTAATGAGAATCCTCTTCCTCTGCCTCTGTCAACTGTGCATACACACCCACATCCGTGTTCCAAGGAACACGAATACACTGAGACAAAACCAATCCCAAAACAAGTACTAGGATCTGGCTTAAACCAAAGCCCGCTAGTAACAACTGTCCGGACACCAAACGTGCACAAGTGAGCGGATGTGAACGAACCCCGTCGCAAAACCATGCAACCTCCACTCTGTATTGCCCAAAGGCGAGTAACCCTCTGTGTGGGACTCTAAAGGCTCGACACTACGCTGGCAGTGGGTTTAACCACAGGCTGTAAGCGGTACTAGCTGTACGTAATGGTCCCCAGGTAGATGCCAACAAGAAGACTAATGAGGTGAACCCATCCTAACTCCTACTGAATATGACAATCTCCGTACAGTCCGATCTGTTCGTCTGAGAATATCACATGGCGGGCCTAGGGGGGCGGTAAACGTCAGTCCCCTAATAGCGGTACAAGTCGTGTCAGAGTGTAACCCAAAAAACCCTGAGAATCTACTGGAAAACCTACCAGTAATTCTCGCTTGCCCTGGCCAGGGACGACAATGTGTAATGGCTCTCCCAGACACAGCGCGATTTCAACTCCCAATACCGGGAGAGACGAATCCTGTCTAACCGTCACTGCCTCCAAGTGCTTCGGGACTGCACCCAACTACTACCTGTTTGCACGACTCAGTAGAGCCGTGGTAGGGTAGTAATCTAAGAACAGTGGGAACACACTCGAGGCGAAGTGACAGTGTCAAGTCAGCGGACTAAGCTGTACTCATGTCACCTGAGAACTGTTAACTGACGATAAGTATAATACCAACCAACAGTTCCCGACGAGTCCTGTCCAGTGTACTCGTAACCTAACGAGCACTTGCATACTATCTCCAGTACAACGTACTGATGGCTGTGGGACAGACCATCTCCCATGCTGGGAAGAGAAGCGTATGCACCAGTCTACTCTGGAATATCGATGCCGTGTCTCGATACTCCTACGACTAGGGACCAAAATAAGGATGTGCTTATAGACTACCCAGCCCCCACTAGTGTGATCGCCATCACAACGCCGGTAGTCAAGCAAAGATCCTAAGGGCTCCATTAATATGTTTTTAGTGATATGTTAAAAGAAACATACACACATATTAAGATAGAAACATACCAAGTAGCATACTACTATATCGAGCAAGACTGTCATAAACCCGTATATATATCCCAAGCCTCCAAAATGTATTATACAAACTAGTACTATACAATAATGGCCTCTAGGGCATACATATTCAACAATCTCCCACTTGCACTAAAGCCCAGTAATTGGTGTACCGCATACCCAACGTCTGCACTAAGGCCAGCTGCTAGCGTACCGCATACCCAATAGCTAAAAAAGTCGCTCGAACTGTGTTTGAGGGAGGGCCTTTGTGAATGGATCCGCCGTGTTGTCTTTTGTGTCCACTCTCCGTACCTCGATCTCCTGGCGATCAATGATCTCCCTGATCATGTGATACCACCTTAAGATGTGTCTGGATTTCTGATGGGACCTTGGTTCCTTCGCTAAAGCTATAGCCCCATTGTTATCGCAATATAAAGGTATTGGGTCAACAATGGACGGAACCACCTGAAGTTCACTAATGAACTTCTTCATCCAGACTGCCTCTTTTGCGGCATCGCTTGCAGCAATGTATTCAGCTTCCATCGTCGAGTCTGCGACGGTATCCTGTTTGGAACTCCTCCAACATACCGCCCCTCCGTTGAGGGTAAACACAAAACCCGAGACAGATTTGCTGTCATCTTTGTCACTCTGGAAGCTTGAATCGGTAAAGGACTCGACCCTGAGGTCTCCATTACCGTAAACCAGGAACATCTCCTTAGTCCTTCTCAGGTACTTGAGAATGTTCTTCACTGCCGTCCAGTGGCCCTCACCTGGGACTGACTGATACCGGCTTACCATGCTCAGCGCGTAAGCTACATCTGGTCTTGTACATAGCATCGCATAGATTATAGATCCTACCGCCGAAGCGTAGGGTATAGTGCTCATGCGACCCTCTCCTCGTCAGTCTTAGGAGACATCTTCTTGAAGAGGGTGATTCCGTGCAATGCGGGTACATTACCGCGCTTAGAATCTTCCATACTAAATCTCTTTAGTACGGTCTCTATGTACTTGGACTGCGAAAGTCCCAGTAGTCTCTTGGATCTACCTCTGTAGATCTTGATCCCTAGAATGTACGAGGCATCACCCAGGTCCTTCATGGAGAACCGTTGTGATAAGAATAGCTTGACCGATTGTAGCATAGGAATGTCATTTCCTATCAAAAGAATGTCGTCCACGTACAAGACTAGGAACACGACAGTTCGTCCTACAATCTTCTTATAGACACAAGGTTCATCTTCGTTCTTGATGAAATCAAATTCCTTGATTGCCTCATCAAAACAGATGTTCCAGCTCGGCGATGCCTGCTTTAATCTATAAATAGATTTAAGCAATTTTCACACCTTCTCGCTGCTCCCACTGTCTGTAAGTGCACGGCGGCGCCCCGGCCGTCAATCCGACGGCCAAACGCGGAAACGGTGATAAACTTTAATTTTGCGGACTTGGCAAACCGGCACTACCGCGTACTAAACCCCGAATCATGCCATTAAACTAGTCTAAGCTAACAAGAGAATGAGTTAGAGATATACCGACTGATCCGAGTCCTCCGGTCTTCATCTCCACTCCGATCTCCTCGCGGGATCTCCGGTCGTCGCCTCCTCGCCGGAAGGGCACCACGTCGCCTGCATCTTTTACGGGCTCCCGCCTCTATACCGAGGCAACTCGGGCATGAAGCCGGCAACTCGACATGCTCAAGATGTGCTGTAGGAAGTGTAGTGCTTTGTCTCTTTGGGGTTTGCTGCCTTTGGATGGAGGAATGATATAAAGAAAATTGGTGCTTTCAATTTTCTAGCAATGGAATGAGATGAAGAATGATATACACAAAATGAATCACTCTCATTTTTCTTCCTCTCCCCTCAAGTGAAGTGGCCGGCCTAGCATCAAGAGAATGGTGGAGGAAAAATGAAATCATCCATACATATAAACCATGAAGGAGAGTGAGTGTAGGAGAAGAAGGAGGTGACCACAACCCAAGACAAGAAAACATACAACCATGCTTTACTTTAAACCCATCCTTATTCAATCAAATCTCATTTAATGCAAGAATGGTGCAAAAGATAATGAAAGCTATCATAATCAAGCTTTATGCAAGAAAACTCCTCCAAAAATGTAATTTGCAAAACTGCAAATTACCCCCTCCATCGGAAATGTCCGGCTGGGAAAGAACAAAGGAAAACCGGCCGGAACGGAATGTAAACTGGCAACTCCAGAAAACTGGTCCCGTAATAAATTACAGGAAAACCCCGATACTGTGCATACACACCCGCATCTGTATTCCGTCCGGATACAAATGCAATGAGACAAAATCTACATTGTACTATACTAGGATCCGGCTTAAACCAAAGCCGGCTAGTAATATCCGTCCGATCCTGATCCGTGCAATACCGCACGTATCTGATCGAACGCTGCCATATAACCATACGGCAACTAGTACAAAACTGTCCGATCCTGATCCGTGCAATACCGCACGTATCTGATCGGACCCTGCCATATCTCCATACGGCCTCTACAGCGTTTCGCCCGAAAGCTTGAGTAACTAAAAGTGTGGTGGACTCTAAAGACTCGTCAATACTATGGCTGTGGATTTAACCACTAGCACGTCAGAGGTATAAGCCAATACGTGACGGGCCACCAGCTATTGACCAAAAGGGACGTCGATGAACGAACTCATCCTGACACCCTACTGAGCCTGTCGGTGACAATATCCGTACAGTCCGGTCCGTTCGTCTATGAGCATCGCATGGCGGGCCTAGGGGGTTGGTAAAAGTCAGACCCCCAAAAGCGGTACAAGTCGTGTCGGAGTGTAGCCCAGAACACCCTGTGATACTACTGGAATACCTACCAGTAAATCTCCTGCCTTGGCCAAGGTCTTTGTGTAATGGCTCTCCTCGACACAGCGCGACTTCACCCCCAATACCGGGAGAGACGAAACCCCCGAAGATCCGCTCACTGCCTCCATGTGGCTCGGGACTGTACCCAACTAAAACCTGTTTGCACGACTCCTTTGAGCCGTGGTAGGGTAGTAATCAAAGTACAGTGGGAACTCACACGAGACAAATGACGATCCCCAGGTCGATGAACTAACCTGTACACATGTCACCAGGGAACTGCTATCTGACGTCAGGTATAAGACCAACCAGCATGTTCCCGGCGAGTCCTGTCCGGTGTACTCATAACCCAATGAGCACCTGTATACATCTTAGGTGATCCAACTGACACCAGTGGCTTGTGAGACCGGCCACTGCCCCTCGTCGGGGTCTCGACTGTATACACTAGTCTACTCTGGAGAAACGATGCCCTGTCTCGAATCTCCCACGACTAGGGACCTTTTAAGGATGTGCTTGTAGACCCCAGCTCCCACTTATATGATCGCCCTCATACTGCTGGTGGTCAAGCAAGAATCCTAGGGGCTCTATCAACGTGCAATAGCGACATGTCAGGTCACCTAAAGCAGTACACGATGATAAAGGTAAACCAGATAGCATACTATCATCTCGAGTAAGACTGTCCTACCGGGATAGGTCCTCCCTCAATCATTGCAATCACGTGCCTGTGATCCGATAATTGACTCTGAGGGCACTATCTCCAACAATTTCCCACTTGCACTCAAGGCTAATTATTGCGATGTCGCATACTCACAGCCCGTGTGATACCGAACACCCAACTCCTCTACTAGTCAGTCTCACAAAAACCGTTTGTGAAACTATTGCGTTCGAGGAATAGCCTCAGTAAGTGGATCCGCTTAGAAGTTTCTTTCTATGTCTCTCTATATCTCAAGTTCGTGGAGAAAACCATCTCCCGAAATGAGCAATACCTGTCTTAGAATGTCTGGATGTCTGATGGGACCTAGCTCATAAATGAACTCCAAATCCAAACTTCTTAGACTGTATCGTCAACTGAACTTAATCAGTATCCTGCGCCATGCCTCCCTCAGCATTGCCTTGGACCACCTGTCCAAAATACTGCCCCTCGTCAGAAGGAAAACTATAACTCTGACAACCTCCTTGTCGTCCATGTCACCTTGGAAGCCTGGAGTGATAACCGTCTCCTAAAGGAGGCGGCCGTTATCATATCCCTAGAACATCTACTTATGTTCTAAAACTGCTTCCGACTGTATCTCCAGGATTGGATCAATGTCAACTTATTGCATCTAGTGCAAGAACAACATCTGGTGTGGTACTTGACCTCTCATGATTGACTCAATTGCCTAAGCAAGTGATCTGCCAATCATGCACATCCCTCTCTACTTTAGTCTATAAGACACCTTTAGAGAGGGTGACTCCATCACCTGCAGGTACACTACCGTGCCAGGAGTCGTCCATTCTAAATTCTCTTAGAATGCTGTCAAAGTACCCTTATTGGGAAACCACCCAAATCTAGATCTAAAACCATAGATCTAGTAACCAGTATGTCTGATATTATGTCCAAGTCCCATGTGGAGAAACCACTGTGTGACGACCAAAGTATAACCGATCGTAGTATAGGAATATCACCTCCTACTACCTTCTCAACAGATCCATCCCCTATTCTGATGACGTCAAACCTATGACTGTCACATCAGAAATAGATGATCTATCTCCGCTACATCTGCTTTAGTCTATAAATAGACATAAGCCTGATGTCCACCAATGCTTCCGCTGCTCCCACTGACTACGACAACCCTCTGCCAGAGTCATATAGACGTGCACTTCTAAAACTAGTTTAGAACGACGCTATACTCATCCTCCTGCCGGGTCTCGCAGCCTGGAACAACAACAATGGCAAGTGTGGGTAAACAAGAACTTCCCTGTCACCGTCCTTGAGGCTACCGGAGTACCTCTCGGGTGCCTGAAGTTACCCACCTTATCTGCGGAGTGGCCAATGGAATGTCAAATCAGATTGAATCTTCAGGTTCCTTATCAAATCTTCAGTAATCGTTTGCGGTTCTGGAATCACTTCCAGTTCTACCATACTCCCACTGCTGTTTTTGAAAAAATCCATTTTTAATAAAACTGTGGCGAGTCTAGAACAATATTGCTATTGTTCATCCAGATGGTAGAAAGTCAACCCGCGTCATAGCCTGGGTCAACCCACAAACAGCCATTACAGAAACGTGCCTTGAGTCATCCAGAGTCTGGTTTTAATCATAAGCCGGACAACTCCCCGTACCTTAACATCGTTAAGATATGAACTGTTCTATATCCAATATAGAAACAGAGGCACTGATTTAATTGAACCAGATTCAAATCATGCAGCTATCTCCAGTGCATGTCAACTAAATGGAAGGAGGCCGATCAGCGTTACTCAACTTAGGAATGCTTCCAATTATGAGTAACCCGAAAGAGAAGCAAGTTCTCTTAACCATTACTATCAACTGAATACCATACACAAGTATCTACATCTTCGATCACTTTGAAGAATCCCGATACTTGCTACACCTGGTTCTCTACTCTATTCAAATACCTATAACTCCTCAAAACTTAGACCCTGTGTTTCTACGAAACACATGTCTAAGAACTAGAGAAGTCAAAAGTAAACAGAATATAGTATGAGGACCAACCCCTCTGTCCTAATGGACACTGGACAACATACAATACTCTGTATAAGTCCGCTGAGTCTAACAACTCTTTCACTGTGTGTTGTAGGTTGAAAACTGTACTTATGGTTAAAAAGAATTACACCGCTGTTTAATGCTCCTTACCTAACCATCCACTGATATAGGTAAATGTCATCGACATAATATTAAAAGGTATATCTCACTCTATGAAAATAGACGTACAGATATATCAATTTGAAATTGGTGCATAACCGCGGATATTCAAAACCAAATATTTGCCGACCGGCAAACAGCCCAGATGATCTCCTCAAACATCACCGATTACAACGAATCCCGATATAATGAGGATGATCACCCAATTCCCAATGACTTACTCCCACTCATCATCTGTAAAACCATACAGATGTGAGAATCAAACCTGGTAAATACATACCCTGGAGTAAGTGTCTAATCGGGAAATCAGTTTTCCATTAACAGTACACAGCTGAACTGAAACATTAAAATGTTTCGATGGGGTATCCTGGTATTCCTAGTAATGCTTCTTCCATTATCCAGATTCACAACTATAACCGTATAATTCTTTGCCACCTCTCCAAATCCCTTTATATGTCTTTAGTCATTACCTTCTGCACACCCCTTAGGCCAAATGGTTTTATTCCTTCCCTACCGTTCGGCACCAGCCTATGGTTTGGAAGAAGACTATCCAAAGAGCATAAAGGGTGTACTGTCCTAATCCTAGGAGCACTCGCATTGCGAGAGAGGGTGAAGATAAAAGACACCTGAATGTACTTTATTCCTATTTCTCCTGAACCAGGATCCATCCCCGAACTGGAACGAGTTCCTTTCGAGTTCGTATATAACCATACGATGGATTATCCAATAAAATGGGATCTTCGTAATGATACGGAGTGTCCTGGAGAAATACAAAGGTGATTTAGGATTGGCGAAGGAATACATGGTTTGGTCGTGAATATCAGTCGCAATTTACTTTGCCCTCTTACTAATCCCTTGCTTTGTCTGAACTTAATACCTTCTGTACACCGTTTAGGCTAATTGGCTTTCTTCCTTCCCTACCGGTCGGCACCAGCCTATGGTTTGGAAGAAGACTATCCAATTTGCGTAATAGGTGTACTACTCCTAAACCAAGGAGTACTCGTAACCTGAGAGAGGGTAAAAGGAAAAGACAACTGAATAATCCTATCCGTTTTCTCCAGAACCGGAAACCATCCTCGAATTCCTTCGAGTTCGTATCTAACCATACGATGGTTTTGTCCAATGGAAGTGGACGTTCGCAGTAATACGGGGTGTCCTGGAGAAAAGGGTAAAAGTAGGAGTGGCAATGAGGTCTGCAACTCTGACAATCCAAAAGCCAGTGTTAAGTAGGTTCGGTCAACTTGGTCACTGAGTCATAATCTTAGGGTCGGGTCAATGGTCGCTGCCAAAGAGAGAGAGAAAAGAAACACTCAGCGTGCACTCTATCCTAGATCAGAATGGTTACCAATTTATCTAATCTGGAAACCTCCCACTGTACCTCAAAATTCTCCTCCAAACCTGAAAGAAGAATTAGTCGGGGTCACCCGAGGAGTAAACCAACTCATCAGTGGGAATCGGGATCCAACTCTCATCGCATGATAACGTGACGGAATCCGCTCACGGTACCACACTCCAGAAGGTATGCGCATACCTGGCAAGTTTCAGTTTTTTTGAAACTCCCGATGTGATTTCTGCCCCATGCTCTTATGACCTTGGCGTGAGGTCAAAATATCATAAGTCACATGTCAAGTTCTGCCCGTCATTATCCAGGTTAATTTGAATCCACCCGTACATACCCTTGACGTAGGCCAAAATAGTAGTACGACTGTCCCAAACCAACGCATCTATCTATGCAACAGATAAATACCCGGCAGCTACCAATCACTATGCCTTGGCGTGAGGTCAAAATACATAGCTTGAATACTACCGAATATTTAACTGAAATGACGGAGGGCTACGAATGGTTTCTGGCGAAAACCTTTAACGTAAAGAACTTGATATCGTTGAAGGAACGGATAGCTTTTTGAAAATATAGTGACGAAAACCGTTGCTAAAGAGGTCACTCCCGGTGAAGGGATCTCGGCTCTTTCCCCGTAGAATGGGGTGCAGGATATTCCAACTGAATACCACGGTGCAAAGCAAAAGTAATCGGCTATAGTGAAGTTAATGCCCCGACGCAAACTTTTGTCCAAGGGGTCACTCCCGGTGAAGGGATCTCGGCCCTTGCCTCGTCGACTGAGGAGCAGGATATTCCAACTGAATATCATGATGCAAAACAAAAGTGAACGTCCTTGCAATAACAGCTTTTTGAAAAGTGTTCCAACAACATCAGATTAGGTTTGTTTAACTTGCATTGATCCGAATCAACGCAGTCCCATCAATTGATCACACCACAAAGAACGAAAATATACTGACGTACGTATATGCCATCCGCATTCGCCACTGGGTCCCGTCATTACCCGTTAGGTTAGCTAACTAACGGCAGAGCGGGGACTGGACTAGCGCGGATGTAAAACATATACAACATCTACTAATATATATACCAATATATTATATTTCGCTCAAGGCGTGAAAGAAATGCAACATCACAGAGAATGAACAGCATCACAGAAACAATACAGATATCTAGGATTCCCGGGTTTCACAGAGCCACTACTGAAACCCGACGTTCCCCTGGTCGTGTGGATAGCCTGTGCAATGAAATCCTAGACCCCTACGGGCGCGGCAAGTTACCCGCCAAAACCTGAAGCGAGGCAGCCCCCTTCAGCGCCGTGAATGGACCACCCAGCACTTCACGGAATCCGGTAACTTGGGCACCCCTCCTGGGTCAACCTGTACCCCCTACGAGTGCGGCGAATAGCCCGCCAATTCTAGAGTGAAGCCCCCTCCGTCTCAATGCCATGAGATGCGGGCTTGTTGCCCTCTGGAACCCGGCTATCCGTGCACCCCGCCGCGGGGTAATCCTAGTACAGAAAGTAAAATATACATACAACGGGTACAACGACCGCAACCTGGCCGTGCCCCAAAAGAATAATACAATCAGGCAGTGACGGCAGTCCACATGTCGGACGCTCGCCCCGCAATATCAAATGTACATAATACCACAACACTGTACTAGCATTGCATCCAGGCTATCCCCCACGACCGATCCGCAACATCACAGCATAAACATAGAACATCAACGTGAAAGTCACGTTCGCAAATCCGTCTAACCGGGCTATAGCAGTTAGACCGGATTTACCGATCGAGTGACATTCACGGTCGCAGATATAATGTAAATACTGTGAAAAATGTGTTTAAAATTTTCCGATTGATCAAACTTAACAAGTGGGCCCCCAAACAAAACTGTAGCACTCACAGAAAACCTGGGCCCAATTTTAATATTCCAAAAACCACATTTATCATTCAGGAACACACTGCAAAAATTTGGGGGGGTGAACAGTTAGATCCGCGGCGGAAGAGCGGCCAAATCAGGGGTTTGGCCGCCCTTCCGCGGCGGTATGGTGAGATCGTGTTACCAAATTTTTACAGTATGCTTCTATTTCCCTGCACATCACTCTGAGACAACCTGAAAAATTTTTGGACTCAAAAAAAATTCGTCAGAAACTGATGTGCATGAAAAATGCGTATTCAGGAATTTCGGTCGATCGGAACTGATAAACACATTACACAAAGCTAGACTATGTTAATGGCGAGGCTCTGATACCACTGTAAGTGCACGGCGGCGCCCCGGCCGTCAATCCGACTGCCAAACGCGGAAACGGTGATAAACTTTAATTTTGCGGACTTGGCAAACCGGCACCACCGCGTACTAAACCCCGGATCATGCCATTAAACTAGTCTAAGCTAACAAGAGAATGAGTTAGAGATATACCGACTGATCCGAGTCCTCCGGTCTTCATCTCCACTCCGATCTCCTCGCGGGATCTCCGGTCGTCGCCTCCTCGCCGGAAGGGCACCACGTCGCCTGCATCTTTTACGGGCTCCCGCCTCTATACCGAGGCAACTCGGGCATGAAGCCGGCAACTCGACATGCTCAAGATGTGCTGTAGGAAGTGTAGTGCTTTGTCTCTTTGGGGTTTGCTGCCTTTGGATGGAGGAATGATATAAAGAAAATTGGTGCTTTCAATTTTCTAGCAATGGAATGAGATGAAGAATGATATACACAAAATGAATCACTCTCATTTTTCTTCCTCTCCCCTCAAGTGAAGTGGCCGGCCTAGCATCAAGAGAATGGTGGAGGAAAAATGAAATCATCCATACATATAAACCATGAAGGAGAGTGAGTGTAGGAGAAGAAGGAGGTGACCACAACCCAAGACAAGAAAACATACAACCATGCTTTACTTTAAACCCATCCTTATTCAATCAAATCTCATTTAATGCAAGAATGGTGCAAAAGATAATGAAAGCTATCATAATCAAGCTTTATGCAAGAAAACTCCTCCACAAATGTAATTTGCAAAACTGCAAATTACCCCCTCCATCGGAAATGTCCGGCCGGGAAAGAACAAAGGAAAACCGGCCGGAACGGAATGTAAACTGGCAACTCCAGAAAACTGGTCCCGTAATAAATTACAGGAAAACCCCGATACTGTGTATACACACCCGCATCTGTATTCCGTCCGGATACAAATGCAATGAGACAAAATCTACATTGTACTATACTAGGATCCGGCTTAAACCAAAGCCGGCTAGTAATATCCGTCCGATCCTGATCCGTGCAATACCGCACGTATCTGATCGAACGCTGCCATATAACCATACGGCAACTAGTACAAAACTGTCCGATCCTGATCCGTGCAATACCGCACGTATCTGATCGGACCCTGCCATATCTCCATACGGCCTCTACAGCGTTTCGCCCGAAAGCTTGAGTAACTGAAAGTGTGGTGGACTCTAAAGACTCGTCAATACTATGGCTGTGGATTTAACCACTAGCACGTCAGAGGTATAAGCCAATACGTGACGGGCCACCAGCTATTGACCAAAAGGGACGTCGATGAACGAACTCATCCTGACACCCTACTGAGCCTGTCGGTGACAATATCCGTACAGTCCGGTCCGTTCGTCTATGAGCATCGCATGGCGGGCCTAGGGGGTTGGTAAAAGTCAGACCCCCAAAAGCGGTACAAGTCGTGTCGGAGTGTAGCCCAGAACACCCTGAGATACTACTGGAATACCTACCAGTAAATCTCCTGCCTTGGCCAAGGTCTTTGTGTAATGGCTCTCCTCGACACAGCGCGACCTCACCCCCAATACCGGGAGAGACGAAACCCCCGAAGATCCGCTCACTGCCTCCATGTGGCTCGGGACTGTACCCAACTAAAACCTGTTTGCACGACTCCTTTGAGCCGTGGTAGGGTAGTAATCAAAGTACAGTGGGAACTCACACGAGACAAATGACGATCCCCAGGTCGATGAACTAACCTGTACACATGTCACCAGGGAACTGCTATCTGACGTCAGGTATAAGACCAACCAGCATGTTCCCGGCGAGTCCTGTCCGGTGTACTCATAACCCAATGAGCACCTGTATACATCTTAGGTGATCCAACTGACACCAGTGGCTTGTGAGACCGGCCACTGCCCCTCGTCGGGGTCTCGACTGTATACACTAGTCTACTCTGGAGAAACGATGCCCTGTCTCGAATCTCCCACGACTAGGGACCTTTTAAGGATGTGCTTGTAGACCCCAGCTCCCACTTATATGATCGCCCTCATACTGCTGGTGGTCAAGCAAGAATCCTAGGGGCTCTATCAACGTGCAATAGCGACATGTCAGGTCACCTAAAGCAGTACACGATGATAAAGGTAAACCAGATAGCATACTATCATCTCGAGTAAGACTGTCCTACCGGGATAGGTCCTCCCTCAATCATTGCAATCACGTGCCTGTGATCCGATAATTGACTCTGAGGGCACTATCTCCAACACTGTCCACGAAACCTTCTGGCTGAAAACGCACTCTTCCAAACAGCCGTTTAGAAGAGCCGTTTTTACGTCCATCTGCCAGATTTCATAGTCATGGAAGGCAGCGATAGCAAGTAGGATCCGAATGGATTTGAGCATAGCCACTGGAGAAAAAGTTTCGTCATAGTCCACACCAGGCCTTTGACGAAAACCTTTTGCAACGAGTCTAGCCTTATAGGTTTCCACCTGCCCATCTACACCAAGTTTCCTTTTGTAGATCCATTTGCATCCAACGGGTTTTACCCCAGGTGGAGCAATATCCAAGGTCCACACTTTATTGGTGTACATGGACTCCATTTCGGATCGCATAGCATCCAGCCACTTATCAGAGTCCCTACTGATAATGGCCTGCCTGAAACTGGTAGGGTCATCTTCTTCCAAGATGCAATCCTCTCGATCCCCGTCTATGAGAAAACCGTAGTATCTCTCGGGCGGATGAGAAATCCTACCAGATCTGCGGAGTGGCTTAGGATCGTTTGGGGTCATTGAACCTGAGGTTCTGTCAAATCTTCAGTTACAATTTGTGGTTCATGGATTTCTCCCAGTTCTACCGAACTCCTACTAGTTTCTTTTGCAAGAAACTCCCTTTCTAAAAAGGTAGCATGGCGAGATACAAACACCTTCCGTTCCTCAGTGTGGTAAAACAGATATCCTAGTGAATCTTTAGGATATCCCACAAATTTACATAGAACTGACCGTGCCTCTAGCTTGTCCGGTTTTTGTGTTTTCACATAGGCCGGACAACCCCATATCTTAATAAATTTAAGACCTGGTTTCTTACTGCTCCATATTTCATACGGAGTTTTAGGCACAGATTTGGATGGAACTTCATTCAAAAGGTATGCCGCTGTCTGAAGCGCATGTCCCCAGAATGAAAGAGGAAACTCAGCACTACTCATCATGGAGCGAACCATATCCAATAGGGTACGATTCCTCCACTCCGATACACCGTTGTGCTGTGGTGTATAAGGGGGAGTAAGCTGAGAGAGAATACCATTCTCTTTTAAGTAATCTAGGAATTCCGTGCTTAAGTACTCCCCTCATCTATCTGACCAGAGGATCTTGATACTTTTGCCAGTCTGGTTCTCTACTTCGTTTCTGAATTCCTTGAATTTCTCAAAAGCTTCAGATTTGTGTTTCATCAGATACACATATCCGAACCTAGAGAGATCGTCAGTGAATGTGATGAAGTACGAGAACCCACCCCTTGCATGTATAGATATTGGACCACATACATCACTATGTATGAGTTCCAAGAGCTTTGTTGCTCTTTCTCCATGTCCGGTGAATGGAGATTTGGTCATCTTTCCTTTGAGACAAGACTGACAAGTTTCATAAGATGAAAACTCGAACGTATTCAAGAGTCCATCTTTATGCAACTTACTTAGTCTTTTCTCTCCGATATGACCAAGTCTACATTGCCACAAGTAGGATTCATTCGTATCTGAATTCTTCCTCTTGCGTGTGTTTTGTACATTGAGAACTGTATTCTGATTTAGAACGTAGATACCATTACACAGTGTACCTTCTGCAACCGGTACCTTATGAAGGTAGATGTTCATGATATTTCTATCAAGAACAAAGTTATATCCATCTTTATCGAGTAAAGAAACTGATATGATGTTGCAAACCATGAAAGGTACATAGTAGCAATCGTTCAAAATTATAGTATTGCCGTTTGGCAACACTAGGTGATATTCACCGACGGCTGCAGCATTAACTTGTGCTCCGTTCGCTACCCTGAGCGACATATCACCAGGTACAACTTTCCTACTTTTTCTCAGTCCTTGCAATAGATTACAGATATGAGATCCTGATCCGGTATCAAGTACCCAGGAGGTGGGGCTGACCGTAAAACAGTTCTCAATTACAAGAACTCCTGAAGTAGATGCAAAACTATGCTTCTTTTTTAACTGGGTATCCTTGGAATCCATACAATCCTCTTTCTCTTGCTCATACTTATGACTGTTGTCGTAAGTTAGAGCCGAACCAACGTTCCCCAGCCCCGAATAAGAATTCGAATCGGTCAAGCGATACATTTTATTATCTTGATTAGGGCGTGAAATGGTTGCTACCTGGAGAGAGAGAAAAGAAACACTCAGCGTGCGCTTTTGCAAGATTAGATTGGTTTATTGATTTATCTAACCAGAATGGCTCCCACTGTTTCCTCAAATTCTTCTTCAAACCCTAAAAGAAGAACTAGTCAGGATTAATCGCACGTCACAATACTTGCTTAACCTTTCAGCCAGGCTGGTGTTGGTACTTCGAGAGAGGTTTTCCAACGCTTTCGCGAAGTTCCTTAATTAAATAACCTCTTTTCCCTGGAGGCGTAGCCCCGCTAACACCGTTCTAGACACCTACTTGGTTTATAGCATTGATTGTTAAGTGAAATATTCTCCCGAGAGTAATCCAACTCATCAGTGGGATCGGGATCCAACTATCATTGTGCGATGACCTAGATGGAATCCACTCTAGTCACCACACTCCAGAAGGTATGCTAAATCTGCAAGTTTCAGTTTCTTTAGAAACTCCCGATGTGGATTTTTGCCCCTAGGACCCAAGTGACTTTAACGAATAATCAACAAATCAAAAGGTCCTAGTCAAGTTCAACCCGTCGTTATCCAGGATTGCATTAAACCCGCCCGCATGATCCTTGACGAATAATCAACAAAATCATGTGACCGTCCTAACCAATCGCATCTATCAGTGCAACAGAGAATTATTACTTAGCTACCGTTCACTGTGCCTTGACGAATAATCAACAAACACAGCACGAATACTAAGTATTAATTATCTGAAACGACGGAGGGCTACGGCTGGGTTTTTGGCGAAAAACTCGTTAACGTAATGAACTTGATGTAGTTGAAGGAACCTGATAACCTTTTTGAAAATATAGTGGCGAAAACTTTTGCTAAAGAGGTCACTCCCTGTGAAGGGATCTCGGCTCTTTCCTCGTCGAATGAGGTGCAGGATATTCCAAACTGAATACCTCGATGCAAAGCAAGAACAATCGACTATAGTGAAGTTATTACCCTGACGCAAACTTTTGTCCAAGGGGTCACTCCCGATGAGAGTGTAGGGTTCCTAGGCACACTATAGAGGTCTCACAAGGCATCAACCATGCCAATTTCAAATTTTATGAGTGCCGAGAAACCCTAATACGGATCGTCGACTAGAAATTTAGGCGAAACAATAAACTAGTTAACATCTTAACTAAAAGAAGAAAGCTACAACCTTTGTAGATCCGGTTATCCACTTCCTTAGCTCCATGTAGTCGTTCCCTCGCTGTCCATCTCGAATCCCGAACTCTCTCATCGGCTTCATCGGAGGAATGAGCGGACTAGTCGTCGGCTTCGATGCCGAAGATGATCTACGTCGAGGCTACACTGGATCAAGCTCCGACTTCACCTAGTTGTGGAACTTGTGAAGAAAACACCCAAAACCACTTGGCAAGAGGTAGAGGATGAAGAAATAGGAGGTGGGTTCACTTTAGAATTGGATTTCTCACTTTAGAACTCAAGATGCCATTAATGGAGTCTAGTTTTCTTTCTTGAAGAAGAAGGAGAAGATGAAGATAGAATATGATAAAAAGTATTTTCATAATGGAAAAGAAATCAATACTTATCATATCCTAACTAAGGTCAAGTGTAGAGAATAGACCATGGTAAGTAGGAATGGTTAGGGTTAAGCATGAAGACAAAATGGTCTCTTTAGTCAAAGCTTCATGAAGCTTCAACAAGATTCATGATAAAATGAAACCATTTTGTTTTCTTTTATCTATTTAAATAAATAAAGAATGGATAAATAAATGAGTGAATAAATCAAGACCCTAACCATTATCATAACCATGGTACAATTCTTTACACAAAGCCAATATTCATGCATCATCAAACATGATACAATCAAGTGCACAAAAGTATATCACATATACAACTTGTGAACTTCAAGTGAGAAAATCCATTTAAAGTGAACCAATACTAGTTAATGCAAAGTAATATATCAAATAAATAATTATACATTAAATCATTAAATCAACATTTGATTCAATGATCCGGTCATGTCGCACATAACCGACTAGTATCCAATGTATCGATTTATCGAATCAGTGATTCGATAACTAGGTCATATCGCATACAACCAATCGAAACATTCATCGCGAGAATGAAATGCGGTATCACATACACGCATTATGTTAGGTCCACGTTACCTCTCCCGGTACTTTCGGGGTTGCGGAAACGGTAAAACAAAATTTTTTCTGAACTTTGTAACATGGACCGTAAAAGCCGGATCTTTGCTAAACAATACACTAGCATCCTAACAAGAGTTGTATCTACTCGGTTAGGGGTTATACCTCAACTTGAACTCCTTCTCTTCTTGTTGTTGTTCTTCTTTGATGTTCTTCTCTTCTTGTTGTTCTTCTCTTTGCTTGCTCAATGGTTGATCCGGACTTCGGTCACCTCCGCGGCCTCCTTGAGTCGAAGACGATCCACCCGAGAGATGTACACCGAGCTCCACCTCAAGCCAAGGTAACTAGGGCAAGGAGATTGCTAATCTAGAAGCCCTAGGATGTGTAGAGAAGATGTATGGATGTGTTTGTCAAGTGAAATCCTTTTTCTCTCAACACATGAGATCAAAGGAGAAATCAAGAGGAGGAAGAAGGAGGAGTTTTTCTAGCAACCATGGAGCTTCTCATTTCAAGAGAGAGAATGAGAATGATCAAATGAAAAGCTTAACCAAAAGAAAAACTAACCATGGTTCCAATAAAGCACAAACATTATGATTACTAATCCCATCAAGATAAAGGTGATGGCTACAAATGACATGACCATTATCATAACAAAAGAAAAAGAAAACCAAAGAATACTTTAGATCTTCTAAGAAGATCCAAGTCAACTTTGGTCAAATGGTCAACAAAGTCAAGATAGTCAAATGGTCAATGTAATTAGCCATAACAAAATTATCAATGAAAGGATTAGTAAATAATGTCCCCGGCTCATAATGGTTTTGACCAAACGAACTGTCGAAACCCTAATGAGTCCGCCTCAAAATGGTTTTGACCGAATCAACTGTCAAAACCCTAATGAGCCTGCCACATAGCGGTTTTGGCCGAACCAACTGCCAAAACCCTAATGAGGCATCTCCTCCTTCATCGCTCCGAAAACTGTGCATACACACCTGCATCCGTATTCCGTAGAATGCGGATGCGCAGAAGACAAAACAAATCCATCCATGCAATACTAGGATCCGGCTTAAACCAAAGCCCACTAGTATTGCCTGCCCGAACATCATACGCACACAAGTGTACGTAAGTGATCGCAGCCCTGCCGTAAAACCATACGGCCTCTACACGTTTCGCTCAGTGCAGGGAAACTCTCTGTGTGGGACTCTAAAGACTCGATACTACGCTGGCAGTGGGTTTAACCATAGACCGCAAGCGGCACTAGCTGTACGTAACGGTCCCCAGGTAGATGTCGATAAGAAGGCCGATGAGGTAAACCCATCCGAACTCCTACTGAGCCTGTATGTGACAATCTCCGTACAGTCCGGTCTGTTCGTCTGATACATCGCATGTCGGGCCTAGGGGGGCGGCAAGCGTCAGACCCCTAATAGCGGTACAAGTCGTGTCGGAGTGAAGCCCAGAACACCCTGAGATAACAATGGAACATACCAGTACATCTCGCTTGCCCTGGCCAGGGACTACTTGTGTAATGGCTCTCCTAGACACAGCGCGATGTCAACCCCCAATACCGGGAGAGACGAATCCTGTCTAACCGTCACTGCCTCCAAGTGCTTCGGGACTGCTCCCAACTACTACCTGTTTGCACGACTCAGTAGAGCCGTGGTAGGGTAGCAATCAAAGAACAGTGGGAACACACTCGAGGCGAAGTGACAGTGTCAAGTCAGCGGACTAAGCTGTACTCATGTCACCTGGGAACTGATAACTGACGATAGGTATAATACCAACCATCAGTTCCCGACGAGTCCTGTCCAGTGTACTCGTAACCTAACGAGCACCCGCATACTATCTCAAGTACGACGTACCGACGGCTGTGGGACAGACCGTCTCCCGTGCTGGGATGAGAAGCGCATACGCTAGTCTACTCCGGAGCATCGATGCCCTATCTCGATACTCCCACGACTAGGGACGTGTATAAGGATGTGCTTGTAGATTACCCAGCCCCACGAGTGTGATCGCCATCACAACGCCGGTAATCAAGCAAAGATCCTAAGGGCTCTACTAATGCGTATAGGTGATATAATAAATAAACACACATGTACACATTAAAGCAGAGACAAACCAAGTAGCATACTACTATATTGAGCAAGATTGTCTGTACAACTGTGAATATCCCAAGCTTCCATCAAGTAATATACATACTAGTATGATACAGTAATGGCCTCTAGGGCATATACACTAACACATTATTCTCGGTCCCGCACATATCTCATATGCGCTCCTATTTAGTTTCGCTTGAGCCAGGAAACCTCTGTGTAGGACTCTAAAGACTCGTCAATACGCCGGTAGCAGATGATGATCATATCAAGCACCCACAAGCCGCAAGCGGTCTGCTAAACGTAACGGCCACCCGGGTATTAAGCGATCAGAAGATCGACGAGCTAGCCCGCTCACACTTCTGTGAATCCAACCAGTAACACTTACCGTACAGTCCGGTCTGTTCGTCTGATATGTCACATATCAAGTCTAGGGGTGGTAAACGTCAGACCCCAGTAACCGATAAGTCGTGCCGATGTGAGGCTCATAACGGGTCGAGAAACTACTGGTAACACTTACCAGCAAATCTCTGATCAGCCCTGGCCAGGGACTTCCCTGTTACAGCCAATCGAGCACAGCGCAACATCAACCCCCAATATCGGGAGAGACGAAACCCCTCCTATCGCTCATTGCCTCCATGTGACTCGGGACTGTACCCAAAGACCACCGTTTTGCACGCCCTCATGGAGGTGGTAAGGTGGAGATCAAAGTACAGTGGGAATCATACAAGACTCTATGACGATCTCGGGTCTACAGACTAACCTGTACAAGTGTCACCTGAGAACTGCCATCTGACGTGAGGTATAATACTATCTGGGAGTTCTCGGCGAGTCCGTCCAGTGTACCCAGTCTCCACTGAGCACCCGTACAGCATCTCTGATGTCAAACACCAATGGATATGGGATCATCCATCGCCCATCTCATGGGTCGAGAAGCGTATACGCTAGTCTACACTGGTATATCGATGCCCCGTCTCGATACACCCACGACTAGGGACCTTGAAGGATGTACCTATGGACTACCATGTCCCCACTAGTATGATCTGCATCATAGTCCAGGTAGTCAAGTACACATCCTAAGGGCTTTACCAACATGTAACTATAAGACAGTTTAAAGAGACTCGTGTACATGTTAAGATAAAGAGCAACCAGATAGCATACTATCATATCGAGCAAGAAAGTCATCTCTATATATGTCCAAGCATCCAATATAATATACATCATCTGTACAATACTGGCCTCTAGGGCACAAATACAACTAACAATCTCCCACTTGCACTAGGGCCAGCTGCTGTAGTATCGCATCCCGAGCATCCCGAAGAGTCTCTCAAACTGTATCTGGGGTATGGCCTTCGTGAGTGGATCCGCCGTGTTGTTCTTTGTGTCAACCCTCCTGACCTCGATCTCCCGGCGATCAACTATCTCCCGGATCAGGTGATACCGTCTCAGAATATGCCTGGATCGCTGATGGGACCTGGGTTCCTTGGCCAAAGCCACCGCTCCATTGTTATCGCAATACAAAGGTATTGGATGCTCAATGGATGGAACCACACCAAGTTCATTAATGAACTTCTTGATCCAGACAGCCTCTTTGGCAGCATCGTTGGCAGCGATGTATTCAGCCTCCATCATCGAGTCTGCCACGGTTTCCTGCTTGGAACTCTTCCAGCTAACCGCCCCTCCGTAAAGGGTAAAGACAAATCCTGATTGCGACTTAGAGTCGTCCTTATCATTCTGGAAGCTCGAATCGGTAAAGGACTCCACTTGGAGTTCTCCGTTACCATACACCAAGAGCATCTCTTTAGTCCTTCGCAAGTACTTGAGAATGCTCTTCACAGCTGTCCAGTGACTCTCTCCAGGATCAGCTTGATACCTGCTCACTACACTTAGTGAGTATGCTACATCGGGTCTGGTACATAGCATCGCATACATGATAGAGCCTACAGCCGAAGCATAGGGTATCCCTTGCATGCGAGCTCTCTCTAAATCAGTCTTGGGAGACATCTCTTTGGAGAGAGTGACTCCAGAGATCGTGGGCAAGTTCCCACGCTTGGATTCTTCCATACTAATCCTCTTTAGTATGGTGTCAATGTACCTGGATTGGGACAATCCCAAAATCCTTTTGGATCTATCCCTATAGATCCTAATTCCCAATATGCAGGAGGCATCACCAAGATCTTTCATCGAGAATCTTTGTGATAAGAAGAGCTTGACCGATTGCAGCATAGGAATATCATTTCCTATCAAGAGTATGTCGTCCACGTACAATACGAGGAAGACAACCTTACTCTCTGCAACCTTCTTGTAAATACAAGGTTCATCTGGGTTTTTGACGAAATCAAACTCTTTGATAACGACGTCAAAGCAGATGTTCCAACTCCGCGATGCTTGCTTTAATCCATAAATGGATTTAAGCAGCTTGCATACCTTTCCGCTGCTCCCACTGTCTACGAAGCCCTCTGGCTGAGTCATGTACACGCACTCTTCTAAATCACCGTTTAGAAAGGCGGTCTTAACATCCATTTGCCAGATTTCGTAATCATGATATGCAGCGATGGCAAGCATGATCCGGATGGATTTAAGTATAGCCACTGTAGAAAAGGTTTCGTCATAGTCCACACCTGGTCTTTGACGAAAACCTTTTGCTACAAGTCTAGCTTTGAAAGTCTCCACTTTCCCATCTACACCAAGTTTCTTCTTGAAGATCCACTTGCTCCCAATGGGTTTTACCCCTTCAGGAGCAACTTCCAAAGTCCATACTTTGTTGGTGTACATGGATTCCATCTCGGACCGCATAGCATCCAGCCATTTCACTGAGTCCCTACTCGTGATGGCCTGCTCGAAGCTAGTTGGGTCATCATCCTCCATGATGCAATCCTCGCTTCCACCGTCAATGAGAAAACCGTAGTATCTCTCAGGTGGACGAGATACCCTACTAGATCGGTGGAGAGGCTGGGGTTCGTCGAGTTCTACTGAATCCTCTGGTTCTACCAAGTCGTCTGTTACAGTTTGTGTTGCTGGAACCTCTTCCAGTTCTACCTCAATGCTACTTGTCTGTTTCATAAGAAAACTCTTTTCTAAGAAAGTGGCATGTCGAGAAACAAACACTTTTTGTTCCTCGGAGTGGTAGAAGATATACCCTCGCGAATGTTTGGGATATCCAACAAACTTACATAGAACAGACCTTGCCTCGAGCTTGTCCGGATTTTGTGTTTTAACATAGGCCGGACAACCCCATATCTGAATAAAATTAAGACATGGTCTTTTTCCATTCCATATCTCATATGGAGTGGTAGGCACTGATTTGGTTGGAACTCTATTCAATAGGTATGCGGCAGTCTCCAGTGCATATCCCCAGAAGGAAATAGGTAACTCAGCTGCACTCATCATAGAGCGCACCATATCTAATAGGATGCGATTTCTCCGCTCCGATACACCGTTGTGCTGTGGTGTATAAGGAGGAGTAAGCTGAGAGAGAATCCCATTCTCTTTTAGATAATCTCTGAATTCGTTACTTAAGTATTCTCCTCCTCGATCAGATCGAAGGATCATAATACTTTTGCCCGTTTGGTTCTCTACTTCTTGTTTATATTCTCTAAATTTCTCAAAAGCTTCTGATTTGTGTTTCATCAGGAACACATATCCGAATCTAGAGAGATCGTCAGTGAATGTAATGAAGTACGAAGAACCATCCCTGGCATGTGTAGACATGGGACCGCATACATCACTATGTATTAGTCCCAAGAGTTCGGTAACTCTGTCTCCGTGTCCAGTAAACGGAGTTTTGGTCATCTTGCCTTTGAGACATGACTGGCAAGTGTCATAAGATGAAAATTCAAACGAATTTAAATATCCATCCTTATGCAACTTAGCTAGTCGTGTCGCATTGATGTGACCCAGTCTACAATGCCACAAGAAAGATTTGTTCAGTTCAGAACTTTTCCTCTTGTGTGTGTTTTGTAAATTGAGGACTGTATTTTGATTGAGAATGAATATGCCATTATACAATGAGCCTGATGCAATCAACTTTTGATCTAGGAATATGTTCATAACATTATCCTTTACTACAAAATTGTATCCTTCTTTACTTAATAAAGAAACTGATATAATGTTGCACATCATGTTCGGTATATAATAGCATTCATTTAGAATCAGTGTATCACCACTTGGTAATACTAGGTGATATTCGGCAACTGCTTTGGCCGCAACATTTGCCCCATTCCCAACTTGAATGGAATGATCACCTTTTTCCAGTTTTCTACCTTTCCGCAGCCCATGTAACATCTTACATATGTGGGATCCTGATCCGGTATCTAATACCCAGGACGTAGGGTGAACCGAGAAACAGTTCTCAATGACAAACACACCCGAAGATGATGCATCAACATGCATGTTCTCCGTTTGGGCGGTGTGGGAATCCAGATATTCTCCTGTTTCCTGTTCATTCTTATAACACTTATAAGATAGAACGGGTTCAACGTTCCCCTGCACAGTATAACATGCGGGTTCGGTCAATACATCCATATTATTATCTTGATTAGGGCATGACATGGTCGCTACCTGGAGAGAGAGAAAAGAAAACACTTTAGCGTAAGCTCGTGCAAGATCAGATTGGTTATTATCTTATTTAATCAGGATGGCTTCCACTGGTTTTTATCAAATCTTCCTTCAATCCCTAAAAGGAAAGACTAGCCGGGATTAATTACACACTACAAGTTCGCCAATCTTTCAGCCAGGCCAGTGTCGGTACTTTGAGGGAGGTCCCCCGTGCTTTCGCACGAACCTAATTAATGTAAACCTCGTTTTCCCAGAGGCGTAACCCCGTTGACACCTTTCTAGACACCTACTTGATCAGCTAATTGCAATGTGTAAAACTCTCCCAGGAGTAACCTTACTCGTAGTGGGTATCGGGATCCAACTATCTCATAGAAGGTATGCAATCTCATTGCAAATTTCAACACTTGAAATTCCCGAGAATACTTTTGCCCCTAGCATCCTGTGACCTTGACGGAGGCCAAACTACCCACAGGGCGCTAGTCAAGTTCAACCCGTCATTTCTTGATCGAATTAAACCCACCCGTACGACCCTTGACGGAGGCCAAACTACGCCGTATGAATACCCTAATCCAATCGCATCATATGCTGGCAGATAAGCACTAGTTAGCTACCATACACTACGCCTTGACGGAGGCCAAACTACCGCAGCATGAATACAAAGTAGTACTTATCTGAAATGACGGAGGGCTATGCAGGTTTTTCTGAAAACCATGAGCGTAATGAACTTGATATCATTGTAGAATCAAAATGAAGTTTTGAAATGGAGTGATTTTGAGGCTTTTCTAGTTTTGCTAAAGGGGTCACTCCCGGTGAAGGGATCGTCGACCCTTTCCTCGTCGAATGAGGTGCGGGATATATCATATATATCACTGTGCAAAGCAGAAACAATAGAAGCAATCAAAAGTCAAACAGAGTGTGTAGCATTTGCCAGTTATTGCTAAAGGAGTCACTCCCGGTGAAGGGATCTCGGTCCTTTCCTCATCGAATAAGGTGCACGATATATCATATATATCGCTATGCAAAGCAAAACTGTAGCTACCCTTTTTATTTAAAATTTGATTCTACAACATCTTAGGTTTCTTTTCTTTCATTAATCACATTAATGAAGTCCCATCATTTAAGTCACCTAAACATCACAGATAAATACGACGTAGACTTATGCCATCCGCATTCGCTTGGATGTCCCCTCGTGCACCGTTAGGTTAGGTAACTAACGACAAAGCAAGGCAGGGTTAGTGCGGGTGCAAAACATAAGTAACGTCTATATAATATATCATATATACCATATACTGTATCTATCACAGAACATCACATGATCACATCACAGAAATCGCAGCATAAAATATTATATGAAATATTGGATATACTAGGACGTCCGTGTTTTTGATACGAGCCAGTATAAAACACGGATTCCACGGTCGTGATGAATAACCAATACCACACCCCTAGACCCCTACGAGAGCGACAAGCAACCCTACCAATTCTAGGGTTAGGAGACCCGGACTCGACTCCTCGAGATGGTCTCCCACTGGACCCTAGAACCCGGTTACCTGTGCTCCCCTCCTTGGGTCTATCCTAATGCGGAAAAGTAAATAATATACAAAAGGTGACAACTTCAGCAACCTGGAAGTGCCCCAAATAAAAGAATATTATATACAAGTTTTTACATGAATGAAAATGAAAAACACTCATCTCACATAAAAACCCCCGGCTATTCAAACACGACAATCCAATATAACATATCCAGCAACACATAACATCACATGTCATCAACGTAAGTAAATATGCGCATCCCAATTGTCGTTGATATATAGCAACGAAACCGGCGATATCACATATTACACTTACGGTCACAAAAAAGAAAGTATAAAACTACAAAAGTTGGAATTCGCAACCATTTTAGACATCGCATGCCTAATCAAATGAAATACTTAGACATCACATGCCTAACAATTATAAACCCCGCATTTTAGTCTGATTACCGAAAACTCTTTTCAATATCAAGTGAGACTAAACCGCTAGATTTATAACATTCATTCAGTTATCTCATAACTGTTTGTGAATTCCAATTATTGTATCCCATTCCGGATAAATAGAAAATATTAAACTTTCCGATCGAATATTCGAACACCCAAGTTTTCCCGAAACCGTTCATCACATGAAATAGGTTCAAAGACATTCACTTCATGCCTCAGTACCAACGGTCCAGCAGTAGAAGGGTCAAGCTAACGCCTTACATGTGGCACGCCGTACTGCCCCAAACCCGAAGGTTCAAAGGGCAGTTCAAGACGGTCACATAATCGAGTTAAGGTTTGTTGTCTTCTAGAGGGACCATCGCGTTACTTGCACTACTCAGAACGTCCTTAAACTACAGAAAAATCCAACACTTGGAAATTTTCCGGCAGGGAAAAAGTGGGTATTTATATCCGGTCGAACTTTTTAACATATTCTTAAATATCCGGAAAAACACATAGACAAAGTCTGATAATCCGATCGAATCTCCGAACTCCCAATACATCCCAGAAAATTCAACTCTTGAATAAATTTTAAAAAATTCCCAGAAAATCCAACAGTTGAAGAAATCAGTTACTGTGCAAAAATTATATGATAATTCAATAAATTGGCCGCGGAACCGCCGCAGAAGCAAGGCTTCTGCCGCGGTTCCGCCACACTGTAGACACTTCATTAATTAATTTTTGCACCGTAATTCATAGATTTCCCTGCTGAATTTTTTAGCAATTTTTAATCTGGAAAAATCCCAGTTTTTAGAAAAAGTCCAGAGAGCATGAAAAAGTTAGGGTTTCGGGTTCGATCGGGTTTCAAACATCGTCTAAGCATCGCCTAAGGCTCTAGCTAGGCTCTGATACCACTGTAGGGTTCCTAGGCACACTATAGAGGTCTCACAAGGCATCAACCATGCCAATTTCAAATTTTATGAGTGCCGAGAAACCCTAATACGGATCGTCGACTAGAAATTTAGGCGAAACAATAAACTAGTTAACATCTTAACTAAAAGAAGAAAGCTACAACCTTTGTAGATCCGGTTATCCACTTCCTTAGCTCCATGTAGTCGTTCCCTCGCTGTCCATCTCGAATCCCGAACTCTCTCATCGGCTTCATCGGAGGAATGAGCGGACTAGTCGTCGGCTTCGATGCCGAAGATGATCTACGTCGAGGCTACACTGGATCAAGCTCCGACTTCACCTAGTTGTGAAACTTGTGAAGAAAACACCCAAAACCACTTGGCAAGAGGTAAAGGATGAAGAAATAGGAGGTGGGTTCACTTTAGAATTGGATTTCTCACTTTAGAACTCAAGATGCCATTAATGGAGTCTAGTTTTCTTTCTTGAAGAAGAAGGAGAAGATGAAGATAGAATATGATAAAAAGTATTTTCATAATGGAAAAGAAATCAATACTTATCATATCCTAACTAAGGTCAAGTGTAGAGAATAGACCATGGTAAGTGGGAATGGTTAGGGTTAAGCATGAAGACAAAATGGTCTCTTTAGTCAAAGCTTCATGAAGCTTCAACAAGCTTCATGATAAAAAGAAACCATTTTGTTTTCTTTTATCTATTTAAATAAATAAAGAATGAATAAATAAATGAGTGAATAAATCAAAACCCTAACCATTATCATAACCATGGTACAATTCTTTACACAAAGCCAATATTCATGCATCATCAAACATGATACAATCAAGTGCACAAAAGTATATCACATATACAACTTGTGAACTTCAAGTGGGAAAATCCATTTAAAGTGAACCAATACTAGTTAATGCAAAGTAATATATCAAATATATAATTATACATTAAATCATTAAATCAACATTTGATTCAATGATCCGGTCATGTCGCACATAACCGACTAGTATCCAATGTATCGATTTATCGAATCAATAATTCGATAACTAGGTCATATCGCATACAACCAATCGAAACATTCATCGCGAGAATGAAATGCGGTATCACATACACGCATTATTCTCGGTCCCGCACATATCTCATATGCGCTCCTATTTCATTTCGCTTGAGCCAGGAAACCTCTGTGTAGGACTCTAAAGACTCGTCAATACGCCGGTAGCAGATGATGATCATATCAAGCACCCACAAGCCGCAAGCGGTCTGCTAAACGTAACGGCCGCCCGGGTATTAAGCGATCAGAAGATCGACGAGCTAGCCCGCTCACACTCCTGTGAATCCAACCAGTAACACTTACCGTACAGTCCGGTCTGTTCGTCTGATATGTCGCATATCAAGTCTAGGGGTGGTAAACGTCAGACCCCAGTAACCGATAAGTCGTGCCGATGTGAGGCTCATAACGGGTCGAGAAACTACTGGTAACACTTACCAGCAAATCTCTGATCAGCCCTGGCCAGGGACTTCCCTGTTACAGCCAATCGAGCACAGCGCAACATCAATCCCCAATACCGGGAGAGACGAAACCCTTCCTATCGCTCATTGCCTCCATGTGACTCGGGACTGTACCCAAAGACCACCGTTTTGCACGCCCTCATGGACGTGGTATGGTGGAGATCAAAGTACAGTGGGAATCACACAAGACTCTATGACGATCTCGGGTCTACAGACTAACCTGTACAAGTGTCACCTGAGAACTGCCATCTGACGTGAGGTATAATACCATCTGGGAGTTCTCGGCGAGTCCGTCCAGTGTACCCAGTCTCCACTGAGCACCCGTACAGCATCTCTGATGTCAAACACCAATGGATATGGGATTATCCATCGCCTATCTTATGGGTCGAGAAGCGTATACGCTAGTCTACACTGGTATATCGATGCCCCGTCTCGATACACCCACGACTAGGGACCTTGAAGGATGTACCTATGGACTACCATGTCCCCACTAGTATGATCTGCATCATAGTCCAGGTAGTCAAGTACACATCCTAAGGGATTTACCAACATGTAACTATAAGACAGTTTAAAGAGACTGGTGTACATGTTAAGATAAAGAGCAACCAGATAGCATACTATCATATCGAGCAAGAAAGTCATCTCTATATATGTCCAAGCATCCAATATAATATACATCATCTGTACAATACTGGCCTCTAGGGCTCAAATACAACTAACAATCTCCCACTTGCACTAGGGCCAGCTGCTGTAGTATCGCATACCGAGCATCCCGAAGAGTCTCTCAAACTGTATCTGGGGAATGGCTTTCGTGAGTGGATCCGCCGTGTTTTTCTTCGTGTCAACCCTCCTGACCTCGATCTCCCGGCGATCAACTATCTCCCGGATCAGGTGATACCGCCTCAGAATATGCCTGGATCGCTGATGGGACCTGGGTTCCTTGGCCAAAGCCACCGCTCCATTGTTATCGCAATACAAAGGTATTGGATGCTCAATGGATGGAACCACACCAAGTTCATTAATGAACTTCTTGATCCAGACAGCCTCTTTGGCAGCATCGTTGGCAGCGATGTATTCAGCCTCCATCGTCGAGTCTGCCACGGTTTCCTGCTTGGAACTCTTCCAGCAAACCGCCCCTCCGTAAAGGGTAAAGACAAATCCTGACTGCGACTTAGAGTCGTCCTTATCATTCTGGAAGCTCGAATCGGTAAAGGACTCCACTTGGAGTTCTCCGTTACCATACACCAAGAGCATCTCTTTAGTCCTTCGCAAGTACTTGAGAATGCTCTTCACAGCTGTCCAGTGACTCTCTCCAGGATCAGCTTGATACCTGCTCACTACACTTAGTGAGTATGCTACATCGGGTCTGGTACATAGCATCACATACATGATAGAGCCTACAGCCGAAGCATAGGGTATCCCTTGCATGCGAGCTCTCTCCAAATCAGTCTTGGGAGACATCTCTTTGGAGAGAGTGACTCCAGAGATCATGGGCAAGTTCCCATGCTTGGATTCTTCCATACTAAACCTCTTTAGTATGGTGTCAATGTACCTGGATTGGGACAATCCCAAAATCCTTTTGGATCTATCCCTATAGATCCTAATTCCCAATATGCAGGAGGCATCACCAAGATCTTTCATCGAGAATCTTTGTGATAAGAAGAGCTTGACCGATTGCAGCATAGGAATATCATTTCCTATCAAGAGTATGTCGTCCACGTACAATACGAGGTAGACAACCTTACTCTCTGCAACCTTCTTGTAAATACAAGGTTCATCTGGGTTTTTGACGAAATCAAACTCTTTGATAACGACATCAAAGCAGATGTTCCAACTCCGCGATGCTTGCTTTAATCCATAAATGGATTTAAGCAGCTTGCATACCTTTCCGCTGCTCCCACTGTCTACGAAGCCCTCTGGCTGAGTCATGTACACGCACTCTTCTAAATCACCGTTTAGAAAGGCGGTCTTAACATCTATTTGCCATATTTCGTAATCATGATATGCAGTGATGGCAAGCATGATCCAGATGGATTTAAGCATAGCCACTGTAGAAAAGGTTTCGTCATAGTCCACACCTGGTCTTTGACGAAAACCTTTTGCTACAAGTCTAGCTTTGAAAGTCTCCACTTTCCCATCTACACCAAGTTTCTTCTTGAAGATCCACTTGCTCCCAATGGGTTTTACCCCTTCAGGAGCAACTTCCAAAGTCCATACTTTGTTGGTGTACATGGATTCCATCTCGGACCGCATAGCATCCAGCCATTTCACTGAGTCCCTACTCGTGATGGCCTGCTCGAAGCTAGTTGGGTCATCATCCTCCATGATGCAATCCTTGCTTCCACCGTCAATGAGAAAACCGTAGTATCTCTCAGGTGGACGAGATACCCTACTAGATCGGCGGAGAGGCTGGGGTTCGTCGAGTTCTACTGAATCCTCTAGTTCTACCAAGTCTTCTGTTACAGTTTGTGTTGCTGGAACCTCTTCCAGTTCTACCTCAATGCTACTTGTCTGTTTCATAAGAAAACTCTTTTCTAAGAAAGTGGCATGTCGAGAAACAAACACTTTTTGTTCCTCGGAGTGGTAGAAGATATACCCTCGCGAATGTTTGGGATATCCAACAAACTTACATAGAACAGACCTTGCCTCGAGCTTGTCCGGATTTTGTGTTTTAACATAGGCCGGACAACCCCATATCTGAATAAAATTAAGACATGGTCTTTTGCCATTCCATATCTCATATGGAGTGGTAGGCACTGATTTGGTTGGAACTCTATTCAATAGGTATGCGGCAGTCTCCAGTGCATATCCCCAGAAGGAAATAGGTAACTCAGCTGCACTCATCATAGAGCGCACCATATCTAATAGGATGCGATTTCTCCGCTCCGATACACCGTTGTGCTGTGGTGTATAAGGAGGAGTAAGCTGAGAGAGAATCCCATTCTCTTTTAGATAATCTCTGAATTCGTTACTTAAGTATTCTCCTCCTCGATCAGATCGAAGGATCATAATACTTTTGCCCGTTTGGTTCTCTACTTCTTGTTTATATTCTCTAAATTTCTCAAAAGCTTCTGATTTGTGTTTCATCAGGAACACATATCCGAATCTAGAGAGATCGTCAGTGAATGTAATGAAGTACGAAGAACCATCCCTGGCATGTGTAGACATGGGACCGCATACATCACTATGTTTAGTCCCAAGAGTTCGGTAACTCTGTCTCCGTGTCCAGTAAACGGAGTTTTGGTCATCTTGCCTTTGAGACATGACTGACAAGTGTCATAAGATGAAAATTCAAACGAATTTAAATATCCATCCTTATGCAACTAGCTAGTCGTGTCGCATTGATGTGACCCAGTCTACAATGCCACAAGAAAGATTCGTTCAATTCAGAACTTTTCCTCTTGTGTGTGTTTTGTAAATTGAGGACTGTATTTTGATTGAGAATGAATATGCCATTATACAATGAGCCTGATGCAATCAACTTTTGATCTAGGAATATATTCATAACATTATCCTTTACTACAAAATTATATCCTTCTTTACTTAATAAAGAAACTGATATAATGTTGCACATCATGTTCGGTATATAATAGCATTCATTTAGAATCAGTGTATCACCACTTGGTAATACTAGGTGATATTCGCCAACTGCTTTGGCTGCAACATTTGCCCCATTCCCAACTTGAACGGAATGATCACCTTTTTCCAGTTCTCTACCTTTCCGCAGCCCATGTAACATCTTACATATGTGGGATCCTGATCCGGTATCTAATACCCAGGACGTAGGGTGAACTGAGAAACAGTTCTCAATGACAAACACACCCGAAGATGATGCATCAACATGCATGTTCTCCGTTTGGGCGGTGTGGGAATCCAGATATTCTCCTGTTTCCTGTTCATTCCTATAACACTTATAAGATAGAACGGGTTCAACGTTCCTCTGCACAGTATAACATGCGGGTTCGGTCAATACATCCATATTATTATCTTGATTAGGGCATGACATGGTCGCTACCTGGAGAGAGAGAAAAGAAAACAATTTAGCGTAAGCTCGTGCAAGATCAGATTGGTTATTATCTTATCTAATCAGGATGGCTCCCACTGGTTTTTATCAAATCTTCCTTCAATCCCTAAAAGGAAAGACTAGCCGGGATTAATTACACACTACAAGTTCGCCAATCTTTCAGCCAGGCCAGTGTCGGTACTTTGAGGGAGGTCCCCCGTGCTTTTGCACGAACCTAATTAATGTAAACCTCGTTTTCCCAGAGGCGTAACCCCGTTGACACCTTTCTAGACACCTACTTGATCAGCTAATTGCAATGTGTAAAACTCTCCCAGGAGTAACTCTTACTCGCAGTGGGTATCGGGATCCAACTATCTCATAGAAGGTATGCAATCTCATTGCAAATTTCAACACTTGAAATTCCCGAGAATACTTTTGCCCCTAGCATCCTGTGACCTTGACGGAGGCCAAACTACCCACAGGGAGCTAGTCAAGTTCAACCCGTCATTTCTTGATCGAATTAAACCCACCCGTACGACCCTTGACGGAGGCCAAACTACGCCGTACGAATACCCAAATCCAATCGCATCATATGCTGGCAGATAAGCACTAGTTAGCTACCATACACTACGCCTTGACGGAGGCCAAACTACCGCAGCATGAATACAAAGTAGTACTTATCTGAAATGACGGAGGGCTACGCAGGTTTTTCTGAAAACCATGAGCGTAATTAACTTGATATCATTGTAGAATCAAAATGAAGTTTTGAAATGGAGTGATTTTGAGGCTTTTCTAGTTTTGCTAAAGGGGTCACTCCCGGTGAAGGGATCGTCGACCCTTTCCTCATCGAATGAGGTGCGGGATATATCATATATATCACTGTGCAAAGCAGAAACTATAGAAGCAATCAAAAGTCAAACCGAGTGTGAAGCATTTGCCAGTTATTGCTAAAGGAGTCACTCCCGGTAAAGGTATCTCGGTCCTTTTTTCATCGAATAAGGTGCACGGTATATCATATATATCGCTATGCAAAGCAAAACTGTAGCTACCCTTTTTATTTAAAATTTGATTCTACAACATCTTAGGTTTCTTTTCTTTCATTAATCACATTAATGAAGTCCCATCATTTAAGTCACCTAAACATCACAGATAAATACGACGTAGACTTATGCCATCCGCATTCGCCTGGATGTCCCCTCGTGCACCGTTAGGTTAGGTAACTAACGACAGAGCAGGGCAGGGTTAGTGCGGGTGCAAAACATAAGTAACGTCTATATAATATATCATATATACCATATACTGTATCTATCACAGAACATCACAAGATCACATCACAGAAATCGCAGCAGAAAATATTATATGAAATATTGGATATACTAGGACGTCCGTGTTTTTGATACGAGCCAGTATAAAACACGGATTCCACGGTCGTGATGAATAGCCAATCCCACACCCCTAGACCCCTACGAGAGCGACAAGCAACCCTACCAATTCTAGGGTTAGGAGACCGGACTCGACTCCTCGAGATGGTCTCCCACTGGACCCTAGAACCCGGTTACTTGTGCTCCCCTCCTTGGGTCTATCCTAATGCGGAAAAGTAAATAATATACAAAAGGTGACAACTTCCGCAACCTGGAAGTGCCCCAAATAAAAGAATATTATATACAAGTTTTTACATGAATGAAAATGAAAAACACTCATCTCACATAAAAACCCCCGGCTATTCAAACACGACAATCCAATATAACATATCCAGCAACACATAACATCACATGTCATCAACGTAAGTAAATATGCGCATCCCAATTGTCGTTGACATATAGCAACGAAACCGGCGATATCACATATTACACTTACGGTCACAGAAAAGAAAGTATAAAACTACAAAAGTTGGAATTCGCAACCATTTTAGACATCACATGCCTAATCAAATGAAATACTTAGACATCACATGCCTAACAATTATAAACCACGCATTTTAGTCTCATTACCGAAAACTCTTTTCAATATCAAGTGAGACTAAACCGCTAGATTTATAACATTCATTCAGTTATCTCATAACTGTTTGTGAATTCCAATTATTGTATCCCATTCCGGATAAATAGAAAATATTAAACTTTCCGATCGAATATTCGAACACCCAAGTTTTCCCGAAACCGTTCATCACATGAAATAGGTTCAAAGACATTCACTTCATGCCTCAGTACCAACGGTCCAGCAGTAGAAGGGTCAAGCTAACGCCTTACATGTGGCACGCCGTACTGCCCCAAACCCGAAGGTTCAAAGGGCAGTTCAAGACGGTCACATAATCGAGTTAAGGTTTGTTGTCTTCTAGAGGGACCATCGCGTTACTTGCACTACTCAGAATGTCCTTAAACCACAGAAAAATCCAACACTTGGAAATTTTCCGGCAGGGAAAAAGTGGGTATTTATATCCGGTCGAACTTTTTAACATATTCTTAAATATCCGGAAAAACACATAGACAAAGTCTGATAATCCGATCGAATCTCCGAACTCCCAATACACCCCAGAAAATTCAACTCTTGAATAAATTTTAAAAAATTCCCAGAAAATCCAACAGTTGAAGAAATCAGTTACTGTGCAAAAATTATATGATAATTCAATAAATTGGCCGCGGAACCGCCGCAGAAGCAAGGCTTCTGCCGCGGTTCCGCCGCACTGTAGACACTTCATTAATTAATTTTTGCACCGTAATTCATAGATTTCCCTGCTGAATTTTTTAGCAATTTTTAATCTGGAAAAATCCCAGTTTTTAGAAAAAGTCCAGAGAGCATGAAAAAGTTAGGGTTTCGGGTTCGATCGGGTTTCAAACATCGTCTAAGCATCGCCTAAGGCTCTAGCTAGGCTCTGATACCACTGTAGGGTTCCTAGGCACACTATAGAGGTCTCACAAGGCATCAACCATGCCAATTTCAAATTTTATGAGTGCCGAGAAACCCTAATACGGATCGTCGACTAGAAATTTAGGCGAAACAATAAACTAGTTAACATCTTAACTAAAAGAAGAAAGCTACTGTTGGAGATAGTGCCCTCAGAGTCAATTATTGGATCACAGGCACGTGATTGCAGTGATTGAGGGAGGACCTATCCCGGTAGGACAGTCTTACTCGAGATGATAGTATGCTATCTGGTTTACCTTTATCATCGTGCACTGCTTTAGGTGACCTGACATGTCGCTATTGCACGTTGATAGAGCCCCTAGGATTCTTGCTTGACTACCGGCAGTATGAGGGAGATCATATACGTGGGAGCTGGTAGTCTATAAGCACATCCTTAAAAGGTCCCTAGTCGTAGGAGTTTCGAGACAGGGCATCGATACTCCAGAGTAGACTAGTGTATACAGTCGAGACCCCGACGAGGGGCGGTGGCCGGTCTCACAAGCCACTGGTGTCAGTTGGTTCACCTAAGATGTATACAGGTGCTCATTGGGTTATGAGTACACCGGACAGGACTCGCCGGGAACATGCTAGTTGGTCTTATACCTGACGTCAGATAGCAGTTCCCTGGTGACATGTGTACAGGTTAGTTCATCGACCTGGGGATCGTCATTTGTCTCGTGTGAGTTCCCACTGTACTTTGATTACTACCCTACCACGGCTCAAAGGAGTCGTGCAAACAGGTTTTAGTTGGGTACAGTCCCGAGCCATATGGAGGCAGTGAGCGGATCTTCGGGGGTTTCGTCTCTCCCGATATTGGGGGTGAGGTCGCGCTGTGTCTAGGAGAGCCATTACACAAAGACCTTGGCCAAGGCAGGAGATTTACTGGTAGGTATTCCAGTAGTATCTCAGGGTGTTCTGGGCTACACTCCGACACGACTTGTACCGCTTTTGGGGGTCTGACTTTTACCAACCCCCTAGGCCCGCCATGCGATACTCATAGACGAACGGACCGGACTGTACGGATATTGTCACTGACAGGCTCAGTTGGGTGTCGGGGTGAGCTTCCTCATCGACGTCCCTTTTGGTCAATAGCTGGTGGCCCGTCACGTATTGGCTTATACCTCTGACGTGCTAGTGGTTAAATCCACAGCCATAGTATTGACGAGTCTTTAGAGTCCACCACACTTTCAGTTACTCAAGCTTTCGGGCGAAACGCTGTAGAGGCCGTATGGAGATATGGCAGGGTCCGATCAGATACGTGCGGTATTGCACGGATCAGGATCGGACGGTTTTGTACTAGTAGCCGTATAGTTATATGGCAGGGTTCGATCAGATACGTGCGGTATTGCACGAATCAGGATCGGACGGATTTTACTAGCCGGCTTTGGTTTAAGCCGGATCCTAGTATAGTACAGTGTAGATTTTGTCTCTTTGCATTTGTATCCGGACGGAATACAAATGCGGGTGTGTATGCACAGTATCGGGGTTTTCCTGTAATCTATTACGGGACCAGTTTTCTGGAGTTGCCAGTTCGCATTCCGTTCCGGCCGGTTTTTCTTTGTTCTTTCCCGGCCGGACTTTTCCGATGGAGGGTGTTATTTGCAAGTTTGCAAATAACACATGGTGGGGGGTTTTATTGCATAAGGTGTGATATGATAAGCATCTTTGCTTTTCATGCTTTATTGTGATAAGAAAGGATTAGGATTGATGGAAAGTTTTGTGATGATTATGTTTATGGTTATGGTCACCCTCCTCCTTTTACTACCATCACCTCCCTTCATGCTTCATAATTCCTTCCTCCACCATTTCTAAAGAAGAGAGATTATTATCATGGTTGAAAAAAGAAAGAGAGAAGAAGAAAAGAGAAAGAAAATGAGAGCTTCATCTTGAGAGGAGAAAAATGAGAGTGATTCATTTGGTGTATATCATTCTTCATCTCATTCCATTGCTAGAAAATTGAAAGCACCAATTTTCTACACACCATTCCTCCATCTATGGAAACCAACCCCAAAGTGAGACATTCACTCTACACTATATTCCTACAGCAAATCTTGAGCATGTCGAGTTGCCGGCTTCATGCCCGAGTTGCCTCGGTATTGAGGTGGGAGCCCGTAAAAGTACCCGGCTTCGTGGTGCCCTTTCCGACGAGGAGGAGACGGACGGAGATCACGCGAGGAGATCGGAGTGGAGATGAAGACCGGAGGACTTGGATCGTCGGTATATCTCTAACCCTTCTTCTTGTATGCTAGAATTAGTTTAATGGCACGATCCGGGGTTTAGTGCGCGGTGGTGCCGGTTTGCTAAGTCCGCAAAATTTTAAGTTTACCACCGTTTCCGCGTTTGGCCGTCGGATTGACGGCCAGGGCGCCACCGTGCACTTACAGTGATATCAGAGCCTCGCCATTAACATAGTCTAGCTTGGTGTAATGTGTTTTTCTGTTTCGATCGATCGAATGTTCCAAAACTGCATTTTAGTTCAAATCAGTTTCTGTTGAAAATTTTTGGTCTCGAAAAATTTTTCAGGTTGTAAAATATTGATGTACTGGAAAATCTAAGAGTTCTGTAAAAATTTGACGAAGTAACTCCACAGTGGGAGCGCGGAACCGCCGCGAAACCCCCCCTCGCGCGGCCCTTCCGCCGCGCACTATTCACATCACTTCACCAAATTTTTTCAGAGGCCTTCTGGGCTTAAAATATGGGTTTTGGAATATTAAAATTGGGCCCAGGATTTCTGTGAGTGCTACAGTTTTGATTGAGGGCCCACTTGTTAATTTTTGATCGATCGGATATTTTAAACACATTTTTCACAGTATTTACATTATATCTACGACCGTGAATGTCACTCGATCGGTAAATCCGGTCTAACTGCTATAGCCCGGTTAGACGGATTTGCGAACGTGACTTTCACGTTGATGTTCTATGTTTATGCTGTGATGTTGCGGATCGGTCATGGGGATAGCCTGGATGCAATGCTAGTACAGTTGTGGTGGTATTATGTACTTTTGATATTGCGGGGCGAGCGTCCGACATGTGGACTGCCGTCACTGCCTGATTGTATTATTCTTTTGGGGCACGACCTGGTTGCGGTCGATGTACCCGATGTATGTATATTTTACTTTCTGTACTAGGATTACCCCGCGGAGGGGTGCACGGATGGCCGGGTTCTAGAGGGCAACAAGCCCGCATCTCATGGCATTGAGACGGAGGGTGCTTCACTCTGGGATTGGCGGGCTATTCGCCGCACTCGTAGGGGGTACAGGATGACCCAGGAGGGGTGCCCAAGTTACCGGATTCCGTGAAGTGCTGGGTGGTCCATTCACGGCGCTGAAGGGGGCTGCCTCGCTTCAGGTTTTGGCGGGTAACTTGCCGCGCCCGTAGGGGTCTAGGATTTCATTGCACAGGCTATCCACACGACCAGGGGAACGTCGGGTTTCAGTAGTGGCTCTGTGAAACCCGGGGATCCCAGATATCTGTATTGTTCTGTGATGCTGTACATTTCTGTGATGTTGCATTTCTTTTCACGCCTTGAGCGAAATATAATATATTGGTATATATATTAGTAGATGTTGTATATGTTTTGCATCCGCGCTAGTCCAGTCCCCGCTCTGTCGTTAGTTAGCTAACCTAACGGGTAATGACGGGACCCAGTGGCGAATGCGGATGGCATATACGTACGTCAGTATATTTTCGTTCTTTTTGGTGTGATCAATTGATGGGACTGCATTGATTCGGATCAATGCAAGTAAAACAAACCTATTCTGATGTTGTTGGAACACTTTTCAAAAAGCTGTTATTGCAAGGACGTTCACTTTTGTTTTGCATCGTGGTATTCATTTGGAATATCCTGCTCCTCAGTCGACGAGGCAAGGGCCGAGATCCCTTCACCGGGAGTGACCCCTTGGACAGAAGTTTGCGTCAGGGCATTAACTTCACTATAGCCGATTACTTTTGCTTTGCATCGTGGTATTCATTTGGAATATCCTGCACCCCATTCTACGGGGAAAGAGCCGAGATCCCTTCACCGGGAGTGACCTCTTTAGTAAAGGTTTTCGTCACTATATTTTCTAAAAAGCTATCCGTTCCTTCAACGATATCAAGTTCATTACGTTAAAGGTTTTCGCCAGAAACCATTCGTAGCCCTCCGTCGTTTCATATGGGTAGTCAATAGTATTCAAGCTGTGTTTGTTGGCCAAAGTCAAGGCACAGTGTTTGGTAGCTGTTGGTTATTCATATGCAGCATAGATAGATGCGTTGGTTTGGGGCAGTCGTATAGCCTTGTTGGCCAAAGTCAAGGGCTTGTACGGGTGGACTCAAATTAACCTGGAGAATGACGGGCAGAACTTGACATGTGACTTATGATTTGTTGGCCAAAGTCAAGGTCATAAGAGCATGGGGCAAAAATCACATCGGGAGTTTCAAAAGTACTGAAACTTGCCAGATATGCGCATACCTTCTGGAGTGTGATACCGTGAGCGGATTCCGTCACGTTATCATGCGATGAGAGTTGGATCCCGATTCCCACTGATGAGTTGGTTTACTCCTCGGGTGACCCCGACTAATTCTTCTTTCAGGTTTGGAGGAGAATTTGAGGTACAGTGGGAGGTTTCCAGATTAGATTAAGTGATAACCATTCTGATCTAGGATAGAGTGCACGCTGAGTGTTTCTTTTCTCTCTCTCTTTGGCAGCGACCATTGACCCGACCCAAGATTATGACTCAGTGACCAAGTTGACCGAACCTACTTAACACCGGCTTTTGGATTGTCAGAGTTGCAGACCTCATTGCCACTCCTACTTTTACCCTTTTCTCCAGGACACCCCGTATTGCTACGAACGTCCACTTCCATTGGACAAAACCATCGTATGGTTATATACGAACTCGAAGGAATTAATTCGAGGATGGTTTCCGGTTCTGGAGAAAACGGATAGGATTATTCAGTTGTCTTTTCTTTTCACCCTCTCTCAGGTTGCGAGTACTCCTTAGTTTAGGAGTAGTACACCTATTATGCAAATTGGATAGTCTTCTTCCAAACCATAGGCTGGTGCCGACCGGTAGGGAATGAAGAAAACCAGTTAGCCTAAACGGTGTACAGAAGGTATTAAGTTCAGACAAAGCAAGGGATTAGTAAGAGGGCAAAGTAAATTGCGACTGCTATTCACGACCAAACCAAGTATTTCTTCGCCAATCCTAAATCACCTTTGTATTTCTCCAGGACACTCCGTATCACTACGAAGATCCCATTTTATTGGATAATCCATCGTATGGTTATATACGAACTCGAAAGGAACTTGTTCCAGTTCGGGGATGGATCCTGGTTCAGGAGAAATAGGAATAAAGTACATTCAGGTGTCTTTTATCTTCACCTTCTCTCGCGTTGCGAGTACTCCTAGGATTAGGACAGTACACCCTTTATGCTTTTTGGATAGTCTTCTTCCAAATCATAGGCTGGTGCCGAACGGTAGGGAAGGAAGAAAACCAATTGGCCTAAAGGGGTGTGCAGAAGGTAATGACTAAAGACATATGAAGGGATTTGGAGAGGTGGCAAAGAATTATACGGTTATAGTTGTGAATCTGGATAATGGTAGAGGCATTACTAGGAATACCAGGATACCTCATCGAAACATTTCAATGTTTCAGTTTCACTGTGTACTGTTAAAAGAAAACTGATTTCCCGATTGGACACTTGCTCCAGGGTACGTATTTACCAGGTTGGATTCTCACATCTGTATGGTTTTACAGATGATGAGTGGGAGTAAGTTGTTGGGAATTAGGTGACCATCCTCATTATATCGGGATTCGTTGTAATTGGTGATATTTGAGGAAGCCACCTGGGTTGTTTGCCGGTCGGCAAATATTTGGTTTTGAATATCCGTTGTTGTGCACCAATTTCAAATTGATATATCTGTACGTCTATTTTTATAGAGTGAGATATACCTTTTGATATTATGTCGATGACATTTACCTATATCAGTGGATGGTTAGGTAAGGAGCATTAAACAGCGGTGTAATTCTTCTTAACCATAAGTACAGTTTTCAACCTACGACACACAGTGAATGAGTCATCAGACTCGACGGACTTATACAGAGTATTGTATGTTGTCCAGTGTCCATCAGGACAGAGGGGTTGGTCCTCGTACTGTATTCTGCTTACTTATGACTTCTCTAGTTCTTAGACAGGTGTTTCGTACAAACACAGGGTCGAAGTTTTGAGAAGTTATAGGTATAAGAATAAAGTAGAGAACCAGGTGTTGCAAGTATCGGGATTCTTCAAAGTGATCGAAGATGTAGATACTTGTGTATGGTATTCAGTTGATAGTAATGATTAAGAGAACCTGCTTCTCTTTCGGGTTACTCATAATTGGAAGCATTCCTAAGTTGAGTAACGCTGATCGGCCTCCTTCCATTTAGTTGACATGCACTGGAGACAGCTGCATGATTTGAATCTGGTTCAATTAAATCAGTGCCTCTGGTTCTATATTGGATATAGAACAGTTCATATCTTAACGATGTTGAGGTACGGGGAGTTGTCCGGCTTATGATTAAAACCAGACTCTGGATAACTCAAGGCACGTTTCTGTAATGGCTGTTTGTGGGTTGACCCAGGCTATGACGAGGGTTGACTTTCTACCATTTGGGAGATCAATAGAAATATTGTTCAAGACTCGCCACAGTTTTATTAAAAATGGATTTTTTCAAAAACAGCAGTGGGAGTATGGTAGAACTGGAAGTGATTCCAGAACCGCAAACGATTACTGAAGATTTTATAAGGAACCTAAAGATTCAATCTGATTTGACATTCCATTGGCCACTCCGCAGATAAGGTGGGTAACTTCAGGCACCCGAGAGGTACTTCGGTAGCCTCAAGGACGGTGACAGGGAAGTTCTTGTTTACCCACACTTGCCATTGTTGTTGTTCCAGGCTGTGAGACCCGGCAGGAGGATGAGTATAGCGTCGTTCTAAACTTGCTTTAGAAGTGCACGTCTATATGACTCTGCCAGAGGGTTGTCGTAGTCAGTGGGAGCAGCGGAAGCATTGGTGGACATCAGGCTTATGTCTATTTATAGACTAAAGCAGATATAGCGGAGATAGATCATCTATTTCTGATGTGACAGTCATAGGTTTGACGTCATCAGAATAGGGGATGGATCTGTTGAGAAGGTAGTAGGAAGTGATATTCCTATACTACGATCGGTTAGACTTTGGTCGTCACACAGTGTTTTCTTCACAAAGGGCTTGGACATTATATCAAACATACTGGTTACTAGTTCTATGGTTTTAGATCTGGATTTGGGTGGTTTCCCAATCAGGGTACTTTAACAGCATTCTATGAGTATTTAGAATGGACGACTCCTGGCATGGTGGTGTACCTGCAGGTAATGGAGTCACCCTCTCTAAAGGTGTCTTACAGACTAAAGGGGAGAGGGATACACATGATTGGCAGATCACTTGCTTAGGCAATTGAGTCAATCATGAGATGTCAAGTACCACACCAGATGTTGTTCTTGCAGTAGATGCAATAAGTTGATATTGATCCAATCCTGGGGAAGCAATCGGAAGCAGTTTTAGAACATAAGTGGATGTTCTAGGGATATGATAACGACAGCCTCATCCGAGAAACAGTTGTCATTCCAGGCTTCCAAGGTGACCTGGACGACAAGGAGGTTGTCAGAGTTATAGTTTTTCCTTCTGACGAGGGGCAGTATTTTGGACAGGTGGTCCAAGGCAATACTGAGGGTGGCATGGCGCAGGATACTGATTAAGTTCAGTTGACGATACAGTCTAAGAAGTTTGGATTTGGAGTTCATTTATGAGCTAAGTCCCATCAGACATCCAGACACTCTAAGACAGGTATTGCTCATTTCGGGAGATGGCTTTCTCCGCGAACTTGAGATATAGAGAGACATAGAAAGAAACATCAAGGCGGATCCACTCACTAAGGCTATTCCTCGAACGCAATAGTTTCACAAACGGGTATTGTGAGACTGACTAGTAGGGGAGTTGGGTGTTCGGTATCACACAGGCTGTGAGTATGCGACATCGCAATAATTAGCCTCAAGTGCAAGTGGGAGATTGTTGGAGATAGTGCCCTCAGAGTCAATTATTGGATCACAGGCACGTGATTGCAGTGATTGAGGGAGGACCTATCCCGGTAGGACAGTCTTACTCGAGATGATAGTATGCTATCTGGTTTACCTTTATCATCGTGCACTGCTTTAGGTGACCTGACATGTCGCTATTGCACGTTGATAGAGCCCCTAGGATTCTTGCTTGACTACCGGCAGTATGAGGGAGATCATATACGTGGGAGCTGGTAGTCTATAAGCACATCCTTAAAAGGTCCCTAGTCGTAGGAGTTTCGAGACAGGGCATCGATACTCCAGAGTAGACTAGTGTATACAGTCGAGACCCCGACGAGGGGCGGTGGCCGGTCTCACAAGCCACTGGTGTCAGTTGGTTCACCTAAGATGTATACAGGTGCTCATTGGGTTATGAGTACACCGGACAGGACTTGCCGGGAACATGCTAGTTGGTCTTATACCTGACGTCAGATAGCAGTTCCCTGGTGACATGTGTACAGGTTAGTTCATCGACCTGGGGATCGTCATTTGTCTCGTGTGAGTTCCCACTGTACTTTGATTACTACCCTACCGCGGCTCAAAGGAGTCGTGCAAACAGGTTTTAGTTGGGTACAGTCCCGAGCCACATGGAGGCAGTGAGCGGATCTTCGGGGGTTTCGTCTCTCCCGGTATTGGGGGTGAGGTCGCGCTGTGTCTAGGAGAGCCATTATACAAAGACCTTGGCCAAGGCAGGAGATTTACTGGTAGGTATTCCAGTAGTATCTCAGGGTGTTCTGGGCTACACTCCGACACGACTTGTACCGCTTTTGGGGGTCTGACTTTTACCAACCCCCTAGGCCCGCCATGCGATACTCATAGACGAACGGACCGGACTGTACGGATATTGTCACTGACAGGCTCAGTTGGGTGTCGGGGTGAGCTTCCTCATCGACGTCCCTTTTGGTCAATAGCTGGTGGCCCGTCACGTATTGGCTTATACCTCTGACGTGCTAGTGGTTAAATCCACAGCCATAGTATTGACGAGTCTTTAGAGTCCACCACACTTTCAGTTACTCAAGCTTTCGGGCGAAACGCTGTAGAGGCCGTATGGAGATATGGCAGGGTCCGATCAGATACGTGCGGTATTGCACGGATCAGGATCGGACGGTTTTGTACTAGTAGCCGTATAGTTATATGGCAGGGTTCGATCAGATACGTGCGGTATTGCACGAATCAGGATCGGACGGATTTTACTAGCCGGCTTTGGTTTAAGCCGGATCCTAGTATAGTACAGTGTAGATTTTGTCTCTTTGCATTTGTATCCGGACGGAATACAAATGCGGGTGTGTATGCACAGTATCGGGGTTTTCCTGTAATCTATTACGGGACCAGTTTTCTGGAGTTGCCAGTTCGCATTCCGTTCCGGCCGGTTTTTCTTTGTTCTTTCCCGGCCGGACTTTTCCGATGGAGGGTGTTATTTGCAAGTTTGCAAATAACACATGGTGGGGGGTTTTATTGCATAAGGTGTGATATGATAAGCATCTTTGCTTTTCATGCTTTATTGTGATAAGAAAGGATTAGGATTGATGGAAAGTTTTGTGATGATTATGTTTATGGTTATGGTCACCCTCCTCCTTTTACTACCATCACCTCCCTTCATGCTTCATAATTCCTTCCTCCACCATTTCTAAAGAAGAGAGATTATTATCATGGTTGAAAAAAGAAAGAGAGAAGAAGAAAAGAGAAAGAAAATGAGAGCTTCATCTTGAGAGGAGAAAAATGAGAGTGATTCATTTGGTGTATATCATTCTTCATCTCATTCCATTGCTAGAAAATTGAAAGCACCAATTTTCTACACACCATTCCTCCATCTATGGAAACCAACCCCAAAGTGAGACATTCACTCTACACTATATTCCTACAGCAAATCTTGAGCATGTCGAGTTGCCGGCTTCATGCCCGAGTTGCCTCGGTATTGAGGTGGGAGCCCGTAAAAGTACCCGGCTTCGTGGTGCCCTTTCCGACGAGGAGGAGACGGACGGAGATCCCGCGAGGAGATCGGAGTGGAGATGAAGACCGGAGGACTTGGATCGTCGGTATATCTCTAACCCTTCTTCTTGTATGCTAGAATTAGTTTAATGGCACGATCCGGGGTTTAGTGCGCGGTGGTGCCGGTTTGCTAAGTCCGCAAAATTTTAAGTTTACCACCGTTTCCGCGTTTGGCCGTCGGATTGACGGCCGGGGCGCCACCGTGCACTTACAGCTACAACCTTTGTAGATCCGGTTATCCACTTCCTTAGCTCTATGTAGTCGTTCCCTCGCTGTCCATCTGGAATCCCGAACTCTCTCATCGGCTTCATCGGAGAAATGAGCGGACTAGTCGTCAGCTTCGATGCCGAAGATGATCTACGTCGAGGCTACACTGGATCAAGCTCCGACTTCACCTAGTTGTGAAACTTGTGAAGAAAACACCCAAAACCACTTGGCAAGAGATAGAGGATGAAGAAATAGGAGGTGGGTTCACTTTAGAATTGGATTTCTCACTTTAGAACTCAAGATGCCATTAATGGAGTCTAGTTTTCTTTCTTGAAGAAGAAGGAGAAGATGAAGATAGAATATGATAAAAAGTATTTTCATAATGGAAAAGAAATCAATACTTATCATATCCTAACTAAGGTCAAGTGTAGAGAATAGACCATGGTAAGTGGGAATGGTTAGGGTTAAGCATGAAGACAAAATAGTCTCTTTAGTCAAAGCTTCATGAAGCTTCAACAAGCTTCATGATAAAAAGAAACCATTTTGTTTTCTTTTATCTATTTAAATAAATAAAGAATGGATAAATAAATGAGTGAATAAATCAAAACCCTAACCATTATCATAACCATGGTACAATTCTTTACACAAAGCCAATATTCATGCATCATCAAACATGATACAATCAAGTGCACAAAAGTATATCACATATACAACTTATGAACTTCAAGTGGGAAAATCCATTTAAAGTGAACCAATACTAGTTAATGCAAAGTAATATATCAAATATATAATTATACATTAAATCATTAAATCAACATTTGATTCAATGATCCGGTCATGTCGCACATAACCGACTAGTATCCAATGTATCGATTTATCGAATCAATGATTCGATAACTAGGTCATATCGCATACAACCAATCGAAACATTCATCGCGAGAATGAAATGCGGTATCACATACACGCATTATTCTCGGTCCCGCACATATCTCATATGCGCTCCTATTTCGTTTCGCTTGAGCCAGGAAACCTATGTGTAGGACTCTAAAGACTCGTCAATACGCCGGTAGCAGATGATGATCATATCAAGCACCCACAAGCCGCAAGCGGTCTGCTAAACGTAACGGCCACCCGGGTATTAAGCGATCAGAAGATCGACGAGCTAGCCCGCTCACACTCCTGTGAATCCAACCAGTAACACTTACCGTACAGTCCGGTCTGTTCGTCTGATATGTCGCATATCAAGTCTAGGGGTGGTAAACGTCAGACCCCAGTAACCGATAAGTCGTGCCGATGTGAGGCTCATAACGGGTCGAGAAACTATTGGTAACACTTACCAGCAAATCTCTGATCAGCCCTGGCCAGGGACTTCCCTGTTACAGCCAATCGAGCACAGCGCAACATCAACCCCCAATACCGGGAGAGACGAAACCCCTCCTATCGCTCATTGCCTCCATGTGACTCGGGACTGTACCCAAAGACCACCGTTTTGCACGCCCTCATGGACGTGGTAAGGTGGAGATCAAAGTACAGTGGGAATCACACAAGACTCTATGACGATCTCGGGTCTACAGACTAACCTGTACAAGTGTCACCTGAGAACTGCCATCTGACGTGAGGTATAATACCATCTGTGAGTTCTCGGCGAGTCCGTCCAGTGTACCCAGTCTCCACTGAGCACCCGTACAGCATCTCTGATGTCAAACAGCAATGGATATGGGATCATCCATCGCCTATCTTATGGGTCGAGAAGCGTATACGCTAGTCTACACTGGTATATCGATGCCCCGTCTCGATACACCCACGACTAGGGACCTTGAAGGATGTACCTATGGACTACCATGTCCCCACTAGTATGATCTGCATCATAGTCCAGGTAGTCAAGTACACATCCTAAGGGCTTTACCAACATGTAACTATAAGACAGTTTAAAGAGACTGGTGTACATGTTAAGATAAAGAGCAACCAGATAGCATACTATCATATCGAGCAAGAAAGTCATCTCTATATATGTCCAAGCATCCAATATAATATACATCATCTGTACAATACTGGCCTCTAGGGCACACATACAACTAACAGAGGGGATCTCGGCCCTTGCCTCGTCGAATGAGGTGCTGGGCATTCATAACCGAATACCTTCATGCAAAACAAAAGAGAACGTCTTTGCAATAATAGCTTTTGAAAATTGTTCCAACAACGTCTTATTAGGTTTGTTTTTCTTTGCATTAATATAATGCGTCCCATCAATTAATCCTACCATTGCAGAAAACAACGAAAATATGACGTACGCTTATGCCATCCGCATTCGCCATGGGGCCCCCGTCATTACCCGTTAGGTTACTTAACTAACGACAGAGCAGGGGCTGGACTAGCGCGGATGCAAAACATAAGCAACGCCTACTAGATATCATATATAGATATATACATTCGTCAGATGCAATGATAGCCATTCCAAATCACAGATGAACACATTGGATATGCTAGGAATCCGTGTTTCGTTCGAGCCTGCAATGAAAGACGGATTACACGGTCGTGATGAATAGCCAAACCCCACCCTAGACTCCTACGGGTGCGGCAAACTACCCGCCAAGTACCTGAAGCGAAGCAACCTCCCTCAACAACGTGAGTAGGCCACTCGGCACTTTGAGGTACCCGGTAGTCTGTGCACCCTATCTTGGGTCTATCCTAGGAGAAAAAACAGTAAAAGAAATAATATACAATGGCGGCTACAACCTCATCCCGGATGTGCTGCCATAAAAATAATATTACATCAATTTACATTTTACATCAAATGAAAGATAAAGAAAACTCTCATCTCACAAAACCCCGGCCATTCATCCGCGACAATCCAACAAGTTCATATACACAATCCTACAACATTACAGATCACAGATATGCATAACCCCCACTAATCGACGTATAGCGATTAGCCGACGTTCAGTGCATATATCACATTACAGATATAACCATTTAGCCAAAGTTTGTAGAACTTCGATCAAAATACAAATTTGTAACTACCCCAAAAAATAACATTTTTCTCTGGATAATCTGGGCAGGAACTAAATATCTCAAAAATCCCAAAACACCAAACAGAGGAATCTGCAATAAATTGGAGCCACGGCCGAGTCAACTCGGCCGTGGATCCGCGGCGGAACGCATGGTTCCGCCGCGCTTCCGCGGCGAGTTGGCCGAGTCATGGGCTCAAATTTCTTGACAATCCCCAGAAAACCCTGCTTGTATTTTTCATGTCATACAAAATATTTTTAGGCCTGTTTTGAAAATCGACAGAAAATACATTTTTTCGGTTTGTTTTCGAGATTTTTTCCGGATCGAAGTTCTAAACACTTTGCTAACAGTTAGTTGTTGCTTAGCCAGGCTCTGATACCACTGTTAGGTCCATGTTACCCACCCCGGTTCTTTCGGGAAGGCGGAATAGGTAAAAATCAAATTTTTTCTTCAAAAGGTAACATGGACCATCCATGAAGGATCTTTGCTAAACAAAAACTAACTAAAAAAAACTACAAGTTCTAGCTACTATGTAGAATGGTTATACCTAGGTCTTGAACTCCTTCTCTTCTTTTGGTGGTTCTCCTCCTTGCTTGCTCCTTTTAGTGGCTTGAACGGCTCCTCCTCGTCATCTCCTCTTTGCCGTAGATGGATCCACCCGAGGGCCTCGAACTTGAGCTCCTATCTCAACCTAGAGATAACTAAGGTGCTTGGTTTGCTAGACCTATGACCTTAGAATGAGTAGAGAAGAGTTATGGTGGTTTTGTTTCAAAGGTTCATGATTTCCAACTTATGGAACACTTGAACCTTGAGAGAGGAAGAGGGAGAGCTTTTTTTTCATGAGAGAGAAACAAAATGATAGAATGAGCTCTCATCATGCAACCATGCTCACAAAAGCAAAAATAATAATGAAAATAATGATAATTAAGAATTGTGATGGTTAGTTTCAATGACCATTATCATTTCATGCAATTATTGCATTTTGTAAAGAACAACAAGTAAACAAAAGTCATAGCAATGAAATGATGATGGTCAACAAGTCCACAATGGTCAACCGGTCAACAAAGTCAACAAAAGTCAAATGTTGAACTCAACCATGACACAATAATCCTTAATTAATATTATTAATCATATTTCTCATTCTCATTAGGGTTTAGAAAAAGTCAACGGTCAACAAGTCAACCAAAATCAAATGGTCAACAACCCTAATGAGAATCCTCTTCCTCTGCCTCTGTCAACTGTGCATACACACCCACATCCATGTTCCAAGGAACACGAATACACTGAGACAAAACCAATCCCAAAATAAGTACTAGGATCTGGTTTAAACCAAAGCCCTCTAGTAACAACTGTCCGGACACCAAACGTGCACAAGTGCGCGGATGTGAACGAACCCCGTCGCAAAACCATGCAACCTCCACTCTGTTTTGCCCAAAGACGAGTAACCCTCTGTGTGGGACTCTAAAGGCTCGACACTACGCTGGCAGTGGGTTTAACCACAGGCAGCAAGCGGTACTAGCTGTACGTAACGGTCCCCTGGTAGATGCCGACAAGAAGACTGATGAGGTGAACCCATCCTAACTCCTACTGAGCCTGAATGTGACAATCTCCGTACAGTCCGGTCTGTTCGTCTGAGAATATCGCATGGCAGGCCTAGTGGGGCGGTAAACGTCAGTCCACTAATAGCGGTACAAGTCGTGTCAGAGTGTAACCCAAAACACCCTGAGAATCTACTGGAAAACCTACCAGTAATTCTCGCTTGCCCTGGCCAGGGACGACAATGTGTAATGGCTCTCATAGACACAACGCGATATCAACTCCCAATACCGGGAGAGATGAATCCTGTCTAACCGTCATTGCCTCTAAGTGCTTCGGGACTGCACCCAACTACTACCTGTTTGCACGACTCAGTAGAGCCGTGGTAGGGTAGTAATCTAAGAATAGCGGGAACACACTCGAGGCGAAGTGACAGTGTCAAGTCAGCGGACTAAGCTGTACTCATGTCACCTGGGAACTGTTAACTGACGATAAGTATAATACCAACCAACAGTTCCCGACGAGTCCTGTCCAGTGTGCTCGTAACCTAACAAGCACCTGCATACTATCTCCAGTACGACGTACTGATGGCTGTGGGACAGACCATCTCCCATGCTGGGAAGAGAAGCGTATGCACCAGTCTACTCTAGAGTATCGATGCCCTGTCTCGATACTCCTACGACTAGGGACCAAAATAAGAATGTGCTTATAGACTACCCAGCTCCCACTAGTGTGATCGCCATCACAACGCCGGTAGTCAAGCAAAGATCCTAAGGGCTCCATCAATATGTTTTTAGCGATATGTTAAAAGAAACATACACACATATTAAGATAGAAATAAACCAAGTAGCATATTACTATATCGAGCAAGACTGTCGTAAACCCGTATATATATCCCAAGCCTCCAAAATGTATTATACAAACTAGTACTATACAATAATGGCCTCTAGGACATACATATTCAACAGCAGCTGTCTCCAGTGCATGTCATCTAAATAGAAGGAGGCCGATCAACATTACTCAACTTAGGAGTGCATCCAGATATGAGTAACCTGAAAGAGAAGCAAGTTCTCAAAACCATTACTATCAACAGAATACTAAACACAAATATCTACATTTTCGATCACCTTGAAGAATCCTGATACTTGCAACACATGGTTCTCTACTTTATTTATATACCTATAATTTCTCAAAATTTGGACCTTGTATTTCTACGAAACACTTGTCTAAAACCGGAGAAGTCAGAAGTAATCAGAATATAGTATGAGGACCAACCTCTCTGCCCTAATGGACATTGGACAGCATACAATACTTTGTATAAGTCCCCTTAGTTGAATAACTCAGACCCTGTACGTCGTAGGTTGAAAATTGTACTATGGTTAAGAAGAATTACACCGCAGTTTAATGCTCCTTACCCAATCATCAACTGATATAGGTAGATGTCATGGAAATAATTTCAAAAATTTATATCTCACTTTATAAAATAAACGTACAGATATATCGGTTTGAAATTGGTGCATAACAACGGATATTCAAAACCAAATATTTGCCGTCAGGCAAAACCCTAGGTGATTTCCTCAAATATCACTAATTGCAATGAATTCCGATATAATGAGGATATAATCACCTAATTCCCAATAACTTACTCCCACTCATCATCTGTAAAACCATACAGATGTGAGAATTAAACCTGGTAAATACATACCCTGGAGTAAGGGTCTAATTGGGAAATCAGCTTTCAATTAACAACGCATAGTGAAAATGAAACATGAAAATGTTTCGAAGGGGTATCCGGGTATTCCTAGTAATGCCTCTTCCATTATCCAGATTCATGACTGTAACCGTATATTTCTTTGTCATCTCTCTAAATCGTTTTATTTGTCTTTACTCATTATCTTCTGTACACCACCCTTAGGCTAAATGGTTTTCTTCCTTCCCTACCGTTCGGTGATCAGTCGAAAATATTGCATTTTTAACACGGCAATTTCCCTATCATTTGCACTCATCTAGAGCTGTTCGGCATTCATATAGCACATATTAGCAAAACGGTCGTAAAATACCAGATTACATGTGTTAGACTTTAAAACTGGCACCTCGAGGGAAATTGTGTGTTTATCATGGTATCGCATCACCCTTGTATTGCGCAACACTTGTTTCGAGATTTGTGCAGGAAATTACAGGAACATAGCCAAAATTGTGAAAACATCGCTAATAAAATACGCCAACTCAAAGGCTAGAGATCTGGCAGTGATCAAGGAGTAATTATAAGATTCAGCATATCAGAGAATAGCCCAAATATTATAAGAAGAATTACCAGAAAAAAATAAAGCATCAAGGCCCATAAAGCGCAGCGGATCCGCGGCGGGAGCCCGCTTGAGCCGCGGAACCGCGGCGGCTCCATGGATTCAAAGGCTCAGTTTTTCTCCACATGTCTAAAATAACGGCTAAAGCTTCTAGAACACTGTAGAAACTCCACAAGGCTTATCTAGAAGGCTCGGCTTAACAAACTATTTCTAGAAGGCTCTCCTTAACAAAGTTTTGGAGGGAAATTCAAATTTTGAATCCTGGATCTAGGGTTTTGGATGGTCTATAAAAGAGAGCCTAGATCTAGGGTTAATTCCTCTTCATCTTCATTCTCTCATCTCTACCACCCACACTTGTGCCAAACCCTAACTCTAATCCAAAGCCAAATTCAAGATACCGAGTACCAAATCAAGCGAGAAGCTTTCAACCTTTTAGGAGCGGAGCCGATCTTCAATCGAGCAAGTGATCCAAGCCGATCCGCGACTCACGGAGACGAGCGAAGCCAAATCGATGATCGAGTTCTTCCTCTTGTAGTTCTTGAGCGATTGTAACAGAATTGTTGATATAAATAAAAGGTGAAATTCTTTAATCTTGCTTTCTTTAAATTCTTGCATCATGATTCGATCTCAATTTGTGATTGTAGTTCTTGTTGTGATGTTTGAGTAAAACTCCGCTCGAAAAGGAGTCGAGACGATCAATAGAATGATGATGTAACAAATCTTAAAACGATTCTTAAGTCCTACGAGTTTTGTAAACCATAGCAAATTGAAGAATCGACGACCTAGTTTCGTTGCGATGCTTTCTTGATTGTTATCGCTCGAAATTAGGGATCCACGATCGATTCTTGAATTTACTAGAGGCTAGAATGTGAATGATATCGATGAAGAAATAAGGGATAAATGTTGAAACCCTAGTTTTACTAGAAATCCCTAATTCTCGTCGATGATCATCGATCTAGTATCAATTCATCGAAGGATAAGAATATGTAATCGCTAGATTTCATCACATCTATAGATCCGATCGATTCCTATGAGCCTCACTTCGATTCTTGATATTTGGTTTAGAAAATCAACAAATTCTCAATTCTTGATTCTATCATTTTCTTGTTATTAGATCTAGATTTTCTAATTCTTGAACTTCAATTACAAATCATGAATTGCTTATTTTCTTTTCTTTAAAGTTTCAATTCATCTAATTTGAAACACGAACGATTACACTTTCCCTGTGGACGATCCGCACTTACTAACGCGCTACAACCGACACCGTTATTGATTGCGGTCAAAATATTTTTTGGTTGTGATTTCTATACAATTTTCATACTACACAATCCGAAATCGTTTCAATCAAATGGCGTCGTTGCCAAGGATCATTTGATATACACACACAATCGGAAATCGTTTCAATCAAATGGCGCCGTTGCCGGAGATTGTGCGCTAATTGTTCGTATTTTGAAATTTGAGTTGAAAAGTTTATTCCATCTATATTTTTAGATCAAAATTCGCACAAACCCTAACCGATTCGTTGTGATTTGTTGCGAGGAAATCTGGAATCATTGGAGCTGTGGAAAATTTTTCTGAAAAATCCAGAGAGCTTATAAGCTGAACAGGAACAGAGGCTGAATTTTTTGTGCACTGATCTCTCCTAGCCACCGCGGTTCAGCGTCATAAGGAGACTTAAACCGCGGTTCCGCCGCGTTCTTGCATCCTCACTGCTCCAAAATTTTTGGTAACTCTCTATACTTTCTTATCTTTTCCTCTGTCTGCTCCAATTAACAATTTGTGCAGGTTTCTTTGCAAATAAATCGCAGCGCCGCAAAAGCAAAATAAATTGTGCGTGTTTTTGATTTTTGGTTGTTTGTATATTAATACGGACATTAAGGGGCACGGCCAAATCCAGATTAGGTGGAGAGTTCATTACCCTTCCTAAGCCCCGAAAATCACAAACTTGCATCCGCATTACCCTCATTAACTAAAAGAAATATAGAGATGACTCTAAGGACCGTCGCGCTCACTTAGGACAGAAGAAGGCCGTGGGTAATTCATTGCTTATCCGCGTTTCTTTTGTGGTGTCTAAGGCAAGTGTGTCGAAGGCTAGTGGTTACTTAATTAGGCCCACTACTTATGTAGTGGAGAACCTCCCACTTACCTGGCCCTTACTTGGCCACAGGAGAGACAAAGAGGCAGTGGAGGATTGATCCTGCGACTTGTCTTTTGGCAGTTAGGAGCGGTCTAGAGCTTTAACCTAGGTGACCACTAGATTTTAGGGTTTTGCTTATTGCATTTGTTGTGATCGCATCATTTTCTCAAAAATCCGTATCATTTTTTTCAAAACAAACACCAATCACATTCATTCATTACCTTAATTATAATTCACGCTGTCACTTGTACTAACCCTTTTTAGTGAAAGATAGGCTGGACACGGGATTCTAGTGCCCGTTTAGTCCGCGTTTCCCCGATCGACCCAAAATTCGGTATTTCTACGTTTACCTCTTCTTTACCCACCACCACACCCACATCGATGGATCCTTTTCCATCGAACTTCTTTACCACTACTCTACCGTCGTCCGTTGGTGCGCAGAATCCACCTCGCATCTCTCTCCAAGAGAGGTGCTATCCAACACGAGGTCCCCTTTCCACCTGTCTTTCCATTCCACCAGCCAATGGGGATAATTTTCAAATAAAACCCCAATACATCAACCTTCTACCCAAATATCACGGTCTCGAGACTGAGGACGCATATGTCTTTATTAAAAAATTTGAAAATGTATGCGCATTGATGGGTACGTCACAGCTTTCTATGGATGCTATGCATCTACGTCTTCTCCCATTCACCTTGTGCGATATAGCCGAGAAGTGGCTGTATAACACTACCGTATATTCCATTTCAAACTGGGGAGAATTCGTAAAAGCATTCCTTAAGAAATTCTACCCACATCATAAGACAGCTCGAGTCCGTAGCGAAATAAATCAATTCACCCAGCTTCCAAATGAACCATTTTCAAAATGTCTTGAACGCTTCAAGGATCTGTTAGTCCAATGTCCACATCACGGAATCCCTAGATGGGATCTGTGTAGAATCATATATGAGGGCATTAATCTTAACACACGACAGACCCTTGAATCCATGTGTTAAGGCAACTTCATGACTAAAGATGATGGGGAAGCCTGGAAATTTCTAGAAGATTTCGCCGAAAAATCTTTACAGTGGGAGGGTGTGAGTCAATCGTCTAGGGATGACAATGATATTTCCATAGGAGTTAGAGCTGACATTTCAGCTATACATAAGAAACTCGAGACTATGGAAAACAAATTTTTAGCTGCCGCCCTAAATCAAATGTCACTCTCCAAAACTGTATGTGGATGCTGTTCTGATCCTTCTCACTTGATGGAAGAATGTCCACAAAATTCTCCGTTTCAAGGTCATGAGCATACCAATGCCGCATTTCAAAGACCTAGAAACGATCCTTTTTCTTCCACATATAATCAGGGTTGGAGGAATCACCCTAACTTTGCTTGGAACCAATCACAATCTCAAAACACGGTTCCAACTCAAAACAATTTCCAAAGGGTCCCTCCACCACAACAGCCACCACTTCAATTGAGTCAGCACCCCTTCCAATTACAAAACTTTCAAAATCCAGCCAACACTTTTGCACGACATGAAAACTCTTTGCAATTGATCGGTACAGATAATACCTCTGCACTAGCACAAACCTTGGATACTTTCATGAAACAATCCATCCAAGGGACGGCAAGTTTGCAATATTCCGTCAAGAATGTGATGAAGATCATTGTCTCTCAAAATGAGAATATCAAATCGATGGAAGCACAAATTGCACAACTAAAAGCCGAAATGAGTGCAAGAGAGAAAGGGAAACTTCCAGCACAACCTTTACCCAATCCTGACTATTCATATCATGTGAGTGCAATCACGTTGAGATCTGGAAGAGTGCTAGACAATCACGTTGGGGAAGAGTTTGATGATACTGATAAATCAATCAATAATACCCCGGCTGAGACCTTTCCTTCCACTTCTACTTCTAATTCTGACCCCAGTTCTTCTACCCCACCACCTTCTAGCGAGCCTATTCTTCGTTTCCCACAAGGCTCGCCACTTCAGCCCATCTCTTCTAGTTCTCCACAGACGATCCCCACTTCTATTTTGGGATCGGGTCCACACACACTTCCTTCTCCTATGATGGACCCAGCGCTTATTGCTAAAGCACCTTATCCTAATCGGTTAAGGGCTAACAATTCGAGTCCACATATGGAGAAGATTATGGACATGTTTAAGCAAGTTAACATCAACATCTCTCTCCTAGATGCCATCCAACAAGTTCCGTCCTATGCGAAAACCCTTAAGAACTTGTGCACTAGGAAGAGGAAGACTCAAGTGCCCAAGAAGATATTCATGGCAAAAACTGTAGACACGACTTTCCCCCAACAAGTACCACGGAAACGTAAGGACCCTGGCTGTCCTACTATTTCTATTTCTATCGGGGAAAAACACATCAACCGTGCTCTACTAGACCTTGGCGCTAGTGTTAACTTGCTTCCATAATCTGTTTATGAGCAACTAGGTATCGGAGTGTTAAAGCCCTCGAGCATAACTCTCCAGATGGCTGACCGATCAATCACCAAACCTAGGGGTGAACTGGAGGATGTGTTAATAAAAATCGGGGAATTTATATTCCCTGTAGACTTTATTGTAATTGATACACAGCCTGTAGCAAACCCACGGAATCAAATTCCGGTGATTTTAGGTCGCCCCTTTTTGGCCACTTCCAATGCTATCATCAACTGTCGTAATGGTTCTATGACCCTATCCTTTGGGAATAGGTCAATTGAGCTGAACATTTACAAGTTGGGAAGTGTACCCTCTGAACCTACTGCTCAGGTCTGTTCTGTCGACTTAATGGATGTCGACAGCAGCGAATTTGATGATCCTCTTGATACCGATCTTGACTCTTTTCATACGTTATTATTTGACCCAACTATGTATCATACACATACGGACTCTTCCACCGAGATTTCCAGGTCAACAACTATCACTGATTATGAACTGTTCTTAGAGTCTGAAGATCACCCTGCATTTTGTGATGACATTATTCATCGGGGTATTGATGGAACTTTTGAGGAGATCTTCGCTGATGAACTCGCATTTTTGAATGACACGGGTGTTGAGATGAATCATGTCCCAATCAATGAAATTGAACCTCCACCCCTTCTTCTGAACTGTAAAAAGAATGCGAGCAATCCATCACATTCACTGCACCGTCTCTCCAAAATGAGGCGCACCCACATTCTATTCCACCACTTACCCTTTCCCCACTTCTTCTTCCACCAATCCGAGCACTGCATTGATAAAATTTTTGAATGGTTGGTGTTAACCTTCGGTCTTTGCAAAGCTTGGCATCGACCAATGATTTTTGACCCCCTCATATGATTTTCAAAAGATTAACATTGCATAACTCAAGTTTGGGGGGGCATTTTTTCTGGCTCTTGATAAGAAATTTTTTACAAAATGATGAGCCAAATATAAGTTTGGGGGAGGATCTTCACTTAAATATTTTGCCCCCACTAATAAATTCCTCCCAAGCTTACAGGTTTTTTGTAGATATAGCGGATGACAACAGTGAGGACACTGTTGAAAACAAGTTTGGGGGGAGGTTTGTGCTTATTTTTGCATCATTTGCATCATAATTTGCAAAAGCACAAAACATTTTTGAAAACCTATAAAAATTTAAAAATTTTCAAAAATAAAAATATTTTTTGTACATAAATAAGATAATAAAAGTTTAGTGATGAAAAATTACATCCAAAAGATTTGAAAATTTTAAGAAAACCAAGAAAATTAGAAGTTTTCTTATACGAACTAGTAATAAGTAGTTATGAGCCGTTGTCCCAAGGGTTAGTAAGATGAAGGAAGTCACTAATCTGAGGATAAAAATAAGTCTGAAAAATAATTTCTATTCTGGAAGTCAAACATTTTGAACGTTGATACCCTGCTATTCGCACTTACATACGTCTTGAAGCCTAGGATAGTAGAGGATACCTTGAAATGCTCTTGTCTTAAAGCCAAAAGTATGAAGGAAATAAAAAAATGAATAAAATATAAAATGGTGAGAAAAATGGACACTGGTTTTGTTATCGCCAAGGCAGCAATAAAAAAATATAGCGAGAGTGCCTCTTCACCTAGTGCCCTAAGGCCAACTGGTCTGGGTGTCACTGCTAAGTCTTAGGTGGTGCAAGACGAGGAAAATACACCAAATAAGCAAGCACATGAGTAATCGGTCGGTTAGTACCTCAAGAAGTATTAACGGTCGCATGAAAGTGTGTGAGCAAATTCATCTAAATATTCATTAATTAAAAAGTACCGAGGTTGATGGGCAAGAGTATGATAGCTTGAATTGAATTCTCCGGGTGTAGGGATGTCTTTTACACACACGTAGGGTTATATGATCGATGTTCGGATGAAAGATAGGAATGAAGAATAAGACGATGTTTTATTGAGGGAGGACGTGATTTCTGACATCTTTTCATGACTATTAAGATAGGGCTCATAACAACCGAAAAGCTATCTTAGTTGGAAACCCTAATTTTCAAGGCTTTTCTTTTATAATTCTTTTCTTTAAATGTAAATTTCATGATCTTCCTTCTATTATTGGATTTTGTGGGTGCAATCCGCTGAAAACCCTCAGGAGACAACACTCCTCCTACTAGTGATACCTAGAGGTTTAAAGGCTTGTTGCACGTGCTCAGTGGAATCGTGTTGCCTACGAAAGTGTGCTAGATAGATTTTCTCTTTCTTTATTTTCTCCTTCTCTTTTTAATAAAACAATTCGCTCGAGACGATCGAAAATAAGTTTGGGGGAATTTGATCAGTCGAAAATATTGTATTTTTAACACGGCAATTTCCCTATCATTTGCACTCATCTAGAGCTGTTCGGCATTCATATAGCACATATTAGCAAAACGGTCGTAAAATACCAGATTACATGTGTTAGACTTTAAAACTGGCACTTCGAGGGAAATTGTGTGTTTATCATGGCATCGCATCACCCTTGTATTGCGCAACACTTGTTTCGAGATTTGTGCAGGAAATTGCAGGAACAGAGCCAAAATTGTGAAAACAGTGCTGATAAAATACGCCAACTCAAAGGCTAGAGATCCGGCAGTGATCAAGGAGTAATTACAAGATTCAGCATATCAGAGAATAGCCCAAATATTATAAGAAGAATTACCAGAAAAAAATAAAGCATCAAGGCCCATAAAGCGCAGCGGATCCGCGGCGGGAGCCCGCTTGAGCCGCGGAACCGCGGCGGCTCCATGGATTCAAAGGCTCAATTTTTCTCCACATGTCTAAAATAAAAGCTAAAGCTTCTAGAACACTGTAGAAACACCACGTGGCTTATCTAGAAGGCTCGACTTAACAAACTATTTCTAGAAGGCTCTCCTTAACAAACTTTTGGAGGGAAATTCAAATTTTGAATCCTAGATATAGGGTTTTGGATGGTCTATAAAAGAGAGCCTAGATCTAGGGTTAATTCCTCTTCTTCTTCATTCTCTCATCTCTACCACCCACAAGTTGAGTGACATGATTAATTCGAAAGAGTGTTTGTAGTTTAACCGCAATCAATAACGGTGTCGCACGTAGCTAGACCGAGATGAGTACGGGTCGTCCTCTGGGAAACGTGGAACCTTTTCTTTTACTTTAGATGTGTTGAGAAAGAGAGGAAGGATAAAGAATTTTATAGAAAGATTTCTAGATTTACGTTAAACAAGAATATAAAATATAGATCTAGATTATTTTAAAGATATAATTAATATAATAAGAGGGCTTGTAGGGTTCGTTAGGATTTAGTAGTTATGGACGATTAATTAAAAGTTACCCTTTTTATCCATTAATAGATTTAGAACTAGAACGACGGTGATGCGTGTAGATTAGGGTTTCTGGAGGGAAAAGGAATCCCACTCTTAACCCTTATCTCGACACGGAACTCCGTTCATATCTAGCCTTTACCAAAACAATCATTAATCTAATCTATAATCGCGGTCGGAACTAGCAAAGAATTGCTAGCGCGCCCGATTAGGATGTTAATGATTCTTTTGATAAAGTTCCTAAACTTTATAGGACTTAAAAAGGGTTTAATTATTTTCATCGTCCATTAGCCTACCCTAATCCTACGAATCCTAACAAGCGGAGAATTACTCGCGCATGTTGGGAAAAGAAGATGAAAAGATAGAGAGGGAAAACATAATGTAAAATGCAAAGACAATTAAATAAAATAACTACCTTTATTAATCAACTTGAACAAACTACACTTTAATCCGTAGAACAAACTAGTTGTTTCTCGATCTTTCCTAAGGAGGTAGTCGAACAGTCGATGATCAGCCTGGATGCGTGAGCGTCTGGAGCTTCGTGATCTCTTCGGCTTGATAGCTTTTCCAAGAGGCTCTCGGTGCCCTTTTATAGTGCAAAGCCAGAATCTTCTTGTTGAAAACTTGGTAAAATTCATCATAGATTTATGCCCCAAAATCTTGTGCTCTGAATCTCTAAAATTGCGGCGGATCCGCGGCCTAAGGGGGGTTTGGCCGCGGATCCGCGCTCAAAGGGTGAGATCTCTTGATGAGTTTTCTTGGGCTTGCATCTTGTGACATGTGGCAATCCTAGGCACCTTCAGAATTCAGAAATCTTCTCTCGGTTGCTTCCAGACTTGGTCTCCAAGTTTTGCTTTTTAATTTGGCAAGTTTTCTTCAACAAATTGATTTGTTTGATAAATTCTGCATAACAACTTGGAAAATTCTGCACAATAATCTCAAATAATATTTAGTAGGCTTATTTCTACTAGGATTTGGTTAATAGATTTATTTGCATACATTTCCCTACCAAATGCTAATTAAAATATATTAACACATGGAAAATGGTGTTCTAACACATAAACCCTCATATGTATAATATATTATAATAAAGTCCTTTTTTAATATGAAAATGGTAGGAAAAATGTAATACAAATGTGCAGTTTTATCAACTGAACAAATACCCCCAAACTTATCTTTGATCGTCCCGAGCAAACTAGTTTATTTAAGAGGAGAAAAAGAAAGGAGAAAACTAAGCACACTTTCGTAGGCAGACACGATTGCACTGAGCACGTGCAACAAGCCGTTAAATCTCTAGGTGTCCCTAGTAGGAGGAGTGTTGTCTCCTGAGGGTTTTCAGCGGATTACACCCACAAAATCCAATAACAAAAGAAAGATGGCGAAATTTACATATAAAGATAATAACCATAAAAGAAAGGCCTTGAAAAGAAGAGTTTCCAACTATACTAGCTTTTCAGTTGTCATGAGCCCTATCTTAATAGTCATGAAAAAATGTTAGAAATCACATCATCCCTCAATAAAACATCGTCTTTATTCTTCATTCCTACCTTTCATCCAAACATTGATCATATAACCCCACGTGTGTGTAAATAACATCCCTACACTCGGAGAATTCAATTCAAGCTATCATACTCTTGTCCATCTGCCTTAGTACTTTTTAATTTAATGAATATTAAAGATTTGCTCACACATTTTCATGCGACCGTTAATACTTCTTGATGTACTAACCAACCGATTACTCATGTGCTTGCTAATTAGGTGATAATATTTTCCTCGTCTTGCACCACCTAAGGCTTAGCAGTGACTCCCAGACCAGTTGGCCTTAAGGCACTAGGTGAAGAGGCACCCTCGCTATATTTTTTTATTACTGCCTTGGCGATAACAAAACCAGTGTTCATTTTTTTTTCTTTTCACCATTTTTATATTTTCTTCATTTTTTTCATTTCCTTCATACTTTGGCTTTTAGACAAGAGCATTTCAAGGTATCCTCTACTATCCCGAGTTTCAAGACGTGTGTAAGTGCATATAGTAGGGCATTAACATTCAAATGTTTGGCTTCCAGAATAGAAACTATTTTTCAGACTTATTTTTATCCTTAGATTAGTGACTTCCTTCATTTTACTAACCCTTGGGACAACAGCTCATAACTACTTATTACCAGTTCGTATAAGAAAACTTCTAATTTTCTTGGTTTTCTTAAATTATTCCTATCTTTTGGATGTAATGTTTCACTTTCTATTCTTTTGTTATAAAAAAAATTTTAATGCCCGGTGTCAAAGATAATTCAGTGAATACAAACCTCCCCCCAAACCTGTTTTCAGCAGTGTCCTCACTGATGTAGCCTTTTGAGAACATGGACCTGTATACTAAGGGAGAGATACAAGGGGTAAAATAATAGTTAAATGAAAAATTCCCCCAAACTTATTCTTTGACACGCACAAATATTCAATCAAATCATTTTTTTTACTCACCTCCATTCTTAAAATGTGAAAAAGTTACCAAAACATGGAGGTGAGGCGGCGAAAATTTAGTTTTGATAAAGCGGCTCCTGTAAAAACAGGAGCTCCTCCGCGGGGTCAGCAGAAAAATACGGTTTTAATCTATGCCTATTCACTTTAAAAATCGAACCGTTTTTCAAATTTTCGACTTCAACTGCCCCGTGCGGGTGTACATACCGCACCACAAAAGGTCCTTTCCAACGAGATTTAAGCTTACCCGGATGAAGATGGAGACGGGAATCGTAAAGGACTTGTTGCCCCGATGTGAAGGTTTTTCTAAAAAGATTTTTATCGTAGAACACTTTAGTCCTATTCTTTACTATCACCGCATTATCGTAAGCTTCATCGCGGAGTTCGCTTAGCTCATTCAATTGCAGCTTCCGATAGCTGCCTGCATGATCAAGATCAAAATTAAGCTCTTTAATAGCCCACATTGCCTTATGTTCAATCTCGACAGGGAGGTGGCATGCCTTCCCAAACACAAAGCGGTATGGAGACATACCAAGAGCGGTCTTATAAGCTGTGCAGAACGCCCAAAGAGCATCCGTCAATTTGGTTGACCAATCCTTACGGTTTTTCGAAACCGTCTTCTCCAATATCTGTTTGATCTGCCTATTTGAGATCTCAGCCTGCCCGCTTGTTTGAGGGTGATAGGGCGTAGAAAGCTTGTGAGTGATTGAATATTTCCGCATCAAGGCCTTGAAATACCTATTGCAGAAATGTGTCCCGTTGTCGCTAATTATAGCGCGAGGGTGTCCGAATCGCGAAAAGATATTTTCTTTAAGGAATTTAATGACAACTTTGTTGTCATTAGTGCGACACGGTATAGCTTCCACCCACTTCGAGACATAATCAACCGCTAACAAGATATATAGATTTCCAAAGGAGTTGGGAAAAGGGCCCATAAAATCAATACCCCAAACATCAAATATTTCCACAACCAATATAGGTTGGAGCGGCATCTCATTCCTTCGTGAAATCCGACCTAAATGCTGACATCGCGGACAAGTTTTTCAATATTCAAATGCATCTTTAAATAATGTTGGCCAATAAAAGCCACATTGCAAAACTTTCTCCGCCGTTTTTCGAGGTCCAAAATGACCGCCGCATGCCTGATCATGACAAAATGATAACACGCTCTTGAATTCATCATTAGGGACACACCTGCGAATGATTTGATCGGAACAATACTTGAATAGATACGGTTCATCCCAGTAAAAGTATTTTACTTGGGATAAAAATCAAAGTTTGTCTTGTTTCGACCAATCGCTAGGTATAAGTCCCGTCGCAAGATAGTTCATGATATCCACGAACCAAGGTTCGTAGGATATATTCAAGAGCTGTTCGTCGGGAAATGAGTCATTTATCGGCACGGTTACAGTTGGCGAAGAAGTGATGCGTGAAAGATGGTCGGCTACAACGTTTTCACATCCACTCTTGTCTTTGATGACAAGATCAAATTCTTGTAACAATAGGATCCAACGTATTAGCCTGGCCTTCGCATCCTTCTTCGATAAAAGATGTCGTAGGGCGGAGTGATCTGTGTAAACCACAATAGGCGAGCCAATCAAGTAGGGCCTGAATTTCTCTAATGCAAATACAACTGCCAAGAGTTCTTTCTCGGTAGTTGTGTAATTTATTTGTGCATCATTCAAGGTCCTACTTGCATAGTAAATTACATGTGGCATCTTATCAATGTGCTGTCCTAAGACCGCACCAATAGCAAAATCTGATGCATCACACATAAGCTCGAACGGGTGGTTCCAATCCGGAGATGATAAAACGGGGGCTGTAGTGAGTGATTCTTTAAGTGATTCAAAAGCTGCCTCACAATCTGAATCGAAGTGAAAAGTAGTGTCCTTGGCCAATAGAAGGGTTAAGGGTCTAGCAATTTTGCTAAAGTCCTTAATAAATCTCCTATAAAATCCAGCATGACCAAGGAAGGATCGTATATCTTTGACGCAATTGGGACGGGGAGATTTCGAATGACATCTATTTTAGCTCTGTCAACCTCAATGCCTTTATGTGAAATTATATGGCCAAGTACAATACCTTCTTGGACCATAAAATGACATTTTTCCCAATTCAAAGTCAAGTTCTTATCCTTATAGCGGGTAAGAACAGCGTCAAGATTATGAAGGCAGTCCTCAAAGGAGTCCCCAAAAATGGAGAAATCGTCCATAAAAATTTCCAGAAAATTTTCCACCATATCTGAAAATATCCCCATCATGCACCGCTGAAATGTAGCGAGAGCGTTGCAAAACCCAAAGGGCATGCGTCTATAAGCAAAAGTTTCGAAAGGACAAGTAAAAATGGTTTTATCTTGATCCTTTTCGGTGATAGGGACCTGGTTATAACCAGAGTATCCGTCCAAGAAACAGTAGTATTCGTGTCCTGCTAATCGTTCCAACATCTGGTCAATGAAATGTAGAGGGAAGTGATCTTTCCTCGTCGCGGCATTGAGTTTCCTGTAATCGATACATACGCACCACCCAGTTTGGATGCGTGTTTGGATTAACTCATTAGCCTCATTAGTGATGACCGTGATGCCATACTTTTTAGGGACCACATGAATTGGACTTACCCATTGGCTATCAGATATGGGGTAAATTATTCCACTATCAAGGCACTTGACGATTTCTTTCTTCACCGCCTCCTTCATAACGGGATTTAACCGTCTTTGTGGGTCTCGGGTTGGTTTGGTTTTATCCATCATATGTATGTAATGTTCAACAATTAAGGGACTAATCCCTTTGATGTCAGCCATTGTCCAACCAAATGCTTCCCGATTCGATCTCAACACTGCCAAAAGTGCATTCTCTTGCTCTAAGGCTAGAGAAGCGGAAATAATCACTGGCAAAGTCTCATTCTCTCCTAAATATGCATATTTAAGATGAGAAGGTAGCGGTTTGAGATCAAGAATTGGCGGAGAGACAATAGAAGGTGGGGTAAGGGAATGATATTCGGACTCCCTAAGAGGTTCAAAACTTGCATAAGATATTGACTCGGAAAGTGCTGCTGACTTTTGCAACGAGTCAAAGGGTTCAATCTCAAGGTCGGACTCATTGAACATATCCTCACTGTGAAGTGGTGCAAGATCAAACGATGTCTCATTAGTGTTGTCGAGAACATCAAAGCAAAACTCCTCATCCATGCAGCTTTCGGAAGCTATCTCGTGGATGGAACAAACATCCAGCAATTGAGCAGAAGGTTCTGATGGCTGACTTCCTAGCTTGTAAATATTAAGCTCAATTGTCATTTTCCCGAAGGATAAGTTCATAGAACCGTTACGACAATTAATTACAGCGTTAGAAGTTGCTAGGAAGGGTCGACCAAGTATCACCGGGATTTGATTGCGTGGGTTTGCCACAGGTTGTCTATCTAAAACAATAAAGTCCATGGGAAATATGAATTCCCCGACTTTAATTAACACATCCTCTAGTTCGCCCCGAGGTTTGGTGATAGATCGGTCTGCCATTTGGAGAGTACAATGGGCGGGTTTTAACTCTCCGATTCCTAACTGCTCGTATACTGAATAAGGAAGCAAGTTGACGCTAGCGCCTAGATCGAGTAAAGCACGATTTATATTTTTACCCCCAATAGAAATAGAGATTGTAGGATAGCCGGGGTCCTTACATTTCTTTGGTATTTGTTAGGTAAAAGCTGTGCTGACATTACTCGTCATGAAAACCTTTTTAGGCACTTGAGTTTTTCTCTTCCTAGTGCACAAGTCTTTAAGGATTCTTGCATAAGATGGGACTTGTTGAATAGCATCTAGGAGAGGAATATTCACGCTAACTTGCTTAAACATTTCCACAATCTTCTCCATTTGCGGGTTAGGTCGGTTGGCCCTTAATCGGTTTGGAAATGGAGCTCGATCAATAAGTTTTGGGTCCAACGTTTATGGAGAAGACTGTGGCGACGGATTCGATCCTAAAATTGGAGTGGGCATCGACTTAGATAGATTTGGCGAAATGTTTGAGCCTTGGGGAAAACGGAGAATAGGCTCGGACTAAGGTGGGAGACTAGACGAATTAGGGGAAGAAGAAGAAGAAGAAGAAGGGGTATCAAATGTGTCACTATCATCAAATTGCTCACCCACTCGGTTATTCAACACTCTCCCCGATCTCAACGTAGTAATGGCATTCACATTATGACTTTGTGAATGGCCATGATTCGGTAGGGGTTGAGATGGGAGTTTCCCTTTCTCTCTCGTACTCATTGCGGCGTTTAACTGTGCTATTTGGTTTTCTATTTAATACTCTCACCATGGGAGGAGGAGTTTTTCGTTAGGGTATCAATAGAAGACCTCATCTCAGCCGAAATTTGCATGGACTGTTTCATGAACATATCCAGAGTTTATGCAAGTGAGTTGTCAGTACCGGCTACTTGTGGTGTAGAAATGTTGGCCGAATTTTGGAAATTTTGTGACTGAAAGGGGGGCTGATTCTGTGGTTGTGGTTGCTGTGGAGGAGGTCTTTGATAATTACTTTGTTGGTTTTGATTCCAAACAAAGTTAGGATGATTCCTCCATCCTTGATTATATGTGGAAGAATAAGGATCGTTTCTAGGTCGCTGCTGAAAAGCAGCATTAGCTTGAAACGATGCATTCATAGGACATTCTTCCGTTAAGTGTGAAGGATCCGAACAGCAACCACAAACGGTCTTAGGAAGCGTGACCTGATTTAGGGAGAATGTTGAGAACTTGTTTTCAATAGCATCGAGTTTCTTCTGAATCGCTGCCATTTCGGCTTTTACTGCGATAGAAACATCGAGCTGGTGAATACCTCCCTTAGTTGAAGGTGGTCTTACGCTTTCCCACTGCAACGTGTGTTCAGCAAGGTCTTCCAGATATTTCCAAGCTTCACCGTCATCTTTAGACATGAAATTGCATTGACACATTGTTTCAAGCATCTGCTTTGTCGCTGGATTAATGCCCTCATATATAATCCGACATAAATCCCATCTATTGATTCCATGATGAGGACATTGGACAAGCAGATCTTTGAAACGTTCAAAGCACTTCCAAAATGGTTCATTAGGAAGCTGGGTGAACTGGTTGATCTCGCTCCTAACACGGGCAGTCTTATGGTTTGGGTAAAACTTCTTAAGAAATGCTACGACGAATTCATCCCAATTAGTGATAGAGTATGCGGTAGTATTATAAAGCCATTTTTCTGCCAAGTCGCACAGTGTGAATGGGAGAAGACGTAAGCGCATAGCATCTAAAGTCAATTGTGAAGTACCCATCATTGCGCATACGTTTTCGAATTTGGTGATGAAAACGTACGCGTCTTCCGACTCAAGCCCGTGAAATTTGGGCAGCAGATTGATGTAGTGGGGTTTAATTTCAAAATTATCCCCGTTAGGTGGTGGAAGAGATAGACAAGTAGGAAGGGGACCACGGATAGGATAACACCTCTCTTGGAGAGAGATGCGCGGTGGATTCTGCTCACCTGCGGGCGGTGGCAGCGTGGTATTATAATTAGATGGAGTGCCGTCCATCATGGTCGATGTGGTGTGTGGTGGGGGAAAAGAAGATGAAGAAGTACCGACTTCGGCGTCGATAGCAGGAACGCGGACAAGACGGGCACTAGGATCCCGTGTCCAGCCGAGCATGCACTAAGCGGGTTTAGTGTAAGTGGCAGCGTGTGTGTGATTTTAAAATTGGCTTGTTTTGAAAAAGTGGGACTCAAGACAAATCACCCTAAGATGCACAAGCAACCCTAGAACTAAGGTCACCTAGGTCCTGTCTCTAGACCGCTCCTAGACTTCCAAAGGACAAGCCGCAGGATAAATCCTCTACCGCCTCCGTACTACCCTTGTAGCCATGTAAGTGCTAGGTAAGTGGGAAGGAACCACGTCGTGGGCCTAATTAAAAACCACTAGCCTTCGACACACTTGCCTAGGCACTACAAAAATAATGCGGATAAACGATAGATTACCCACGACCTTCCTCTGTCCTTATTGAGCGCGACAGTCCTTAGAGTCTGGTCTAGATATTTTTTGAATTAATGAAGGGTTGATCTATATGCTCAGTTTGTGATTTGTGGGGCTTAGGAAGGGTGATGAAATCCCCACCTAATCTTGATTTGGTCTTTGCCCCTTAAAGTCCGTATTAAATATGCAAAACAAAACCAATCACAAAACTTTTGCAAAAAGATTTTTTTTAGCGGCGCGATTTTGCAAAGAATCCTGCAGAAAATAGATTTTATTGGATTTAGAAGAGAGAGAAGGAGTTAAGAAATATACCAGAGAAGTTCGGAACCCTAGATCTCCTGCTTCCTCAAGTCTGTGACTCCAGATCTCCTTGCAAAAAATTCACGCACAAATCGTTAAATATGCAATTTGCAGTTTTGTTTTAATAATGATATGACTCGTCTAAGAATTCAACACAAATAGTAAAAAATAAAAAATTACACACGTATCCCCGGCAACGGTGCCATTTGATTAATTCGAAAGAGTGTTTGTAGTTTAACCGCAATCAATAACGGTGTCGCACGTAGCTAGACCGAGATGAGTACGGGTCATCCTCTGGGAAACGCGGAACCTTTTACTTTTACTTTAGATGTGTTGAGAAAGAGAGGAGGGATAAAGAATTTTATAAGAAGATTTCTAGATCTACGTTAAACAAGAATGTAAAATATAGATCTAGATTATTTTAAAGATGTAATTAATATAATAAGAGGGCTTGTAGGGTTCGTTAGGATTTAGTAGTTATGGACGATTAATTAAAAGTTACCCTTTTTTATCCATTAATAGATTTAGAACTAGAACGACGGTGATGCGTGTAGATTAGGGTTTCTGGAGGGAAAAGGAATCCCACTCTTAACCCTTATCTCGACACGGAACTCCGTTCATATCTAGTCTTTACCAAAACAATCATTAATCTAATCTCTAATCGCGGTCGGAACTAGCAAAGAATTGCTAGCGCGCCCGATTAGGATGTTAATGATTCTTTTGATAAAGTTCCTAAACTTTATAGGACTTAAAAAGGGTTTAATTATTTTCATCGTCCATTAGCCTACCCTAATCCTACGAACCCTAACAAGCGGAGAATTACTCGCGCATGTTGGGAAAAGAAGATAAAAAGATAGAGAGGGAAAACATAATGTAAAATGCAAAGACAATTAAATAAAATAACTACCTTTATTAATCGACTTGAACAAACTACACTTTAATCCGTAGAAAATGATTACAAACTAGTTGTTTCTCGATCTTTCCTAAGGAGGTAGTCAAACAGTCGATGATCAGCCTGGATGCGTGAGCGTCTGGAGCTTCGTGATCTTTTCGGCTTGATAGCTTTTCCAAGAGGCTCTCGGTGCCCTTTTATAGTGCAAAGCCAGAATCTTCTTGTTGAAAACTTGGTAAAATTCATCATAGATTTATGCCCCAAAATCTTGTGCTCTGAATCTCTAAAATTGCGGCGGATCCGCGGCCCAAGGGGGGTTTGGCCGCGGATCCGCGTTCAAAGGGTGAGATCTCTTGATGAGTTTTCTTGGGCTTGCATCTTGTGACATGTGGCAATCCTAGGCACCTTCAGAATTCAGAAATCTTCTCTCGATTGCTTCCAGACTTGGTCTCCAAGTTTTGCTTCTTAATTTGGCAAGTTTTCTTCAACAAATTGATTTGTTTGATAAATTCTGCATAAAAACTTGGAAAATTCTGCACAATAATCTCAAATAATATTTAGTAGGCTTATTTCTACTAGGATTTGGTCAATAGATTTATTTGCATACATTTCCCTACCAAATGCTAATTAAAATATATTAACACATGGAAAATGGTGTTCTAACACATAAACTCTCATATGTATAATATATTATAATAAAGTCCTTTTTTAATATGAAAATGGTAGGAAAAATGTAATACAAATGTGCAGTTTTATAAACTGAACATGACACGACTTGTGCCAAACCCTAACCTTAATCCAAAGCCAAATTCAAGATACCGAGTACCAAATCAAGCGAGAAGCCTTCAACCTTTTAGAAGCGGAGCCGATCTTCAATCGAGCAAGTGATCCAAGTCGATCCGCGAATCACGGAGACGAGCGAAGCCAAATCGACGATCGAGTTCTTCCTCTTGTAGTTCTTGAGCGATTGTAACGGAATTGTTGATATAAATAAAAGGTGAAATTCTTTAATCTTGCTTTCTTTAAATTCTTGCATCATGATTCGATCTCAATTTGTGATTGTAGTTCTTGTTGTGATGTTTGAGTAAAACTCCGCTCGAAAAGGAGTCGAGACGATCAATAGAATGATTTAGTAACAAATCTTAAAACGATTCTTAAGTCCTACGAGTTTTGTAAACCCTAGCAAATTGAAGAATCGACGACCTAGTTTTGTTACGATACTTTCTTGATTGTTATCGTTCGAAATTAGGGATCCACGATCGATTCTTGAATTTACTAGAGGCTAGAATGTGAATGATATCGACGAAGGAACAAGGGATAAATGTTGAAACCCTAGTTTCACTAGAAATCCCTAATTCTCGTCGATGATCATCGATCTATTATCAATTCATCGAAGGATAAGAATATGTAATCGCTAGATTTCATCACATCTATACATCCGATCGATTCCTATGAGCCTCACTTCGATTCTTGATATTTGTTTGGAAAATCAATAAATTCTCAATTCTTGATTCTATCATTTTCTTGTTATTAGATCTAGATTTTCTAATTCTTGAACTTCAATTACAAATCATGAATTGCTTGTTTTCTTTTCTTTAAAGTTTCAATTCATCTAATTCGAAACACGAACGATTACACTTTCTCTGTGGACGATCCGCACTTACTAACGCGCTACAACCGACACCGTTATTGATTGCGGTCAAAATATTTTTTGGTTGTGATTTCTATACAATTTTCACACTACACAATCCGAAATCGTTTCAATCAAATGGCGCCGTTGCCGGGGATCATTTGATACACACACACAATCGGAAATCGTTTCAATCATTCGGCACCAGCCTATGGTTTGGAAGAAGACTATCCAATAAGCGTAATAGGTGTACTCTCCTAATCCTAGGAGTACTCGCAACTTGAAAGAATGTAAAGATAAATGACAACTGAATAAACCTTATTCTATTTATCCTGAACCAGAATCCATCCCCGAACTAAACAAGTTCCTTCGAGTCCGTATATAACTATACGATGGATTATCCAATAAATGCGGATCTTCGTAGTGATACGGGGTGTTCTGGAGAAATTGAAAGGTGAAGTAGGAGTGGTGATGAAATACGTGATTTGGTCGTGAATATTAGCAGTCGCAATTTTACTTTGCCCTCTTTCTAATCTCTTTATTTGTCTTTACTTATTACCCTCTGTACACCACACTTAGGCTAATCGGTTTTCTTCCTTCCCCACCTTTCGGCACCTGCCTATGGTTTGGAAGAAGACTATCCAATAAGCGTAATAGGTGTACCCTCTCCTTATCCTAGGAGCCCTCACATCCTGAGAGTAGGTAAAAGGAAAAGACAACTGAATAGTCCTATTCATTTTCTCCAGAACCAGAAACCATCCTCGAATCTGAAACAAGTTTCTTCGAGTTCGTATGTAACTGTATGATGGTCATATCCTAAAAATGTGGATCTTTGTAGTGATACGGAATATTCCGAAGAAAATCAAAAGGTAAAAGAAGGAGTGGCAATGATGTATGCAACTCTGACAATCCAAAAGCCAGTGTTTTAAGAAGGTTCAGTTAACTTGGTTACTGAGTTGTAGTCTAGGGTCGGTACATGGTCGCTTCCAAAGAGAGAGAGAGAGAGAAGAAACACTCAGCGTGCACTCTAACCTAGATCAGAATGGTTAATCACTTTATCTAATCAGGATGTCTCCCACTGTATCCTCAAATTCTCCTCCAAACCTGAAAGAAGAATTAGTCGGGATCATCTAAAATCACCCGAGGAGTAAACCTACTCATCAGTGGGTATCGGGATCCAACTATCATCGCATGATAACCTGATGGAATCCACTCAAGTTATCACACTCCAGAAGGTATGCGCATATCTGGCAAGTTTACTGTATGTTTGAAACTCCCAATGTGATTTTTACCCCATGCTCTTATGACCTTGACGAAGGCCAACAAATCATAAGTCACATGTCAAGTTCTACCCGTCATTATCCAAGTTAATTTGAACCCACCCATACTCGCCCTTGACGAAGGCCAACAAGGCTGCATCACTGTCCCAAACCAACGTATCTATCTATTCAACAGAAAGGTAACAAGCAGCTACCATACACTATGCCTTGATGAAGACCAACAAACATAGCATGAATACTAAGTGCTACCCGTTTGAAATGACGAAGGGCTACTAATGGTTTTTAGCGAAAAACCTTTAACGTAATGAACTTGATATCGTTGAAGGAACCAGATAGTTTTTTACAAATATATAGTGGCGAAAATCTTTGCTAAAGAGGTCACTCCCGGTGAAGGGATCTCAGCTCTTTCCTTGTCGAATGAGGTGCAGGGTATTCCCACTGAATACCACGATGCAAAGCAAAAAGCAATCGACTATAGTGAAGTTATTACCCTGACGCAAACTTCTGCCCAAGAGGTCACCCCTGGTGAGGGGATCTCGGCTCTTGCCTCGTCGAATGAGGTGCTGGATATTCATAAACGAATACCACTGTGCAAAACAAAAGAAAACTTCCTTGTAAAAACAGCTTTTGAAAATTGTTCTAACAACATCGAATAGGTCTGTTTTCCTTACATTGATCAGAATCAATGCAGCCCCATCAATTAATCACACCAGAAAAGAACGAAAATATGATGTACGTATATGCCATCCGCATTCGCCACTGGGTCCCGTCATCACCCGTTAGGTTACTTAACTAACGACAGAGCGGGGAATGGACTAGCGCGGGTGTAAAACATATACAACATCTAGTAGTATATATATAACAATATATAATAATCGCTCCAGGCATGATAAATGCAACATCTCAGATAAGCAATAAGCATCACAGAACAATACAGATAATCTGGGAGCCCCGGGTTTCCTTTGAGCCGCAAGTGAAACCCGACGTTCCCATGGTCGTGTGGATAGCCTGTGCAATGAAAACTTAGACCCCCTATGAGCGCAATAAGTTACCTGCCAAAACCAGAAGTGAGGCAGCCCCCTTCATCAAAGTGAATGGGCCACCCAGCACTTCATGGAATCCGGTAACTTGAGCACCCCTCCTTAGGTCAACCTGTACCCCCTACGAGTGCGACAAATAGCCCGCCAATTCTAGAGTGAGGCCCCCTCCTTCTTAACGCCATGAGATGCAGACCCGTTGCCCTCCAAAACCCGGCTATCTGTGCACTCCATCGCGAGGTAATCCTAATACAGAAAAGAAAATATGTACAACGGTGACATCGACCTCAACCCGGTCATGCCCCAAACAAATAATATACAAACAGGCAGCGATGGCAGTCCACATGTCGGACGCTCGGCCCGCGATATCAAATGTATAAATAAAACTAAACTGTACTAACATTGCACCCAAGCTATCCACTACGACGAATTCGCAACAACACAGCACAACACAGAACATCAACATGAATGTCACGTTCGCAAACCCGTCTAAAAGAACTTTAGCAATTAGACAAGTTGTACCTCTCTAATGACATTCACGGTCGCAGATAGTAATGTAAGTACTGTAAAAATTTAAACAATGTTAGAAATATCGAGTTCAAAATAACCCCGAATAGCCCGAAACAACTAGATAAAACCATATCCAAACTGGGCTAAACTAGCAATACCACTGAACATGTTAGTGTATATGCCCTAGAGGCCATTACTGTATCATACTAGTTTGTATATTACTTAATGAAAGCTTGGGATATTCACAGTTGTATAGACAATCTTGCTCAAAATAGTAGTATGCTACTTGGTTTGTTTCTACTTTAATGTGTACATGTGTTTCTTTTAGTATATCACCTATACACATTAGTGCAGCCCTTAGGATCTTTGCTTGATTACCAGCGTTGTGATGGCAGTCACACTCGTAGGGGCTGGGTAATCCACAAGCACATCCTTATACAGGTCCCTAGTCGTAGGACTATCGAGACAGGGCATCGATACTCCGGAGTAGACTAGCGTATGCGCTTCTCATCCCAGCAGGGGAGACGGTCTGTCCCACAGCCGTCAGTACGTCGTACTTGAGATAGTATCCGGGTGCTCGTTAGGTTACGAGTACACTGGAAAGGACTCGTCAGGAACTGTTGGTTGGTACTATACCTATCGTCAGTTATCAGTTCCCAAGTGACATGAGTACAGCTTAGTCCGCTGACTTGACACTGTCACTTCGCCTCGAGTGTGTTCCCACTGTACTTTGATTACTACCCTACCACGGCTCAAAGGAGTCGTACAAATATGTAGTAGTTGGGTGCAGTCCTGAAGCACTTGGACGCAGTGACGGTTAGACAGGATTCGTCTCTCCCGGTATTGGGAGTTGATATCGCGCTGTGTCAAGGAGAGCCATTACACATAGTCGTCCTTGGCCAGGGCAAGCGAGATATACTGGTGGGTTTCCAGTGTTATCTCAGGGTGTTCTGGGCTACACTCCGACACGACTTGTACCGTTATTAGGGGACTGACGTTTACCGCCCCCTAGGCCCGCCATGCGATATTCTCAGACGAACAGACCGAACTGTACGGAGACTGTCACATTCAGGCTCAGTAGGAGTTCGGATGGGTTTCACCTCATCAGTCTTCTTATCGGCATCTACCTGGGGGCCGTTACGCACAGCTAGTGTCGCTTGCGGTCTATGGTTAAACCCACTGCCAGCGTAGTGTCGAGTCTTTAGAGTCCCACACCGAGAGCTATTCGCCTTTGGGCAAGGTCGCATGGTTTTGCGACAGGGTTCGGTCACATCCGCGCACTTGTGCACGTTTGGTGTCCGGGCAGTTATTACTAGCGGGCTTTGGCTTAAGCCAGATCCTAGTATACGTTTTGGGATTGGTTTTATCTCGTTTGTGTTCGTGTTCCTCGGAACACGGATGCGGGTGTGTATGCACGGTTGACCGAGACAGAGGCAGAGGATTCCATTAGGGTTGTTGACTGTTGACTTTCTCTAAACCCTAATGAGAATAGGAAATATGATTAGTAATAATATTAATTAAGTATTATTGTGCCATGGTTGGGTTGAAAGTTTGACTTTGTTGACCGGTTGACTAGCTTGGACTTGTTGACCATCATCATTACAATGGCTATCATTTCATGGCTATGACTTTTGCTTGCTTGTATGTTCACAAAATGCATTAAATGCATAAAATGATATTGCCATTGAAATGAACCATCACAAAATACTTGATTACAATTATTATTATGATTATTTTGGTTCTTGAGAGCATGGTTGCAAAAGTCTTCATTCATTCTATCATTCTCACTCTCTCTCATCCAAGCTCTCTCCATTGCTCTCCCTCTTCCTCTAGCTCAAGGAAAAATCCCTCTCATGAGTTGAGAACCATTTTCCTTTGAGATAAAACACCAAAACCACTCTCTACTCATCCTAAGGTTGAAGGTTTAGCAAACCTAACACTTTAGTTTCCTCTAGATTGAGGTTGGAGCCAAAGGTAGAAGCTTTCGGGTGGATCCATCTTCGGCACAATGAGACGACGAGGTGAGGCCGATCCGACCACCACAAGGAGTCGAAGAGAAGGAGTTCAAGTTTAGGTATAACCCCTAACATAATAGCTAAACTCTTAGTTAGGTTGCTAGATAGTTTGTTTAGCAAAGATCCGGTTTTTGAGTCCATGTTACCTCCACCGAAAAATCGTTTTTCACCGCTTCCGCATCCCCGAAAGAACCGGGAAGGGTAACGTGGACTTACAGTGGTATCAGAGCCTAGCTAAACACTATCTAGCATGTTAGCAAAGTAACTAGAAGTTCGATCGGAGAAAAAAACGCAAAACACGTCTAAAACATGAACTTTATGCTGATTTTTATTTCTGTTCAAAAAATAATAAATCATATACTAAAAATCGGCTCAGGGTTTTTAAAGCACACCTAAGAAAAATGGTCCAGTGACTCGGTCAACGCGTCGCGGATCCGCGGCCGAGTTGACTCGGCCGTGGGAAATTTTTCCTGCAGTGTGTTCAGTGGGGTGTTTTGGGATTTTTACAATATGTTTTTTCTGCCCAGATTTTCCAGAAAACAAATTTGTGTTTTGGGGTGGTTACAAATCCGTATTTTGATCGAACTTCTATAGACTTTAGCTAACGGGTTATATCTGTGATGTGATATATGTATTGAATGTCTGCTAATCGCTATACGTCGATTATTAGGGGTTATACATATCTGTGATCTGTAATGTTGATGGTTTGTGTATATGAATTCATTGGATTGTCGCGGATGAATAGCCGGGGGGTTGTGAGATGAGAGTTTTCTTTATCTTTCAATTCATGTAATTTGTAATTGATGTAATATTATTTATATGGCCGCACATCCGGGATGAGGTTGTAGCCACCATTGCATAATTTCTTTTACTGTTTTTGCTCCTAGGATAGACCCAAGGTGGGGTGCACAAACTACCGGGTACCTCAAAGTACCGAGTGGCCTACTCATGTTGTTGAGGGAGGTTGCTTCACTTCGGGTATTTGGCGGGTAGTTTGTCGCACCCGTAGGGGTCTAGGATGGGGTATTGGCTATTCATCGCGACCGTGTAATCCGCTTTTCGTTACAGGCTCGAACGAATCGCGGATTCCTAGTATATCCAAAGTATTCATCTGTGATCTGGAATGTCTATCATTGGATGTGACGAATGCATATATCTATATATGATATCTATTTAGGCGTTGCTTATGTTTTGCATCCGCGCTAGTCCAGCCCCCGCTCTGTCGTTAGTTAAGTAACCTAACGGGTAATGACGGGGCCCCGTGGCGAATGCGGATGGCATAAGCGTACGTCATATTTTCGTTGTTTTCTGCAATGGTAGGATTAAATGATGGGACACATTAAATTAATGAAAGAAAATAAACCAAAGTAAAGTCGTTGAAACAATTTCAAAAAAAAAACCACTCGGTTTCTTTTCAAAAACCAACTTTTAAACGCGGAGCTTAAGCCACTCCTTTTAAAAGCTATCTCATTCCATCGATTATATCAAGTTCACTACGTTCACGGTTTTGCCAAAACCATTCGTAGCCCTCCGTCATTTCACATGGATAGTCAATAGTATTCAAGCTATGTTTGTTTGCCAAAGTCAAGGCATAGTGATTGGTAGCTATTGGGTATTCATGTGCAGCATAGATAGATGCGTTGGTTTGGGACAGTCGTACTGTCTTGTTGGCCAAAGTCAAGGGTAGGTATGTGTGGGTTCAAATTAACCTGGAGAATGATGGGTAGAACTTGACATGTGACTTATGATTTGTTTGCCAAAGTCAAGGTCATAAGAGCATGGGGAAAAAATCCACATCGGGAGTTTCTAAAGAAACTGAAACTTGCTAGCGCTGCATACCATTTAGAGTGTGATGATTCTGGTAGGATTCCTTCAGTTTTGTCACGCGATGATATTTGGATCCCGATCCTACTGTGAGTATATGCTACTCCTCGGGAAATTTCTCACTTAACGATCAATGCTATAAACCAAGTAGGTGTCTAGAAAGGTGTTAGCGGGGCCACGCCCCCAGGGAAAAGAGGTTATTTAATTAAGGAACTTCGCGAAAGCGTTGGAAAACCTCCCTCGAAGTACCAACATTGGCCTGGCTGAACGGTTAAGCAAGTATTGTACGGTGAGATTGATCCTGACTAATTCTTCTTTTTTGGTTTGAGGAGGAATTCGAGAAACAGTGGGAGCCATCCTGTTTAGACAAACTAAAAACCACTCTAAACTTGCAAGAGTATCATGCTGAGTGTTTCTTCTCTCTCTCCTAATTGCAGCGACCAATCGTCATGACCGGACTTAAGTTACTTCTAGATAAAAACATACTGACAGGGCCAAACTACAAAGATTGGCTCAGGAATGTCAAAATAGCAATCACTTATGACAAGCTGGGGTATCTTCTTACCACCAAAGCTCCCCCTGTCCCAGGTCCCACCTCCAGCGTCGCGGATAAGGAAATCCGTAAGACCTGGGAGATCGACTGCGTAAAGGCCAAGTGCCTCGTGCTTGCCTCTATGGACAATGAATATCAGAGGAGGCACGAGAATATGGACCTTGAATCCATATTTCTCCATACAAAAGAACTGTATGGAGAGCAATCCCGTATCGCCAGATACGAAGTCTCGAAAAAGCTGTTTTTGGCGAGATTGGCGTCGGATCATCGGTAGCGGAACACGTGCTTAAGATGATTGGCTATATTGAAGAGCTCGTGGACCTTGGGACCACGTTAGAGAACGAGCTCTATACTGACTTGATTCTCCAGTCCCTTCCTTCCACTTACGCCCAGTTTATCCTGAACTTCAACTTGCAAGAAAAAGAAGTTGAACTTTCAGAACTCCTCAACCTGCTGAGGAGTACAGAGGGCACCCTACAGAAGGGTAGGGAACCATCCACTTTGTTTGTTGGAGGACCTTCCTCTTCTAGGTCCAGGACGAAAGCCAAGGGAAAGAAGAAGAAAACCCTCACCAAACCAAGGGGCGGTGTTAGTAAAGTGGAAACGAAGGGAAACGTAAAGGCAACAAAGATAGCGGGGAAGCTTGTGGAAAAGGAAGAGTGCTTCTATTGTCATAAGAAAGGACACTGGAAAAAGGATTGCAGGGCTTGGAAGGCCAAGAGCCAGGACCCAAAGCAAGTTGCGGCTTCGGCTTCAGGTGTGCATGTTATTGAAAACCGTCTATCAATAAACTCTACTTCCTGGGTATTGGATACCGGATCAGGATCTCATATCTATAATTCTTTGCAGGCACTGAGAAAGCGTAGGGTTTTGAAGGCCGGTGATATGACCCTCAGAGTTGCAAACGGTGCTGGCATGGATGCTGAGTCCGTGGGGGACTATCACCTGGGATTGTCAGATGGACATGTTTTGGTTTTGCGTAATTGTTATTTTGTACCCAATGCAACTTGTAATATCATTTCAGTATCTTTAATATCTAAAGAAGGTTATGAATTTTCATTTGTAAGCAATGTTGTAAACATTCACCTTAATCAAGTTCTGATTGGGTTAGGTACATTAAGCAATGGTATATACGTATTAAACCAACCACAGATTTTCAATGTCCAGAATACACACAAAAGAAAGTCTCCAGAAATCAATCATGCTTTCTTATGGCATTGTAGACTGGGTCATATCAATGAGAGAAGGTTGACGAAGTTACATACAGAAGGATATTTGGATCCGTTCGAATATCAATCATATGCAACTTGTCAATCCTGTCTCAAAGGAAAGATGACAAAGACTCCGTTCACTGGACACGGAGTAAGAGCGAGCAAGCTCTTGGGGCTCGTACACAGCGATGTGTGCGGTCCAATGTCTACACATGCGCGAAGCGGTTATTCTTATTTCATTACTTTTACGGATGATTTTTCAAGGTACGGATATGTCTTCTTAATGAAACATAAATCTGAAGCCTTTGGAAAATTCCAGGAATACAAGAATGAAGTAGAAAAACAAACCGGCAAAAGTATCAAGACACTGAGATCTGATCGAGGTGGTGAATACTTGAATGCCGAGTTCCTGGATTACCTAAAAGAGAATGGAATTCTCTCTCAGCTTACTCCTCCATACACTCCGCAACATAACGGTGTATCGGAGAGACGGAACCGAACCCTATTGGATATGGTACGTTCCATGATAAGTAACGCTGAGTTGCCGTGATCATTCTGGGGATATGCACTAGAATCAGCTGCATACCTTTTGAACCGAGTTCCAACTAAGACTGTGCCTACCACACCATATCAGATGTGGTGTAGGAAGAAATCCTATCTTAAGCACATTAAGACATGGGGATGTCCAGCTTTTGTCAAAAAGCAGCATGCGGACAAATTCGAGGCACGCTCAGTACAGTACAAGTTTGTGGGATATCCAAAGAACTCCAAGGGATATTTCTTCTATTGCGAAGAGGAACAAAAGGTTTTTGTTTCTCGTCATGCCCACTTTTTGGAAACTGAATTTTTGGAAAATCAGATAAGTGGGAGCGCAATAGAACTGGAAGAAATTCCAGAACCATAAGCTATTACTGAAAGCTTAGTAGAACCAGAGGGTTCGAAAGAACAAGACAATCCTACGCCGCTCCGCAGGAGTAGTAGGCTCATCCGCCCGAGAGATACTACGGTTTTCTCATAGACGGGGATAGAGAGGATTGCATCATTGATAGTGATGAGCCGACTAGCTTCCAGCAGGCCATTCAGAGCGTTGACTCGGTAAAATGGCTGGATGCAATGCGGACCGAAATGGAGTCCATGTACACCAACAAAGTATGGACTTTGAACGTTGCTCCAGATGGGATAAAACCCGTAGGATGCAAGTGGATCTTCAAGAGGAAGATTGGTGTAGATAGACAGGTTGAGACCTATAAGGCTAGACTTGTTTCAAAGGGTTTTCGTCAAAGACCTGGTTTGGACTATGACGAAGCCTTTTCTCCAGTAGCTATGCTGAAATCCATTCGGATCCTTCTTGCCATTGCTGCCTTCCACGATTATGAGATTTGGCAGATGGACGTAAAGACCGCTTTTCTAAATGGAAATTTAGAGGAGTGTGTCTATATGGACCAGTCAGAAGGTTTCATTCAGAGTGGGAGCAGCGGAAAGGTATGCAAGTTGCTTAAGTCCATCTATGGACTAAAGGAGGCATCGCGAAGTTGGAACATCTGTTTTGATGAGACGGTCAAAGAATTTGGCTTTATCAAAAATCCAGATGAACCATGCATCTATAGTAGATTTGTAGCAAGAACTGTCGTATTCCTCGTTTTATACGTGGATGACATTCTCTTGATAGGAAATGACATTCCTATGCTACAATCTGTCAAAGGGTTCTTGTCACACAGGTTCTCCATGAAAGACCTGGGTGATGCCTCTTACATTCTGGGGATCCGGATCCATCGTGATAGATCCAAGAGGATATTAGGACTTTCACAGTCCAGGTACATCGACACCATACTGAAAAAATTCAGTATGGATGATTCCAAGCGCGGTAATCTACCGGCTTGTCATGGGATCACCCTCTTCAAAGAGATGTCTCCCAAGACTGATTTGGAAAGGGATCGCATGTCTATTATACCCTATGCTTCTGCGGTATGCTCTATAATGTATGCGATGTTGTGTACCAGACCAGATATAGCTTATGCACTGAGTGTGGTAAGCCGATATCAGTCAAACCCTGGGGAGAAGCACTGGATAGCGGTAAAGAACATTCTCAAGTACCTGAGAAGGACTAAGGAGATGTTCTTGGTGTATGGCGGAAAAGACCTCCAGATCGAGGCCTTTGCTGACTCCAGCTTCCAAAGTGACAAGGATGATTCCAAGTCCATGTCGGGTTATGTCTTTACCCTTAATGGAGGGGCGGTGTGTTGGAAGAGTTCCAAACAGGAAACCGTTGCTGACTCGACGATGGAAGCGGAATATATCGCTGCTGCTGATGCCGCAAAAGAAGCCGTATGGATAAGGAAGTTCTTAACGGAACTTCAGGTGGTTCTGTCCATTGTTGATCCAATACCACTGTATTGCGACAACAACGGGGCTATAGCTTTAGCGAAGGAACCCAGGTCCCATCAGAAGTCCAGACACATCTTGAGGCGGTATCACCTGATCAGGGAGATCGTGGGTTGCTAGGAGATCGAGGTTCGGAGAGTTGCTACGGAAGATAACACTGCTGATCCACTCACGAAGGCCTTACCCCAGACTCAGTTCGAGCGGCTGATCGAGATGATAGGTCTTCGATACGCTAGTACATGGCCTTAGTGCAAGTGGGAGATTGTTAGTGTATATGCCCTAAAGGCCATTACTGTATCATACTAGTTTGTATATTACTTAATCGAAGCTTGGGATATTCACAGTTGTATAGACAATCTTGCTCAAAATAGTAGTATGCTACTTGGTTTGTTTCTACTTTAATGTGTACATGTGTTTCTTTTAGTATATCACCTATACACATTAGTGGAGCCCTTAGGATCTTTGCTTGATTACCAGCGTTGTGATGGCAGTCACACTCGTGGGGGCTGGGTAATCCACAAGCACATCCTTATACAGGTCCCTAGTCGTAGGACTATCGAGACAGGGCATCGATACTCCGGAGTAGACTAGCGTATGCGCTTTTCATCCCAGCAGGGGAGAAGGTCTGTCCCACAGCCGTCAGTATGTCGTACTTGAGATAGTATGCGGGTGCTCGTTAGGTTACGAGTACACTGGACAGGACTCGTCGGGAACTGTTGGTTGGTACTGTACCTATCGTCGGTTATCAGTTTCCAGGTGACATGAGTACAGCTTAGTCCGCTGACTTGACACTGTCATTTCGCTTCGAGTGTGTTCCCACTGTACTTTGATTACTACCCTACCACGGCTCAAAGGAATCGTGCGAACAGGTAGTAGTTGGGTGCAGTCCCGAAGCACTTAGAGGCAGTGACGGTTAGACAGGATTCATCTCTCCCGGTATTGGGAGTTGATATCGCGCTGTGTCAAGGAGAGCCATTACACATAGTCATCCCAGGCCAGGGCAAGCGAGATATACTGGTGGGTTTCCAGTGTTATCTCAGGGTGTTCTGGGCTACACTCCGACACGACTTGTACCGCTATTAGGGGACTGATGTTTACCGCCCCCTAGGCCGCCATGCGATATTCTCAGACGAACAGACCGGACTGTACGGAGACTGTCACATTCAGGCTCAGTAGGAGTTCGGATGGGTTTCACCTCATCAGTCTTCTTATCGGCATCTACCTGGGGACCGTTACGCACAGCTAGTGCCGCTTGCGGTCTGTGGTTAAACCCACTGCCAGCGTAGTGTCGAGTCTTTAGAGTCCCACACAGAGAGCTATCCTCCTTTGGGCAAGGTCGCATGTTTTTGCGACAGGGTTCGGTCACATCCGCGCACTTGTGCACATTTGGTGTCCGGGCAGTTATTACTAGCGGGCTTTGGCTTAAGCCAGATCCTAGTATACGTTTTGGGATTGGTTTTATCTCGTTTGTGTTCGTGTTCTTCGGAACACGGATGCGGGTGTGTATGCACGGTTGACCGAGACAGAGGCAGAGGATTCCATTAGGGTTGTTGACTGTTGACTTTCTCTAAACCCTAATGAGAATAGGAAATATGATTAGTAATAATATTAATTAAGTATTATTGTGCCATGGTTGGGTTGAAAGTTTGACTTTGTTGACTTGTTGACCGGTTGACTAGCTTGGACTTGTTGACCATCATCATTACAATGGCTATCATTTCATGGCTATGACTTTTGCTTGCTTGTATGTTCACAAAATGCATTAAATGCATGAAATGATATTGCCATTGAAATGAACCCTCACAAAATACTTGATTACAATTATTATTATGATTATTTTGGTTCTTGAGAGCATGGTTGCAAAAGTCTTCATTCATTCTATCATTCTCACTCTCTCTCATCCAAGCTCTCTCCATTGCTATCCCTCTTCCTCTAGCTCAAGGAAAAATCCCTCTCATGAGTTGAGAACCATTTTCCTTTGAGATAAAACACCAAAACCAATCTCTACTCATCCTAAGGTTGAAGGTTTAGCAAACCTAACACTTTAGTTTCCTCTAGATTGAGGTTGGGGCCAAAGGTAGAAGCTTTCGGGTGGATCCATCTTCGGCACAAGGAGACGACGAGGTGAGGCCGATCCGACCACCATAAGGAGTCGAAGAGAAGGAGTTCAAGTTTAGGTATAACCCCTAACATAGTAGCTAAACTCTTAGTTAGGTTGCTAGATAGTTTGTTTAGCAAAGATCCGGTTTTTGAGTCCATGTTACCTCCACCGAAAAATCGTTTTTCACCACTTCCGCATCCCCGAAAGAACCGGGAAGGGTAACGTGGACTTACAGAACCAACATTCCAGAGACAAGACCACACCCAAAATACGAAACCCAAACTCAGAAGAATGGCCGGATGGCTCGGAAATTTCCTTAATGTGCTCGGTCCAAAATGGGTGGAAGTGGCTCATATTTGGGGTGCAGTCTAGTAGTCACCTAAGTAGTCTTCTACAATTGCTAAATAATTTTTTGAAGACTAAATAAAATTCGACAGAAACTGGAATGTGCACGGTATTGAATTGGAGTTGTTTCGGTTTCGATAGTTTAACATTGTCTAAACCAACTAGTATGCGGTTAAGGGGTTGGCTCTGATACCATGTAGGGTTATGGCAGCATCCTGGCCATCAATCCGTGGCTAAACGCGGAAAAAAAACTTTTAAAAACCGGCGCTAATGGAACCCTAATCGACGGATCGTACCATTAACTCTATACTAGTTCTATATAAAGGATCTTAAGAGATTATACCGATCGATCTGTGTCCTTTGGTCTTCAATCTCTGTCCTTAACTCGTTGTGGCTGCCTCGATCAAGTTCGCTCTCCGGTCTCCCTCGTCGAAGAGGATCCACGTCGAGGAATAGTAATACGGGCTCCCGCTTCAAAACCGAAGCAACTCGGGTATCCAGTTTGCTAGCCTAGATACCCAAGATGAAGTAGAGAGTGTGTGTGATCATTTTGTCTCAAAGCACCCAAGGATTCTCAACACATGAGAGGGAACGGGTGGAGTTTGAAGAAGAAGCCCATGGAGGAAGAAGTGTGAGCTCAAGTTTTGGCCAAAGAAAAAACCAAGTGAGGAAAAATGTTCTGCTGTTTTTTCCTTGTGTTGTGAGGTATTTGTGATTGGTAAATAAAGAAAATTCCCAGCACCTGAAAATATATGCCATCCCTCACAAATATCTCACAACAATACAACAAAACAATCAAGCATGGCACATGGGCACACACCATGACTCACCATACCACAATCAATGCACCATGCCAAGACTTGCACTCACACTTTACACCTCAACAATATTAAATATTTATAAAACCCTAAATGTTTAATACTAGAAAAAGAAATTTCATCTCCAAAAGTAATCGTGTAACGGATTACAAGAATACACCTCATCTATATATACATACCCGCATCCGTATTCCGACTGAATACGAATACAACGAGACGAAAATAATCCAACAATATAATACTAGGATCTGGCTTAAACTAAAGTCCACTAGTATTATCCGTCCGATCATGATCCGTGCACAAGTGCACGAATATGATCGAACCCTGCCATAAAACCATACGACCTCTAAAACGTTTCGCCCGAACCAGGGAAACCCTCTGTGTGGGACTATAAAGACTCTTTAATACGCTGGTAGTGGGTTTAACCACAAGCACGTCAGTGGCACTAGCTGTACGTAACGGCTACCCAGGTATTGAGCGAAAGGGAGGCCAACGAGCAAACTCATCCTGAAACCCTACTGAGCCTGACAGTGACAATATCCGTACAGTCCGGTCCGTTCGTCTATGAGTATCGCATATCGTGTCTAGGGGGTGAATAAAGTCAGATCCCTAATAACTTGACATTTAGTGTCGGCATGAAACCTATCACCAACTGAGAAACTACTAATCCAAATCAGTAATTCTCGTTTACCCCGGCCGAGAATTTCTGGTGATGGCCACCCGTGCACACCGCGACATCAACTCCCAATATACCGAGAGAGACGAATCCCCTAACGATTCGCTCACTGCCTCCATATGGTTCGGGACTGTACCCAAATAAAATCTGTTTGCACGACTCCTTTGAGCCGTGGTAGGGTAGTAATCAAAGCACAGCGGGAACTCACACAAGACAAATGACGATCTCAGGTCGATAGACTAACATGTACACATGTCACATGGGAACTGCTATCTGACAATAGGTATAATACCAACTAGTATGTTACCGGCGAGTTCGTCCGGTATACTCATAACCCAATGAACACCTGTATACATCTTAGGTGAACCAACTAACACCAATGGCTTATGAGACCGGCCACCGCCCCTCGTCGGGGTCTCGATCAGTATACACTAGTCTACTCTGGAGTATCGATGCCCAGTCTCGAAACTCCCACGACTAGGGACCTTTTAAGGATGTGCTTATAGACTACACAACTCACGTATATGATCGCCATCATACTGCTGGTAGTCAAGCAAGAATCCTATGGGCTCTATCAACATGTAATAGTGATTTGTAATATTACCTGAAGTATGTAAACGATGATAAAGACAAACCAGATAGCATACTATCATCTCGAGTAAGATTACTCAACTTAGGAATCCATCCAATTATGAGCAACCTGAAAAAGAAACAAGTTTCTCAAAACCATTACTATCATCTGAAAACCAATCATAAGAATCTACATCTTCGATCTCTTTGAAGAATCCCGATACTTGTGACACCTGGTTCTCTACTTTATTCTTATACCCACAACTTCTCAAAACTTAGACCTTGTATTTCTACAAAACACTTGTCTAAAAACTAGAGAAGTCATAAGTAAACAGAACATAATACGAGAACCTACCCCTTTGTCCTGATGGACACTTGGACAACATACAATACTCTGTATAAGTCCGCTGAGTTGAACAACTCAAAACCTGTGCGTCGTAGGTTGAAAACTGTACCCTGGAGATTTCCTCAAATATCACCAATTACAACGAATTCCGATATAATGAGGATGATCACCTTATTCCCAATAACTTACTCCCACTCATCATCCGTAAAACCATACAGATATGAGAATGAAACCTGGTAAATACATACCCTTGGAGTAAGTATCTAATCGGGAAAACAGTTTTCTTTAACAATGCACTGAAACATGAAAATGTTTCGTAGGGGTATCTTGGTATTCCTAGCAATGCCTCTTCCATAATCAAATTCATGACTTCAACCGTATATTTTATTGCCATCACTCCAAATCCCTTTATTTGTCTTTAGTCATTACCTTCTGTACACCCTACTTAGACTAATTGGTTTTCTTCATTCCCTACCTTTTGGCACCTGCCTATGGTTTGGAAGAAGACTATCCAATAAGCGTAATAGGTGTACCCTCCTAAACCAAGGAGTACTCGTAACTTGAGAGAAGGTGATGATAAAAGACAACTGAATAATACCTTATTCTGTTAAAGGTGAAATAGGAGTGGCGATGAAGTACGCGGTTTGGTCGTGAATGATAGCAGTCGCAATTTACTTTGCCCTCTTTCTAATCCCTTTATTTTGTCTTTACATATTACCTTCTGTACATCCTACTTAGGCTAATTGGTTTTCTTCATTCCCTACCTTTCGGCACCTGCCTATGGTTTGGAAGAAGACTATCCAATAAGCGTAATAGGTGTACTCTCCTAAACAAAGGAGCCCTCGCAACCTGAGAGAAGGTGATAATAAAAGACAACTGAATAAACCAATTCTATTTCTCCTGAACCTGGATCCATCCTCGAAGAAGTCCCTTCGAGTTCGTATATAACCATACGATGGATCTATCCAATGGAAGTGGATGTCCGTAGTAATACGGGGTGTTCTGAGAAATACAAAGGGTAAAAGAAGGAGTGGCAATGACTTATGCAACTCAGACAATCCAAAAGCCAGTATGTTAAGAAGGTTCGGTCAACTTGGTCACTGAGTCATAGTCTAGGGTCGGTCAAAGGTCGCTGCCAAAGAGAGAGAGAAAAGAAACACTCTGCGTGCACTCTAACCTAGATCAGAATGGTTATCACTTTATCTAATCCGGAAACCTCCCACTGTACTGTCAAATTCTCCTCCAAACCTAAAAGAAGAATCAATCGGGATCACCCGAAGAGTAAACCAACTCATCAGTGGGAATCGGGATCCAACTCTCATCGCATGATAACATGACGGAATCCACTCACGTTGTAAGTGCACGGCGGCGCCCCGGCCGTCAATCCGACGCCGGAATGCGGAATCGGTGAAAAACTTTACAGTTTTGCGGACTTTGCAAACCGGCACCACCGCGCACTAAACTCCGGATCGTAACCATTAAACTAGTCTAGCTAACTAACGAGATAGGTTAGAGATATACCGACGATCCTAGTCCTCCGGTCTTCATCTCCGCTCCGATCTCCTCGCGGGATCTCCATCCATCTCCTCCTCGTCGGAAAGGGCACCACGAAACCGGGTACTTTTACGGGCTCCCGCCTCTATACCGAGGCAACTCGGGCACGAAGCCGGCTACTCGACGTGTCCAAGATATGCTGTAGGAAGTGTAGTGTAGAGGCTACTTGTCTCTTTGGGGTTTGTTGCCTTTGGATGGAGGAATGAGGATTGAACTTTGGAGGGAAATGAAACTACCAAATTTTGCAAGGAAATGAGATGAACAAATGAAGCATCAAAAATGAACTCTCATTTTTCTCTCCTCTCCAATTGTGGCCGGCCCCTCTCTCATTGAAAATGGTGGAGGAAAACAAAATACATCTCATGAAGGGAGGTGAGGGTAGGAGAGGTCAAGAGGTGACCACACCCAAACAACAACCATGCTTCATTTAAAAACCAACCATACCCTTTCAAATCTCAAAAAGCAAAAGCATGGTGGAAAAAGATATGAAAGCTATCATATCAAACAATATGCAAAGAAACCCCCTCCACAAATGTAATTTGCAAAACTGCAAATTACCCCCTCCATCGGAAAAGTCCGGCCGGGAAAGAACAAAGGAAAACCGGCCGGAACGGAAAGCAAACTGGCAACTCCAGAAAACTGGTCCCGTAATAAATTACAGGAAAACCCCATACTGTGCATACACACCCGCATCTGTATTCCGTCCGGATACAAATGCAAAAAGACAAAATCTACACAGTACTAAACTAGGACCGGCTTAAACCAAAGCCGGCTAGTAATATCCGTTCGATCCTGATCCGTGCAATACCGCACGTATCTGATCGAACCCTGCCATATACCTATACGGCTACTAGTACAAACCGTCCGATCCTGATCCGTGCAATACCGCACGTATCTGATCGGACCCTGCCATATCTCCATACGGCCTCTACAGCGTTTCGCCCGAAAGCTTGAGTAACTGAAAGTGTGGTGGACTCTAAAGACTCGTCAATACTATGGCTGTGGATTTAACCACTAGCACGTCAGAGGTATAAGCCAATACGTGACGGGCCACCAGCTATTGACTAAAAGGGACGTCGATGAGGAAGCTCACCCCGACACCCAACTGAGCCTGTCAGTGACAATATCCGTACAGTCCGGTCCGTTCGTCTATGAGCATCGCATGGCGGGCCTAGGGGGTTGGTAAAAGTCAGACCCCCAAAAGCGGTACAAGTCGTGTCGGAGTGTAGCCCAGAACACCCTGAGATACTACTGGAATACCTACCAGTAAATCTCCTGCCTTGGCCAAGGTCTTTGTGTAATGGCTCTCCTAGACACAGCGCGACCTCACCCCCAATACCGGGAGAGACGAAACCCCCGAAGATCCGCTCACTGCCTCCATGTGGCTCGGGACTGTACCCAACTAAAACCTGTTTGCACGACTCCTTTGAGCCGTGGTAGGGTAGTAATCAAAGTACAGTGGGAACTCACACGAGACAAATGACGATCCCCAGGTCGATGAACTAACCTGCACACATGTCACCAGGGAACTGCCATCTGACGTCTGGTATATGACCAACTAGCATGTTCCAGGCGAGTCCTGTCCGGTGTACTCATAACCCAATAAGCACCTGTATACATCTTAGGTGATCCAACTGACACCAGTGGCTTGTGAGACCGGCCACCGCCCCTCGTCGGGGTCTCGACTGTATACACTAGTCTACTAATGGAGTATCGATGCCCAGTCTCGAAACTCCCACGACTAGGGACCTTTTAAGGAAAAGCTTATAGACCCCCAGCTCCCACTTATATGATCGCCCTCATACTGCTGGTGGTCAAGCAAGAATCCTAGGGGCTCTATCAACGTGTAATAGCGACGTGTCATGTCACTTAAAACAGTACACGATGATAAAGGTAAACCAGATAGCATACTATCATCTCGAGTAAGACTGTCCTACCGGGATAGGTCCTCCCTCAATCATTACAATCACGTACCTGTGACCTAATAATTGACTCTGAGGGCACTATCTCCAACAATCTCCCACTTGCACTCAAGGCTAATTATTGCGATGCCGCATACTCACAGCCCGTGTGATACCGAACATCCAACTCCTCTACTAGTCAGTCTCACAAAGATCGTTTGCGAAACTATTGCATTCGAGGAATAGCCTCAGTGAGTGGATCCGCTCTGGTGTTTCTTTCTATGTCTCTCTATATCTCAAGTTCGCTGAGAAAGCCATCTTCCGAAATGAGCAATACCTGCCTTAGAATGTCTGGATGTCTGATGGGACGTAGCTCATAAATGAACTCCAAATCCAAACTTCTTAGACTGTATCTTCAACTGAACTTAATCAGTATCCTGCGCCATGCCACCCTCAGTATTCCCTTGGACCATCTGTCCAAAATACTGCCCCTCATTAGAGGGAAAAACTATAACTCTGACAACCACCTTGTCGTCCAGGTCACCTTGGAAGCCTGGAATGACAACCGTCTCCTAAAAGAGGCAGCCGTTATCATATCCCTAGAACAGCCACTTATGTTCTAAAACTGCTTCCTACCGTTTCTCCAGGATTGGATTAATGTCAACTTATTGCATCTAGTGCAAGAACAACATCTGGTGTGGTACTTGACATCTCACGATTGACTCAATTGCCTGAGCAAGTGATCTGCCAATCATGCACGTCCCTCTCCCCTTTAGTCTGTAAGACACCTTTGGAGAGGGTGACTCCATTACCTGCAGGTATACTACCGTGCCAGGAGTCGTCCATTCTAAATACTCTTAGAATGCTGTCTAAGTACCCTGATTAGGAAACCACCCAAATCTAGATCTAAAACCATAGATCTAGTAACCAGTATGTCTAATATAATGTCCAAGTCCTTTGTGGAGAAAACACTGTGTGACGACCAAAGTATAACCGATCGTAGTAAAGGAAATCACTTCCTACTACCTTCTCAACAGATCCATCCCCTATTCTGATGACGTCAAACCTATGACTGTCACATCAGAAATAGATGATCTATCTCCGCTATATCTGCTTTAGTCTATAAATAGACATAAGCCTGATGTCCCCCAATGCTTCCGCTGCTCCCACTGACTACGACAACCCTCTGGTAGAGTCATATAGACGTGCACTTCCAAAGCAAGTTTAGAACGACGCTATACTCATCCTCCTGCCGGGTCTCGCAGCCTGGAACAACAACAATGGAAAGTGTGGGTAAACAAGAACTTCCCTGTCACCGTCCTTGAGGCTACCGTAGTACCTCTCGGGTGCCTGAAGTTACCCACCTTATCTGCGGAGTGGCCAATGGAATGTCAAATCAGATTGAATCTTTAGGTTCCTTATCAAATCTTCAGTAATCGTTTGCGGTTCTGGAATCACTTCCAGTTCTACCATACTCCCACTACTGTTTTCTGAAAAAATCTATTTTTAATAAAACTGTGGCGAGTCTAGATGGTAGAAAATCAACCCTCGTCATAGCCTGGGTCAACCCACAAACAGCCATTACAGAAACGTGCCTTGAGTTATCCAGAGTCTGGTTTTAATCATAAGCCGGACAACTCCCCGTACCTTAACAACGTTAAGATATGAACTGTTCTACATCCAATATAGAACCAGAGGCACTGATTTAATTGAACCAGATTCAAATCATGCAGCTATCTCCAGTGCATGTCAACTAAATGGAAGGAGGCCGATCAGTGTTACTCAACTTAGGAATGCTTCCAATTATGAGTAACCTGAAAGAGAAGCAATTTCTCTTTATCATTACTATCAACTGAATACCATACACAAATATCTACATCTTCGATCACTTTGAAGAATCCCGATACTTGCTACACCTGGTTCTCTACTCTATTCAAATACCTATAACTCCTCAAAGCTTAGACCCTGTGTTTCTACGAAACACATGTCTAAGAACTAGAGAAGTCAAAAGTAAACAGAATACAGTACGAGGACCAACCCCTCTGTCCTGATGGACACTGGACAACATACAATACTCTGTATAAGTCCCTTGAGTCTAGTGACTCATTCACTGTGTGTCGTAGGTTGAAAACTGTACTTTTGGTTAAGAAGAATTACACCGCTGTTTAATGCTCCTTACCTAACCATCCACTGATATAGGTAAATGTCATCGACATAATATCAAAAGGTATATCTCACTCTATGAAAATAGACGTACAGATATATCAATTTGAAATTGGTGCATAACCGCGGATATTCAAAACCAAATAATTGCTAACTTGCAAACAACCCAGGTGACTTCCTCAAAAATGAGGATGATCACCCAATTCCCAATAACTCACTCCCACTCATCATCTGTAAAACCATACAGATGTGAGAATCATACCTGGTAAATACATACCCTGGAGTAAGTGTCTAATCGGGAAATCAGTTTTCCATTAACAGTACACAGTGAAACTGAAACATTGAAATGTTTCGTTGGGGTACTCTGGTATTCCTAGTAATGCCTCATCCATTATCCAGATTCACAACTATAACCGTATAATTCTTTGCCACCTCTCCAAATCCCTTCATATGTCTTTAGTCATTACCTTCTGTACACCCCTTTAGGCCAAATGGTTTTCTTCCTTCCCTACCGTTCGGCACCAGCCTATGGTTTGGAAGAAGACTATCCAATAAGCATGATGGGTGTACTGTCCTAGTCCTAGGAGCACTCGCAATGCGAGAGAAGGTGAAGATAAAAGACAACCGAATAAGCCTTATTCCTATTTCTCCTGGACCAGAATCCATCCCCGAACTGGAACAGGTTCCTTTCGAGTTCGTATATAACCATACGATGGAGTATCCAATAAAATGGGATCTTCGTAGTGATACGGAGTGTCCTGGAGAAATACAAAGGTGATTTAGGATTGGCGAAGAAATACTTGGTTTGGTCGTGAATAGCAGTCGCATCTTACTTTGCCCTCTTACTAATCCCTTGCTTTGTCTTAATCTTAATACCTTCTGTACACCGTTTAGGCTAACTGGTTTTCTTCATTCCCTACCGGTCGGCACCAGCCTATGGTTTGGAAGAAGACTATCCAATTTGCGTAATAGGTGTACTACTCCTAAACCAAGGAGTACTCGCAACGTGAGAGAGGGTGAAAAGAAAAGACAACTGAATAATCCTATCCGTTTTCTCCAGAACCGGAAACCATCCTCGAATTCCTTCGAGTTCGTATCTAACCATACGATGGTTTTGTCCAATGGAAGTGGACGTTCGCAGTAATACGGGGTGTCCCGGAGAAAAGGGTAAAAAGTAGGAGTGGCAATGAGGTCTGCAACTCTGACAATCCAAAAGCCAGTGTTAAGAAGGTTCGGTCAACTTGGTCACTGAGTCATAGTCTTAGGGTCGGGTCAATGGTCGCTGCCAGAGAGAGAGAGAAAAGAAACACTCAGCGTGCACTCTAACCTAGATCAGAATGGTTACCAATTTATCTAATCTGGAAACCTCCCACTGTACCTCAAATTCTCCTCCAAACCTGAAAGAAGAATTAGTCGGGGTCACCCGAGGAGTAAACCAACTCATCAGTGGGAATCGGGATCCAACTCTCATCGCATGACAACGTGACGGAATCCGCTCACGGTATCACACTCCAGAAGGTATGCGCATATCTGGCAAGTTTCAGTACTTTTGAAACTCCCGATGTGATTTCTGCCCCATGCTCTTATGACCTTGGCGTGAGGTCAAAATATCATAAGTCACATGTCAAGTTCTACCCGTCATTATCCAGGTTAATTTGAATCCACCCGTACATACCCTTGACGTAGGCCAAAATAGTAGTACGACTGTCCCAAACCAACGCATCTATCTATGCAACAGATAAATACCCGGCAGCTACCAATCACTATGCCTTGGCGTGAGGTCAAAATACATAGCTTGAATACTACCGAATATTTAACTGAAATGACGGAGGGCTACGAATGGTTTCTGGCGAAAACCTTTAACGTAATGAACTTGATATCGTCGAAGGAACGGATAGCTTTTTAAAAAATATAGTGACGAAAACCGTTGCTAAAGAGGTCACTCCCGGTGAAGGGATCTCGGCTCTTTCCCCGTAGAATGGGGTGCAGGATATTCCAGATGAATACCACGGTGCAAAGCAAAAGTAATCGGCTATAGTGAAGTTAATGCCCTGACGCAAACTTCTGTCCAAGGGGTCACTCCCGGTGAAGGGATCTCGGCCCTTGCCTCGTCGACTGAGGAGCAGGATATTCCAATGAATACCACGATGCAAAACAAAAGTAAGCGTCCTTGCAATAACAGCTTTTTGAAAAGTGTTCCAACAACATCAGATTAGGTTTGTTTTTAACTTTGCATTGATCCGAATCAATGCAGTCCCATCAATTGATCACACCACAAAAAACGAAAATATACTGATGTACGTATATGCCATCCGCATTCGCCACTGGGTCCCGTCATTACCCGTTAGGTTAGCTTACTAACGACAGAGCGGGGACTGGACTAGCGCGGATGCAAAACATATACAACATCTACTAATATATATACCAATATATTATATTTCGCTCAAGGCGTGAATAAAAATGCAACATCACAGAAATGTACAGCATCACAGAACAATACAGATATCTGGGATCCCCGGGTTTCACAGAGCCACTACTGAAACCCGACGTTCCCCTGGTCGTGTGGATAGCCTGTGCAATGAAATCCTAGACCCCTACGGGCGCGGCAAGTTACCCGCCAAAACCTGAAGCGAGGCAGCCCCCTTCAGCGCCGTGAATGGACCACCCAGCACTTCACGGAATCCGGTAACTTGGGCACCCCTCCTGGGTCAACCTGTACCCCCTACGAGTGCGGCGAATAGCCCGCCAATCCCAGAGTGAAGCCCCCTCCATCCCAATGCTATGAGATGCGGGCTTGTTGCCCTCTAGAACCCGGCCATCCGTGCACCCCACCGCGGGGTAATCCTAGTACAGAAAGTAAAATATACATACACCGGGTACATCGACCGCAACCAGGTCGTGCCCCAAAATAATAATACAAACAGGCAGTGACGGCAGTCCACATGTCGGACGCTCGCCCCGCAATATCAAATGTACATAATACCACCACAACTGTACTAGCATTGCATCCAGGCTATCCCCACGACCGATCCGCAACATCACAGCATAAACATAGAACATCAACGTGAAAGTCACGTTCGCAAATCCGTCTAACCGGGCTATAGCAGTTAGACAGGATTTACCGATCGAGTGACATTCACGGTCGCAGATATAATGTAAATACTGTGAAAAAATGTGTTTAAAATATTCCGATCGATCAAAAATTAACAAGTGGGCCCCAAAGAAAACTGTAGCACACAGAAATAATTGGCCCAACTTTTATATCCCAAAAGCCCTATTTTCAGCCCAGAAAACAACTGAAGAAAAACGACGAAGTGGACCCACCATAGTGCGGCGGAACCGCGGCCCAAAGGGGGTTTTGGCCGCGGTTCCGCGCTCCAAACAGGGAATCATTTTGTCGTTTTTCTACAGTGGCGTTATCTTTTCCTGCACATCATTTTTCTGCAACCTGAAAAATATTTAGAGACCAAAAAATTTCAACAGAAAACTGTCGTGCTTGAAATACGAGTTTTCGGGATTTTGTTCGATCGGAAACGTAAAACACATTACACCAAGCTAGACTATGTTAATGGCGAGGCTCTGATACCACTGTAAGTGCACGGCGGCGCCCCGGCCGTCAATCCGACGCCGGAATGCGGAATCGGTGAAAAACTTTACAGTTTTGCGGACTTTGCAAACCGGCACCACCGCGCACTAAACTCCGGATCGTAACCATTAAACTAGTCTAGCTAACTAACGAGATAGGTTAGAGATATACCGACGATCCTAGTCCTCCGGTCTTCATCTCCGCTCCGATCTCCTCGCGGGATCTCCATCCATCTCCTCCTCGTCGGAAAGGGCACCACGAAACCGGGTACTTTTACGGGCTCCCGCCTCTATACCGAGGCAACTCGGGCACGAAGCCGGCTACTCGACGTGTCCAAGATATGCTGTAGGAAGTGTAGTGTAGAGGCTACTTGTCTCTTTGGGGTTTGTTGCCTTTGGATGGAGGAATGAGGATTGAACTTTGGAGGGAAATGAAACTACCAAATTTTGCAAGGAAATGAGATGAACAAATGAAGCATCAAAAATGAACTCTCATTTTTCTCTCCTCTCCAATTGTGGCCGGCCCCTCTCTCATTGAAAATGGTGGAGGAAAACAAAATACATCTCATGAAGGGAGGTGAGGGTAGGAGAGGTCAAGAGGTGACCACACCCAAACAACAACCATGCTTCATTTAAAAACCAACCATACCCTTTCAAATCTCAAAAAGCAAAAGCATGGTGGAAAAAGATATGAAAGCTATCATATCAAACAATATGCAAAGAAACCCCCTCCACAAATGTAATTTGCAAAACTGCAAATTACCCCCTCCATCGGAAAAGTCCGGCCGGGAAAGAACAAAGGAAAACCGGCCGGAACGGAAAGCAAACTGGCAACTCCAGAAAACTGGTCCCGTAATAAATTACAGGAAAACCCCATACTGTGCATACACACCCGCATCTGTATTCCGTCCGGATACAAATGCAAAAAGACAAAATCTACACAGTACTAAACTAGGACCGGCTTAAACCAAAGCCGGCTAGTAATATCCGTTCGATCCTGATCCGTGCAATACCGCACGTATCTGATCGAACCCTGCCATATACCTATACGGCTACTAGTACAAACCGTCCGATCCTGATCCGTGCAATACCGCACGTATCTGATCGGACCCTGCCATATCTCCATACGGCCTCTACAGCGTTTCGCCCGAAAGCTTGAGTAACTGAAAGTGTGGTGGACTCTAAAGACTCGTCAATACTATGGCTGTGGATTTAACCACTAGCACGTCAGAGGTATAAGCCAATACGTGACGGGCCACCAGCTATTGACTAAAAGGGACGTCGATGAGGAAGCTCACCCCGACACCCAACTGAGCCTGTCAGTGACAATATCCGTACAGTCCGGTCCGTTCGTCTATGAGCATCGCATGGCGGGCCTAGGGGGTTGGTAAAAGTCAGACCCCCAAAAGCGGTACAAGTCGTGTCGGAGTGTAGCCCAGAACACCCTGAGATACTACTGGAATACCTACCAGTAAATCTCCTGCCTTGGCCAAGGTCTTTATGTAATGGCTCTCCTAGACACAGCGCGACCTCACCCCCAATACCGGGAGAGACGAAACCCCCGAAGATCCGCTCACTGCCTCCATGTGGCTCGGGACTGTACCCAACTAAAACCTGTTTGCACGACTCCTTTGAGCCGTGGTAGGGTAGTAATCAAAGTACAGTGGGAACTCACACGAGACAAATGACGATCCCCAGGTCGATGAACTAACCTGCACACATGTCACCAGGGAACTGCCATCTGACGTCTGGTATATGACCAACTAGCATGTTCCAGGCGAGTCCTGTCCGGTGTACTCATAACCCAATAAGCACCTGTATACATCTTAGGTGATCCAACTGACACCAGTGGCTTGTGAGACCGGCCACCGCCCCTCGTCGGGGTCTCGACTGTATACACTAGTCTACTAATGGAGTATCGATGCCCAGTCTCGAAACTCCCACGACTAGGGACCTTTTAAGGAAAAGCTTATAGACCCCCAGCTCCCACTTATATGATCGCCCTCATACTGCTGGTGGTCAAGCAAGAATCCTAGGGGCTCTATCAACATGTAATAGCGACGTGTCATGTCACTTAAAACAGTACACGATGATAAAGGTAAACCAGATAGCATACTATCATCTCGAGTAAGACTGTCCTACCGGGATAGGTCCTCCCTCAATCATTACAATCACGTACCTGTGACCTAATAATTGACTCTGAGGGCACTATCTCCAACACACGTTACTCACACTCCAGAAGGTATGCGCATACTTAGCAAGTTTCAGTTTCTTTAGAAACTCCCGATAAGATTTTTGCCCCATGCTCTTATGACCTTGGCATTGGTCAAAATATCATAAGTCACATGCCAAGTTCTACCCGTCACTATCTTTTCAATTTGAACCCACCCGCACATGCCCTTGACGTTAGCCAAAATGGCAGAACGACTGTCCCAAACCAACTCATCTATCTATGCAACAAATGAATACCCAGCAGCTACCAAACACCATGCCTTGGCGTTGGTCAAAATACATAGCTTGAATACTACTGAATACCCAAAATAAATGACGGAGGGCTACGGCTGGTTTTTGGCGAAAAACCTTTAACATATTGAACTTGATATCGCTGAAGGAACCTGATAGCTTTTTATAAAAATATAGTGGCGAAAACCTTTTGCTAAAGAGGTCACTCCAGGTGAAGGGATCTCGGCTCTTTCCTCGAGGAATGAGGTGCAGGATATGTTAGTTATATGTATGCCCTAGAGGCCATTACTGTACATTGGATGTATATAGTAGTGGATGCTGGGACATATATAGGTAGGACTTTCTTGCTCGACATGATAGTATGCTATCTGGTTGCTTTTTATCTTAACATGTATACTTTCTGTCTCTCTGATTACATGTTGATAAAGCCCTTAGGATGTGTACTCGACTTCCAGTACTGTGATGAAGATCATACTAGTGGGGCCTGGGTAGTCAATGAGTACATCCTTCATTGTTCCTAGTCGTGGGAATATCGAGACAGGGCATCGATATTCCAGAGTAGACTAGCGTATATCTTCTCAACCTATGTGATGGGCAATGGATGATCCCATATCCATTGGTGTTTGACATCAGAGATGGTATGCGGGTGCTCAGTGGAGACTGGGTACACTGAACGGACTCGCCGAGAACTCCCAGATGGTATTATACCTCACGTCAGATGGCAGTTCTCTGGTGACACTGGTACAGCTTAGTCTGTTGACCCGAGATCGTCATAGAGTCTTGTGTGTCTCCCACTGTGCTTTGATTTCCACCCTACCACGGCTCTACCGAGTTGTGCAAACAGGTGGTTTTTGGGTACAGTCCCGATTCACATGGAGGCAATGAGCGATAGGAGGGGATTCGTCTCTCCCGGTATTGGGGGTTGATGTTGTGCTATGCTCGACTGGCCATAACAGGAAATCCCTGGCCAGGGTTGTTGTGATATACTGGTAAGAGTTATCAGTAGTTTCACGAATGTTATGGACCTTACGTCGACATGACTTATCGAGCTATTGGGGTCTGACGTTTACCACCCCTAGGTGAGATATGCGACATATCAGACGAACAGACCGGACTATACGGTAAGTGTTACTGGTTGGATTCACAGGAGTGTGAGCGGGCTTGCTCGTCGATCTTCTGATCGCTCAATACCCGGGTGGCCGTTACGTTTACCAGACCGCTTGCGGCTTGTGGGTGCTTGATACGATCATCATCTGCTGCCGGCGTATTGACGAGTCTTTAGAGTCCTACACAGAGGTTTCCTGGCTCAAGCGAAACGAAATAGGAGCGCATATGAGATATGTGCGGGACCGAGAATAATGCGTGTATGTGATACCGTATTCTATTCTTGCGATTAATGTATCGATTAGTTATATGCGATATAACCTAGTTATCGAATCAAGGATTGATTCGATAAGCCGATACATTGGATATTAGTAGGTTATATGCGATATGACCGGATCGTTAAATCAAGTATTGATTTAATGATTTAATGTATAATTATATATTTGATATATTACTTTGCATTAACAAGTATTGGTTCACTTTAAATGGATTTTCTCACTTCATATGCACATTGTATATGTGATATATTTTTGTGCACTTGTTTGTATCATGTTTGATGATACTTGCTAACTTAGGTTTGTGTAAAGATTAAACCATGGTTGTGAGAGTGGTTAGGGTTTTGTTTATTCACTTATTATCTATTTATTTATTTATCATTCTTTTGGAAAAGATAAAGAGAAAAGAATGGTGGCTTGTTTTGTTTGTTTGTTGAAGCTTCTTGAAGCTTTGAACAAGTCCACCATTCTTGTCTCATGTCTAACCCTAACCATTCATCTAACCTTAGTTAAATCTCTACACTAAACCATGGTTGAATATATGATAAGTATCATATTGTTTTCTTTTTTAAATATACTTATCATATTTTCTATCATATTCTTTTCTTCATCTTCTTCTTCTTCAAACAAGAAGAAACCTTGCCTTCATCAATGGCAAGTTGAGCAAATGAGTGAGAAATCCAATTCTAAAGTGAACCCATCTCCTATTTCTTCATCCTCTACCTCTTGCCAAGTAGTATAGGGTGTTTTCTTCACAAGTTTCATGACTTGGTGAAGTGGGAGCTTGATCTTGTGATGCCTCGACGTAAATCATCTTCGACATCGTAGTCGATGACCTAGCCCGCCCATTCTCCGATGAAGCCGATGCTAGAGTCCGGGATCCGATATGGACAGCGAGGGGACTTCATCACGGAGCCTAGGAGGTGGAGGACCGGATCTACAAAGGTTGTAGCCCCTTCCCTTTAGCTATAAATTCGTTTATTTGCATCGCATCACCTATATATCTAGTTAACGATCCGTATTAGGGTTTGTAGAAACTTGTAAAATTTTAATTGGGCATGTTTGATCACTTGTGAGACTTCATTAGTGTGCCTAGGAACCTTACAGGATATTCCACTGAATACCGCGATGCAAAGCAACTTGTAATCAACTATAGTGAAGTTATTACCCTGACGTAAACTTCTGCCTAAGGGGTCAGTCCCGGTGAAGGGATATCGGCCCTTGCCCCGTCGAATGAGGTGCAGGATATTCCAACCGAATACCACTGTGCAAAACAAAAGGAAACGTCTTTGTAATAACACTTTTTAAAATTGTTCCAACAACATTCAAACAGGTTTGTTTTACTTTGCATTGATCAAAATCAATGCAGTCCTACCAATTAATCACACCAGAAAAGAACGAAAATAAAATGTACGTATATGCCATCCGCATTCGTCACTGGGTCCCGTCATCACCCGTTAGGTTACTTAACTAACGACAGAGCGGGGACAAGACTAGCGCGGGTGTAAAACATATACAACATCTAATAGTATATATACGAATATATAATAATCGCTCCAGGCGTGATAATATGCAACATTACAGAAAAGTAATAAGCATCACAGAACAATACAGATAATCTGGGATCCTCGGGTTTCACAGAGCCGCTGCTGAAACCCGACGTTCCCCTGGTCGTGTGGATAGCCTGTGTGATGAAACCTAGACCCCTATGTGTGCGGCAAGTTACCCGCCAAAACCTGAAGTGAGGCAGCCCCCTACAGCAAAGTGAATGGACCACCCTGCACTTCACGGAATCCGGTAGCTTGAGCACCCCTCCTTGGGTCAACCTGTACCCCCTACGAGTGCGGCAAATAGTCTGCCAATTTTAGAGTGAGGCCCCTCTGCCTCTCAAAGCCATGAGATGCGGAACCGTTTCTCTCCAGAACCCGGCTATCCGTGCACTCAGTCGCGGGGTAAAACCTAGTACAGAAATGAAAAATATGTACAACGGGTACATCGACCTCAACCCGGTCGTGCCCCAAAAGAATATTATACAACAGGCAGTGACGGCAGTCCACATGTTGGACGCTCGCCCCGCAATATCAAATGTACAAATAAATCCAAACTGCACTACCATTGCACACTGCTATCCACCACGACAAATCCGCAACATCACAGCACAACACAGAACATCAACGCGAATGTCATGTTCGCAAACCCGTCTAAAAGAACTATAGCAATAGACACAGTTTACCGATCAAATGACATTCACGGTCGGAGATATAATGTAAGTACTGTAAACTAACATGTTTAAATTTCGATCGACTAAATATCACGAAGTGGGCCCCACGAACATTTGTTGAACAGTAACAAAATCTGGGCCCAAAAGATATATACCAAAACCCCCAATTTCCATAGAAGAATCCACTGTACAAATTTGGAGCAATGACCACACAGAATGGCCGCGGATGCGCGGTCAAACCCTAGGTTTGACCGCGATTCCGCGGCTGTCTTGTTGAGTCACGTGCCCAAATTTGTACGATGTTCTTAGAAAACCCTGCACAACTTTCTGTGATATGCAAAATAATTTTTGGAACCTTTTAAAAATCAACAGAAACTGTGAACTTGAATTTTGCGGTTTTCGATATCCGATTCGATCGATATTTTAAACGCGTTAGTAAAGCAAAATGGTGAGGCTCTGATACCACTGTAAGTCTACGGTAGCGCCCCGGCCGTCAAACTGACGCCAAATGCGGAACAAAAACTTTTTAACTGGCGCTATCGTATACTATAACCCGGATCTGCCATTATTGCTAAACTAACAAACTGTAAAGAGAGTAGAAAGGTTATACCGAACAATCCGAGTCCTTCGTTCTTTAACCATCATCCCACGCTCTGTTGCGGCTGCTCCGATCTCGTCGATATCCGATCTGCTCATCCAGGTGGCACCACGTCAACGATTCTTTAAACGGGCTCCCGCCTCTGACTCGAGGCAACTCGGTCGTCAAGTTTGCTAAAAGAGACGACCAAGATTGATGTAGAGAATGAGTAGAATACTTTGTCTCGTTACGTCCAAAGCTATGGGCGAACGGTTAACGAAGTTGCCTTTTGGATTGATATGAAAATGAGATATGAATATGTTAATTTCCATACATCCAAAACCATAGTCTTTTTTCCAATAACATGAATCTTTCTCACTTGAAGTGGCCGGCCATATAAAGGAAAGGGGGGTGAGTGTAGGAGGAAGGGGGGTGACCACAAACCAAGCTTATCATGAAGAAAAAATATCTTAGTGTGAACACAAAGTATGAACACAATAAATAAAAATGATAAATCACTAACCAAGTCATCATGCATTAATTGAATCATTAAATGCAACCATGAGTCACAAAACACCTCACCACTTCTAGAAGCATCCACACTCATCCAAAGAAAAGATAAATCCGTCTTTAACCGAATGTTAAAAGACGGCTGATAGAAAACTGGCAACTTCCAAAAGCGATCCCGAAACGAATTTCAGGATAACCCCGTAACTGTATAAATATACCCGCTTTTGTATTACGACCGAATACAAATGCAACTGAGACAAAGATATTATATCTACTCAATATAATACTCGGATCCGGCTTAAACCAAAGCCGACCAGTATCATCTGTCCGAAATATGACACGTGCGTAAACGCACGTGCATTTTCCGAACCCTGCCATAAAACCATACGGCCTCTACAACGTTTCGCCCGAACTTGGGAAACTCTCTATGGGGGACTCTAATGACTCGTCAGTACCCTGGCAGTGGGTTTAACCACAAGCCGTCAGCGACACTAGCTATGCGTAACGGCTGCCCATGGACTAACCTCAAGGGAGGCCGATGAGCGATCTCATCCGGAAACCCTACTGAGCCTAACAGTAACAATGTATATACAGTCCGGTCCGTTCGTCTATGAGTATCGCATATCTTCCTAGGGGGCTAGTAACGTCAGACCCCCAATAGCAGTATAAGTCGTGTCGGAGTGTAGCCCAATAACACCCTGAGATACTACTGGAGTACCTACCAGTAAATCTCCTGCCATGGCCGTGGGCTATGTGTAATGGCTCTCCTAGACACAGCACGATCTCACCCCCAATACCGGGAGAGACGAATCCCCTGCCGATCCGCTCACGTGCCTCCATGTGGCTCGGGACTGTACCCAAAAACTACCTGTTTGCACGACTCCTTTGAGCCATGGTAGGGTAGAAATCAAAGCACAGTGGGAACTTACACAAGACAAATGACGACCTCAGGTCGATGAACTAACCTGTACACATGTCACCAGGGAACTGCTATCTGACGATATGTATAATACCAACTAGCAGGTTCCCGGCGAGTCCTGTCTGGTGTACTCATAACCCAATGAGCACCTGTATACATCTTAGGTGATCCAACTGACACCAGTGGCTTGTGAGACCGGCCACCGCCCCTCGTCGGGGTCTCGACTGTATACACTAGTCTACTCCGGAGTATCGATGCCCTGTCTCGAAATTCCCACGACTAGGGACCACAATTAAGGATATGCGTGTAAACCACCCAACTCTTACGTATATGATCGCCATCATACTGTTGGTAGTAAAGCAAGATCCTAAGGGCTCTATCAAAGTGTAACATGTAATCAGTCACATGAACATGTACACGACTGATAAAGGCAAACCAGATAGCATACAATCATCTCGAGTAAGACTGTCCTACCGGTATAGGTCCTCTGCAATCATTGCAATCACGTACCTACGATCCAATAATTGACTCTGAGGGCACTATCTCCAACAGGATCGGGATCCAAATATCATCGTGTGATAAAGCTGAAGGAATCCTACCAAAATATCAAACTCCAAATGGTATGCATCTCTTTACAAATTTCAGTTTCTTTAGAAATTCCCGATATAAATTTCTGCCCCATGCTCTTATGACCTTGGCGTTGGTCAAAATGTCATAAGTCACATGTCAAGTTCTACTCATCATTATCTTGTTAATTTGAACCCATCCGTACATATCCCTGACGTTGGCCAAATGATAATACGACTGTCCCAAACTAACTCATCTATCTATGCAACAAATGAATACCCTGCAGCTACCAAACACTATGCCTTGGCGTTGGTCAGAATGTATAGCTTGAATACTACTGAATACCCAAATGAAATGACGGAGGGCTATGAATGGTTTTGGCGAAACCGTAAACGTAGTGAACTTGATATGATCGAAGGAACCTGATAGCTTTTAAAAGGAGTGGTTAAGCTCCGCAATTAAAAAAATATCCTTTGTTTTAAAATAACCGAGTGGTTTCTTTTAAACTGTTCCAACGATTCAAATTTGGTTTATTTTCTTTGCATTAATATAATGCGTCCCATCAATTAACCTATCATTGCAGAAAACAATGAAAATACAACGTTCTCTTATGCTATCCGCATTCGCCACTGGGTCCCGTCATTCACCCGTTAGGTTACTTAACTAACGACATAGCGGGGGCTGAGCTAGCGCGGGTGTAAAACATAAGTGACGTCTAATAGCTATCATATATAGATATTGTACATTCATCAGACGTGATAATAGGCATTCCAGATCACAGATGAACATATTGGATTTTCTACGAATCCCCATTCCTTTTGAGCCTGCAAAGAAAGACGGATTTCACAGTCGCAATGAATAGCCAAAACCCCACCGTAGACCCCTACGGGTACGACAAACTACCCGCCTAGTACCCGAAGTGAAGCGGTCTCCCTCAACAACATGAGTAGGCCACTAAACACTTCAAAGTACCCGGTAGTTTGTGCACCCCATCTTGGGTCTGTCCTAGGAGCCGAAAACAGTAAATAAAATAATACAACGGTGGCTACAACCTCAGCCCGGATGTGCCCCGCAAAAGAATATTACAACAATTTACAAATTACATTTGAATGAAAGAAACACTCATCTCACATCCCCGGCTATCCATTCACGACAATCCAACAAGTCCACAAACACAAACCAGTAAAAACCATTAAAGAAATGTGCAACCCCCTGCTAATCGACATACTAGCAGTTAGGGGAGGTTTACGAACACATTATACAAAACACAGATATAATCAAGTTAGCCAAACATCTTAGAATTTCGATCATGCAAACACAAATGATTCTACTCCAAATAATTCTCTGTGCACCTGAAACTTGACCAGAAACAAAACATCCCAGAAAAACCAAAATCAACACAGAAGAGTTACTGGGGAAATTTGGGCCGACTCGGCTCCAACTCGGCGGCGGATCCGCGGAGGATCGCTTGGATCGGCCGCGGATCCACGGCGGTTTGGCCGAGTTGGGAACCCAAATTTCTCCAGTAATCTTATATTTCCCTGCTTGTATTTTTAAGGGTCAATGAAAAATTTTTAGACCCCGTTTTAAAAACGACAGAAACTATGTGAAAATTAAGTTTTTTCCGGTTCGTTTTGCGATCAAATTTCTAACGACTTTGCTAATAAGTTAGTTATGGTTTAGCGAGGCTCTGATACCACTGTAAGTCGATGTTAGATACCCCACATGATGCGGGGAGGCGGAAATAGGAAAAACAATCTTTTTCTTTAAACTAACATCGACTAACTTACGGATCTTTGCCAAACCCTAACTAACAACTTCATAGGAGGGATTAGCTACTATGAAAGAAGATTATACCTAATAAACCAAGTTCTTCTTGTTCTCGTTGACCACCTCCTCGTCGGCCTCCTCTTTGTGATAGAAGATCCACCCGAGAGATACTACTCCAAGCTTGACCTCTAACTCGAGGTAACTAGGTTACTAAAAGTGCTAATCAAAGCAACCTAGAGGATATAGAATAGGATTAGGGATCAATTAGTCTTGTTAACCCTTGATCTCAACACATGAGAGGTTAGGGTTAGGGTTTGAAGAGAGAGAGCTTGAGGAGAGAGAAGGTGAGAGTGAGAATGATCTTGGAATAATAAATCATTGTGAATATATGAAGCATAAGATATTTATTAAATGAATAACAAATAACAATTATCATCATGCTTCATTAACTCACCTTGTGATTCATCTCATGAGTCATTTAAACAATAAATGCATCATTAACTCCTATGGATGAATCACACCATGAGTCATTAAACCAATTAATACAAATTCCACGTAAGCCTCCAACTCATCAATCTTCTAGAAGGTTCTCGACAAATTACGAGAACGCCCCTCCCATCCGTGAAAACACGGAAATAATGAGACTCTATAAATCCAATAATCCAATACTAGAATCTGGCTTAAACTAAAGCCCGCTAGTAAAAACTGTCCGAACATCGTACGTGCGCAAAAACATGTATCTGTCCGAACCCTGTCGTAAAACTATACGACCTCTATATCATTTCGCCTGAAGCAGGGAAACTCTCTGTGTGGGACTCTAAAGACTCGACTACTACGCTGGCAGTGGGTTTAACCACAGACCGCAAGCGGCACTAGCTGTATGTAACGGTCCCCAGGTAGATGTCGATAAGAAGGCCGATGAGGAAATCCATCCGAACTCCTACTGAGCCTGATGTGACAATCTCCGTACAGTCCGGTCTGTTCGTCTAGGACTATCACATATCGGGCCTAGGGGGCGACAAGCGTCAGTGCCCTAAAAGTGGTATAAGTCGTGTCGGAGCGAATCCCATTACACCTTGAGAAACTACTGGAAAACCTACCAGTAAATCTCGCTTGCCCTGGCCAGGGACTTTGCGTAATGGATCTCCAGACACAGCACGATATCAACTCCCAATACCGGGAGAGACGAATCCTGTCTAACCGCCACTGCCTCCAAGTGCTTCGGGACTGCACCCAACTGCTACCTGTTTGCACGACTCCTTTGAGCCGTGGTAGGGTAACAATCTAAGAACAGTGGGAACACACTCGAAGCGAAGCAGCAGTGTCAAGTCTGCGGACTATGCTGTACTCATGTCACCTGGGAACTGTTAACTGACGACGGGTATAATACCAACCAACAGTTCCCTGCGAGTCCTGTCCGGTGTACCCGTAACCCAACGAGCACCTGTATACTATCTCCAGTACGACGTACTGATGGTTGTGGGACAGACCATCTCCCCAACTGAGATGAGAAGCGTACACACTAGTCTACTCCGGAGTATCGATACCCTATCTCATAATCCTACGACTAGGGACCTGAAAAAGGATGTGCTTGTAGACTACCCAGCCCCCACTAGTGTGACTGCCATCACAACGCTGATAGTCAAGCAAGATCCTAAGGGCTCTATCAATATGTATTCTCGATATGCTAACATATACACATATTAAGATAGACATAAACCAAGTAGCATACTACCATGTTTAGCAAGACTGTTAATATAACTGTGAATATCCCAAGCTTCCATTAAGTAATATACAAGCCAGTATGATACAATAATGGCCCCTAGGGCTTATACACTAACATTAACAACAATTATAAAAGTTACACTAGAATTAAAAGACAATGCAAGAATTAAAAGATACAAGTTAAAAAAATAACAAACTCTCATCTTCATTTCATCATCCACTCAATGCTCTCACTACATTTTAATGGAGAATACATGAAGAGGAAGAAGAAGAAGAACTAAAGCTAAACTAAATCCTAACAAAAAGAAGCATGCTTGGCTTGGCACAATACTGGGCGATTTATAGGCTGAGTGCTGAAACCCTAGGGCAAGATTCTGAGCCCATACAAAGTTACCAAACTACCCCAAAAATCCGAGTTGACACTGAGTCAACTCGGCCGTGGATCAACCGCATAATGGCCATATTGGCCACGGATCCATAGCCATTTTGAGGAGTTAAGTTGTCATTTTTATGGGGTTTCTTGTGTTGTTGTCACGATCCGAAGGTACGAAACGTGACTGGCACTTAGATTACGAGACGTCTAAAGACGTAACGTAACCTAAGTTAGCCAAAGCCCAGAAAATCTAAACCAAAATCAACAAGAGTGAAGGAAAACCTTTTATGAAAACGGTTTTAAACCAATTAAGCTACATTAACCCCCTTTTTAAAAAATGTCATAATTTACCAAAAATTTCGGCAGAGTCTCTTTTGTAAATACTGGCCCCAAAACGGGTACAACAAGAATATATAAACCTGTAATGATATAAAGGCATCCCCAAGCGGGAGCTAGCTCTTCGCCCAAGGCGGATCACAACCACACACAATATATATATATATATATATATATATATATATATATATATATATATATATATATATATATATAACATCAAGCAAATAGACATAAAGAACGCAAAAATAAGAAAAACATAACGTCGGCTCAAGTGAGCTCGACCCCAGAAAAACAACATATACACAAATCTCTCGGTCTCATTACTAGGTCGCATATACAATAGAAGAAGTGGTAGATAGAGAAATACAATGATAGTACAAAAGTATCCGCGCAACCCACCTACGAGCAATGTCGCGAGTCCGAACAAAAGAAGCCAATGAAAAGATACGCTCGCCGCTGCAAGGCTGACGGGTCCGACCTGCAAGACACTGTGGCACAACGGGGGTGAGTTGCCAGCTCGTGAGTAGTAAGTAACATCTAATAAGGCTATCTTAAGAATACACGCAAATGCGTCACAACCTGCACATCTAAATATGATGCGATGCTACTAATATGTATGCACATGGATGCAAAATCAATACGAAATCTTTAAGTGTTTAGTACTATGATATCTGCATTCTTAACTTAGAAAAAAAATGTTTTTACAATAGCTAAGGTATCATAAATGAAATCATCCGAAAACCGTGTCAAGCATCGACACAAAATATGGATATAAATCTGCCTCAATGTATCACTATGTCAATGTATCAATACCTCGGGCTCCGTTAGTCCGTATCGGCCCATATCATCCAATCTCACGACAAAGGTCGGTATCCTCCGGATATTCGCCGCGCCAGACATCACCGGTAGGTAGTCTTCCCCTGCCAGGCTCATCGTCTACAACTCGAGCTTCTTTCCCCGGGGAACCATCCCGGGCCCACCATGTACCCGAGACGGTTCATCCACTCCTCGAATCGGGTCTCGAAATCCAACAGAAAACATGAAAACTCATGGTGGACGACACATACATCACGAGAAAACTGCAACTTTATTTTAAAAAAGATGATAATAAGATTTTATTAAATTCTTGCAGTTTCCCCCAAAATCCAGAAATCTCATCAATACTGAAATCTTCAAAAAATTCATAATACCTAACATGTTGTATATGATAAATACTTATGATATCAAAGGTATGCAATGTGATTTATGGCTAGGAATCTACGTGAAAATGATAATAAAGCGAGGTATATATGATAGCAATGTAGGACTACGGTAGCGCCCCGGCCGTTTATCCGAGGCCAAAATACGGAAACGAAAATTTTTCTTGACTTTAAACTGTCACTACCGCATCCTAAAAACCCGGATAGAACCATTAACCTATAACTAGCAAACTAGAGAATTGGTAGAAAGCTATACCTAGCGATCCGTGTCCTTCGGTCATTGGCCTCCATCTCGAAATCTCCGGTCTTCATCTCCTTGTCGGAACGGGCACCACATCGCCGGGTTCTTTTACGGGCTCCCACCTCTGGACCGAGGCAACTCGGGCACGAAGCTGGCGAGCCGACATGCCCAAGGGTGCTGTAGGATAAGTGTACAATGTTTTGTCTCTAGGGGTTTGAAGTTGCCTTTGGATGGAGGTGGAATGAACTTTGAAATGAACTTGGGAATTTTGTAACAAACAAAAATGAGATGAAGAAATTTCCCCACCAAATGAATTGCCCTCTCTTCTCCCATAAAGTGTGGCCGGCTCCTATAAAGAATGAGGAGAAAAAAAAACTAAAACCATGAAGGGAGGTGAGTGTAGTAAAAACCAAAGGGTGACCATAACCAATGAGATGATAATGAGGAAATTATCTCACTTCAAAATCCTATCACATCCTAATCAAATCACATCACCATTAATGCTATAAAATGATGCATGAAAAGAAAAGATTCTATCATAATCTTTCAATTTACAAATAAACCCTCCACATTTGCTAATTTGCAAACTTGCAAATTAGCCCTTCCAACGGAAAAATCCGGCCGTGAAGGAACAAAGGAAAGCAGGCCGGAACGGAATACAAACTGGCAACTTCAGAAAACTGATCCCGTAATAAATTACAAGAAAACCCCGCGACTGTATATACATACCCGCATTTGTATTCCGACCGAATTCAAATGCAATGAGACAAAATCGACACTGTACAATACTAGGATCCGGCTTAAACCAAAGCCCGCTAGTATTATCCGTCCGATCTTGATCCGTGCAATACCGCACGTATAAGATCGAACCCTGCCATATCTCCATACGGCCTCTACAGCGTTTCGCCCGAAACTTGAGAAAGCGGTCTGTGGGGGACTCTAAAGACTCGTCAATACTTTGGTTGTGGATTTAACCACTAGCACGTCAGAGGTATTAGCCAAACGTAACGGGCTATCAGGTGTTAGTTATATGTATGCCCTAGAGGCCATTACCTTACATTGGATGTATATTGTAGTGGATGCTGGGACATATATAGGTATGACTTTCTTGCTCGACATGATAGTACGCTATCTGGTTGCTCTTTATCTTAACATGTATACTTTCCGTCTCTCTGTTACATGTTGATAAAGCCCTTAGGATGTGTACTCGACTTCCAGGACTGTGATGCAGATCATACTAGTGGGGCCTAGATAGTCTATGAGTACATCCTTGAAATGTTCCTAGTCGAGGGAATATCGAGACGGGGCATCGATATTCCAGAGTAGACTAGCGTATATCTTCTCGACCCATGCGATGGGCGATGGATGATCCCATATCCATTGGTGTTTGACATCAGAAATGGTATACGAGTGCTCATTGGAGACTGGGTACACTGAACGGACTCGCCGAGAACTCCCAGATGGTATTATACCTCACGTCAGATGGCAGTTCTCTGGTGACACTGGTACAGCTTAGTCTGTTGACCCGAGATCGTCATAGAGTCTTGTGTGTCTCCCACTGTGCTTTGATTTCCACCCTACCACGGCTCTACTGAGTTGTGCAAACATGTGGTTTTTGGGTACAGTCCCGATTCACATGGAGGCAATGAGCGATAGGAGGGGATTCGTCTCTCCCGGTATTGGGGGTTGATGTTGTGCTATGCTCGACTGGCCATAACAGGAAATCCCTGGCCAGGGTTGCAGTGACCTACTGGTAAGTGTTATCAGTAGTTTCACGAATGTTATGGACCTCACGTCGGCATGACTTATCAAGCTAATGGGGTCTGACGTTTACCACTCCTAGGCGAGATATGCGACATATCAGACGAACAGACCGGACTGTACGGTAAGTGTTACTGGTTGGATTCGCAGGAGTGTGAGCGGGCTTGCTCGTCGATCTTCTGATCGCTCAATACCCGGGTGGCCGTTACGTTTAGCAGACCGCTTGCGGCTTGTGGGTGTTTGATATGATCATTATCCGCTGCCGGCGTATTGACGAGTCTTTAGAGTCCTACACAGAGGTTTCCTGGCTCAAGCGAAACGAAATAGGAGCGCATATGAGATATGTGCGGGACCGAGAATAATGCGTGTATGTGATACCGTATTTCATTCTCGCGATGAATGTGTCGAATGGTTGTATGCGATATAACCTAGTTATCGAATCAAGGATTGATTCGATAAGCCGATACATAGTATACTAGTCGGTTATATGCGATATGACCGGATCGTTAAATCAAGTGTTGATTTAATGCATAATTATATATATTTGATATATTACTTTGCATTAACTAGTATTGGTTCACTTTAAAAGAATTTTCTCACTTGAATTGTGCAAGTTGTATATGTGATATACTTTTGTGCACAAGATTGTATCATGTTTGATGATACTTGCTCTTTTGGGTTTGTGTAAAGATTAAACCATGTTTAGTGAATGGTTAGGGTTTCTTTTCTCTTATTTATTTAACCATTTATTATTGTTTTGGAAAAGATAAAGAGAAAAAGAAATGGTGGCTTAGTTTGTTTTTTCTTTAAAGCTTCTTGAAGCTTTGAACAAGTCAACCATTCTTGTCTCTTCTTTAACCCTAACCACTCATCTAAACCTTGGTTAAATCTCTACACTAAACCATGGTTGAAGTTATGATAAGTATTCTTTTTATTTTCCTTTTTAAATATAAGACTTATCATATCTTCTTCTTCTTCTTCATCTTCTTCAACAAAAGAGAAAGCTTGCTACTCCAATGGCAAGTGATGAAAACTAGTGAGAAATCCAAAACTAAAGTCTACCCACTTCCTATTTCTTCATCCTCTACCTCTTGCCAAGTTGTATAGGGTGTTTACTTCACAATTTTTCAAAGCTTGGTGAAGTTGGATCTTGTTCTTGTGATGCTTCGACGTAGATCATCTTCGGCATCGAACCGACGATCAAGCCCGCCTATTCTTCGATGATGCCAATGCTAGAGTCAAGGGTTTGATTTAGACAGCGGAGGGAGATCATCGCGGAGCTTAGGAAGTGGTGGACCGGATCTACAAAGTTTGTAGTCACTTTCCTTTAGATACATTTCCATTTACTTGCTTGCTTTGCCTAAATATCTAGTTAACGATCCGTTCTAGGTTTTCTCGGCACCGTAATTTTTAGAAATTTGTGTGTTTGATCACTTGTGAGACTTCACTAGAGTGCCTAAGAACCCTACATCAGGTATTGACCAAAAGGGAGGTCGATGAGCGAACTCATCCTGACACCCTACTGAGCCTGTCAGTGACAATATCCGTACAGTCCGGTCCGTTCGTCTATGAGTATCACATGGCGGGCCTAGGGGGTTGGTAAAAGTCAGACCCCAAAAGCGGTACAAGTCGTGTCGGAGTGTAGCCCAGAACACCCTGAGATACTACTGGAATACCTACCAGTAAATCTCCTGCCTCGGCCGAGGGCTTTGTGTAATGGCTCTCCTAGACACAGCGCGACCTCACCCCCAATACCGGGAGAGACGAACCCCTGCAGATCCGCTCACTGCCTCCATATGGCTCGGGACTATACCCAACTAAAACCTGTTTGCACGACTCCTTTGAGCCGTGGTAGGGTAGTAATCAAAGCACAGTGGGAACTCACACGAGACAAATGACGATCTCAGATCGATGAACTAACCTGTACACATGTCACCAGGGAACTGCTATCTGACGTCTGGTATAATCCCAACTAGCATGTTCCCGACGAGTCCTGTCCGGTGTACTCATAACCCAATGAGCACCTGTATACTTCTTAGGTGAACCAACTGACACTAGTGGCTTGTGAGACCGGCCACCGCCCCTCGTCGAGGTCTCGACTGTATACACTAGTCTACTCTGGAGTATCGATGCCCTGTCTCGAAACTCCCACGACTAGGGACCTTTTAAGGATGTGCTTATAGACCCCAGCTCCCACGTATATGATCGCCATCATACTGTTGGTAGTCAAGCAAGAATCCTATGGGTTCTATCAACGTGCAATAGTGATCAGTAATGTCACCTGAAACAGTACACGATGATAAAGATAAACCAGATAGCATACTATCATCTTGAGTAAGACTGTCCTACCGGTATAGGTCCTCCCTCAATCATTGCAATCACGTGCCTGTGATCCAATAATTGACTCTGAGGGCACTATCTCCAACAATCTCCCACTTGCACTCAAGGCTAATTATTGCGATGTCGCATACTCACAGCCCGTATGATACCGAACACCCAACTCCTCTACTAGTCAGTCTTACAAAGCTCGTTTGCGAAACTATTGCGTTCGAGGAATAGCCTCAGTGAGTGGATCCACTGTGATGTTTCTTTCTATGTCTCTCTTTATCTCAAGTTCGCGGAGAAACCCATCTCCCGAAATGAGCAATACCTGTCTTAGAATATGTCTGGATATCTGATGGGACCTAGCTCATAAATGAACTCCAAATCCAAACTTCTTAGACTGTATCGTCAACTGAAACCAATCAGTATCTAGCGCCATGCCTCCCTCGATATCCGCTTGGACCACCTGTCCAAAATACTGCCCCTCGTCAAAGGGAAACCTATAACTTTGACAACCTCTCTGTCATCCAGGTTACCTTGGAAGCCTGGAATGATTACTGTCTCCCGAAGGAGGATGCTGTTATCATATCCCTAGAACTTCCACTTATGTTCTAAAACTACTTCCGATCGTTTCTCCAGGACTGGATTAATATCCTATGTGGAGAAACCACTGTGTGACAACCAAAGTATAACCAACCGTAGTATAGGAATTTCACTTCCTACTCTGTGTATGTCATCCAAATACCAGGACATCACACCTTACTACCTTCTTAACAGATCCATCCCCTATTCTGATGAAGTCAAACTTATGACTGTCACATCAGAAATAGATGATCTATCTTCGCTATATCTGCTTTAGTCTATAAATAGACATAAGCCACTTGTCCACTATGCTTCCGCTGCTCCCACTGACTACGACAACCCTCTGGCAGAGTCATATAGACGTACACTTCTAAAGCTAGTTCAGAACGACGCTATACTCATCCTCCTGCCGGGCCTCACAGTCTGGAACAACAGCAATGGAAAGTCTGAGTAAACAAGAACCTCCCTGTCACCGTCCTTGAGGCTACTGGAGTACCTCTCGGGTGCCTGAGGTTACCCATCATGTCTGCGGAGTGGCTAATGGAATGTCAAACCAGATTGAATCTTTAGGTTCTTATCAAATTTTCAGTAATCGTTTGCGGTTCTGGAATCACTTCCAGTTCTACCATACTCCCACTACTGTTTTCTGAAAAAATCCATTTTTAAAATTGTGGCGAGTCTAGAAAAATATCACTATTGATCTTCCAGATGGTAGAAAGTCAACACTTGTCATAGCCTGGGTCAACCCACAAACAGCCATTACAGAAACGTGCCTTGAGTTATCCAGAGTCTGGTTTTAAGCATAAGTCGGACAACTCCCCGTACCTTAACATCGTTAAGATATGAACTGTTCTATATCCAATATGGAACCAGAGGCACTGATTTAATTGAACCAGATTCAAATCATGCAGCTATCTCCAGTGCATGTCAACTAAATGGAAGGAGGTCGATCAGCGTTACTCAACTTAGGAATGCTTTCAATTATGAGTAACCTGAAAGAGAAGCAAGTTCTCTTAATCATTACTATCAACTGAATACCATACACAAGTATCTACATCTTCTATCACCTTGAAGAATCCCGATACTTGCAATACCTGGTTCTCTACTTTAATCTTATACTTATAACTTCTCAAAACTCAGACCTTGTGTTTCCACGAAACACATGTCTAAGAACTAGAGAAGTCACAAGTAAACAGAATATAGTGCGAGGACCAACCCCTCTTTCCTAATGGACACTGGACAACATACAATACTCTGTATAAGTCCTTTGAGTCTAATAACTCATTCCCTGTGTGTCGTGGGTTGAAAACTGTACTTATGGTTAAGAAGAATTACACCGTTGTTTAATGCTCCTTACCTAAGCATCTACTGATATAGGTAAATTTCATAGACATAATTTCAAAAAGGTATATCTCACTCTATAAAAATAGACGTACAGATATATCAATTTGCAATTGGTGCATAACAACGGATATTCAAAACCAAATATTTGCCGTCCGGCAAACAACCCAGGTGACTTCCTCAAATATCACCAATTACAACGAATTTCGATATAATGAGGATGATCACCTAATTCCCAATAACTTACTCCCACTCATCATCTGTAAAACCATACAGATGTGAGAATCATACCTGGTAAATACATACCCTGGAGCAAGGGCTAATTGGGAAATCAGTTTTCTTTTAATAGTACACAGTGAAACTGAAATATTGAAATGTTTCGATGGCGTATCCGGGTATTCCTAGTAATGCCTCTTCCATTATCCAGATTCACAACTGTAACCGTTTAATTCTCTGCCATCTCTCCAAATCCCTTTATATGTCTTTAGTCATTACCTTCTGTACACCCTCTTAGGCTAAATGGTTTTCTTCCTTCCCTACCGTTCGGCACTAGCCTATGGTTTGGAAGAAGACTATCCAATAAGCATAATGGGTGTGCTGTCCTAATCCTAGGAGCACTCGCAATGCGAGAGAAGGTGAAGATAAAAGACAACCGAATAAACCTTATTCCTATTTCTCCTGAACCAGAATCCATCCCCGAACTGGAACAAGTTCCTTTCGAGTTCGTATATAACCATACGATGGAGTATCCAATAAACTGTGGATCTTTGTAGTGATACGGAGTGTCCTGGAAAAATACAAAGGTGAAATGGGAGTGGTAATGAAATACTTGGTTTGGTCATGAATAGCAGTCGCAGTTTACTTCGCCCTTTTACTAATCCCTTGATTTGTCTTAACTTAGTACCTTCTGCACACCATCGTTATGCTAATTGGTTTTCTTCATTCCCCACCGTTCGGCACCAGTATAGGTTTGGAAGAAGACTATCCAATTTGCGTAATAGGTTTACTATCTCCTAAACCAAGGAGTACTCGCAACCTGAGAGAAAGTAAAAGGAAAAGACAACTGAATAGTCCTATTCGTTTTCTCCAATACCGGAAACCATCCTCGAATAAATTCCTTCGAGTTCGTATATAACCATATGATGGTTTTATCCAATGGAAGTGGACATTCATAGTAATACGGGGTGTCCTGGAGAAAAGGGTAAAGGTAGGAGTGGCAATGAGGTATGCAACTCTGACAATCTAAAGGCCAGTGTTTAAGAAGGTTCGGTCAACTTGGTCACTGAGTCATAGTCTAGGGTCGGGTCAATGGTCGTTGCCAAAGAGAGCGAGAAAAGAAACACTCAGCGTGCACTCTAACCTAGATCAGAATGGTTATCACTTTATCTAATCAGGAAACCTCCCACTGTACCGTCAAATTCTCCCCCAAACCTGAAGAAAGAATTAGTCGGGATCACCCGAGGTGTAAACCGACTCATCAGTGGGAATCAGGATCCAACTATCATCGCATGATAACGTGACGGAATCCGCTCACGTTATCATACTCCAGAAGGTATGCGCATATCTGGCAAGTTTCAGTTTCTTTAGAAACTCCCGATGTGATTTTTACCCCTAGGACCCAAGTGACCTTGACACAGTCAACAAATCAAAGAGTCCTAGTCAAGTTCAACCCGTCATTATCCTGGATTGCATTAAACCCACCCATACAAGCCCTTGACACAGTCAACAAGGCTGCACGACTGTCCTAACCAATCCCATTAATATGCCACAAACGAACACTACTTAGCTACCGTACACTACGCCTTGACACAGTCAACAAACGCAGCACGAATACTAAGTAATGCTTGTAAGAAATGACGGAGGGCTACGTTTAGTTTTTGGCGAAAAACTTTTAACGTAATGAACTTGATATCGTTGAAGGAACTGCATAGCTTTTTATAAAAATATAGTGGCGAAAACCTTTGCTAAAGAGGTCACTCCCGGTGAAGGGATCTCGGCTCTTTCCCCGTAGAATGAGGTGCAGGATATTCCAACTGAATACCATGATGCAAAGCAAAAAGTAATCGGTTATAGTGAAGTTATTGCCCTGACGCAAACTTCTGTCCAAGGGGTCACTCCCGGTGAAGGGATCTCGGCCCTTGCCTCGTCGACTGAGGTGCTGGATATCATAACCGAATACCATTGCGCAAAACAAAAGAGAACGTCCTTGCAACAACAGCTTTTTGAAAAATTGTTCCAACAACATCAGAATAGGTTTGTTTAGCTTGCATTGATCCGAATCAATGCAGTCCCATCAATAGATCACACCAATAAAGAACGAAAATAATGATGTACGTATATGCCATCCGCATTCGCCACTGGGTCCCGTCATCACCCGTTAGGTTACTTAACTAACGACAGAGCGAGGACTGGACTAGCGCGGATGCAAAACATATACAACATCTACTAGTATATATAACAATATATAATATTCTCTCAAGGCGTGATAAAATGCAACATCACAGAAATGTAATAAGCATCACAGAACAATACAGATAATCTGGAATCCCCGGGTTTCACAGAGCCGCTGCTGAAACCCGATGTTCCCCTGGTCGTGTGGATATCCTGTGCAATGAAATCCTAGACCCCTACGGGCGCGGCAAGCTACCCGCCAAAACCTGAAGCGAGGCAGCCCCCTTCAGCAACGTGAATGGACCACCCATCACTTCACGGAATTTGGTAACTTGGGCACCCCTCCTTGGGTCAACCTGTACCCCCTACGGGTGCGGCGAATAGCCCGCCAATTCTAGAGTGAATCCCCCTCCGTCTCAACGCCATGAGATGCGGGCCCATTGCCCTCTAGAACCCGGCTATCCGTTCACCCCACCTTGGGGAAATCCTAGTACAGAAAGTAAAATATACATACAACGGGTACATCGACCTCAGCCAGGTCGTGCCCCAAAAGAATAATATACAAACAACCAGTGATGGCAGTCCACATGTCGGACGCTCGTCCCGCAATATCAAATGTACAAATACAACCAAACTTTACTACCAATGCACCAGGCTATCCACCACGACAAATCCGCAACATCACAGCACAACACAGAACATCAACGTGAATGTCACGTTCGCAAATCCGTCTAAAAGGGCTATAGCAGTTAGACAGGATTTACCGATCAAATGACATTCACGGTCATAGATATAAAGTAAATACTGTGAACTAACATGTTTAAAATTTTCGATCGACAAAAATTCCCGAAGTGGGCCCCAAGCACAATACCTAGTACTCAAATAAATCTGGGCCCTAAATAAAATAATCAAAAACCACTTTTTCAAGTCAGGAATCACTATAGGAAAAATGGTCCAGTGATGTCACTATTCGGCGGCGGAATCGCGGCCAAAAGGGGGTTACGGCCGCGGTTCCGCGGCGCTACAGTGACATCATGCAACCATTTTTCTTCAGTGGTCTCCAAAAACCCTGCCTGATTTTCTGCAACATACCAAATAATTTTTTGACAACAGAAAAATTTTGACAGAAACTGCACATTTGAAAACGCGGTTTCGGAATTTTTGTTCGATCGAAGTTCTAAACACGCTAGAGCAAGCTAGTGTAAGTTAATGGCGTGGCTCTGATACCATGTAAGACTACAGTAGAGCCCCGGCCGTTTATCCGAGGCCAAAATGCGGAAACGAAAATTTTTCTTGACTTTAAACCGGCACTACCACATCCTAAAAATCCGGATCGAACCATTAACCTATAACTAGCAAACTAGAGAATGGGTAGAAAGCTATACCGAGCGATCCGTGTCCTTCGGTCTTCGGCCTCCATCCCGATCTCCTCGCGGAATCTCCGGTCTTCATCTCCTTGTCGGAACGGGCAATACATCGCCGGGTTCTTTTACGGGCTCCCACCTCTGGACCGAGGCAACTCGGGCACAAAGCTGGCGAGCCGATGTACCCAAGGGTGCTGTAGGATAAGTGTACAATGTTTTGTCTCTAGGGGTTTGAAGTTGCCTTTGGATGGAGGTGGAATGAACTTTGAAATAAACTTGGGAATTTTGTAACAAACAAAAATGAGATGAAGAAATTTCCCCACCAAATGAAATGCCCTCTCTTCTCCCACAAAGTGTGGCCGGCCCCTATAAAGAATGAGGAGAAAAAAAACTAAAACCATGAAGGGAGGTGAGTGTAGTAAAAACCAAAGGGTGACCATAACCAATGAGATGATAATGAGGAAATTATCTCACTTCAAAATCCTATCACATCCTAATCAAATCCCATCACTATTAATGCTATAAAATGATGCATGAAAAGAAAAGATGCTATGATAATCTTTCCATTTACAAATAAACCCTCCACATTTGCTAATTTGCAAACTTGCAAATTAGCCCCTCCAACGGAAAAATCCGGCCGTGAAGGAACAAAGGAAAACAGGCCGGAACGGAATACAAACTGGCAACTTCAGAAAATTGATCCCGTAATAAATTACAGGAAAACCCCGCGACTGTATATACATACCCGTATTTGTATTCCGACCGAATACAAATGCAATGAGACAAAATCTACACTGTACAATACTAGGATCCGGCTTAAACCAAAGCCCGCTAGTATTATCCGTCCGATCTTGATCCGTGCAATACCGCACGTATAAGATCGAACCCTGCCATATCTCCATACGGCCTCTACAGCATTTCGCCCGAAACTTGAGAAAGCGGTCTGTGGGGGACTCTAAAGACTCGTCAATACTTTGGTTGTGGATTTAACCACTAGCACGTCAGAGGTATTAGCCATACGTAACGGGCTACCAGGTATTGACCAAAAGGGAGGTCGATGAGCGAACTCATCCTGACACCCTACTGAGCCTGTCAGTGACAATATCCGTACAGTCCGGTCCGTTCGTCTATGAGTATCGCATGGCGGGCCTAGGGGGTTGGTAAAAGTCAGACCCCTAAAAGCGGTACAAGTCGTGTCGGAGTGTAGCCCAGAACACCATGAGATACTACTGGAATACCTACCAGTAAATCTTCTGCCTCGGCCGAGGGCTTTGTGTAATGGCTCTCTTAGACACAGCGCGACCTCACCCCCAATACCGGGAGAGACGAACCCCTGCAGATCCGCTCACTGTCTCCATGTGGCTCGGGACTATACCCAACTAAAACCTGTTTGCACGACTCCTTTGAGCCGTGGTAGGGTAGTAATCAAAGCACAGTGGGAACTCACACGAGACAAATGACGATCTCAGGTCGATGAACTAACCTGTACACATGTCACCAGGGAACTGCTATCTGACGTCTGGTAAAATCCCAACTAGCATGTTCCCGACGAGTCCTGTCCGGTGTACTCATAACCCAATGAGCACCTGTATACTTCTTAGGTGAACCAACTGACACCAGTGGCTTATGAGACCGGTCACCGCCCCTCGTTATGGTCTCGACTGTATACACTAGTCTACTCTGGAGTATCGATGCCCTGTCTCGAAACTCCCATGACTAGGGACCTTTTAAGGATGTGCTTATAGACCCCAGCTCCCACGTATATGATCGCCATCATACTGCTGGTAGTCAAGCAAGAATCCTAGGGCCTCTATCAACGTGCAATAGTGATCAGTAATGTCACCTGAAACAGTACACGATGATAAAGATAAACTAGATAGCATACTATCATCTTGAGTAAGACTGTCCTACCGGTATAGGTCCTCCCTCAATCATTGCAATCACGTGCCTGTGATCCAATAATTGACTCTGAGGGCACTATCTCCAACATGCAATCCAATATATCTTATGATGCAAGTATTTAGTTTTGAACTAAGCAAGTTCTAAAGTGCTCGTGGCATGGCAATTACCAAAGGCGTGTGTGTTGCATGAATAGTGCGCGTGCATCATGAGCCAATGGTAATGGTGCAAGTGTCCTAAGAGGTGATATTACACATGTGTATATAGATAACCATACGATACTAGCAGATGAATAACTAGAAAGCTATGCTTATGAATGCAACTACTACTAGCAACCCTAAATGTCGGGCGCCTCATGCCATCCAAACGATCCCCCCATAGATGTGTACATCTACTCACCCGGATGCCTCACTAATCTGATCCAACCATAGCTTTGCCTTTGCGGGCCGCGTCCGATGTTTTCGCAATCGATCCTAAAATTGCACAACACAAAACATAAGATTACATATTCCTGAAACGACGCAAGGTCACAATTGAAAGAATCAACGTTCACAAGTTAGGTACAACGTGCACTTGGTGCACGGAACACACACGACAATCACTTTAACATTAACTAGAATTGTCGTTCGAAACAACCGTCAAAACTAAAACCCGATCAAACCAATTTCGCATTAACACACCCTAAATGCCGTAGGAGATGCTAATAATATAGTCAAGATATCAAAATTAATTCACCACCTAATTATATCCAAAACCTAGTAAGCACTAAAATTCCAAATTTGGTGCAAACATCGCGGATTAACGACAAAATGACCACAATCTAACATAATCATCCAACCACACAACTAGCTAGCCACTACACTTAATTCAACCTATTTGAAATGCTTCAAACCCTAATTCCAAAATCAAACCCCTTTTCTTGAATTTCATAAACAAGCAATTACTATCAAATTAACACTTCAAAGTTCTATTTTAGCATATTTAAACAACAAATTAACCATTAGGTTAGCATTTTACCTCTCAAGTTTGAACCCTAGCTTGCACTTAACCTCCAAAGATGCCTCCTTTCTCCATGTTTTAAACTAAATTGGGTTTGAGAAGAGATAGAATAAGGATTCGCTTTGAATTTGTGAAGAAATTTCTAGATTTTTAATGGATTTTGAGATGAAATTTGAAGCAAAAAGAAATGGGAAAAATTGGGGAGCTGCAGAAATTGGCTCTCGGCCAAGGGGGAGAGGAGGAAGTGTGTGTGTGAGTGTATAGAAAATTCTATGAGGAAAGTATCTCTTAAGTGCAATAAATGCATATCACATCAATTTCTAATTAAAATTTCATTTTAATTCATTTTTTTTACCATAAAACCACAAATCTTGGAATGTCTTGAAAAAATTTATGTTAACACTAGGTTTTAGTTTGTAATGGCTCCTAAGTATGTAAGTCTCCCATTCAAATTTGTATTTATCACTAATTTAATGTATATTTAAAAGCTTAAAATAATATTAAAAATAATTAATTTAGGAAAAAAATTTAAATGACTAGAAATTTATAAATGTCAAATAATTAACCAATTTCTAGTAATTTCTTATCTAAATTTTGTATAATTAGGCCTAAATTGAAAAATAATTATTTTCACTTTTTACGGAAATACCGATTATTTTACCGATTATCGAAAAACTACTTAAACGATTTTCAAAGTGTTACAATCTTCCCCCTTTAAGAAATTCGGTCCCCGAATTTAAAATTTAACTACGCGTACCTTCAGAAAGATAGGGATATTTCTTCCTCATCTCATCCTCGGTCTCCCAGGTGACCTCCTCGCTGTTCGGGCCACGCCAAAGAATCTTGACGGACGGTATAACCTTCGACCTCAATTTCTTCACCTGCCCATCCAAAATGACCACCGGCTACTCGGTGAATGAAAGATCTCGCTCTAGCTGGATCGTCTGGTGCTGAATCGCATGAGAAGGGTCATGAAGGTACTTGCGGAGCATCGAAACATGGAACACGGGATGAACATCTAGAAGCTGGGCAGAAGAGCTAACCGATAAGCCACCGAACCAACACGCTCTAGGATCTCGAAGGGAACAACATATCTAGGACTAAGCTTCCCTTTCTGCCCAAATCTCATCATGCCCTTCATCGGAGAGACCTTCAGGAAAACATGATCGCCAACAGCGAACTCGAGTCGGCGACAACGTCTGTCAGCATATGATTTCTGCCTGCTCTGGGCCGCTCTCATCCTGTCCCGAATCAGCTGTATATTTTCGGTCGTTTCCTGTACGATCTTTGGCCCCAAAATACTGCTCTCCCTGAGCTCTGTCCAACATACGGGCGATCGACATCTCCTCCCATATAAAGCCTCAAAAGGTGCCATCTGAATCGTCTCCTGGAAGCTATTATTGTTGGAGAACTCGATCAAGGGCAAATGACGATCCCAGCTACCACCGAAATCTAAAACACAAGCTCTGAGCATGTCCTCAAGAGTCTAAATAGTACGCTCTGACTGACCGTTAGTCTGCGGATGAAAAGCTGTGCTAAAACTCAATCGGGTGCCCAAAGCCTCCTGAAGTTTCTGCCATAATCGGCTGGTAAACTGGGTGCCCCGGTCGGACACGGTGCAAGTCGGGATGCCATGCAGTCATACGATCTCATCAATATAAACCTGGGCGTACTGACCAAATCCAAAAGTGATCTTCACCGGCAGAAAGTGAGCCTCTTTTGTCAAATGATCTACAATCACCCATATAGAGTCATACCCTCTACTGGTCCTAGGTAGACCCACAATGAAGTCCATGGAGACCTGTTCCCACTTCCACTCAGGAATAGGAAAAGGCTGTAACTCGCCGGCTGGCCTCTGGTGCTCGGCCTTGACTTGCCGACAAGTCAGGCATCTTGATACGAAGTCCGTAACATCCTTCTTCATCACGTCCCACCAGTAAACCTCTCTCAAATCATGGTACATCTTGGTGGAACCTGGATGAACACTGTATACTGATCTGTGTGCCTCCTCAAGAATATCACGCCTCAGTCCCTCAGAATTTGGTATCCACAGTCGAGTCCCAAATTAAAGTATCCCCTGATCATCAATCACGAACTCGGAAACTCTGCCCTGCCGAATCTGCTCGATAATCTCTAAAATACGGGCATCACCGGAATGTGCCTCGCGAATACGGTCAAGTAACTGTGGGCATGCTCTGAAATGGGCCAGCTGTCCCCCGGTAGGAGTAAACTCGAACTACACTCTGCTGTCACATAAAACCTGCCAATCCGCCGTCGACTGCATCTGTACTGCGCTCAAACAAGATAGGCTACCTCCGGGCCTCCTACTCAAAGCATCTGCCACCACATTCGCCTTGCTCGGATGGTATAGAATCTCGCAGTCATAGTCTTTTACCAACTCTATCCAACGACGCTGTCTTAGATTTATATCTCGCTGCTGAAAGATATATTTCAAGCTCTTGTGGTCTATGAATATCTGGCACGACTCGCCGTATAGGTAATGTCTCCAGATCTTGAGTGCAAACACCACTCAGCCATCTCTAAATCATGAGTGGGGTAGTTCTGTTCGTGTTTCCTCAACTGCCGAGAAGCATACACGATAACTCTATCGTGCTGCATCAATACACAGCCCAGCCCCACTCGAGAAGCATCATAATATACCACAAAACCGCCCGATCCTGAAGGCAATGATAACACTGATGCAGTAGTCAGACGAGTCTTCAACTGCTGGAAGCTATCCTCACATGCCTCGGTCCAATCAAAAGGAACCCCCTTCCGGGTCAACCCGGTCAACGGTGCCGCAATACGGAAGAAATCTTTGACAAAACGTCGAAAATAGCCGGCCTGACCTAGAAAGCTGCGAACCTCTGTAACTGATACCGGTCTGGGCCAACGCTGAACTGCCTCGATCTTCTTCGGGTCCATACAAATACCATCTCTCGTCACCACATGACCCAAGAAGTCGACACTGTCTAGCCAGAATGCGCACTTGGAAAATTTGGCAAACAGCTGATGTTCCTTCAAAGTCTGCAATGTGATACGCAAGTGCTGCTCGTGCTCCTCCCGGCTCCGAGAATAAACCAAGATGTCGTCAATGAAAACAATGATGAACTGATCAAGATATGGACTGAATACATGGTTCATCAAGTCCATAAATGCTGTCGGGGCATTGGTGAGCCCGAACGACATCACCAAGAACTCGTAATGACCATATCGTGTACGGAAAGCGGTCTTCGGAATATCCTCCTTCCGAACCCGCAACTGGTGATAACCCGACCGTAAATCAACCTTCAAGAAATACCCCGCACCCTGGAGCTGATCAAATAAGTCATCAATGCGGTGTAGGGGATATCTGTTCCGCACAGTAACCCGGTTCAGCTGACGATAATCGATGCATAAACGCATACTACCGTCCTTCTTCTTAACAAACAGGACGGGAGCACCCCAAGGTGAAACACTCGGTCGGATAAGCCCTTTATCCAACAAGTCCTGTAATTGATCCTTGAGCTCTTTAAGCTCCGCCAGGGCCATCCAATAAGGCGGTATAGAAATAGGCCCTGTGTCGGGGATCAAGTCAATGCAGAACTCAATCTCGCGCTTTGGTGGTAGACCAGGCAGCTCGTCAGGGAATACATCAGGAAACTCTCTCACCACCGGGACCTGGTCCAACGGAACCTCTGTGGCACTAGTATCACAAACATAAGCTAAGAATCCCTGACACCCTTTCCGCAAGAACTGACCGACGCGAAGAGAAGAAATCAAGATGGGAAGGGTAGCGCTACGATCTCCCTGAATAACAAGAACCGTCTCACCAAGAAAGCTGAATCTGACTGCTTTCTCACGGCAGTCCACAGAAGCCTAACAGATGGCTAGCCAGTCCATACCAAGAAGAACGTCGAAATCTAGCATATCGAGGAGAATCAAATCAACTGAAGAATCCCTCTCCCCGATACGAACGGGACACGATCGGTACACAAAACGAGAAACAAACGACTCGCCTACCGGAGCAATAACAAACAAGCGGCTGATCTAACGAAGAAGACTCTCTGCCCAACCTCAGTGCAAACTAAGTGGATACATAAGAATGTGTGGAGCCTGGATCGAATAATACCCATGCATCGAAAGAACATACTGGCAGAGCACCTATCACGACGGCATTGGATGCCTGTGCAACCTAGGGAGTCAAAGCAAACACTCGGGCCTGTCCACTACTAATAGCTGGCTTTCCAATGCCTCTGCCTCTATCTCCTCGTCCTCTCTGAACAGGACCGCCATGCCCACGACCTCTAGGAGCATCTGCCTGGCGTGGAGCATCATCAGGGGTAGGAAGTCGAGCTCTCTGAGGAAGTGGTGAAGGTGGTAAGGTCACATGTGGCACTGTCGCCACGCCCTGGCGCCTCATAGTATAGTCTCTGATACGATGGTACCGACTCCCGCACCGAAAACATCCTGGCGACGACTGCTGGGTCTGCGGATAAGAACCAAATAACTGACCCCGTCTCAATCCTCTGCCGCCACCATCTCCCAGAAAGAATCTATCACGGTGTCTACCCACCTGCCGCTGGGCTGGCGTATCAGTACGAATCCACTTCGACCCAGAAACGACCAAAGTCTCAGAAATGCGCTCCTCCAAAAGTAAGGCTGCATCCATCGCGACTGCGTATGTGTCAAAGTGCCGGGTGCCGATGGTAAGGAATAACTGTGTGTCAAGTTCTCGCACAAACCTTTTTATCCTTTTCTCTTCAGTGTTTACTAGGTACGGAGCATGTCGGGACAACTGAGTAAACTGTATATCATAGTCGGACACTGTCATCCCAGGAGTCTTGTGCAAAGACTCAAAACTACGGGCTCGAGCATCTCGAACACTCTTCGGAAGAAAACGTGCAAGAAATGCAGCTGTGAACTTGTCCCAAGTCATAGAAGATAGACCTGCAGCTCGGCCTCTCTCTACTGAATCGTACCATGTCTGAGCAAGGCCCTCCAAACGAAAACTCGCAAACTCCACCCATCTATCATCAGAACACATCAACGAACGGCAAATCCTGGCCATCCTATTGAGAATGCCTGCGGGTCCTTTGTCACATCCGTGCCGGTAAAGGCTGGAGGTCTCAACCTCATAAACTCCTGTAATGATACGAGGATAGTCGCAGTAGTAGCAGGAACAACAGTCTGGGCAGCAGGTACAATCATGGTCTGTGCTGTGGAAGGAACGTCCTCAGATCTCTGTGCCTGACTGGCCTCAACTAAAGATCCCATCATCTGTAGTAACTCCTGCATACCGGCCTCTAATCTGGCAATACGGTCTGGAGAAAGCGGATCAATCTGACCCTGAGGGGTTGATTTATGAGATTTAGCGTGCTTGCGCCTTCTAAAAGATAGATCAAAAATATTTGTAACCGCAATCAAGAACGGCGTCGCATGAAGCTAGCCGGTGAGTACGGGTCGGTCCACAGGGATGTTGTGAATTTCCGATTCGCCCTTACGAGTTAATTCCGAAGGTTGTTCGGATTAATTATTAAATCTAAAAACCTAATTAACCTAGGGCAATTATCTAGATCTACTCTTGCTAGGGCTAGGTTTAGGGATGGTTTGGAAATGTAATTAAATCTCACCGCTTTCAATACCCGAATGAAGATCTGTGAGGAGTTATGGTAATTATCAATAAAGGGGCTTAGATCCGTTCGGGAAGGTGTTCCTTCCTCTAGGTTCTTGTCCTTCCTTTAGAGATCCTTACCCTAACCTCCATGGAAAACACCACAACCGGGCCTTTACACTACGGTGTCATCGTTACCTCGAGGGGTAGGATGCCGTAGGGCGCGGTATGTGCGTGTATGCATGGAGTTCTATTGTAAATATTTGGTGGGTAAGAAAGGGATGAGAGATCTCATCTCTCAAAATCCTTCCTCAAAGCTACACCCTAAACAAGTTCCTAGGGCATGAAATTAAATCTACCTAGGGCAAGAAATTGAAATCTACACTAGGGCAAGAAATTAAATTTACTTACAGATGCATCCCTCCAATCGTCCATGCAGGGTTGTCAGATCTGAATTTCAGAATGGAGAAGAAACACCGATGCTCTCCAAAAAGGATTTCTGAATTTTTATTAAAAGGAGGCATAAAGTTTACAATGAATTAGAGTCCCTATTTATAAAAGATAGGAAACCCTAGGTTACATCTTGAACCGCATGTCTAAATTTACAAAAATAGCCCTAGGTTGACTAGTCAGTGCCGCCCATGAGAAATGGTAAAATTTTCTACCACTAAATGCTCTAGCCTGCCGCGGAACCGCGGCCCAAGGTCCTGTTTGGCCGCGGTTCCGCGGTCAACAAGGAGGATTGGACTTTGAGCTTTCTGCTATAGCTTCAGGATCTTTTGGGCTTCAATATTTAGTGGTTCTTTTCTCAATTGGGCTTCTACGTTGGTTCTGGATCTCCAGTGAACAAATTATAATGGATCTTTTAACCGTTTGCCTTATTATTTTGGACCTTGCCTTGCCTTGTTGATTGTGAACTGTTCTTTGATGTAGGCTTGATCAAGAGTCCTCTGTTTGTTGGTCAAAAGTCCATATTTTCATTGTCTTTACATCGTTTTCACTGTTTTCTGTCCAAGAACCTGTAACCTGTAACATGTAGCAGACATGCGTCAAAAGTACCTGTTTATTTATAAAAAGAATAAGAATGGGGAATATAATAATGCAATATTATGGTGTGAACAAATACCCCCAAACTTATCTTTTGCTCGTCCTCGAGCAAACTTATTTTTATTCACTAAAATCCTAACCGCACTTTCACAGGGAAACGCGATTGCACTGAGCACGTGCAACAAGCCGTTAAACCTCTAGGTGTCCCTAGTAGGAGGAGTGTTGTCTCCTGAGGGTTTTCAGTGGATTACACCCACAAAATCCTATCAATTCGGCTTTTCGACTTTTATTCTCCAATTAGGTTTTCTAACTAGGAATTCTATTATCTTATACTTGTAAATTACTCACCCACATTCTTCACACTTCTTCATTATTTAACTTAAGATTATATATGTTTCGCAGACCTACTTAGTTTTCGGCATTTCTTAAGTTTTCCTTCTAGGGTTCCATCTCCACTTAGGAATTTCTATCAACTCTACTAAAGATATAAGTTCTATTCTTCATCCCTTTCTCTCATCTAAACTCCAATTACATATCCTTACGTGTGTGTATAGATCACCCCTACACTTGGAAATTCAAATCAAGCAATCATACTCTCGTCCATTGTCCAAAGCACTTATTAATTAGTGAATTTTTAAATGAAATTTGCTTACACATCCTTCATGCGACCGTTAATACTTCTTGAGGTACCAACAACCGATTACAAGATGCGTTAGCACTTTAAAGCGTACTTCCTAGTCTTGCAACACCCAAGGCTTTAGCAGTGACTCCCAAACCAGTTAGTCTAAGGCACTAGGTGATGAAGCACCCTTGCTAAATATTTTTTTTCTATTTTTTACAGCCTTAAGTAATCACAAAAACCAGTGTTCATTTTTTTTCCCTCTTAATTCACTTTTTTTCTTTTATTTTCATTTTCTTCGTACTAAGGACTTTAGACAAGAGTATTTCAAGGTCTCTTCTACTATTCCAAGTTTCAAGGTGCGTGATTGTGCAAATTGTAGGGTATACATTTTCAGAATCTAGACTTAAGCTAGGAACTATTTTTCAAACTTATACTCTAATAAGAACATCAATACTCTTCCCTTGTTTCGACTTAGCCCAAGAAGTGAACTTAAAATTTGCCCATTTCTAAATAAACTACAAGGCATATACTTTCTACCGCTAAACTTTAAAGAAGGTTATTTTTAGGGTTTTTTAATTTACTAAGTCTAAGATCTAGTTGTTCCTAGCCAGTTAACCTATTTATCAAACTCGAGTCAATTAGCCAAAATTAAATACAATAATTTTTATAATTTTTTTGAATTTTTCAATTTTTATGGGTTTTCAAATAAGTATGCAAATGCAAAAAATATATACAAATGAATGCGAAGAAAGAAGACGTACTGAGCATACCCCCAAATTTGAACTTGACAGTGTCCTCACTGTCATGCTAAACCAAGAGGGTCAAAATACCGGCACTCCCCTGTTTATTTATTTATAATTTTTTTTTATATTTTTAATGTTTTGAATTTTTTTTTAATTTTTTTATAGAAAAAGAAAACAAAAAATATATATACATATATACAATAAGGTTCCCCCCAAACTTAAACTTGGCCTTACACAAGCCAAAGGTTAGCACCAACCATTCAAAAATCTTATCATAGTAATGGCCGAGTTGGTGAAAGAATGGAGTAGAAAGAAAAGAGATGAGAAACACACGAGACCGAATGGGAAGAAGAGAATATGGTCTCGGTGAGGGAGAAGAATGGCGGAAAGAAGAAAGAAGTGTAGCACGATCTTGAGGGTGTAAATCGAGTGAATAAATTAGCGCAATTTGTGATGACCGATGTGTTAAATGCGATTGCGCTAACCTATCAACCCGTCGAGAAATGGGGTCAAATCCCTCAAGATTCGCAAGAAAACATAGGTACGCTGAACTTGGTATCGGAGATGAAAGCGTAAAAGTCATTTGTTCGGTCGGAACAATGGGAAAGACGAAAGGGAGTGACTTAGGGATAATATCTTTCTCACTGTAGTAAACTGTTTCGAACTTGAAGGATTCCATTAATGGTTCAAAACTACTATAATCAATCGAGTCTGATGGCTCATCTGAAAATGTAAAGGACTCAAACTCGGGCGGTGAGTCATCAACATCGTCCGAAAAAGTGAAACACTCGTAGGTGTTATCGTCTGTGAGAATTGTGTCAGATTCAAAGGAAAAGGTTTCAAGCTCACAGTCTTCAAGCGGGGTCGGTACGATGGGAAGGAGGGAGGGTGATATAACAGTCAAAGGTTCCTGAGGATGAATTGGAAAATCAGACACATCAAACAAAAATGATTCAACCTCAATATTATCCTCAAGACTCTCCTCAATACTATCCTCAATATTTAACTCATCCATGCCATTATCATCAAAATCAAGACGCATATGAGATTTGGGAGAAACATTTAATAACTCGGGATGATGATTTGAACATAAAATTTCAATCAAAACGACAGGTTCATCATCCAAAATATTCCCGGCGTCTATATCCTCAATCAAGTGAAAATCAATTTCTTTAGACACCTCCTCAAAAGTATGGATATTTATCAATTTGGGTTCTAGAGTGGAGGTGTAAAGGTCAAACGGATTAGGTGCGGTTTCACTCGAAAGGGGTTCTTCACAATTTGGCAAATCAAGCACTACAAAATCACACAACTCATCATTTTGGACACATGTTTGAAAATTGGAGTTGTTGGATTCAGTTGGATATGGATAGGTTTGATTTGGAAATCCTCTCACATTCTCTCTCTGTCCAACCGCCTCCTCATACATTGGAAAATTTGGAGCTAGTCGGAAACTAGCTACCGGTTCACTCGGTAGCATAAGGGCGGCCATGGATGCTTCCACATTCCTCACCATTTTGTTTGTTGCAGCAATATAAGCCTCCAACGACTCTTCCAAACTAGACTTGGGTGGTGGGGGGTTTCGGTAAAAGATTCAGAATTGTTTGGATATGTGAAACTCCCAAAAGGCTGTGTAGAAACAGGGTCTAGTGACGGTGGGAAAGTCGGGTAGGACTGGTAGGAAATGGGTGGTTGGGCAGGGGTAAGGTCAACATATGGATAAAAAGGTGAATAGTCGTGTGGATCCCTAAAACTAGATGAGTGGAGAGGGGTGAAAGATCGGCTGCGAGATTGAGCAATATGCTCAGCAATGGACATCGGCCTAGGAGTTACAGCAGCACTTGAAAAAGTGGTGTCAACATACGAAGGTGGTGAAGGTTGACTCGGTTGACACAAAGTGGGTTGAAAAGTCAAACTATTTTTCCTAGACGCCTCTATTTGATCTTTCAAAGATTTTTTTGGCAAGGAAGGATCGTCTTTAAATTGACCGAACAAATTAACGTACGACTCAAAATTGGTTCGGGATACCAAAGTTCGACTAATGATTTATTGTGTGGGGTGCCCATGTTAGAAGAAAGGGGAAAAGAAAGAAGGATGGTTGGTGGTGCAAGGATTTATTTGGGGCTAAAAAAGTTTTGCAAGTTTCTATCAAAATTTTCCTTATTTTTTTTATTCTTTTTCTCTTTATTAGGAAAAATTTGTTGCAAAAAGATTTTTAACACAAGATATGCATCAACAAAATATTACTTGCAATCTAATTTCATTTCAAGCGGGGCCCAAAAAATCCTGCACAAGATTGTTATATGGAAGAGAATATATTTTTAAAGCATACAAAATCTTGCAGGCATTATTCAGAAAATATATTAAAATTTGCAGAGGAGAAATAACAGAGAGCTTACAGTGCAAATTTCATCACCTGAAGACACCATAAGGCCGCGTTTCCGCGGTTTAAATGCATTAATGCCGCGTTTTCGCGGCGGTCTCGTCAGCACGAACCCCCAAAAAATTTCTGACGTTTTGATTCTCCAAGATGGCCGCGGTTCCGCGGCCTAAGGTGGGTTTTAGCCGCGGAATCGTGGCGGTTTGGGGGAGTTGGGTCTCCAGAAAAATTCTTCTATTCTGTTGATCAAAATCTCTTCTGTTCCGATATTTTATTTCCTGTTTTGCTTTCTGGAAATTTCCAGATCCGATTTTGTATATCTTGCAAAAATTCACACAACAAAGTATCCCTTCCAAAAATAACAGATTATATATTTTTTAAATATTTTTTTGGATTTTTTAGATTTTTATGATTTTTTTTTAATTTTGATTAACCCGAAATTGCGAAAAGGAAAGTTCTACGCCATCCCCGGCAACGGCGCCATTTGATTTATGAGATTTAGCGTGCTTGCGCTTTCTAAAAGATAGATCAAAAATATTTGTAACCGCAATCAAGAACGGCGTTGCATGAAGCTAGCCGGTGAGTACGGGTCGGTCCACAGGGATGTTGTGAATTTCCGATTCGCGCTTACGAGTTAATTCCGAAGGTTGTTCGGATTAATTATTAAATCTAAAAACCTAATTAACCTAGGGCAATTATCTAGATCTACTCTTGCTAGGGCTAGGTTTAGGGATGGTTTGGAAATGTAATTAAATCTCACCGCTTTCAATACCCGAATGAAGATCTGTGAGGAGTTATGGTAATTATCAATAAAGGGGATTAGATCCGTTCGGGAAGGTGTTCCTTCCTCTAGGTTCCTGTCCTTCCTTTAGAGATCCTTACCCTAACCTCCATGGAAAACACCACAACCGGGCCTTTACACTACGGTGTCATCGTTACCTCGAGGGGTAGGATGCCGTAGGGCGCGGTATGTGCATTTATGCATGGAGTCCTATTGTAAATATTTGGTGGATAAGAAAGGGATGAGAGATCTCATCTCTCAAAATCCTTCCTCAAAGCTAAACCCTAAACAAGTTCCTAGGGCATGAAATTAAATCTACCTAGGGCAAGTTATTTAAATCTACACTAGGGCAAGAAATTAAATTTACTTATAGATGCATCCCTCTAATCGTCCATGCAGGGTTGTCAGATCTGAATTTCAGAATGGAGAAGAAACACCGATGCTCTCCAGAAAGGATTTCTGAATTTTTATTAAAAGGAGGCATAAAGTTTACAATGAATTAGAGTCCCTATTTATAGAAGATAGGAAACCCTAGGTTACATCTTGAACCACATGTCTAAATTTACAAAAATAGCCCTAGGTTGACTAGTCAGTGCCGCCCATGAGAAATGGTAAAATTTTCTGCCACTAAATGCTCTAGCCTGCCGCGGAACCGCGGCCCAAGGCCCTGTTTGGCCGCGGTTCTGCGGTCAACAAGGAGGATTGGACTTTGAGCTTTCTGCTATAGCTTCAGGATCTTTTGGGCTTCAATATTTAGTGGTTCTTTTCTCAATTGGGCTTCTACGTTGGTTCCGGATCTCCAGTGAACAAATTATAATGGATCTTTTAACCGTTTTCCTTATTATTTTGGACCTTGCCTTGCCTTGTTGATTGCGAACTGTTCTTTGATGTAGGCTTGATCAAGAGTCCTCTGTTTGTTGGTCAAAAGTCCATATTTTCATTGTCTTTACATCGTTTTCACTGTTTTCTGTCCAAGAACCTGTAACCTGTAGCAGACATGCGTCAAAAGTACCTGTTTATTTATTAAAAGAATAAGAATGGGGAATATAATAATGCAATATTATGGTGTGAACAGGGGTAGGCGTATCATCCCGCTCGATCCTCGTCTCAGACGAGCCCGCTCGAATCTCATCCCTAGCGGCAGCCCTCTGGGCCCTCGTAGTCTTTGGCGGCATCGAAGCTGGAATAAAAAACATGAGCGATAAGAACATTGCAATCGAATCAAGGGATGCATGGAATCAAGAAATGAAATATGAGCAATTATGTCCTAAGATCACTTATGCAGAGTACCGTATCGTAAGTATGCCGCAGAACATACACACGCTACGCCACTCTGCTTAAGTCACCTACTCCATCTACCAAGGGTCGTCCTACACTCAGAAAGGTAAAGCCTATAGCTCTGATACCAACTTTTTCACGACCCGAAGGTACGGAACGTGACTGGCATATAGATTACATGATGTCTCAAGACGTAACGTAACCTGAGTCAGCCAAAGCCCAGAAAATCTAAACCAAAATCAACAAGAGTGAAGGAAAACTTTTATGAGAACGATTTTAAACCAATTAAGCTACATTAACCCCCTTTTTAAAAAATGTCATAATTTACCAAAAATTTCGGCAGAGTCTCCTTTGTAAATACTGGCCCCAAAACGGGTACAACAAGAATATATAAACCTGTAATGATATAATGGCATCCCCAAGCGGGAGCTAGCTCCTCGCCCAAGGCGGATCACAACCACATGCAATTTATATATAACATCAAGCAAATAAGCATAAAGAACGCAAATATAAGAAAAACATAACGTCGGCTCAAGTGAGCTCGACCCCACAAAAACAACATATACACAAATCTCTCGGTCTCATCACTAGGTCGCATATACAATAGAAGAAGTGGTAGATGGAGAATACTAGATACAATGATAGTACAAAAGTGTCCTCACAACCCACCTACGAGCAATGTCGCGAGTCCGAACAAAAGAAGCCAATGAAAAGATACACCCGCCGCAGCAAGGCTAACGGGTCCGACCTGCAAGACACTGTGGCACAACGGGGGTGAATTGCCAGCTCGTGAGTAGTAAGTAACATCTAATAAGGCTATCGTAAGAATGCACGCAAATGTGTCACAACCTGCACATCTAGATATGATGCGATGCTACTAATATGTATACACATGGATGCAAAATCAATACAAAATCTTTAAGTGTTTAGTACTATGATATCTGCATTTTTAACTTAGAAAAAAAATGTCTGTACAATAGCTAAGGTATCATAAATGAAATCATCCGAAAATCGCGTCATGCATCGACACAGAATATGGATATAAATCTGCCTCAATGTATCACTATGTCAATGTATCAATACCTCGGGCTCCGTCTGTTAGTTGTATGTATGCCCTAGAGGCCAGTATTGTACAGATGATGTATATTATATTGGATGCTTGGACATATATAGAGAGGACTTTCTCGCTCGTCATGATAGTATGCTATCTGGTTGCTCTTTACTTTAACATGTATACATGTCTCTTTATACTGTTTTATTGTTACATGTTGGTAAAGCCCTTAGGATGTGTACTTGACTACCTGGACTATGATGCGGATCATACTAGTGGGGACATGGTAGTCCATAAGTACATCCTTCAAGGTCCCTAGTCATGGATGTATCGAGACGGGGCATCGATATACCAGAGTAGACTAGCGTATATGCTTCTCGACCCATGAGATGGGCGATGGATGATCCCATATCCATTAGTGTTTGACATCAGAGATGGTATACGGGTGCTCAGTGGAGACTGGGTACACTGGACGGACTCGCCGAGAACTCCCAGATGGTATTATACCTCACGTCAGATGGCAGTTCTCTGGTGACACTTGTGCAGGTTAGTCTGTAGACCCGAGATCGTCATAGAGTCTCGTGTGATTCCCACTGTGCTTTGATTTCCACCTTACCACGTCCATGAGGGCGTGCAAAACAGTGGTTTTTGGGTACAGTCCCGAGTCACATGGAGGCAATGAGCGATAGGAGGGGTTTCGTCTCTCCCGGTATTGGGGGTTGATGTTGCGCAGTGCTCGATTAGCCGTAACAGGAAAGTCCCTGGCCAGGGTTGTTCAGAAATTTACTGGTAAGTGTTACCAGTAGTTTCTCGACCCGTTATGAGCCTCACATCGGCACGACTTATCGGTTATTGGGGTCTGACGTTTACCACCCCTAGACTTGATATGCGACATATCAGACGAGGAGACCGGACTGTACGGGAAGTGTTACCGGCTGGCTTTCACAGGAGTTGGAGCGGGCTTGCTTGCTGATCTTCTGATCGCTCAATACCCGGGTAGCCGTTACGTCCAGCTAGTACCGCTGACGGCTTGTGGGTGCGTGATGTGATCATCACCTACTGCCGGCGTATTGACGAGTCTTTAGAGTCCTACACAGAGGTTTTACTGGCTCAGGCAAAACGAAATAGGAGCGCATATGAGATATGTGCAAGACCGAGAATAATGCGTGTATGTGATACCGTATTATATTCTCGTGACTTTTAGTATCGGTCGGTTATATATGATATGACCGGGTTATCGAATCAAGTGTTGATTCGATAAGTCGATACGATGGATGTTAGCCGGTTATATGAGATATGACCGGATTATTAAGTCAAGTGTTGATTTAATAATTAAGTGTATAATTGTATATTAGATATACTAGTTTACATTTACTAACACATGTTCACTTAGGGTTTTTTCTCACTTGTACACATTTTTACTATATATATGATATATATAAAATGTGTTGTATTTTTGTATCATGGTTGATGATACATTACACATGGGTGTATGAGACTTACACTATGCTAATATTTATTTTGGGTTTTTAATATCTAAAGTAATTACAAAATCAAGAGGAGGATTAGAAAATGCATGAAGCTTGTGGAAGCTTGTGGATGCATTGACTAATTCAACTTGGTTTTGTTTTTATTATGGATATTTCTTAACCCAACCATAACCATTAGCCAAGGGTTAAGTCTCTACAAGGGTTAGTATATGATACTCACTCACCATGGTTACTCTTCTTACTTGATCATTATCCTCATCTCTTTCTTTTCTTCTCCTTCTTCATTGTGAGAAAAAAGAAAACTAGGGTTTGATCCAAAGTGAGAAACAAAGTGAGAAACAAAATTCTAAAGAGAACCCACTTCCTATTTCTCCATCCTCATCAAGACTAGCACTCTTGTATAGGGTGTTTCCTTCACTAATTCTCAAACTAGTGAAGTAGAAGCTTGAGTCGGAATTCCTTCGACGTAGATCATCTTCGGCCTCGGAGACTTCAAGCAAAGTCGCATCCCATGCGTCATGAAGCCATGCAAGAGCCCGGAAGAACCTTGATCGCAGCGAAGGGACTTCATCAAGGAGCTTTAGAAGCGAAGGACCGATCTACAAAGGTTGTATTTCGTATTCCCTTTAGAGTAAAGATGTTTACTTCCTAATTGTTTCGCCTAAACTCTAGTATACGATCTTGCTTAGTGTTATTCGGCACATAAAAATTTAATTTTGGCATGGTCGATGCCTTGTAGAGCCTCGTTAGTATGCCTAGTAACCCTACACCGTCAGTCTGAATCGACCCATATCATCCAATCTCACGACAACGGTCGGTATCCTCAGGCTATCCGCCGCGCCAGACATCACCGGTAGGTAGTCTTCCTCTGCTAGGCTCATCGTATACAACTCGAGATTCTTGCCCCGAGGTACCATACCAGGCCCACCATATACCCAAGACGGTTCATCTACTCCTCGAATCGGGTCTCGAAATCCAACAGAAAACATGAAAACTCATGGTGAACGACACATACATCATGAGAAAACCACAACTTTGTTTTTAAAAAAATGATAATAAGCTTTTATTAATTTCTTGCGGTTTCCCCCCAAAATCCAGAAATCTCATCGATACTGAAATCCTCAAAAAAATCATAATACCTAACATGTTGTATATGATAAATGCTTATGATATCAAAGGTATGCAATGTGATTTACAGCTAGGAATCTATGTAAAAATGATAATAAAGTGAGGTATATATGATTGCAATCCAATATATCATGTATGATGCAAGTATTTAATTTTGAACTAAGCAAGTTCTAAAGTGCTCGTGGCATGGAAATTACCAAAGACGTGTGTGTGTTCGCATGAATAGTGCGCGTGCATCATGAGCCAATGGTAATGGTGCTAGTGTCCTAAAAGGTGATATTACACATGTGTATATAGATAATCATGCGATGCCAGCAGATGAATAACTAGAAAGCTATGCATATGAATGCAACTACTACTAGGAACCCTAAATGTCGGGCGCCTCGCGCCATCCAGACGATCCCCCCATAGATGTGTACATCTACTCACCCGGACGCCTCGCTAATCTGATCCAACCACAGCTTTGCCTTTGCGCGCCGCGTCCGATGTTTCCGCAACCTTCTAAAATTGCACAACACAAAACATAAGATTACATATTCCTGAAACGACGCAAGGTCACAAAATAAAAGAATCAACGCTCACAAGTTAGGAACAACGTGCACTTGCTGCGTGGAATACACACGACAATCACTTTAACCTTAACTAGAATCGTCGTTCGAAACAACCGTCAAAACTAAAACCCGATCAAACCAATTTCGCATTCACACACCCTAAATGTCGTAGGAGATGCTAATAATTTAGTCAAGATATCAAAATTAATTCACCACCTAATTATATCCAAAACCTAGTAAGCACAAAAATTCCAAATTTAGTGCAAACATCGCGGATTAACGACAAAATGACCACAATCTAGCATAATCATCCAACCACACAACTAGCTAGCCACTACACTTAATTCAACCTATTTGAAATGCTTCAAACCCTAATTCCAAAATCAAACCCCTTTTCTTGAATTTCATAAACAAGAAATTACTATCGAATTAACACTTCAAAGTTCTATTTTAGCATATTTAAACTACAAATTAACCATTAGGTTAGCATTTTACCTCTCAAGTTTGAACCCTAGCTTGCACTTAGCCTCCAAAGATGCCTCCTTTCTCCATGTTTTAAACTAAATTGGGCTTGAGAAGAGATAGAATAAGGATTTGCTTTGAATTTGTGAAGAAATTTGTGGATTTTTAATGGATTTTGACATGAAATTTGAAGCAAAAAGAAATGGGAAAAATTGGGGAGCTGTAGAAATTAGCTCTCGACCAAGGGGGAGAGGAGGAAGTGTGTGTGTGAGTGTGTAGAAAATTCTATGAAGAAAGTATCTCTTAAGTGCAATAAATGTATATCACATCAATTTCTAATTAAAATTTCATTTTAATTCATTTTTTTGACCATAAAACCACAAATCTTGGAATGTCTTGATAAAATTTATGTTAACAGTAGGTTTTAGTTTGTAATGGTTCCTAAGTATGTAATTCACCCATTCAAATTTGTATTTATCACTAATTTAATGTATATTTAAAAGCATAAAATAATATTAAAAATAGTTAATTTAGGAAAAAAAATTAAATGACTAGAAATTTATAAGTGACAAATAATTAACCAATTTCTAGTAATTCTTATCTAAATTTTGTATAATTAGGCCTAAATTGAAAAATAATTATTTTCACTTTTTACGGAAATACCGATTATTTTACCGATTATCGAAAAACTACCTAAACGATTTTCAAAGAGTTGCAGTTGCTATGTTCAGTTGTTCTAGATGTTCCAAATTGCAAATTGCTTCAACAATATCTTCAGATCTGCAACAGTCCAAAATGGCTTCAAAAACAATTCTTTTGACCTTATCTCCCTCGAGCTCCGCACACCCATTAAGTTTTGTGCTGCCATTCTCGTGCTCTGTGCTTGTCCGAGACACGAATGACCACTGTCATTTGTCTTGTCTCTGAAACTGGTAAGCGGCACTGAACGGATATGGATGACCGGAACCCGGGTTTTATCTGTTGGCAACAGATGTTCTGGATTTGGGCATAACAGTGAAGATTTTGTATCATTTGCGTTATTTTGGACTAGGAACTTGTAGCCTGTAAATATGTCGCAAACACGGATTAAAAGCACCTGCCTATAAACAAACGAGCATAAGAATGGGCGGTATTAAATGTAATATTTTGGTATAAACAAATACCCCCAAACTTAACTTTTGCTCGTCCCGAGCAAAACCAATTATTCACAAAAATTCCTAACCTCACTTTTGCAGGGAACGCAATTGCACTGAGCTTATGCAACAAGCCGTTAAACCTCTAGGTTTCCCTAGTGGTAGGAGTGTTGTCTCCTGAGGGTTTTCAGCGGATACCACCTATAAAATCCCGTCAAGCTAGTTTCATAAGTTAATGTCGATTCTACTCTTACGGTTTAGCATCTAAGTCAGAAACTCTATCATCCTAAATTAGAAATATCCAACGCTTATATTTCACACCTCCTATTTATTCAACCCCAGATCCTATATGTTTTACAGTTTAGAAAGATCTCGGTTTCTCTTGAGTTTTCCTTCTAAAGTGTGGTCTCCAATCTGGAATTTTTATCATCTTTACGGAAAACATAAGTTTTATTCTTTATTCCTATCTTTCCTCCAAACATCAATCGTATACCCCCTACGTGTGTAATTTTTCACCCCTGCACTCAAGAATTCAGTTCAAGCTATAGTACCCTTGCCTTAATGCCTAATACTACTTATTTTCCTTTAATGATGGACGGTTTTGCTCACACATCTTTCATGCGACTATTAATGCTTCTTGAGGTACTAACGACCGATTACTGAATGTGTGAGCTTAAAGCGTAAATAGCATTTTCCAGGTCTTGACTTTATTTATTTATTTTTCTTTTCTTTATTTTTCTTTTTCAAGACCGGATATATTTTTTTTTCAATGATGCTCTTTTGGTGGTTAGCTTTAAATACCGTTTTTTTCTTTCATACTAGGTTTTCAGGCAAGAGTATTTCTAGATATCCTCTATTATCCCAAGTTTCAAGGTGGGTGTATGTGCAGTTGTAGGGTATATACTTTCTAAATTTGAACTCAAGAATAGAAACTATTTTTCAGACTTATCTTTTCGTAAAGCTTCAATAATTTCCCTTCATCTTGACTTAACTCAAGAACTGAACTCAAGATTATCTATTTCTCAAATAAAACTGTAAGGACGTATAATTACCAAGGTTAAACAGAAGGAGGGTTATTTTTAGGGTTTTCAATTTCTAAGCCTAGGATTTAGTTATCTCTAACATATCAACTAAACTTTCGGAATAAGAATCTAAGTTACCATATTAGCTAACTTGACGACAAAGTTTTTATTTTTTTGGAAATTTTTTCGATTTTTGTGGGTTTTTAAATATGTATGCAAATGCAAAATATACAAATGATTGCGAAGGAAAGAAAGCTTACCGAGCATACCCCCAAACTTAAACTTGATAGTGCCCTCACTGTCAGGCTACACCAAGAGGGTCAAAATTGTCGGCGCTCTCCTGTTTTTTTTTGTTTTGTTTTACAAAAGAAAAAGCAAACAACAAATATATACACAAAAAAGGTCCCCCCAAACTTAAGTGAAACGGTGTTGCCACAGTTCAAGCGTTGAAGTTCAGAGTTAGGGGGGAGAGAACAATATTAATCTATACAAGCCTTACACAGGCCAAATGTTAGCACCAACCATTCAAAAATTTTATCGTTATAATGGTGTAGTTAGTGAAAGAATATGGAGAGGAAAGAAATGGAGAATACGTGAGACCGTATGTGAATAGAGGTGGTATACGGTCTCGGTATATGAGAAGAAGAATGGCGGAAAGGGAAAAGAAATGGAGTACGAACCTGAGGGTGAAAATGGAGTGAATAAATTAGCACAATTTGTGATGACCGATGTGTAAAAAGCGTTTGTACTAATCTATTAACCCGTCGAGAAATGGGGTCAAATCTTTCAAGATTCGTGAGAACACATGAGTACGTCGAACTTGGTAAACCAGACATACGAAATGAAAATAATACGGTGTCTTGCAAGGTCTGAACGATGGTAAGGATGAAGGGGAGTGATTGAGGAAGGGTATCAGGTAAGGGTTCAGGAGGGTGTACACAGTCAGTGGAAGGGACATGATGAATTGGAAAATCCGACTCATCAAGTATAACTAGTTCGTCCTCAAAACTATCCTCAAGAGTCTCCTCAAAATTTAGCTTATCCATGCATTTATCATCAAAATCCAGACGCATATGGAGTTCTGGAAAAACAGTTAATGACTCGGGATGATGAATTGGAGAGAAAACTTAGCCAAAGCTGTGGGTCCATCATCCGAAATATTCTCAGCGTTGATATCCTTAATCAAGTGCAAATCAATATTCTCAGCCACCTCATCAAAAGCATGGATATTAATCAATTCAGGTTCTAAGATGGATGTGTAGAGGTCAAAAGGTTTGGGATTGGTTTCACTCGAAAGGATCCTTCACAATCCGGTAAATCAAACACTATAAAGTTGCACAACTCGTGAAACATTCTATCGGCTATTTGTGATTCATTTGGGACAATCGATAAACATTCAAAACCGGAGTTGTGGGATTCAATTTGGGACGGGTAGGTTTGATTTGGAAGGGTGTACAACTCACTTTCTCTACTCAAATTCTCAACCTGTCCTACCGCCTCATCATACATTAGAAAATGTGGAGCTAGTTGAAAACTGTTGGAGATAGTGCCCTCATAGTCAATTATTGGATCACAGGTACGTGATTGCAATGATTGCGGAGGACCTATACCGGTATGACAGTCTTACTCGAAATGATAGTATGCTATCTGGTTTGCCTTTATCAGTCGTGTACATGTTCAGGTGACTGATTGCATGTTACACTTTGATAGAGCCCTTAGGATCTTGCTTTACTACCAACAGTATGATGGCGATCATATACCTGAGAGTTGGGTAGTTTATACGCATATCCTTAATTGTGGTCCCTAGTCGTGGGAATTTCGAGACAGGGCATCGATACTCCGGAGTAGACTAGTGTGTACAGTCGAGACCCCGACGAGGGGGCGGTGGCCGGTCTCACAAGCCACTGGTGTCAGTTGGATCACCTAAGATGTATACAGGTGCTCATTGGGTTATGAGTACACCGGACAGGACTCGCCGGGAATCTGCTAGTTAGTATTATATCTACCGTCAGATAGTAGTTCCCTGGTGACATGTGTAAAGGTTAGTTCATCGACCTGAGGTCGTCATTTGTCTCGTGTGAGTTCCCACTGTGCTTTGATTTCTATCCTACCACGGCTCAAAGGAGTCGTGCAAACAGGTAGCTTTTGGGTACAGTCCCGAGCTACATGGAGGCATGTGAGCGGATCGGCAGGGGATTCGTCTCTCCCGGTATTGGGGGCGAGATCGTGCTGTGTCTAGGAGAGCCATTACACAAATCCATGGCCATGGTAGGAGATTTACTGGTAGGTACTCCAGTAGTATCTCAGGGTGTTATTAGGCTTCGCTCCGACACGACTTATACTGCTATTGGGGGTCTGACGTTACTAGCCCCCTAGGCAGATATGCGATACTCATTGACGAACGGACCGGACTGTATATACATTGTCACTGTTAGGCTCAGTAGGGTTTTCGGAGGAGTTCGCTCATCGGTCTCCCTTGAGTTCGCTCCTCGGCCTCCTTTGAGGTCAGTCCATGGGCAGCCGTTACGCATAGCTAGTGCCGCTGACGGTTTGTGGTTAAACCCACTGCCAGGGTACTGACGAGTCATTAGAGTCCCCCACAGACAGTTTCCCAAGTTCGGGCGAAACGTTGTAGAGGCCGTATGGTTTTATGGCAGGGTTCGGAAAATGCACGTGCGTTTACGCACGTGTTATTTTTCGGGCAGATGATACTGGTCGGCTTTGGTTTAAGCCGGATCCGAGTATTATATTGAGTAGGTATAATATCTTTGTCTCAGTTGCATTTGTATTCGGTCGTAATACAAATGCGGGTATATTTATACAGTTTCGGGGTTGTCCTGAAATTCGTTTCAGGATCACTTTTGGAGGTTGCCAGTTTCCAGTTTTCTATCAGCCGTCTTTTAACATTCGGTTAAAGACGGATTTATCTTTTCTTCTGTTGAGGTGAGTCATCATTCTAGAAGCTTCTAGAAGTGGAGATGAGGCTAGTGAGTCATTAGTGCATTAATGGTGTCATTAATGCTTTTGGTGACTAGGTTTTTTGATTCAATGTATCTTTGTGACTCATTGTTTGCTTTAATGAGTTTTGTTATGCTTAAGATCTTTTGAAGTGAGAAGCTTTCTCTTGTGGTCACCCCCCTCTCCTACGGTCACCTCCCTCATGCTATAAGTGGCCGGCCCCCCCTCCTCACTCTCTCTCTTGATGGTTTTCATTTGGAAAAAGATTATGATAGATATTTGGGGTGCATGGAATTTTACAGTTCATTTCATTCCATCACCCGATTTCCACGGCAACTTCATTAACCGATCGTCCACGGATTTGGACGAAGTGAGACAAAGTCATCTACTCATTTTCTACATCATTCTTGGTCGTCTCTTTTAGCAAACTTGACGATCGAGTTGCCTCAAGTCAGAGGTGGGAGCCCGTTTAAAGAATCAGTGATGTGGTGCCACCTCGACGAGGATATCGGAGATCGACGAGATCGGAGCAGCCGCAACGGAGCGTGGGATGATGGTTAAAGAACGAAGGACTCGGATCGTTCGGTATAACCTTTCTACACTCTTTACAGTTTGTTAGTTTAGCAATAATGGCAGATCGGGGTTAAAGTATACGGTAGCGCCAGTTAAAAGTTTTTTTGTTCCGCATTTGGCGTCTGTAGACGGCCGGGGCGCTAGCGTAGACTTACAGTGGTATCAGAGCCTCACCATTTTGCTATACTAACTTGTGCTAACGCGTTTAAAACATCGATCGAACCGGAAATCGAAAATTACAAAATTCCAAGCCGACAGTTTCTGTTGATTTTAAATGGTCTCAAAAATTAATTCTACATGTCTTAAAAATCTGTGCAGGCTTTTCTAAGAACTACGACGAAATTTGGGCACGTGTCTCCACCAAAGAGCCGCAGAAACGCGGCTAAACCCATGGTTTAGCCGCGCATCCGCGGCCACGTGGTGAGCTCGTGCTCCCAAATTTTCTCAGTAGGTTCTCTGTTGGATTTTGTGGCTTTTGGTATATATCATTTGCGCCCAGGTTTTGTTACTGTTCACCAGTAAGCAGTGGGGCCCACTTTTTGATATTTGGTCTTTGGTCGATCAAAATTTAAACACGTTAGTTTACAGTGCTTACATTATATCTCCGACCGGGAATGTCATTTGATCGGTAAACCGCGTCTGATTGCTATAGTTCTTTTAGACGGGTTTGCGAACGTGACATTCGCGTTGATGTTCTGTGTTGTGCTGTGATGTTGCGGATTTGTCGTGGTGGATAGCAGTGTGCAATGGTAGTACAGTTTGTGTTTATTTGTACATTTGATATTGCGGGGCGAGCGTCCAACTTGTGGACTGCCGTCACTGCCTGTTGTATAATATTCTTTTGGGGCACGACCAGGTTGCGGTCGATGTACCTATTATACTATTTTTCATTACTGTACTAGGTTTTGCCCCGCGACGGAGTGCACGGATAGCCGGGTTCTGGGGGGCAACGGGTCCGCATCTCATGGCTTTGAGAGGCAGAGGGGTCCCACTCTAGAATTGGCAGACTATTCGCCGCACTCGTAGGGGGTACAGGTTGACCCAAGGAGGGGTGCCCAAGATTACCGGATTCCGTGAAGTGCTGGGTGGTCCATTCACTATGCTGTAGGGGGCTGCCTCGCTTCAGGTTTTGGCGGGTAACTTGCCGCACCCGTAGGGGTCTAGGTTTCATTGCACAGGCTATCCACACGACAGGGGAACGTCGGGTTTCAGCAGCGGCTCTGTGAAACTCGGGGATCCCAGATATCTGTATTGTTCTGTGATGCTTATTACTTTTCTGTAATGTTGCATATTATCACGCCTGGAGCGATTATTGTATATTGGTTTATATACTATTAGATGTTGTATATGTTTTACACCCGCGCTAGTCCAGTCCCCGCTCTGTCGTTAGTTAAGTAACCTAACGGGTGATGACGGGACCCAGTGACGAATGCGGATGGCATATACGTACATTTTATTTTCGTTCTTTTCTGGTGTGATTATTGATGGGACTGCGTTGATTCTGATCAACGAAAAGTTAAACAAACCTGTTTACAGTTGTTGGAACAAATTTAAAAAGTGTTATTGCAAAGACGTTTCCTTTTGTTATGCATAGCGGTATTCAGTGGAATATCCTGCACCTCATTCGACAGGGCAAGGGCCGATATCCCTTCACCGGGACTGACCCCTTGGGCAGAAGTTTGCGTCAGCGTAATAACTTCACTATAGTCGATTACAAGTTGCTTTGCATAGCGGTATTCAGTGGAATATCCTGCACCTCATTCGACGGGGCAAGAGCCGATATCCCTTCACCGGGACTGACCCCTTGGGCAGAAGTTTGCGTCAGCGTAATAACTTCACTATAGTCGATTACAAGTTGCTTTGCATAGCGGTATTCAGTGGAATATCCTGCACCTCATTCCACGAGGAAAGAGCCGAGATCCCTTTACCGGGAGTGACCTCTTTAGCAAAAGGTTTTCGCCACTATATTTTAAAAAGCTATCAGGTTCCTTCAGCGATATCAAGTTCACTACGCTAAAGGTTTTTCGCCAAAAACCAGCCGTAGCCCTCCGTCATTTCATATGGATGGTCAGTAGTATTCAAGCTATGTTGGTCTAGCCCTTAGCTAGGACATAGTGATTGGTAGCTGCTGGGGTGTTCACATGTTGCATAGATAGATGAGTTGGTTTGGGACAGTCGTACAGCCTTGTTGGCCCTTAGTCAAGGGCGAGTACGGGTGGGTTCAAATTAACAAGATAATGATGGGAAGAACTTGACATGTGACTTATGGTGGGCTGGCCCTTAGTCACGATCATAAGAGCATGGGGCAAAAACTTTATCGGGAGTTTCTAAAGAAACTGAAACTTGCCAAGTATGCGCATACCTTCTGGAGTATGAGTAACGTGGATGCATTCTATCACGTTATCATGCGATGAGAGTTGGATCCCTATTCCCACTGATGAGTTGGTTTACTCTTCGGGTAATCCCGATTGATTCTTCTTTAGGTTTGGAGGAGAATTTGACAGGACAGTGGGAGGTTTCCGGATTAGATAAAGTGATGACCATTCTGATCTAGGTTAGAGTGCACGCAGAGTGTTTCTTTTCTCTCTCTCTTTGGCAGCGACCTTTGACCGACCCTAGACTATGACTCAGTGACCAGGTTGACCGAACCTTCTTAAAATACTGGCTTTTGGATTGTCTGAGTTGCATAAGTCATTGCCACTCTTTCTTTTACCCTTTGCATTTCTCAGAACACCCGTATTGCTACGGATATCCACTTCCATTAGATAGATCCATCGTATGGTTATATACGAACTCGAAGGGACTTCTTCGAGGATGGATCCAGGTTCAGGAGAAATAGAATTGGTTTATTCAGTTGTCTTTTATTATCACCTTCTCTCAGGTTGCGAGAGCTCCTTGGTTTAGGAGAGTACACCTATTACGCTTATTGGATAGTCTTATTCCAAACCATAGGCTGGTGCCGAAAGGTAGGGAATGAAGAAAACCAATTAGCCTAAGTAGGGTGTGCAGAAGGTAATATGTAAAGACAAAGTAAAAGGGATTAGAAAGAGGGCAAAGTAAATTGCGACTGATATCATTCACGACCAAAACCGCGTACTTCATCGCCACTCCTATTTCACCTTTAAAGGAATAAGGTATTATTCAGTTTTCTTTTATCGTCACCTTCTCTCAGTTGCGAGTACTCCTTGGTTTAGGAGGGTACACCTATTATGCTTACTGGATAGTCTTCTTCCAAACCATAGGCTGGTGCCGAACGGTAGGGAAGGAAGAAAACCATTTAGCCTAACGATGGTGTACAGAAGGTAACGACTAAAGACAAGTAAAGGGATTTGGAGAGATGGCAATAAAATATACGGTTGAAGTCATGAATTGGATTATGGAAGAGGCATTGCTATGAATACCAGGATACCCCTACGAAACATTTTCATGTTTCAGTGCATTGTTAAAGAAAAACTGTTTTCCCGATTAGACACTTACTCTAAGGGTATGTATTTACCAGGTTTCATTCTCATATCTGTATGGTTTTACAGATGATGAGTGGGAGTAAGATATTGGGAATTAGGTAATCATCCTCATTATATCGGAATTCGTTGTAATTGGTGATATTTGAGGAAATCGCCAGGGTACAGTTTTCAACCTACGACGCACAGGTTTTGAGTTGTTCAACTCAGCGGACTTATACAGAGTATTGTATGTTGTCCAGTGTCCATCAGGACAAAGGGGTAGGTCCTCGTACTATGTTCTGTTTACTTATAACTTCTCTAGTATTTAGACGAGTGTTTCGTAGAAATACAAGGTCTAAGTTTTGAGAAGTTGTGGGTATAAGAATAAAGTAGAGAACCAGGTATCACAAGTATCGGGATTCTTCAAAGAGATCGAAGATGTAGATTCTTGTGATTGGTATTCAAATGATAGTGATGATTTTGAGAAACGTGTTTCTCTTTCAGGTTACTCATAATTGGATGGATTCCTAAGTTGAGTAATGCTGATTAGGCTCTTTCCATTAAGTTGATATGCACTGGAGACAGCTGCATGCATTGAATCTGGTTCCAATTAAATAAGTGCCAAAGTTTCTTTATTGGATATAGAATAGTTCGTACTTTAAAAGATATTAAGGTACGGGGAGTTGTCCAGCTTATGCTTAAAACCAGACTCTGGATAACTCAGGGCACGGTTCTGTGATGGCTGTTTGTGGGTTGACCCTGGTTATGACGAGGGTTGATATTCTACCATTTGGAAGATCAATAGTGATATTGTTCTTGACTCACCACAGTTTTAGTAAAATGGATCTTTTTCAGAAAACAGTAGTGGGAGTATGGTAGAACTGGAAGTGATTCCAGAACCGCAAACGATTACGGAAAATTTAATAGGACCTATACATTCAATCAGGTTTGACATTCCAATAGCCACTCCGCAGGTATGGTAGGTAACCTCAGACACCCGAGAGGTACTTCGGTAGGCTCAAGGACGGTGACAGGGAGGTTCTTATCTACCAAGACTTGACACTACTGTTGTTCCAGGTTATGAGACCCGGTAGGAGGGTTGTCGTAGTCAGTGGGAGCAGCAGAAGCATAGTGGGCAAGATGCTTATGTCTATTTATAGACTAGAGCAGTTATAGCGGAGATAGATCATCTAATTTTGATGTGACATTCATGGGTTTGACTTCAATCAGAAAAAAGGATGGATCAGTTAAGAGGGTAGTAGGGTGTGATGTCATGGTATCTGGACGACATACACAGAGTAGGAAGTAAAATTCTTATACTACGATCGGTTGTACTGTGATCGTCACACAGTTGTTTCTCCAGACAGGAGATGGATATAATATTTGACATTCTGGTTTCTAGATCTATGGTTTTAGATCTGGATTTGGGTAGTTTCCCAATGTGGGTACTTTGACAGTTATTCTAATGGTTTTTGGAATAGTTGACTCCTAGCATGGTGGTGTACCTGCAAGTGATGGAGTCACCCTCTCTAAAGGTGTCTTACAGACTAAAGGGGAGAGGGATGTGCATGATTGGCAGATCACTTGCTTAGGCAATTGAGTCAATCATGAGATGTCAAGTACCACACCAAATGTTGGTTTTGCACTAGATGCAATAAGTTTGTATTAATCCAATCCTGGAGAAACATAAGGAAGCAGTTTTAGAACATAAGTACATGTTCTACGGATTTGATGACGGCAGCCTCCTTCGGGAGACGGTTATCATTCCAAGCTTCAAAGGTGACATGGTTGACAGAGTGATTGTCAGAGTTATAGTTCTTCCCTCTGACGAAGAGGGACAGTATTATGGACAGGTGGTTCAAGAGGATACTGTGGGTGGCATGGTGCCCGATACTGATTATGTTCAGTGATCGATACAGTCTAAGAAGTTTGGGTTTGGAGTTCATTTATGGACCAGGTCCCATCAGATATCCAGACATATTCTAAGACATGTATTACTCGTTTCGGGAGATGGCTTTCTCCGCGAATTTGAGATTAAGAGAGATATAGAAAGAAACTTCTAGGCGGATCCACTCACTAAGGATATTTCTCGAACACAATAGTTTTACAAACGGGCTTTGTGAAACTGATTAGTAGAGGAGTTGGGTGTTGGTTTCACACGGGCTGTGAGTACGCAACATCGCAATAATTAGCCTTGAGTGCAAGTGGGAGATTGTTGGAGATAGTGCCCTCATAGTCAATTATTGGATCACAGGTACGTGATTGCAATGATTGCAGAGGACCTATACCGGTATGACAGTCTTACTCGAAATGATAGTATGCTATCTGGTTTGCCTTTATCAGTCGTGTACATGTTCAGGTGACTGATTGCATGTTACACTTTGATAGAGCCCATAGGATCTTGCTTTACTACCAACAGTATGATGGCGATCATATACCTGAGAGTTGGGTAGTTTATACGCATATCCTTAATTGTGGTCCCTAGTCGTAGGAGTTTCGAGACAGGGCATCGATACTCCGGAGTAGACTAGTGTGTATAGTCCCTGACGAGGGGGCGGTGGCCGGTCTCACAAGCCACTGGTGTCAGTTGGATCACCTAAGATGTATACAAGTGCTCATTGGGTTATGAGTACACCGGACAGGACTTGCCGGGAATCTGCTAGTTAGTATTATATCTACCGTCAGATAGCAGTTCCCTGGTGACATGTGTACAGGTTAGTTCATCGACCTGAGGTCGTCATTTGTCTCGTGTGAGTTCCCACTGTGCTTTGATTTCTACCCTACCACGGCTCAAAGGAGTCGTGCAAACAGGTAGCTTTTGGGTACAGTCCCGAGCCACATGGAGGCACGTGAGCGGATCGGCAGGGGATTCGTCTCTCCCGCTATTGGGGGCGAGATCGTGCTGTGTCTAGGAGAGCCATTACACAAATCCATAGCCATGGTAGGAGATTTACTGGTAGGTACTCCAGTAGTATCTCAGGGTGTTATTGGGCTTCGCTCCGACACGACTTATACTGCTATTGGGGGTCTGACGTTACTAGCCCCCTAGGCAGATATGCGATACTCATTGACGAACGGACCGGACTGTATATACATTGTCACTGTTAGGCTCAGTAGGGTTTTCGGAGGAGTTCGCTCCTCGGTCTCCCTTGAGTTCGCTCCTCGGCCTCCCTTGAGGTCAGTCCATGGGCAGCCGTTACGCATAGCTAGTGCCGCTGACGGTTTGTGGTTAAACCCACTGCCAGGGTACTGACGAGTCATTAGAGTCCCCCACAGACAGTTTCCCAAGTTCGGGCGAAACGTTGTAGAGGCCGTATGGTTTTATGGCAGGGTTCGGAAAATGCACGTGCGTTTACGCACGTGTTATTTTTCGGGAAGATGATACTGGTTGGCTTTGGTTTAAGCCGGATCCGAGTATTATATTGAGTAGGTATAATATCTTTGTCTCAGTTGCATTTGTATTCGGTCGTAATACAAATGCGGGTATATTTATACAGTTTCGGGGTTGTCTTGAAATTCGTTTCAGGATCACTTTTGGAGGTTGCCAGTTTCCAGTTTTCTATCAGCCGTCTTTTAACATTCGGTTAAAGACGGATTTATCTTTTCTTCTGTTGAGGTGAGTCATCATTCTAGAAGCTTCTAGAAGTGGTGATGAGGCTAGTGAGTCATTAGTGCATTAATGGTGTCATTAATGCTTTTGGTGACTAGGTTTTTTGATTCAATGTATCTTTGTGACTCATTGTTTGCTTTAATGAGTTTTGTTATGCTTAAGATCTTTTGAAGTGAGAAGCTTTCTCTTGTGGTCACCCCCCCTCTCCTACGGTCACCTCCCTCATGCTATAAGTGGCCGCCCCCCCCTCCTCACTCTCTCTCTTGATGGTTTTCATTTGGAAAAAGATTATGATAGATATTTGGGGTGCATGGAATTTTACAGTTCATTTCATTCCATCACCCGATTTCCACGGCAACTTCATTAACCGATCGTCCACGGATTTGGACGAAGTGAGACAAAGTCATCTACTCATTCTCTACATCATTCTTGGTCGTCTCTTTTAGCAAACTTGACGATCGAGTTGCCTCAAGTCAGAGGTGGGAGCCCGTTTAAAGAATCGGTGATGTGGTGCCACCTCGACGAGGATATCGGAGATCGACGAGATCGGAGCAGCCGCAACGGAGCGTGGGATGGTGGTTAAAGAACGAAGGACTCGGATCGTTCGGTATAACCTTTCTACACTCTTTACAGTTTGTTAGTTTAGCAATAATGGCAGATCCGGGTTAAAGTATACGGTAGCGCCAGTTAAAAGTTTTTTTGTTCCGCATTTGGCGTCTGTAGACGGCCGGGGCGCTAGCGTAGACTTACAAAAACTAGCTACCGGGTCACTAGGTTGTATCAGGGCAGCCATGGACGCATTCAGATCCATCATCTGTTGGTACGACGCTACCCGAAAGTCTTCCAATGACTGTTCCAGACTAGACATGGGTTGTGAAGGGTTTTCAGTAAAAGATTCAAAGTTGTTTTGATACTGGAAACTCCCAAATGGCTGTTCAGAAGCTATGTCTAGAGAAGGTACAAAAGTTGGGTAGGATGGATGAGATTTGAATAGTTGGACAGGGGTAGGATCAACATACGGATAAGAAGGTGAATGGAATTGTTGATCCAAAGAATTCACAGTGGTGAAAGGAGTGAAAGATCGATTACGAGATTGTTCAATATGTTCAGCAAGAGACATAGGTCTTGGAGTTACAACAGGACTCGAAAAATGGGTATCAACATAATAAGGTGGGGAAGGTTGAAATGGTTGATACAAAGTGGATTGCGGAGTCCAGTTGTTTGTCCTAGATGCGTCTATCCGATCTTTCAAAGAAAGTTTAGGAATGGAGGGATCGTACGAAGTTCGACCAAAGCAAGAACCGTAAGAAGTAATGTCTGGTTGTGGGTACCAAAGTTCATCAAGAGTTTTGCAAGGTGGGGTACCCATGTTAGAAGAGTGAAAAGGTAGGGAGGGAGGGAAATATATAAAGTCCGTAATTTTTATTTATTTTTTAATTTTTTTTTAAAAAAATGTTTGTTTTTGGAGTTTTGAAAATTGTTTGTTTGGTTTTTGAAAGAATACGGAATTTTGGGACTAAACTATACATAAGCACAATCACAATCACAATATGCACAAACAATCACCTAGAGCTAGAGTCTTCAAAGTCCAACTAGACCGCTCCTAGACTTCCAAGCGACAAGTTGCAGGATAACCCTCGAATCGCCTCTTCACTGCCAATTGTGGCCAGGTAAGCACAAGTGAGGTAAGAAGGGTTCCGCTCACGAATCACCGTGAGACGGGCCTTTTAAAATTACCTCCTCACTTGTCTAGTCTAGGCACCACAAAGTCAAGTTTAGATAAACGACCGATTCCCCGCAACCTTCACTTGTCCTAAATGAGCGCGACAGTCCTTATAGGTTTGGTCTAGATATTTTTTATTAACTGAAGGTGATGCATATGTTTTTTGTGATTTGTGGGGTCTTAGGAAGGGTGATGAAATCCCCACCCAATCTGAATTTGTGTTATAGCCCCTTAAAGTCCGTATTATTACATGCAAAGCGCGTAAACAAACAGAATCTAAAACAACAAAAAATTATTTTTGGCGGTGGCGCAATCTGTGCAAAGAAAGCTACATAAAATACAGTATAGTGGAATTCACAGAGAATATTAGAAGAAAGAGAAGAGGTGGAAAAACCTTAGGGCTCAGAAGCCTCAAAGTTGCCGTGGAACCGCCGCGACTACCAAGCTTTGACCGCAGTTCCGCAGTCAAACTTTGGATATGGGGCCTGAAAATTGGTTCCCGGATCCCCCTTGTTCTCTAGTCTAAATAAAAATGCTCTGTTTTCTTTTTTAATTACTGTACTTGCTCCAGATAGCCTGCACACTTGCACACAAAGAATATAAAAAATAACAAAAAGATTTTATTTTATATTTATATTTATAATTTTATATATATACAAAAAGAATATTAACTCGATTAACAAGAAAGAAAATACGTTACCGTCTCCCCGGCAACGGCGCCATTTGATTGATAGATTTTTAGTTACCGCAATCAAGACGGTGTCGCTTTGCAGCTAGCCGGTTGAGCACGAGGCGTCCGCAGGGAGATAGTAGTATGTCCATTCTTATCTTAGACGAGTCAATAAAAAATGTATATGTGTATGTTCAAATCTATCCTAAGTGTTCGTATTTATGTTCAAGTAAGCTTGTTAAGGTTAAGCTTGGTTAGTAGAGTTAGGATTAGTCTTGTGCTTATCTATTGCCATTCTTAAAACGATGTTGGGATAATCGAAAATAGCGGGGATTAGGAAGACATAGGAATGGTATTTGCGAGTTTAAGCGAGCTTTCCAACGCTAAATCCATTTCTAGTGCCCCTTGTCCGTCCGCTAAATACGCTTATCCCAACTCTCGGCCAAACACCCGCAACCATGTATCCAATTAAGTCACAACTACATGTCACGTTGTAGTGCGCTTAAAGGACTTCTCGACTTAGGTCGCGGCTATATGTCACGTATAGCGCGCCTAAGTGAGGGGGTTGCGTTTGTTTGGTCGGGGTTCGTTTCAAGATGTTTGGCGAAGAGAAACACAAGGGATTTTTCTGTCTCTCATACCACCTTCCTTAGCCTTAACAAGTGTGGAATTATTTACACATTATAAAAGAAAATAAAACAAAACAAGAAGGAAGAAAATAAGGAAAAGGAAAAAACGGTTTTACAAATGATGCAAGCTAACTACTTGGGTCCTCACCTAAGCAAGGAACTTCATCGAGTATCACGGCTTGAAAATAATACGGATAAGAGAAGAAAAGAAAAGGGTAAGAAATAACAACAACTACTTAACAACAATTATAAAAGTTACACTAGAATTAAAAGACAATGGAAGAATTAAAAGATACAAGTTAAAAAATAACAAACCCTCATCTTCATTTCATCATCCACTCAATGCTCTCACTACATTTTAATGGAAAATACATGAAGAAGAAGAAGAACTAAAACTAAACTAAATCCTAACAAAAAGAAGCATGCTTGGCTTGGCACAATACTGGGATATTTATAGGCTGAGTGCTGAAACCCTAGGGCAAGATTCTGAGCCCATACAAAGTTACCAAACTACTCCAAAAATCCGAGTTGACACTGAGTCAACTCGGCCGCGGATCCGCCGCATAATGGCCATATTGGCCGTGGATCCACGGCCATTTGGAGGAGTTAAGTTGTCGTTTTTTCTGGGGTTTCTTATGTTGCTATGTTCAGTTGTTCTACATGTTCCAAATTGCAAATTGCTTCCACAATATCTTCAGATCTGCAACAATCCAAAATGGCTTCAAAAACAATTCTTTTGACCTATCTCCCTCGAGCTCCGCGCACACATTGAGTTTTGTGCTGCCCTTCTCGTGCTCTGTGCTTGTCCGAGATACGAATGACCACTGTCATTTGTCTTGTCTGGAACTGATAAGCGGCACTGGACGGATACGGATGACCGGAACCCGGCTTTTATCTGTTGGCAACAGATGTTCTGAATTTTGGCATAACAGTGGAGATTTTGTATCATTTGCGTTATTTTGGAATAGGAACCTGTAGCCTGTTAATATGTAGCAAACACGGATTAGAAGCACCTGCCTAGAAACAAACGAGCATAAGAATGGGCGGTATTAAATGCAATATTCTGGTATGAACACTAGTCTACTCGGGAATATCGATGGCTTGTCTCTTATCGAACCCTCGACTAGGAACAATTATAGGGTGTACTTGTGGACTACCCTTGGCCCCACTAGTATGATCTCCATCATAGTCCTGGTAGTCAAGTACACATCCTAAGGGCTTTATCAACATGTGAGAGCAAGACAGTACTACTTATACAAGTCAACATGTTAAGACAAAGAGCAACCAGATAGCATACTATCATGTTGAGCAAGAAAGTCCTCTTTATATATATCCAAGCATCCATTATAATATACATCATATGTACAATAATGGCCTCTAGGGCATACATATAACTAACAATCTCCCACTTGCACTAAGGTCAGTTGTTGTAGTATCTCATACCCAACATCACGAAGAGTCTCTCAAATTGTATCTGGGGTATGACCTTTGTGAGTGGATCTGCCGTGTTGTCCTTCGTGTCAATTCTCTTGACCTCGATCTCGTAGCGATCAACTATCTCCCGGATCAGGTGATACCGCCTCAGAATATGCCTGGATCGCTGATGGGACCTGGGTTTCTTGGCCAATGCCACTGCTCTATTGTTATCGTAATACAAAGGTATTGGATGCTCAATGGACGGAACCACTCCAAGTTCAGTTATGAACTTCTTCATCCAGACAGACTCTTTGGCAGCATCGTTGGCAGCGATATATTCAGCCTCCATCGTCGAGTCTGCCACGGTTTCCTTCTTGGAACTCTTCCAAAAAACCGCCCCTCCATTGAGGGTAAAGACAAATCCCGAGACCGACTTAGAGTCGTCCTTATCACTCCGGAAGCTCGAATAGGTAAAGGACTCCACTTGGAGTACACCATTACCATACACCAAGAACATCTCTTTAGTCTTTCTCAAGTACTTGAGAATGTTCTTCACAGCTGTCCAGTGACTTTCTCCTGGATCTGCTTGATACCTACTCACTACACTTAGTGGGTATGCTACACCGGGTCTGGTACATAACATCGCGTACATGATAAAGCCTACCGCCGAAGCATAAGGTATCCCTTGCATGCGAGCTCTCTCCAAATCAGTCTTGGGAGACATCTATTTGGAGAGAGTGAGTCCTGTGATCATGGGTAAATTCTCACGCTTGGATTCTTCCATACTAAACCTCTTCAGTATGGTGTCAATGTACCTAGATTGGGATAATCCCAGTATCCGTTTAGATCTATCTCTATAGATCTTAATCCCCAAGATGTAGGAGGCATCACCTTGATCTTTCATTGAAAATCTTTGTGATAAGAAGAGCTTAACCGAGTGCAGCATAGGAACATCATTTCCTATCAAGAGTTTGTCATCCACGTACAATACGAGGAAGACAATCTTACTCTCTGCCACCTTCTTGTATATACAAGGTTCATCTATGTTTTTGATGATGTCAAACTCTTTGACTACCACATCAAAACAGATGTTCCAACTCCGCGATACCTGCTTCAACGTAGATGGATTTAAGCAGCTTGCACACCTTCCCGCTGCTCCCACTGTCTACGAAGCCCTCTGGCTGAGTCATGTACATGCACTCTTCTAAATCACCTTTTAGAAAGATGGTCTTATCATCCATTTGCCATATTTCGTAGTCATGGTATGCAGCAATGGCAAGCAGGATCCGGATGGACTTAAGCATAGCCACTGGAGAAAAGGTTTCATCATAATCCACACCTGGTCGTTGTTCATATCAGAATTTTGCATTATTATATTCCTCATTCTTAATCATATTTTAAATAAATAGGTGCTTTTGATCCATGTTTACTGAATAGTTGCAGGTTACAGGTTCTCGGAACAATACTGTGAAAATGATGAAAAGACGCTACAAAAGTGAGACTACGACCAACAAATAAAAGAATCATTATTATGCCGCCTACAGTTTAAGGAACAAATGAAGATCAATGAACAGTTCTATTGCACAAAGTACAAGGGCAGTACAAAGATTCAAGACTTCAACACGAAGCGAACGGTAAAAGTCCACAACATTCTGCACTGTAGAAATCTGGAAGAAACTAGAAGATATTATGAGAAACCAAGTGAAGAAACCAGAAGTAAAATGTAACAGGAAGCAGCCCTGAAGTTTTGAGACTGAACACCCTTCATATGGCCGCGGATCATCGGCCAAACAAGGCTTATGGCCGCGGATCCGTGGCCGTTATGTACACGTGTCGGCGCATGTTGTCGGTGAGTGTCAGTGCGTTGACCAGGCTTCTCATGGTAGTTTTGTAATTTTAGATATGGATCAGATGTAAACCCTAGGGTTTTCTTTATCTATAAATAGGAAACCCTAGAGCCTAATTAGGCATGGCTCTTTTTAATTCCTAGTTTAAAATTTCCATTCATTGTAATTGTAAAAGAGTGCATCAATAAAGTAAGTTTTCTTATCTTGAATTTCTTTTCTGCCCTAGTTATTTATCTGCAATTTATTATCTGCCGTAGTTATAATGAATTCCTTTGTTAATTCCCTAATGTGTGAGTAGTTCCTCACTTGTTAGGGTTAGGATCTGGAAGGTTTGAGAGATGAAAATCTCTCACCCCTTTCTTGCCCGTTCAATATTTTAAAATAAGGGCTCTATGCAAACAACCACACACCGCTCACTACGGCACCCTACCCCACAAAGTAGCGTTGATTCCCTAGTTAAAGACCGGTTGTGATTGATTTCCATAGAGGTTAGGGCTAAGAATTAAGAAAGGACGGACAAGGGCCAAAAGGGAAGAAACCTAGTTTCTTCCCGATCGCGCTAATCCCTTTTGTTAATTATTACCTTAACACCTAAAGTTCTTAATTAGGACAAAGAAAGCGGTGAGAATAATTACTTTCCAAACTAACCTAATTCTCACCCTAGGAAGGTTTTAATCCAAATCAATTTAAACCTCAGTTTTTATAGAAAATCAAAACCTACCACAAATAGGAATTGACTCGTTAGAACAACTAGAAAATACACGTTTTCCCTGTGGACCGACCCGTACTCAACCGGCTAGCTACCAAGCGACACCGTTCTTGATTGCGGTTAATTCTTTGATTTCAAAATGCACATAAGCATAAAATCTCTACAATCAAATGGCGCCGTTGCCGGGGATGGCGTAGTTATTTTCTTTTTCTAATTTCGGGTTAATTAAAAATTAAAAAAATCATAAAAACTGAAAAGTATAAAAACAAAAAAAAATTATCATCTTGTTATTTATTGAAGGGTTTTCGTGTGAATTGTGCAGGATCGGAAAGACGAACAGATTCAGATCTGGAAAAATCCAGCGAACAAAACAGAAAACAAAAGATCTGAACAAACAGAGGAGAACCACAACAGACAAACAAAAGAATTTTGGAGGGCTGCTGATCCATCTTGTTGACCGCGAAACCGCCGCAGGAGCCTGCTTTTGACCGCGCTTCCGCCGTGGCTTGCTGACGTCAGCAAGCCAAAACTTCTCTGTAAGCACTCTTTTCCTCTCTTCTGGCCTCTTTAGTCCTCTAAAAAAATTTCCTGCAGGGTTCTTTGCGCAAAAACTTCTCTCCCTTCTCCAATAACTTGATCTTGTGCAGGATTCTTTGCGCCGCAATAAAAGAAAAAAAAATTTGGCAAGTGTTTTATGTGTTTACTGCTTTGCAATTTTAAAACTGACTTTTAAGGGGCTATAACACCAATCCAGATTGGGTGGGGATTTCATTACCCTTCCTAGGACCCCAAAAATCACAAAAAACATTCGCATCAACCTTCGAGTTAATTAAAAAAAAATTGACTCAGCCTATAAGGACCATCGTGCTTATTAAGACAAAGGAAAAGTTGTAGGAATCGGTCGTTTATCTAAACCAGACTTTGTGGTGCCTAGGCTAGACAAGTAGGAAAGGTAATTTTAAAAGGCCCGTCTCACGGTGATTCGTGAGTGGATCCCTCCTTTCTTTACTTGTGCTTACCTGGCCACAATTGGCGGTGAAGAGGCGATTTGAGGGTCTCACAACTTGCCCTTTGGAACAGTTAGGAGCAGTCTAGTTAACTTAGGAGACCCCAGCTCTAGGCTTGATTGTGCATATTGTGATTGCTTGAAAGTGTGTCTAAGCTCCTTATAAAAATCTTTTGGCAAAAATCCTTATAAAAAAAACACAACACAAAATTTTACAAAAACTTGCCATTTTGTCGCTTGAAATCCATTGCACCCCACTTGCACCCACTTCCTCTCATTCACGTTTTCTTGCCCCCACCTTCTGTTTTTACCTTTTTACTACACTACACCTTTTTAGTGTATGTCCAGTTGGATTAGGGACACTAGTGCCCGTTTAGTCCGTGTCTCGTTAGTGCCGACTGACGACGCTTTTGACTCCGAAGTCGAAATTCCATCCACTTCTTTACCTTCATCTTCAAATTCATCATCTTCTAAGGAGATGTCGGGATTCAATCCTAACAACCCCTTACCTACGGGACTGATTCCACCCCACTAGGTGCGAATAACCCACCAAACCCTCCTGTCGAAGCGCCCCAACGAATCGCGCTTTAGGATCTTTTCTATCCCGTCTGCACCGCACTTCCCACTTGTCTTTCACTTCCACCGGCTAATGGGGATAACTTTGAAATTAAACCCTACTTCATCAATATGTTGCCCAAATTTCATGGCTGGAATCCGAAGATACCTACATCTTCATTAACAAATTCCAGAATGTTTGCGCAATGATGAAGACCACACAACTTTTTGATGATGCTATAAGGCTACGTGTCATTCTATTCACTTTATGTGACCTAGCTGAAAAATGGTTATATAGCACAACATCACACTCCATAAAAAAATTGGGAAGAGTTTGTTAAGGCTTTTCTAAAAAAAATTTACCCACACCACAAGACCGCGAGAATTCGGAACGAAATTATTCAATTTTCCCAGCTTCCTTCCGAACCTTTTTGGAAATGTTTTGAAAGATTTAAGAACCTACTTGTTCAGTGCCCTCATCACGGTATCGAGAATTGGCAACTTTGCCAAACTTTATACGAAAGACTGAACCCAGCAATTAAGCAGTTGTTGGAAACCATTTGTCAAGGTCACTTTCTTACAAAATCAAGCGAGGAAGCTTGGCAATTTCTCGACGATCTTTCTGAATAAACACTTCAGTGGGAAAGCACTAAGACAACTTCATCTACTTCATCTGGTAAGTCTAGGGCAGGCATACATCAACTTGATATGTCGATTGCAATGAAGGCCGAAATGGCTGCACTCATGAAAAAACTTGAAGCAATTGAGAGCAAAATCTCATCACCTTCTCCTGCCCCAGCTTTACCCCCACGCACTGTTTGCGCTTGTTGTTCGGATCCGTCCCATCTTACCGAAGAGTGTCCTTATAATCCACCTATTCAAGGACAAGATCAAGTCAATGTTGTCTTTCAGCAAAGACAATGAAATGATCCCTACTCTTCAACTTACAATCCCGGTTGGAGGAGCCACCCAAATTTTTCTTGGAATCAAAATCAACAACAATTCCAAGGCAACAACAACTTTCAAAGGCCTCCTCCACAACAACAAGCCCCTCAACAAACTCAATATCAGCAACCTTTCCAACCCCAACCTTACCCAAACCAAATGAACAATTTTGTTCCCAACAACTCTTATCCTCAAAAAAATTTTGTTAAGCCAAATAACGATAAGGTTTTCTCGCTAGAACGAAGTCTGGATGCGTTTTTAAAACAATCTACACAATCCTCAGCAAGCATCCAGTCTTCCATTGAGTCTTTGGTACAACACAACGTTTCACATGATCAGAGCATCAAAACAATTGAGGCCCAAATTGCACAACTGAATGCTGCGTTAAGCGAGCGAGAAAAGGGAAAGCTTCCGTCTCTACTATTGCCAAATCCAGGTCACACACACAACGCACATGTTGCTTATGAACAACAAAATCATAATGTAAATGCTGTGACCACGTTGAGATCTGGAAGAGTGTTGCACAATAATATGGGTATTAGTGATGAAACCCCGGCCGCCGTTTCTTCTTCACCTTCTTCTTCTTCATCTTCTTCGTCATCTTCTTCTTCGTCAGAGCCTGTTCTTCATGCTTCACAAGGCACTACTTCTTCTAATTCAAACGGACCCACATCTCACTCCACGAAATCACCAACACTGGGATCCGCTCCAACTCCGCAATCTACTCCATACACATTGGACTCAACAAATTTTCAAAATATTCCATTTCCAAACAGGTTGAGATCTAATAAGCAAACTCTACAAATGGAGAAGATTGTGGAGTTATTTAAGCAAGTTAACTTTAATATTCCTCTCTTGGATGCAATCCAACATGTCCCTTCTTACGCTAAAATCTTGAAGGACTTATGCACCAAGAAGTGGAAATCGCAGGTATCCAAAAAAGTATTCGTAGCTAGTACCGTGAGCAATGCTCTTACCCAACCTTTGCCCCAAAAATGAAAGGACCCTTGCTGTCCTACAATTTCAATAACAATTAGGGATAAGAATATCAATCACGCACTTTTAGATCTTGGTTCCAGTGTTAACCTGCTTCCCTATTCCGTTTATGAGCAATTAGGCGTTGGAGAGTTGAAATCCACTCATTGTACTCTCCAAATGGCCGATCGATCCATCACCTATCCTAGGGGTGACTTAGAGAATATGTTGATTAAAGTAAGGGACTTCATATTCCCTATTGATTTCATTGTTATGGACACACAGCCTGTGGCTAACCCACGGAACCAAATTTCGGTGATCCTCGGTCGACCATTTTTGGCCACTTCCAATGCAGTAATCAATTGTCGTAACGGATCTATGACTCTATCCTTCGGGAAAATGTCAAGCGAGTTCAATATTTACAAGTTAGGAAGTCTGCCCTCCAAACCTTCTGCTCATGCATGTTCTGTCGAATTAATGGATGTCGACAGCGGCGAATTTGATCAGCTTCAGGATATCGATCTAGATTCTATTCATACGTTGTTTGACCCAACTATATATTATACACATACGGACTCTTCCATTAAGTTGTCCGGGTCAACATTTAACGCTGATTATGAATCTTTCATGGAATCTAGAGATCGCCCCATTCTTTCTGATGACATTATTCTTCGGGGTATCGATGAAAGCTTTGAAGAAATTTTCACTGATGAGCTCACATTTTTAGCAAACACGGGTGTTGAGATGAACCAACTCCAAAAAAAAATTGAACCTCCGCCCCTTCTTCTTGATAATCACAAAAATGCGAGTAATCCATCGGCACAATCACTTTGTCGTCTCTTCAAATTGAGATGCAATCCATTTCTGTTACACCACTCATCTCTTTCCCACTTCATCGTGATTCTAGACAACATCCTCTTCCACCAACCGCTGTATTTCACTGATAAATTTTTCGAATGGTTGGTATTGACTTTTGGCCTTTGCAATGCTTGGCATTGACTTGTAACATTGTTTAATTCAAGTTTGGGAGAGATTATGTTGGCTCTAGAAAGAAAATGATTTTTAGACAACCGTATGATTGGGAGTACATTTACTACTTGTAAATATAAAAAAAAATTGGGTATTTTTGTAAATTTCCAGATTTAATAAAATAAAAATAAAAATTTTATTTGCAAATAAATTCCTCTTTTTGAGAGGGGTTTTTTATAAATAGCCAACACTTCCCCCCTATAAATAAATCCCGACCCTCTCTGTTGCACAAACCCTAAAAAAAATTCATCTCTTCAAACCCCAGCCGTCGCCTCGATTTCTGCAGAGCGATCTCTTCTTCTGACCGCGGAACCGCTGCCCAACGCTGCTTCTGGCCGCTGATCCGCCGCGCCCTGGCTGCTTCTCCCTCTGAAATTTTCAGAGGCGGTTCGATCTCTAAACTCCTCTCTGTTTAATTTTTTTTAGATCTGTAGATTATCTGTGATGGCACCAAATATGCAACTAGAGCGTGATTTCTCACAGATCTTTTCACACACGATATATGGGAGTTATTTTGCTGACGAAATAATACAGAGGGGCTGGAATTTTTTAATATATAATCACCCAAATGGTTACGCCCTTCCAGATCTAGTCACTCGTTTTTACGAGTGCATGGAAGACGGCTGTCTTGCACAATATGGCTTTATCAAATTAATGTGGGGCGATAGGGAAATAATTATAGACAGAGACTTCATCCATGAAGTCACTTTGATCCTTAGGTTACCTGTACAAGATCAGCCCCTTCAGTTTGAGAATTACATGCCCTTAATGGGTAATGATTGCTAAAGAGAACCGCAGAAAGGAATACAAGCGAGAACCCTTTTCGCTAATGTTTTAACTGTGTGTCGGTGGGCACAAAATAATATTTTTGGGAGTTCCCATAACACCACATTTTTCACCCCCTCACTTCATATTGTGCACACACTTATGACTAGGAACCCTAGATTCTACATGTGCACGGTTCTGCTTAACTCAATTGGTGCGGGCAAAAGGGCCGCGAACTACCCATGCCCCATGTTAGTGACACAACTGTGTCGTCATTTCCTCCATGTGGAGGAATTTGAATTCTACATGCACGGAGGTATTCCCATCAGGCCTCTCATTGAGCGTGTATCTACGTCCTATACACGCTTGACTGATATTTGATCACGAACAGAACCGGCGGAACATGTGCCCGCCAAAACACTTATCTCCAGCTCGACCGCGAGCGAGGAGGAGCTCACCCCCTTAGAACATGCACGTTTAATGAGAATAGCCGTTAGGGGGATTGACGAGTTGAGGGGGATAATGAGGGAGCATGATCGACGTCTGATAGAGGTAGAGCAGGGGGTCAGAACCCTTCTAGCTTGGGAGGAGCGTTCCCGTTCACGCTCAAGGGAGCGGCGTGGTGCCGAGCAGTGAGGGCACTGCTTTTGGTAAGTTTGGGGGAGGTGGTGGTTGTAAATAGTTATCATTGCATTGCATATTTTTATTTTTTATATATTTTTTCTTTTTCTTTTGCATGTTTAATTCTGCATTGTATCTTTAAAAAAATTATAAAAATTGAAAATAAATGAAAATAAAAAAAATATAAAAAGAAAAAAATCAAATAAAAAATTATAAAAATTATAAAAATTAAAAAATTCAATTTTTGCCATAATTGACTTAAGTTTGACAAGACGGTTAACTAGCTAGGAAAAACTAGATCTAAAACTTAGTAAATTAAAAACCCTAAAAATATCCTTTCTTAAAATTTAACGGTAGAAAATATATGTCTTTGTAGTTTACTTAGAAATAGGCAAATTTTTAGTTCACTTCTTGGGCTAAGTCAAAATAAAGGAAGAGTATTGAAATTTTTATTAAAGTGTAAGTCTGAAAAATAATTCTTAAGCTTAAGTCTAAATTCTGAAACTATATACCCTACAACCTGCACAAACACGAACCTTGAAACTTGGAATAGTAGAGGATACCTTGAAATGCTCTTGTCTAAAATCCTTAGTATGAAGGAAAATAAAATTATAAGTGTGAATAAAGAGATATAAAAAAATGAACACTGGTTTTGTAATTACTTAAGGCTGCGTAAAATAAAAAAAAATAGAGCGAGGGTGCTTTATCACCTAGTGCCTTAGACCAACTGGTTTGGGAGTCACTGCTAAAGCCTTAGGTATTACAAGACGAGGAATTATGCCTTAATGCGTAAACACATTTTGTAATCGGTCGTTAGTACCTCAAGAAATATTAACGGTCGCATGAAGAATGTGTGAGCTATTTCATCTAAAAATTCACTAACTAAAAGTACTTTGGACGATGGACAAGAGTATAATAGTTTGATTTGAATTTCTAAGTGTAGGGGTGATACATACACACACGTAGGGGTATATGATTGGGGTTTGGATGAGAGATAGGAATGAAAAATAGGACATATATCTTTAGTAGAGATGATAAAAATTCCTAAGTTGAGATGGAACCTTAGAAGGAAAACTCAAAAGATGCTAAAAGCTAAATAAATTTACAGAACATATACAATCTTAAGTTAAATGATAAGGAAGCGTGAAAAATATGGGTTGATAATTTCTGAGTTGAAGATAATAGAATTTCTTGTTAGAACACCGAATTGAAGAATGAAAGTCAATAGGCCAAATTGATCGGATTTTGTGGGTAGTATCCGCTGAAAACCCTCAGGAGACAACACTCCTCCTACTAGGGACACCTAGGGGTTTAACGGCTTGTTGCACGAGCTCAGTGCAATCGCGTTTCCCTGCGAAAGTGAGGTTAGTTTTTTTTTTAGAATAAAACTAGTTTTGCTCGGGACGAGCAAATAAAAAGTTTGGGGGTATTTGTTCATATCAGAATTTTGCATTATTATATTCCTCATTCTTAATCATATTGCAAATAAATAGGTGCTTTTGATCCATGTCTGCTGAATAGTTGCAGGTTACAGGTTCTAGGAACAATACAGTGAAAATGATGAAAAGACGCTACAAAAGTGAGACTACGACCAACAAAAAAAAGAATCTTTATGATGCCGCTTACAGTTTAAGGAATAAATGAAGATCAATGAACAGTTCGATTGCACAAAGTACGAGGGCAGCACAAAGATTCAAGACTTCAACACGAAGCAAACGGTAAAAGTCCACAACATTCTGCACTGTAGAAATCTGGAAGAAACTAGAAGATATTCTGAGAAACCAAGTGAAGAAACCATAAGTAAAATGCAACAGGAAGCAGCCCTGAAGTTTTGAGACTGAACACCCTTCATATGGTCGCGGATCTGCGGCCGTTCTGTACACGTGTCGGCGCATGTTGTCGGTGGGTGTCGGTGCGTTGACCAGGCTTCTCAGGGTAGTTTTGTAATTTTAGATATGGATCAGATGTAAACCCTAGGGTTTTCTTTATCTATAAATAGGAAAGCCTAGAGCCTAATTAGGCATGCCTCTTTTTAATTCCTAGTTTAAAATTTCCATTCATTGTAATTGTAAAAGAGTGCATCAATAAAGTAAGTTTTCTTATCTTGAATTTCTTTTCTTCCCTAGTTATTTATCCGCAATTTTTTATCTGTCGTAGTTATAATGAATTCCTTTGTTAATTCCCTAATGAGTGAGTAGTTCTTCACTTGTTAGAGTTAGGATCCGAAAGGTTTGAGAGATGAAAATCTCTCACCCCTTTCTTGCCCGTTCAATATTTTAAAATAAGGGCTCTATACAAACAACCACACACCGCTCACTACGGAACCCTACCCCACAAGGTAGCGGTGATTCCCTAGTCAAAGATCGGTTGTGATTGATTTCCATAGAGGTTAGGGCTAAGAATTAAGAAAGGACGGACAAGGGCCAAAAGGGAAGAAACCTAGTTTCTTCCCGATCGCGCTAATCCCCTTTGTTAATTATTACCTTAACACCTAAAGTTCTTAATTAGAGCAAAGAAAGCGGTGAGAATAATTGACTTTCCAAACTAACATAATCCTCACCCTAGTAAGGTTTTAATCGAAATCAATTTAAACCTAGGTTTTTATAGAAAATCAAAACCTACCATAAATAGGAATTGACTCGTTAGAACAACTAGAAAATACACGTTTTCCCTGTGGACCGACCCGTACTCAACCGGCTAGCTACCAAGCGACACCGTTCTTGATTGCGGTTAATTCTTTGATTTCAAAACGCATATAAGCACAAAATCTCTACAATCAGTCATTGACGAAAACCTTTTGCAACAAGTCTAGCTTTGAAAGTCTCAACTTTTCCATCTACACCAAGTTTCTTCTTAAAGATCCATTTGCTCCCGATGGGTTTTACCCCTTCATAGAGTCCCCACTCGTGATGGCCTACTCGAAGCTAGTTGGGTCATCATCTTTCATGATGCAATCCTCGCTCCCACCGTCAACGAGAAAACTGTAGTATCTCTCAGGTGGATGAGGAACCCTACTAGATCGGCGGAGAGGCTAAGGATCGTTGGGAGCTATCGAATCCTCTGGTTCTACCAAATCTTCAGTCGTAGTTTATATCGCTGGAACTTCTTGTTGGATATAGTGCCCTCAAAGTCAATTATTGGATCGCAGGCACGTGATTGTAATGATTGCGGAGGACCTATACCGGTAGGACAGTCTTACTCGAGATGATAGTATGCTATCTGGTTTGTCTTTATTAGTCGTGTACATGTTCAGGTGACTGATTACATGTTACACGTTGATAGAGCCCTTAGGATCTTGCTTGACTACCAATAGTATGAGGGCGATCATATATGTGAGAGTTGGGTAGTCCATAAGCACATCCTTAATAGTGGTCCCTAGTCGTGGGAGTTTCGAGACAGGGCATCGATACTCCGGAGTAGACTACTGTATACAGTCGAGACCCCGACGAGGGGCAGTGGCCGGTCTCACAAGCCACTGGTGTCAGTTGGATCACCTAAGATGTATACAGGTGCTCATTGGGTTATGAGTACACCGGACAGGACTCGCCGGGAACCTGCTAGTTGGTCTTATACATATCGTCAGATAGTAGTTCCCTGGTGACATGTGTACAGGTTAGTTCATCGACCTGAGGTCGTCATTTGTCTCGTGTGAGTTCCCACTGTGCTTTGATTTCTACCCTACCACGGCTCAAAGGAGTCGTGCAAACAGGTAGTTTTTGGGTACAGTCCCGAGCCACATGGAGGCACGTGAGCGGATCGGCAGGGGATTCGTCTCTCCCGGTATTGGGGGTGGAGGTCGCGCTGTGTCTAGGAAAGCCATTACACAAAGTCCTTGGCCAAGGCAGGTGAGAATTACTGGTAGGTTCTCTGGTAGTTTCTCAGGGTGTTCAGGGCTTGTCTCCGACACGACTTATACCGCTATTGGGGGTCTGACGTTACTAGCCCCCTAGGCCGGATATGCGATACTCATAGACGACCGGACCGGACTGTATATACATTGTCACTGTTAGGCTCAGTAGGGTTTCTGGATGAGTTCGCTCATCAGCCTCCCTTGAGGTCAGTGCATGGGCAGCCGTTACGCACAGCTAGTGCCGCTGACGGCTTGTGGTTAAACCCACTGCCAGGGTACTGACGAGTCATTAGAGTCCTCCACAGATAGTTTCCCAAGTTCGGACGAAACATTGTAGAGGCCGTATGGTTTTATGGCAGGGTTCGGAAAATGCACGTGCGTTTACGCACGTGTCATATTTCAGGCAGATAATACTGGTGGGCTTTGGTTTAAGACGGATCCGAGTATTATACTTAGTAGATATAATATCTTTGTCTCAGTTGCATTTGTATTCGGTCGTAATACAAATGCGGGTATATTTATACAGTTACGGGGTTATCCTGAAATTCGTTTCGGGATCACTTTTGAAAGTTGCCAGTTTCCGGTTTTCTATCAGCCGTATTTAACATTCGGTTAAAGGCGGATTTATTTTTTCTTAAGATGAGTGTGGAAGCTTCTAGATGGTGACTAGGATGGTGACTAGGTTGGTGAGGTGGCTTAGTGCATTAATGGAGCATTTATGAGTTGATGACTTTGTGTTATGAATCATTGTTTCTTTAAATGAGTTCATACTAGGTGTTTAGGTGATTCATTCTCTTCATTAATTGTTGTGGTCACCCCCCTCTCCTACACTCACCTTCCCCCACTCTATATATGACCGGCCCCTCCCCTCCTCTTCACTAACTCTCTCACTTGATAAAAGAGATTATGATAGTTTGGGATTCATGAAATTAGATAGCTACAATTCTCATTTCACCCGATTCAAAATGCAACTTCATTAACCGTTCGTCCATGGCTTTGGACGTAACGAGACAAAGTGTTCTACTCTTTCTCTACATCATCTTGGTCGTCTCTTCTAGCAAACTTGACGATCGAGTTGCCTCGGGTCAGAGACGGGAGCCCGTTTAAAGAACCGTTGACGTGGTGCCACCTGGACGAGGAGATCGGAGATCGACGAGATCGGAGCAGCCGCAACAAAGCGTGGGATGATGGTTGAAGACCGAAGGACTCGGATCGTTCGGTATAACTCTTCTACCCACTTTGTAGTTTGTTAGTTTAGCTTTAATGGCAGATCCGGGTTATAGTACGCGATAGCTCCAGTTGTAAAAGTTTTTGTTCCGCATTTGGTTTCTGTTAGACAGCCGGGGCGCTACCGTGGACCTACAGTGGTATCAGAGCCTTGCCATTAAGCTTTACTAACTTGTGCTAACGCGTTTAAAATATCGATCGAACGGAATTTCAAAAATCGCTATTTTCTGTGAAAAGTTTCTGTCGAATTTTTAAACAGGTCTAAAAATTATTTTGAGCATCTCAGAAAATCGTGCAGGCTTTTCTAAGAATACTGGTGAAATTTGGTCAACCGTTGACTCCAAAGCGCCGCGGAACCGCCGCACAAACCCTAGTTTGGCCGCGGTTCCGCGGCCGTTTTAGAGCTACAGTGAACCATTTTTCTACAGTAGGTTCTACATTGAAAATTGTGGTTTCTGGAATATTTCTTTTGGGCCCATATTTTGTTACTGTACAGCAGATGTGCGTGGGGCCCACTTCGGGAAGTTTTGTCGATCGAAATTTAAACGTGTTAGTTTACAGGACTTACATTATATCTCCGATAGTGAATGTCATTCGAGCGGTAAACCGCGTCTGATTGCTATAGTTCTTTTAGACGGGTTTGCGAATGTGACATTCGAGTTGATGTTTTGTGTTGTGCTGTGATGTTGCGGATTTGTCATGGTGGATAGCAGTGTGCAATTGTAGTGCAGTTTGGATTTATTTGTATATTTGATATTGCGGGGCGAGCGTCCAACATGTGGACTGCCGTCACTGCCTGTTTGTATAATATTCTTTTGGGGCACGACCGGGCTGAGGTCGATGTACCCGTTGTACATATTTTTCATTCTGTACTAGGTTTTACCCCACGACGGAGTGCACGGATAGCCGGGTTCTGGAGGGCAATGGGTCCGCATCTCATGGCTTTGAGAGGCAGAGGGGCCTCACTCTAGAATTGGCAGACTATTCGCCGCACTCGTAGGGGGTACAGGTTGACCCAAGAAGGGGTGCTCAAGTCACCGGATTCCGTGAAGTTCAGGGTGGTCCATTCACTATGCTGTAGGGGGCTGCCTCGCTTCAGGTTTTGGCGGGTAACTTGCCGCACCCGTAGGGGTCTAGGTTTCATTGCACAGGCTATCCACACGACCAGGGGAACGTCGGGTTTTAGCAGCGGCTCTGTGAAACCCGGGGATCCCAGATTATCTGTATTGTTCCGTGATGCTTATTACTTTTCTGTAATGTTGCATATTATCACGCCTGGAGCGATTATTGTATATTGGTATATATACTAGTAGATGTTGTATATGTTTTACACCCGCGCTAGTCCAGTCTCCGCTCTGTCGTTAGTTAAGTAACCTAACGGGTGATGGCGGGACCTAGTGACGTATGCGGATGGCATATACGTACATTTTATTTTCGTTCTTTTCTGGTGTGATTAGTTAATGGGACTGCGTTGATTCTGATCAATGCAAAGAAAAACAAACCTGTTTGGATGTTTTTGGAACAGTTTTAAAAGTGTTATTGCAAAGACGTTTCCTTTTGTCATGCATAGTGGTATTCAGTTGGAATATCCCGCACCTCATTCGACGAGGCAAGGGCCGATATCCCTTCACCGGGAGTGACCCCTTGGGCAGAAGTTTGCGTCAGGGTAATAACTTCACTATAGTCGATTACATGTTGCTTTGCATCGCGGTATTCAGTTGGAATATCCTGCACCTCATTCCACGAGGAAAGAGCCGAGATCCCTTCACCGGGTGTGACCTCTTTAGCAAAGGTTTTCGCCACTATATTTTTATAAAATACTATCAGGTTCCTTCAACGAGATCATGTTCATTACGTTAAAGGTTTTTCGCCAAAAACCAGCAGTAGCCCTCCGTCATTTCTTTTGGGTATTCAATAGTATTCATGCTATATATTTTGACCGACGCCAAGGCATAGTGTTTGGTAGCTGCTGGGTATTCATTTGTTGCATAGATAGATGAGTTGGTTTGGGACAGTTGTTCTGCCATTTTGGCCAACGTCAAGGGCATGAGCGGGTGGGTTCAAATTGACAAGATAGTGACGGGTAGAACTTGGCATGTGACTTATGACATTTTGACCAACGCCAAGGTCATAAGAGCATGGGGCAAAAATCATATCGGGAGTTTCTAAAGAAACTGAAACTTGCCAGGCATGCGCATACCTTCTGGAGTATGATAACGTGAGTGGATTCCGTCACGTTATCATGCGATGAGAGTTAGATCCCGATTCCCACTGATGAGTTGGTTTACTCTTCGGGTAATCCCGATTGGTTCTTCTTTTAGGTTTGGAGGAGAATTTGACAGTACAGTGGGAGGTTTACGGATTAGATAAAGTGATAACCATTTTGATCTAGGTTAGAGTGCACGCAGAGTGTTTCTTTTCTCTCTCTCTTTGGCAGCGACCTTTGACCGACCCTAGACTATGACTCAGTGACCAAGTTGACCGAACCTTCTTAAAAAATACTGGCTTTTGGATTGTCTGAGTTGCATAAGTCATTGCCACTCCTTCTTTTACCCTTTGCATTTCTCAGAACACCTCGTATCACTACGAACATCCACTTCCATTGGATAGATCCATCGTATGGTTATATACGAACTCGAAGGGACTTCTTCGAGGATGGATCAAGATTCAGGAGAAATAGAATTGGTTTATTCAGTTGTCTTTTATTATCACCTTCTCTCAGGTTGTAAGGGATCCTTGGTTTAGGAGAGTACACCTATTACGCTTATAAGATAGTCTTCTTCCAAACCATAGGCAGGTGCCTAAAGGTAGAGAATGAAGAAAACTAATTAGCCTAAGTAGGGTGTATAGAAGGTAATATGTAAAGACAAAATAAAGGGATTAGAAAGAGGGCAAAGTAAATTGCGACTGTTATCATTCACGACCAAACCGCGTACTTCATCGCCACTCCTATTTTACCTTTAAAAGAATAAGGTATTATTCAGTTGTCTTTTATCATCACCTTCTCTCAAGATGTGAGTATTCCTAGGTTCAGGAGGGTACACCTATTATGCTTACTGGATAGTCTTCTTCCAAACCATAGGCTGGTGCCGAACGGTAGGGAAGGAAGAAAACCATTTAGCCTAACGATGGTGTACAAAAGGTAACGACTAAAGACAAATAAAGGGATTTGGAGAGATGGCAAAGAAATATACGGTTACAGTCATGAATTGGATTATGGAAGAGGCATTACTATGAATACCAGGATACCTCTACGAAACATTTTCATGTTTTAGTACATTGTTAATGGAAAACTGTTTTCCCGATTAAATACTTACTCCAGAGTATGTATTTACCAGGTTTCATTCTCACATCTGTATGGTTTTACAGATGATGAGTAGGAGGAAGTTATTGGGAATTAGGCGATCATCCTCATTATATCGAAATTCGTTGAAATTGGTGATATTTAAGAAAATCACCTAGGTACAGTTTTCAACCTACGACGCACAGGTTTTTGAGTTATTCAACTCAGCGGACTTATACAGAGTATTGTATGTTGTCTAGTGTCCATCAGGACAAAGGGGTAGGTCCTCGTACTATGTTCTGTTTACTTTTGACTTCTCTAGTTTTTAGACAAGTGTTTCATAGAAATACAAGGTCTAAGTTTTGAGAAGTTGTGGGTATAAGAATAAAGTAGAGAACCAGATGTCACAAGTATCGGGATTCTTCAAAGAGATCGAAGATGTAGATTCTTGTTATTGGTATTCAGATGATAGTAAAAGTTTTGAGAAACTTGTTTCTCTTTCAGGTTACTCATAATTGGATGGATTCCTAAGTTGAGTAATGCTGATTAGCCTCTCTCCATTAAAATTGATATGCACTGGAGACAGCTGCATGATTAGAATCTGGTTCCAATTAAATAAGTGCCAAAGTTTCTATATTGGATATAGAATGGTTCATATCTTAACGATGTTAAGGTACGGGGAGTTGTCCGGCTTATGCTTAAAACCAGACTATGGATAACTCAGGGCACGTTTCTGTAATGGTTGTTTGTGGGTTGGCCCAGGCTATGACGAGGGTTGACTTTCTATCATCTAGAAGATCAATAGTGATATTGTTCTTAACTCGCCACAGTTTTAGTAAAATGGATTTTTTCAGAAAACAGTAGTGGGAGTATGGTAGAACTGGAAGTGATTCCAGAACCGTAAACGATTACGGAAAATTTAATAGGACCTAAAGATTCATTCAGGTTTGACATTCCAATAGCCACTCCGCAGATATGGTGGGTAACCTAAGACACCCGAGAGGTACTCCGGTAGCCTCAAGGACGGTGACAGGGAGGTTCTTATCTACCCAGACTTGACACTACTGTTGTTCCAGGCTATGAGACCCGGCAGGAGGATAAGTATAGCATCGTTCTAAACTAGCTTTAGAAGTGCACGTATATATTATTCTGCCAGAGGGTTGTTGTGGTCAGTGGGAGCAGCCGAAGCATAGTGGGCAAGAAGCTTAAAGTATATTTATAGACTAGAGCAGTTATAGCGGAGATAGATCATCTAACTTTGATGTGACAGTCATGACTTTGACTTCATCAGAATAGGGGATGGATCTATTGAGAAGGTAGTAGGTGAAAGGTTCCTAGGCACCCTATAGAGGTCTCACAAGGCATCGAACATGCCAATTTCAAAAAAATGGTGCCGGGAAACCCTAGACTACGGATCTTTGCTAGAAATCTAGGCGAAAAGTAAACTAGTTAACACTTAACTACTTGGATATGGAAATTACAACCTTTGTAGATCCGGATATCCACCTCCTCGGCTCCGCAACGAAGTCTTCTCGCTGTACATCATGAATCCTAGACTCATTCGTCGGCTTCATCGGGAAAACGGGCGAGCTGGGTCGTCGGTTTCGTGTCAAAGACGATCTACGTTGACGTTGCACTAGTTCAAGCTTCGACTTCAACAAGTAGTGAAACTTGTGAAGAAAACACCCAAAACCACTTGGCAAGAGGTAGAGGATGAAGAAATAGGAGGTGGGTTCACTTTAGATTTGGATTTCTCTCACTAGATCTCAAGTTGCTATTAATGGCATCTAGGTTTCTCACTTGAAGAAGAAGAAGAAGATGAGCAAGAAATATGATAAGTCCTTTTAAAATAAAAAGAAAAAGGAATACTTATCATAATTCTTACTAGGGTCAAGTGTAGAGAATAGACCATGGTTAATGGATGGGTTAGGGTTAAGCATGATGACATGAAAGGTTAAGAAGTCAAAGCTTCATGAAGCTTCAACTAAAAGACAAAGAAAGCCACCATTCTATTTTAAACTTATCCAAATAAATGAATAAACAAATAAATGAATAAATAAATATGCAAAACCCTAATTATCATAATAACCATGGTTTAATTCTATTCACTTAACCATATGATCAAGTATCATCAAACATGATACAAAAAAGTGCACAAAAGTATATCACATATACAATGTGCAATCCAAGTGAGAAAAATCCGTTTAAAGTGAACCAATACTAGTTAATGCAAAGTAATATATCAAATATATAATTATACATTAAATCATTAAATCAACACTTGATTCAATGATCCGGTCATGTCGCACACGACCGACTAGTATTCAATGCATCGATTTATCGAATCAATGATTCGATAACTAGGTCATATCGAATATAACCAATCGAAACATTTATCGCGAGAATAAAATGCGGTATCACATACACGCATTATTCTCGGTCCTGCACATATCTCACATGCGCTCCTATTTCGTTTCGCTTGAGCCAGGAAACCTCTGTGTAGGACTCTAAAGACTCGTCAATACGCCGGTAGCAGATGATGATCATATCAAGCATCCACAAGCCGCAAGCCGCAAGCGGTCTGCTAAACGTAACGGACACCCGGGTATTGAGCGATCAGAAGATCGACGAGCTAGCCCGCTCATACCCCTGTGAATCCAACCAGTAACACTTGCCGTACAGTCCGGTCTCTTCGTCTGATACGTCGCATATCAAGTCTAGGGGTGGTATACGTCAGACCCCAATAACCGATAAGTCGTGCCGATGTGAGGCTCATAACGGGTCGAGAAACTACTGGTAACACTTACCAGCAAATCTCTGATCAGCCTTGGCCAGGGACTTCCCTGTTACGGCCAATCAAGCACAGCGCAACATCAACCCCCAATACCGAGAGAGACGAAACCCCTCCTATCGCTCATTGCCTCCATGTGACTCGGGACTGTGCCCAAAGACCACCGTTTTGCACGCCCTGATGGACGTGGTAAGGTGGAGATCAAAGCACAGTGGGAATCACACAAGACTCTATGACGATCTCGGGTCTACAGACTAACCTGCACAAGTGTCACCTGAGAACTGCCATCTGACGTGAGGTATAATACCATCTGGGAGTTCTCGGCGAGTCCGTCCAGTGTACCCAGTCTCCACTGAGCACCCGTATACCATCTCTAATGTCAAACACCAATGGATATGGGATCATCCATCGCCCATCACATGGGTCGAGAAGCGTATACGCTAGTCTACTCTGGTATATCGATGCCCCGTCTCGATGTACCCACGACTAGGGACCTTGAAGGATGTACTTATGGACTACCATGTCCCCACTACTATGATCTGCATCATAGTCCAGGTAGTCAAGTACACATCCTAAGGGCTTTACCAACATGTAACTATAAGACAGTATAAAGAGACAAGTGTACATGTTAAGATAAAGAGTAACCAGATAGCATACTATCATATCGAGCAAGAAAGTCATCTCTATATATGTCCAAGCATCCAATATAATATACATCATCTGTACAATACTGGCCTCTAGGGCATACATACAACTAACAGTAGGGTGTGATGTCCCAGTATTATGGATGTCATACACAGAGTAGGAAGTAAAATTCCTATACTACGATCGGTTGTACTGTGGTCGTCACACAGTTGTTTCTCCAGACAGGATATGGATATAATATCAGACATTCTGGTTTCTAGATCTATGGTTTTAGATCTAGATTTGGGTAGTTTCCTAATGTGGGTACTTTGACAGAATTCTAATGGTTTTTAGAATAGATGACTCCTGGCATGGTGGTGTACCTGCAGGTGATGGAGTCACCCTCTCTAAAGGTGTCTTACAGACTAAAGGGGAGAGGGATGCGCATGATTGGCAGATCACTTGCTTAGGCAATTGAGTCAATCATGAGATGTCAAGTACCACACCAGATGTTGTTTTTGTACTAGATGCAATAAGTTTGTATTAATCCAATCTTGGAGAAACATAGGGAAGCAGTTTTAGAACATAAGTGCATGTTCTACGGATTTGATGACGGCAACCTCCTTCAGGAGACGGTTATCATTCCAGGCTTCAAAGGTAACATGGATGATAGAGTGATTGTCAGAGTTATAGTTTTCCCTCTAACGAGGGACAGTATTATGGACATGTGGTCCAAGAGGATACTGTGGGAAGCATGGTGCTGGGTTCAGTTATCGATACAGTCTAAGATGTTTGGATTTGGAGTTCATTTATGAACTAGGTCCCATCAGATATCCAGACATATTCTAAGACAGGTATTACTCGATTCGGGAGATGGCTTTCTCCGCGAACTTGAGATTAAGAGAGAAATAGAATGAAACATCAGGGCGGATCCACTCACTGAGGCTATTTCTCGAACACAAGAGTTTTACGAACGGGCTTTGTGAAACTGATTAGTAGAGGAGTTAGGTGTTCGGTATCACACGGGCTGTGAGTATGCGACATCGCAACAATTAGCCTTAAGTGCAAGTGGGAGATTGTTGGATATAGTGCCCTCAAAGTCAATTATTGGATCGCAGGCACGTGATTGCAATGATTGCGGAGGACCTATACCAGTAGGACAGTCGTACTCGAGATGATAGTATACTATCTGGTTTGCCTTTATTAGTCGTGTACATGTTCAGGTGTCTGATTACATGTTACATGTTGATAGAGCCCTTAGGATCTTGCTTGACTACCAACAGTATGAGGGCAATCATATATGTAAGAGTTGGGTAGTCCATAAGCACATCGTTAATAGTGGTCCCTAGTCGTGGGAGTTTCGAGACAGGGCATCGATACACCGGAGTAGACTAGTGTATACAGTCGAGACCACGACGAGGGGCGGTGGCCGGTCTCACAAGCCACTGGTGTCAGTTGGATCACCTAAGATGTATACAGGTGCTCATTGGGTTATGAGTACACCGGACAGGACTCGCCGGGAACCTGCTAGTTGGTATTATACATATTGTTAGATAGCACTTCCCTAGTGACATGTGTACAGGTTAGTTCATCGACCTGAGGTCGTCATTTGTCTCGTGTGAGTTCCCACTGTGCTTTGATTTCTACCCTACCACGGCTCAAAGGAGTCGTGCAAACAGGTAGTTTTTGGGTACAGTCCCGAGCCACATGGAGGCACGTGAGCGGATCGGCAGGGGATTCGTCTCTCCCGGTATTAGGGGTGGAGGTCGCGCTGTGTCTAGGAAAGCCATTACACCAATTCCTTGGCCAAGGCAGGTGAGAATTACTGGTAGGTTCTCCGGTAGTTTCTCAGGGTGTTCAGGGCTTGTCTCCGACACGACTTATACCGCTATTGGGGGTCTGAAGTTACTAGCCCCCTAGGCCGGATATGCGATACTCATAGACGACCGGACCGGACTGTATATACATTGTCACTGTTAGGCTCGGTAGGGTTTCTGAATGAGTTCGCTCATCAGCCTCCCTTGAGGTCAGTGCATGGGCAGCCGTTACGCACAGCTGGTGCCGCTGACAGCTTGTGGTTAAACCCACTGCCAGGGTACTGACGAGTCATTAGAGTCCCCCACAGATAGTTTCCCAAGTTCGGGCGAAACGTTGTAGAGGCCGTATGGTTTTATGGCAGGGTTCGGAAAATGCACGTGCGTTTACGCACGTGTCATATTTCAGGCAGATAATACTGGTGGGCTTTAGTTTAAGCCGGATCCGAGTATTATACTTAGTAGATATAATATCTTTGTCTCAGTTGCATTTGTATTCGGTCGTAATACAAATGCGGGTATATTTATACAGTTACGGGGTTATCCTGAAATTCGTTTCGGGATCACTTTTGAAAGTTGCCAGTTTCCAGTTTTCTATCAGCCGTATTTAACATTCGGTTAAAGGCGAATTTATCTTTTCTTAAGATGAGTGTGGAAGCTTCTAGATGGTGACTAGGATGGTGACTAGGTTGGTGAGGTGGCTTAGTGCATTAATGGAGCATTTATGAGTTGATGACTTTGTGTTATGAATCATTGTTTCTTTAAATGAGTTCATACTAGGTGTTTAGGTGATTCATTCTCTTCATTAATTGTTGTGGTCACCCCCCTCTCCTACACTCACCTTCCCCCACTCTATATATGACCGGCCCCTCCCCTCCTCTTCACTAACTCTCTCACTTGATAAAAGAGATTATGATAGTTTGGGATTCATGAAATTAGATAGCTACAATTCTCATTTCACCCGATTCAAAAGGCAACTTCATTAACCGTTCGTCCATGGCTTTGGACGTAACGAGACAAAGTGTTCTACTCTTTCTCTACATCATCTTGGTCGTCTCTTCTAGCAAACTTGACGATCGAGTTGCCTCGGGTCAGAGGCGGGAGCCCGTTTAAAGAACCGTTGACGTGGTGCCACCTGAACGAGGAGATCGGAGATCGACGAGATCGAAGCAGCCGCAACAAAGCGTGGGATGATGGTTGAAGACCAAAGGACTCGGATCGTTCGGTATAACTCTTCTACCCACTTTGTAGTTTGTTAGTTTATCTTTAATGGCAGATCCAGGTTATAGTACGCGATAGCGCCAGTTGTAAAAATTTTTGTTCCGCATTTGGCGTCTGTTAGACAGCCGGGGCGCTACCGTGGACCTACACTTCTTCCAGTTCTACCTCCTCGCCACTAATTTCCTTTGCAAGAAATTCCTTTTCTAAAAAGGTGTCATGTCGAGAAACAAACACCTTTTGTTCCTCAGGGTGGTAGAAGATATTTCCTCGCGAATTCTTGGGATATCCTACAAACTTACACAGAATTGACCTTGCCTCGAGCTTGTCCAGATTTTGGTTTTTAACATAGGCCGGGCAACCCCATATCTTAACAAAATTAAGACACGGTCTCTTCCCCTTCCATATCTCATATGGAGTGGTAGGCACTGATTTGGTTTGAACTCTATTCAATAGGTATGCTGCTGTCTCAAGCGCATAACCCCAAAAGGAAATAGGTAACTCAGCGGTGTTCATCATAGAGCACACCATATCCAATAGTGTGCGATTCCTCCGCTCCGATACACCGATGTGCTGTGGTGTATACGGAGGAGTAAGCTGAGAGAGAATCCCATTCTCTTTTAGATAGTCCAGGAACTCATTGCTCAAGTATTCTCCTCCTCGATCAGATCGAAGGATTTTAATACTTTTACCTATCTGGTTCTCAACTTCATGCTTATATTCTTTGAATTTCTTAAAAGCTTCAGACTTGTGTTTCAACAGGAACACATGTCCGTATTTTGAGAGATCGTCAGTGAATGTAATGAAGTATGAGGAACCATTCCTGGCATGCGTAGATATAGGACCACATACATCACTATGTATCAGTCCCAAGAGTTCCGTAACTCTTTCTCCGTGTCCACTAAACGGAGTTTTGATCATCTTTCCTTTGAGACATGAAAGGGAAGTTTCATAAGATGATAATTCGAACGGATTCAAATATCCATCCTTATGTAACTTAGCTAGTCGTGTCGCATTGATATGACCTAGTCTACAATGCCATAAGAAGGATTCGTTCATTTCTGAACTCTTCCTCTTGTATGTGTTCTGCACGTTAAGAACTGTGTTTTGATCCAGAACGTATAACCCGTTACATAACGCACCAAACACAATCAACACTTGATTTAGGTAAATGTTCATAACATTATTCTCTACTACAATGTTATATCCTTCTTTATCTAATAAAGAAACTGATATTAAATTGCATATCATAGAGGGCACGTAATAACATTTGTTCAAGATCAAAGTATTGCCATTTGGTAATACAATGTGATATTCACCAACTGCTTTGGCTGCAACACTTGCACCATTCCCTACTTTTAGAGAATGATCACCTATTCCCAGTTCTCTACCTTTTCTTAGCCCAAGTAACATATTACATATGTGGGATCTTGATCCGGTATCTAATACCCAGGATATAGAGTGTACTGAGAAACAGTTCTCGGTAACTAACACACCCGAAGAAGATGCATCAACATGCTCATTCTTCGCTTGGGAGGCGTGGAAATCCGGATAATTTCCTATTTCCTGCTCGGACTTATAAAAATTATAAGTTGGAGCGGAACCAACGTTCCCCAGCTCAGCATAACAAGCAGGTTCGGTCAAAACATTTTAGCGTATGCTCTTACAATATTAGATTGGTTTATTATCTTATCTAATTAGGATGGCTCCCACTGTTTTTATCAAATCTTCCTTCAAACCCCAAAAGGTAAAACTGATCGGGATTAATTACACCTTACAAATTCGCCAATATTTCGACCAGGCCAGTGTTGGTACTTTGAGAGAGGTTCCCCGTGCTTTCTCCCAGACCTAATTAAAATAAACCTCGTTTTCCCAGGGGCATAACCCCGTTAACACCTTTCTAAACACCTACTTGATCGGCTAATTGTGATGTGTAAAACTCTCTCAGTAGTAACTCTTACTCGCAGTGGATATCGGGATCCAACTATCTCATAGAAGGTATGCAATCTCATTGCAAATTTCAACACTTGAAATTCCCGATAATACTTTTACCCCTAGTGTCCTATGACCTTGACAGAGGCCAAAAAACCATAGGTTGCTAGTCAAGTTCAACCCGTACATTTCATGATTGAATTAAACCCACCCGCACGACCCTTGACGGAGGCCAACAAAGTCGCACGACTATCCTAATCCAATCTCATCTTATGTTGCAGATAATTACTAGTTAGTTACCGCACACTACGCCTTGACGGAGGCCAACAAATGTAGCACGAATGCTAAGTAGTATTTATCTGAAATGACGGAGGGCTATGGCAGGTTTTGAGAAAACCTTTTACGTAATGAACTTGATATCATTGTAGAAACAAGTGATTTTTGAAAAGGGGTGTTTTTGAGACTTTTTACTAGTTTTGCTAAAGAGGTCACTCCCGGTGAAGAGATCTCGGCTCTTTCTTTATCGAATAAGGTGCACGATATTTCACGAATACCGCTATGCAAAGCAAGAACTAAAATTAGCAAATCAAAAGACAAAACCGAGTGGGTTGTAGCATCTGCTAGTTTCGCTAAAGAGGTCACTCCCGGTGAAGAGATCTCGGCTCTTTCCTTATCGAATAAGGTGCTGAATATGTTGGATATATATGCCCTAGAGGCCTACATTGTATAGGATGCTTGGGATATGTATGTACATGACAGTCTTGCTTGATATGATAGTACGCTATTTGGTTTGACTTTGTCTTAACGTATGATATATTTTACTTGGTATTTATATATATATGTTGATAAAGCCCATAGGGTGTTTGTCTGACTACAGGCGTTGTGATGGCAGTCATACTAGTGGGAGCTGGATAGTCAATAGGCACACCCTTAGATGTCCCTGATCGCAGGAGTATCGAGATTGGGCATCAATACTCCGGAGTAGACTAGTGTATACATATCTAGACCCTGACGAGGGGCGATGGATTGGTCCCGCAACCATTGGTGGTGTTCACCTAAGATTGTATACAGATGCACACTGGGTGTGAGTACACCGGACAGGACTCGCCGAGAACTGACTGGATGGTATTATACCTAACGTCAGATAGCAGTTCTCAGGTGACATGTGTGCAGATAGTCCGTTGACTTAAGGTCATCATTTGTCTCGTGTGAGTTCCCACTGTGCTTTGATTATTACCCTACCACGGCTCAAAGGAGTCGTGCAAACAGGTTTCAGTTGGGCACAGTCCCGAGCCACGTGGAGGCAGTGAGTGACTGTTAGGGATTCGTCTCTCCCGGTATAGGGAGTTGATATCGCACGGTGATCGGTTGGTCATTACCATAAGTCCCTGGCCATGGCTGATTGAGAATTACTGATAGGTTGATCAGTAGATTCTCGGATGGTGATAGAGCCATACCGACACGACTTGTATGGTTATTAGGGGTCTGACGTCCACCACCTCCCTAGACCATACATGTGATACTCTCAGACGAACAGACCGGACTGCGCGGATATTGTCACAGACAGGCTCAGTAGGATTTCAGATGGGTTACCTCATCAGCTTTCTTATCGACAACTACCTGGGGACCGTTACGTACAGCTAGTGCCGCTTGCGGTCTGTGGTTAAACCCACTGCCAGCGTAGTAGTCGAGTCTTTAGAGTCCCACACAGAGATATCCCAAACCCAGGCAAAAAGATATAGAGGTCGTATGGTTTTACGACAAAGGTTCGGACGCATACGTGTTTGATCGCACGTACGACATTCGGACAGTTTTTACTAGCCGGCTTTGGTTTAAGCCAGATTCTAGTATCAGGTTATTGGATTTATACAGTCTAAAGTTTTTCCGTGTTTTCACGGATGAGAGGGGCGTTCTCGTAATTTTCCGAGAAGCTTCTAGAAGGATGTGACATAAAGAGAGAGGTGGCATTTTCATTTAATGATTAAGTGACTCATTGTGAGTGATTCATCATATCATTAATGCATCATTAATTGCTTAATGACTCACATGATGAATCACCCACTTGATTTAATGAAACATGATGAATATTCTCTTATTATTCATTTCTTTTAATTCATTAAGTTTCATATATATCAAGTGAGAAGCTTTTTTCATTATAATAATATTATCATTATCATCTTCTCACTCTCTCTCTTCAAGTTCTCTCTCCTTCACCAAACCCTAATCCTACCCTCATGAGTTGAGAACAAGGATTAGGAAAGACTAATTACTCCATAACCTATCTCTACATCACCTTAGCTACTCTATTTAGCAACTAGAGAAACTAAGTAACCTCAAGTTTAGAGGTTATAGCTTGGATTAGGGTTCTCGGGTGGATCGTCTATCACGGGAGAAAGCCGAAGAGGACGTGGAGATCCAAAGAGGCCATAGACAACATCAAGACGAAGGACTAGAACCGTTTGGTATAATCTCTTAGCATAGTAGTTTAAAACTCTATAGCTTTTGTTAAAACTTGTTTAGCAAACGATTCGTACGGTTAATCGATGTTTGATCATAGAACTTGATTGTTATTCATATTTCCGCCTCCCCACAAGTATTGGGGTGTTGAACATCGACTTACAGTGGTATCAGAGCCTAGCTAAACAAGATTTAACTTAATTGCAAATTTGTACGAATTTCGAACGGAAAAACGAAGCCGGAAAACCCTAAAAATATCAAGTTTCTGTCGAAATTTAAATGAAGTCCAAAAATTTTTCAGGGATGTTCAGAAAGCCTGTTATGACACCAGAAGAACACCCAAGAAATTTGGGGCCATGACTCGACCAAACGACCGCGGTTCCGCGGCGGATCCCACCGATCCGCCGCGCTTCCGCGGCCGAGTTGCCGAGTCATGATCCCAATTTTCTTGGGTGGGTTCTCTGTTAAATTTGGGATTTTCTGGAATATTTAATTTTTGCTCAGGTTTCAGTTTTACAGTGCAGTTTTTGGAGCAATATTAAAGATGTTTGATCGATCGAAATTTTACAGTATTTGCATATTGGATTATATCTGTGATTGATAAATGTGTTCGTAAACCTCCCCTAACTGCTAGTATGTCGGTTGGCAGGGGGTTGCACATTTCTGTAATGGTTTTATCTGTTTGTGCATATAAACTGTATTGGACTGTTGTGGTGATTAGCCGGGTTTTGTGATGGATTTTTGTATTAATTCATTTGGTGTAATTGTAACAAGTTATAATATTATTTTGCGGGGCACATCCAGGTTGCGGTTGTAGCCACCGTTGTATTATTTCTTTTTACTGTTTTTGCTCCTAGGACAGATCCAAGGTGGGGTACACAAACTGCCGGGCGGGTAGTTTGTCGTACCCGTAGGGAACTTGGGTGGGGTAACGGCTATTCATCACAACTGTGTAATCTGTCTTTTCTTGCAGGCTCAAAAGAAATACAGATTGCTTGCAAATCCAATATTGTTTATCTGTGTTCTGGAATGCCTATTATTGCGTCTGACGAATGTACAATATCTATATATGATAGCTATTTAGACGTCGCTTATGTTTTACACCCGCGCTAGCCCAGCCCCCGCTCTGTCGTTAGTTAAGTAACCTAACGGGTGATGACGGGACCCCGTGGCGAATGCGGATGGCATAAGAGGACGTTGTATTTTCGTTGTTATCTGTAATGATAGGTTAAAGATGGGACGCATTATTATTAATGCAAAGAAAATAAAACCTAAACTGAATCATTGGAACAATTTCTAAAAACCACTCGGTTTTCTTGAAAAAGCAAATTTTAAAAGCGGAGCTTAAACCACTCCTTTTAATAAAAGCTATCTTTGTTCCTTCGATCAAATCAAGTTCATTACGTTAACGGTTTTTTGCCAAAAACCAGCCGTAACCCTCCGTCGTTTCAGATAGACAGCACATCGTATTCATGCTATGCTTGTTGGCCTATGTCAAGGCATAGTGTATGGTAGCAGTGTGTGTGCCTATTTGTTGCATAGATAGATGCATTAGTTTAATACAGACGTACACCTTGTTGGCCTACGTCAAGGGCTTGTACGATGTATTTAAATTGATCAGGACAACGACGGGTAGAACTTGACTTGCGTCTTATGACTTGTTGGCCTGCGTCTTATGACTTGTTGGCCTGCGTCAAGGTCTATAAGAGCTTGGGGTAAAAATCACATCGGGAGTTTCAAACATAAAGGAAACTTGCAGATTTAGCTTACCTTCTGGAGTGTGGTGACTAGAGTGGCTTCCATCTAGGGCATCATGCAATGATAGTTGGATCCCGATCCCACTGATGAGTAGGATTACTCTCGGGAATTTCTCTCACTTAACAATCAATGCTATAAACCAAGTAGGTGCCTAGAAAGGTGTTAGAGGGGCTACGCCTCCAGGGAAAAGAGGTTCTTTAATTAAGGAACTTCGCGAAAGCGTTGGAAAACCTCCCTCGAAGTACCAACACCAGCCTGGCTGAAAGGTTAAGCAAGTATTGTGACGTGTGATTAAAACCTAACTAGTTCTTCTTTTAGGTTTTGAAGAAGGATTTGAGGAAACAGTGGGAGCCATCCTGTTTAGATAAATTAATAAACCAATCTAAACTTGCAAGAGCATATGCTGAGTGTTTTCTTTTCTCTCTCTCTGGCAGCTACCATGACTGGACTAAAACTATTACTTGAAAAGAATATACTGACCGGGCAGAACTATAAAGATTGGCTAAGAAACGTCAATATTGCACTGACTTATGACAAAGTTGCATATGTTACCACCGCTGTTCCTCCCCTTATCCCAGGACCAGATTCCTCAGTTGCGGACAAGGAAGTTCGTAAAACCTGGGATCTAGACTGTGAGCGAGCTAAGTGTATCGTGCTGGCGTCCATGAATAATGAACTCCAGAAACAGCACGAGAGTATGGATATTGCATCCATATTCCTCCATTGCAAGGAATTGTATGGTGAACACTCCCGTATCGCAAGGTACGAAACCTCAAGGAAACTCTTCCAGATGAGGTTAGCTCCAGGATCGCCTGTTGGAGAGCACGTCCTCAAAATGATCATCCTCATTGAGGAACTCGCAAACCTGGGATGCGTGCTAGAGAATGATTTGTATATCGACTTGATTTTGCAGTCCCTTCCCCACACCTTCTCTCAGTTCGTGCTGAACTTCAATATGCACGAAATGGAAGCGGATCTTCCAAAACTCCTCAATATGTTGAGGGTAGCAGAGACCTCCTTGAAAAAGTAGAAGACCCCCGTTCTGTATGTTGGCCAATCATCTTCTTCTAAAACTAAAGCGAAAGCTAAAGGGAAGAAGAAGATGAAAGCCACCAAACCGAAGGGTGGGGTCAAGAAGGTGCAGGGAACGAACAAGGCAGGAAGGGTGAAGGCAGAAAAGAACGAATGCTTCTATTGTCACAAGCAGGGGCACTGGAAGAAGGATTGTCAGGCCTTCAAAGCCAAGGACATGAAGCAGGCAGTTGCTTCTACTTCAGGTGTGTTCGTAATCGAAAATTGTCTTTCAGTAAACTCTACTTCATGGGTACTTGATACCGGTTCTGGTTCTCACATCTGTAATTCTTTGCAGGATCTGAGAAATAGTAGAGTACTGGGGGCAGGTGATATGACTCTCCGGATGGGCAATGGAATGCATGTAGATGCAGTTGCAATAGGGGAATATCACCTAGGGTTGAATAGTGGAAACATTTTGGTATTGTATAACTGTTTTTGTATTCCCAGTATGTTGTGTAATATTATATCAGTATCTTTATTGTCAAATAAAGGATATAATTTTGTGCTTGAAAGAAATGTCATGAACATTCTCCTAAATCAAGAACTGATTGGGTTTGGCACACTGGAAAACGGCATATACATACTTAATCAACCACAAATTTTCAATATTCAAAACACGCGTAAAAGAAAGGCTCCAGATTCGAATCAAGCCTTCCTATGGCATTGTAGACTTGGTCATATAAATGAAACAAGGTTGACTAAGTTACATAAAGATGGATATCTAGATCCGTTTGAATATTCATCATATGCAACTTGTCAATCATGCATCAAAGGAAAAATGACCGAATCTCCGTTCACCGGACACGGAGAAAGAGCCACCGAACTCTTGGGGCTAGTACACAGTGATGTATGTGGTCCGATGTCTATACATGCACGAAGTGGTCACTCCTACTTCATCACTTTTACTGATGACTTCTCTAGGTATGGATATGTGTTCTTAATAAAGCATAAATCCGAGGCTTTTGAGAAGTTTAAGGAGTATAAAAATGAAGTAGAGAAACAAACTGGTAAAAGCATCAAGACACTTCGATATGATCGAGGTGGAGAATACTTAAGTACCAGTTTCCTTGAATACTTGAAAGCAAATGGAATTCTCTCTCAGCTTACTCCACCTTATACACCTCAGCATAATGGTGTATCAGAAAGAAGGAATCGCACACTATTAGATATGGTGCGTTCAATGATGAGTAGTGTTGAGTTACCACTTCCTTCTGGGGATTTGCTCTAGAATCAGCCGCATATCTATTAAATAGAGTTCCAACTAAGTCTGTACCTACCACTCCATATGAAATGTGGTGTGGGAAGAGACCATATCTCAAGTATATCAAGATATGGGGGTGTTCGGTATATGTTAAAAAGCATAATCCAGACAAGCTCGAAGCACGATCGGTTTTATGCAAGTTTGTAGGATACCCCAAGCATTCAAGGGGGTACATGGTCTACCACACTGAAGAACAAAAGGTGTTTGTCGCTCGTCACATTGTCTTCTTAGAAAGCGAATTTCTTGCAAAAGAAATTAGTGGGAGCGCGGTAGAACTGGAAGAAATTCCAGAACCACAAACTGCAACCGAAGACTTAGAAGAATCTCAGATTTCAATAGAACATGACGAACCAACGCCACTCCGCAGATCTAGTAGGCTTTCTCATCCTCCTGAAAGATACTATGGTTTTCTTCTTGATGGGGATCGAGAGGATTGCATCATCGATGATGATGAGCCTACTAGTTTTCAGCAGGCTATCACAAGTAGCGACTCAGTAAAGTGGCTGGATGCAATGAGATTCGAAATGGAATCCATGTACACTAATAAAGTATGGACTTTAGAAGTTGCTCCTCCTGGGGTAAAACCAGTTGGGTGCAAATGGATCTTCAAAAAGAAGATTGGTGCATTTGGACAAGTGGAAACCTACAAAGTTAGACTAGTAGCAAAAGGTTTTCGTCAAAGACCAGGATTGGACTATGATGAAACCTTTTCACCAGTAGCTATGCTTAAATCCATTCGGATCATGCTTGCCATTGCTGCCTACCATGACTATGAAATCTGGCAAATGGATGTAAAAACAGCTTTTCTAAATGGACATCTAGAAGAGAGTGTTTACATGGATCAACCAGAAGGTTTCCTAGACAGTGGGAGCAGCGGAAGAGTGTGCAAATTGCTTAAATCCATTTATGGGTTAAAGCAAGCATCGCGGAGTTGGAACATCTGCTTTGATGAAACAGTCAAGGAATTTGACTTCATCAAAAATATAGATGAACCATGTATTTATAGGAAGATTGTAGAAGGAGCAGTAGTCTTCCTCGTTTTATACGTCGACGACATACTACTGATAGGGAATGATATCCCTATACTACAATCAGTAAAGCTCTTCTTGTCAGAGAAATTCTCTATGAAAGACTTGGGAGATGCATCATACATTCTGGGCATTAAGATCTATCGAGATAGATCTAATAGAATATTGGGACTTTCACAGTCCAGGTATATAGACACTATACTAAAGAGATTTAGTATGGAAGATTCCAAGCGCGGCAATATGCCCGCTTGTCACGGAATCACCCTCTCCAAAGAGATGTCTCCAAAGACTGATGAAGAGAGGGCTCGCATAGGCATTATACCCTACGCTTCGGCGGTAGGATCAATAATGTATGCGATGTTATGTACCAGACCAGATGTGGCTTACGCACTTAGTGTGGTAAGCAGGTATCAATCGGACCCAGGTAAGAAACATTGGATAGCGGTGAAGAACATTCTCAAGTACCTGAGAAGGACTAAGGAGATGTTCTTAATTTACGGCAATAAGGACCTCCAGGTAGAGGCTTTTACCGACTCCGGCTTCCAAAGTGACAAGGATGATTCTAAATCTATTTCGGGTTTTGTGTTTACCCTCAATGGAGGGGCGGTAAGTTGGAAGAGTTCCAAACAAGATACCGTCGCAGACTCAACTATGGAAGCTGAGTATATAGCTGCTAGTGAAGCCGCAAAAGAGGCTGTCTGGATAAGGAAGTTCATTTCTGAACTTCAGGTGGTTCCGTCCATTGCCAATCCAATGCCTTTGTATTGCGATAACAATGGCGCTGTAGCTTTAGCGAAGGAACCAAGGTCCCATCAGAAATCCAGGCATATCTTAAGGCGGTTTCACCTGATCAGGGAGATCGTGGATCGTCGGGAGATCGAGATACGGAGAGTAGACATAAAAGACAACACGGCAGATCCATTCACCAAGGCCATTCCTCAAGTACAGTTCGAGAGACTTTTTGAGATGCTGGGCATGCGGTACGCAAGCAACTGGATCTGGTAGAGACAGTGGGTACTCATTGCGCCAATTATAGGCCTTAGTGCAAGTGGGAGATTGTTGGATATATATGCCCTAGAGGCCTACATTGTATAGGATGCTTGGGATATGTATGTACATGACAGTCTTGCTTGATATGATAGTACGCTATTTGGTTTGACTTTGTCTTAACGTATGATATATTTTACTTGGTATTTATATATATATATGTTGATAAAGCCCATAGGGTGTTTGTCTGACTACCGGCGTTGTGATGGCAGTCATACTAGTGGGAGCTGGATAGTCAATAGGCACACCCTTAGATGTCCCTGATCGCAGGAGTATCGAGATTGGGCATCAATACTCCGGAGTAGACTAGTGTATACATATCTAGACCCTGACGAGGGGCGATGGATTGGTCCCGCAACCATTGGTGGTGTTCACCTAAGATTGTATACAGATGCTCACTGGGTGTGAGTACACCGGACAGGACTCGCCGAGAACTGACTGGATGGTATTATACCTAACGTCAGATAGCAGTTCTCAGGTGACATGTGTGCAGATAGTCCGTTGACTTAAGGTCATCATTTGCCTCGTGTGAGTTCCCACTGTGCTTTGATTATTACCCTACCACGGCTCAAAGGAGTCGTGCAAACAGATTTCAGTTGGGCACAGTCCCGAGCCACGTGGAGGCAGTGAGTGACTGTTAGGGATTCGTCTCTCCCGGTATAGGGAGTTGATATCGCACGGTGATCGGTTGGTCATTACCATAAGTCCCTGGCCAGGGCTGATTGAGAATTACTGATAGGTTGATCAGTAGATTCTCGGATGGTGATAGAGCCATACCGACACGACTTGTATGGTTATTAGGGGTCTGACGTCCACCACCTCCCTAGACCGTACATGTGATACTCTCAGACGAACAGACCGGACTGCGTGGATATTGTCACAGACAGGCTCAGTAGGATTTCAGATGGGTTACCTCATCAGCTTTCTTATCGACAACTACCTGGGGACCGTTACGTACAGCTAGTGCCGCTTGCGGTCTGTGGTTAAACCTACTGCCAGCGTAGTAGTCGAGTCTTTAGAGTCCCACACAGAGATATCCCAAACCCAGGCAAAAAGATATAGAGGTCGTATGGTTTTACGACAAAGGTTCGGACGCATACGTGTTTGATCGCACGTACGACATTCAGACAGTTTTTACTAGCCGGCTTTGGTTTAAGCCAGATTCTAGTATCAGGTTATTGGATTTATACAGTCTAAAGTTTTTCCGTGTTTTCACGGATGAGAGGGGCGTTCTCGTAATTTTCCGAGAAGCTTCTAGAAGGATGTGACATAAAGAGAGAGGTGGCATTTTCATTTAATGATTAAGTGACTCATTGTGAGTGATTCATCATATCATTAATGCATCATTAATTGCTTAATGACTCACATGATGAATCACCCACTTGATTTAATGAAACATGATGAATATTCTCTTATTATTCATTTCTTTTAATTCATTAAGTTTCCTATATATCAAGTGAGAAGCTTTTTTCATTATAATAATATTATCATTATCATCTTCTCACTCTCTCTCTTCAAGTTCTCTCTCCTTCACCAAACCCTAATCCTACCCTCATGAGTTGAGAACAAGGATTAGGAAAGACTAATTACTCCATAACCTATCTCTACATCACCTTAGCTACTCTATTTAGCAACTAGAGAAACTAAGTAACCTCAAGTTTAGAGGTTATAGCTTGGATTAGGGTTCTCAGGTGGATCGTCTATCACGGGAGAAAGCCGAAGAGGACGTGGAGATCCAAAGAGGCCGTAGACAACATCAAGACGAAGGACTAGAACCGTTTGGTATAATCTCTTAGCATAGTAGTTTAAAACTCTATAGCTTTTGTTAAAACTTGTTTAGCAAACGATTCGTACGGTTAATCGATGTTTGATCATAGAACTTGATTGTTATTCATATTTCCGCCTCCCCACAAGTATTGGGGTGTTGAACATCGACTTACAGAATATTCTACAAGGAATACCGCTATGCAAAGTAAAAACTAGAGCTACCTTTTTTGAAAATATGATTCTACAACATCTTTTAGGTTTCTTTTTTTCATTAATCTCATTAATGAAGTCCCATCATTTATGCTTCCTAAGTATCACAGAAGAAACGAAAATACAACGTACGCTTATGCCATCCGCATTCGTCAGAGTGTCCCGTTATGCACCGTTAGGTTACTAAACTAACAGCATAGCGGGGCAGGACTAGCGCGGGTGCAAAACATAAGCAACGTTTATTATATATCATATATATAATAATAAAGCATTCGTCTCAGACATATAAAGTGATCACATCACAGAATATCAGCAGCAGAAGATAACATATGAAATATTGGATATACTAGGAATTCCTTGTTTTAAATTAAGCTAGTATAAAACACGGATTCCACGGTCGCGATGAATAGCCAAACCCACATCCCTAGACCCCTACAAGAGCGGAAAGGAACCCTACCAATTCTAGAGTTAGGAGACCCGGTCTCGACTCCTCGAGATGGTCTCCCACTGGACTCTAGAACCCGGTTACTTGTGCTCCCCACCTTGGATCTATCCTAATGCGGAAAAGTAAATAATATACAACAATGGTGACATCATCCTCAACCCGGAAGTGCCCCAATAAAAGAATATTACATACAATGAATTTTACATGAATGAAAATAAAAACTCTCATCTCACATAAAACCCCCGGCTATTCAAAACATGACAATCCAATATAACATATCACAGCAACACATAACATCATATGTCATCCACGTAAGTAAATATGCGTATCACAATTGTCGTTGACATATAGCAACGAAAACGGCAATACACCACATATTACACTTACGGTCGCAGAAAAGAAAATGTCAAACTACAACATTTGGAATCCACAATCACCTTAGACATCATAAACCCGAAATATCACATACTTCGGATTTCATGCCTAACAATATGAATTCCATATATTGTATCACATTCCACAAATAGCTAGACGATATTAAACATTCCGATCGAATCAACAAACACCCAAAATTTCCCAAAAAGCTTAACACGTGAGCGCTGTTTAAAAATACTCAGAACATGCCACAGTACCTATGGAACAACCGTAGAAGGGTCAACCCTTGCCTCACCTATGGCGTCGTGGAACTACCGCAAACCCTAGGGTTTGGTGGCGGTTCTTACGGTCATAAAATCGATTTAGGGTTTTGTTCTTCTAGAGGGTCCATCGAATTACTTGCATGATATTTGAATGTTTCAAACTAGAAAAAAAATCCAACTATTGGAAAATTTTCAACGAGGGTTAAAGTGGGTATATCCGTTCGAACTTTTTAACGCCGTCTAAATAACCCGAAATAATGTTAGAATTACGACTACGAAACACTCTGAATTGCCTTTATAGAAAATTAACATCTCATGTAATTTTAGAAAAACAAGCAACACCTGAAACACCAAAACCCAGAGACCAGAACACCAGACAAATACGAACCAGAACAGAGCACATGGGGCCGGCCTGCTCGGTTTTTGGGTGAATGTGGCCGGGTCAAAACCGTCCAATTGGGTTCGTTTTTGTCCAGTGTTCATGTTACATCTTATATAACACTCTGCAGTTGCTAAAATTTTTTTTCGACGACTTAAAAATATTGACAGAAACTGGGTTTTAGCGTTTCAAGGTTTGGAGTTATTTCGGTTTCGTAATTCTACAAACATCGTCTAAATCTCTAGCCTGGCTCTGATACCACTGTAGGAATGCCTAGCACAACAGCAAGGGTTTGGGAGGCATCGTCCATGCCATTTTCAAAATTTTGCCATGCTAACCAATCCTAACCCTAGAATCTTAACTAGAGATTTAGACAATACAACATGTAAACTACTTTACAACTAAGTGAATATGGAGTAAAACCTTTGTAGACCGGTCCTTCACTTCAGTAGCTCCGAGATGTAGTCCCTTCGCTCCAAGTAGTGATCTTGCGGACTCTAGAACGGCTCCACAAGATGAAAGGAATAAGCTTGCACGATGTCTTCGAGGTCGAAGATGATCTACGTCAAGGAGACACTAACCCAAGCTAGCTCTTCACTAATTAGGGATTAGTGAAGCTAACACCCTAAACTAAATTGCTAATCTAGTAGAGGATGATGAAGTGGGATTTTTTCTCACTTTAGAATTAATTTTCTCACTCTTTTTCTTCTCCTCTCAAAAACCTAGAGAGCTCTCTCTTGAGCTTGAAGAAGATGAAACAAAAAATAGATGAGAGAGTGAAGTGGCAACCACGGGTGAGAAATATCTTATATAACTCATGTAGAGACTTAACTCTGAGTTTAGATAATGGTTGGGTTAATAAATATCTTAAGTAAAACAAAATTAGTGGACTAAGTCAATGCATTTACAAGCTTCCACAAGCTTCATGCCATGTGACTAATTTCCAACTAATTTGGATTTACTTTAAATAAATAAACCCTACATTATCATTTGCATGGTGTAAGTCTCATACACCCATGTTGCATGTGGCATCAAGCATGACACAAAAAAGAAAACACAATTAATATATATCATATATATGTTAAGTGTGCACATGTGAGAAAAAGAAATGCTTAAGTGAGCTAATATTAGTTAATGTAAATTAATATATCAAATATATAATTATATATTAAATTAACACTTGATTTAATAATCCGGCTATATCTCATATGACCGACTAATATTATTTGTATCAACTTATCGAATCAACACTTGATTCGATAACCCGGCTATGTCTCATATAACCGACCGATACAGTATCGACTTATCGAATCAACATTTGATTCGATAACCCGGCTATATCTCATATAACCGACCGATAACATAAATCGCGAGAATAGAATATGGTATCACATACTCGTATTAATCTCGATCCCGTACATATCACATATGTGCTCCTACTTCGTTTTGCCTGAGCCAGTAAAACCTCTGTGTAGAACTCTAAAGACTCGTCAATACGCCGGAAGTAGGTGATGATCATATCAAGCACCCACAAGCCGTCAGCGGTACTAGATGGACGTAACGGCTACCCGGCTATTGAGCGATCAGAAGATCAACATGCAAACCTGCTCCTACTCCTGAAAAGTCTGTCAGTAATACTACTGTACAGTCCGGTCTTTTCGTCTGATATGTCGCATATCTAGTCTAGGGGTGGTAAACGTCAGACCCCATTAACAGATAATTCGTGCCGATGTAAGGCTCATAACGGGTCGAGAAACTACTGATAACACTTACCAGTAAATCTCCATATCAGCCCTGGCCAGGGACTTTCTGTTATGGCCAATCGAGCACAACGCGACATCAACCCCCAATACCGGGAGAGACGAATCCCCTCCTATCTCTCATTGCCTCCATGTGATTCGGGACTGTACCCAAAAGCCACCGTTTTGCACGTTCTCTTGAACGTGGTAAGGTGGAAATCAAAGCATAATGGGAATCACACAAGACTCTATGACGATCTCGGGTCTATAGACTAACCTGTACCAGTGTCACCAGAGAACTGCTATCTGACGATATGTATAATACCAACTAGGAGTTCTCGGCGAGTCCGTTCAGTGTACCCAGTCTCCACTGAGCACCCGTATACCATCTTTGATGTCAAACACCAATGGATGTGGGATCATCCATCTCGTATCATATGGGTCAAGATGCGTATACGCTAGTCTACTCTGGAATATCGATGCCCTGTCTCGATACACCCTTGACTAGAAACAATTATAGGGTATACTTGTGGACTACCCTTGGCCCCACTAGCACTACTAGAAATAGGGGTTCCCCTACGAATAAATCCGTAGGAGAAAACCACTGCCCCTACGGCTATATTCGTAGGGGCACAAAAATACGTCGTAGGTGCACACACCGTAGGTGCAAGTCTTAGCCTTAAAATGCCCCCATGGTTAAATAATTTCCCCTACGGCTTAATGCATAGGTCCATCTATCCCTACGGATTACACCGTAGGGACAAAAAATTTATTTAATTTTATCGGTTTATAAAATAAAATAGTTGCCCCTCCGGATAACTCCGTAGGGACAAATATATGCCTTTACGGCTCCATGCGTAGGTCCAGATGTGTAGGGGCAAAATATTAGATAGCCTGATAGCTTGTCCCTATGGATAACTGTGTAGGGGTAAAGTTATGCCCCTACGGATTGGACCGTAGGGACAAGGCTAACCCCTCTTACTGAGTCCATAGGGGCAAAATATCAGGTATCCTGATATTTTGTCCCTACGGATATATGTGTAGGCAACGTTGCATCTTACAGATTAAACGGTAGGTGCAACATTTGGCCCTAAGGATTAATCCGTAGGTACATATTATCAGTTTTTTAAAAAATGGCTGCCTGTTTTTTCCTCGCCCTGTGCACAATAATATATACATCATATATAAAAGTAATCAACAAGCAGAATATATACCGCAGTATTCATAATCAACATCTCACGTATAATATATTAAAGAAATCAACAAGCAGAATACGATATCAATCTAAATCAATATGAACACGCAAACACCACCAATATCGTCCAAAATATATACAATATGTATCATATAAGTAAATACATGTTTAAAATATAAGAATAAAAAAGCTACCCTAGCTCGGTCCAGCTCCACCTCTGATAAACGCAGTAATCTGGCGCACCTGCTCCTCGGATATACCCTGAGTCAACATCTCGAGCAATGCGGAGTGTGCGGGAGTCTGAGCGGGCTGTGGAGCTGTAGGAGTGGTCTGCGCAACCGCAGCCGAGGTAGTGGCTTGCGCAACCGCAACCGAGGTAGTGGCTTGCGAAGCCGCAGCTGCGGGGGTCTGAGCGGGCTGTGGAGCTATAGGAGTGGTCTGCGCAACCGCAGCCGAGATAGTGGCTTGCGGAGCCGCGGCCGAAGGAGATGCATGTGGAGGCTCAGCCGAAGTACCCTGTCGCGTCTGTTCAGTTTTGTGTCTAATAAACGAGTAAGAACTGTGTATTAGTCGAATTCGTATCATTATCAGGTTATTACGAAACCCCAATCTATGTATACTTAGGGACTTAGGCCTCGTTTGGATATCTAGTTCGGAAAACCGTAGTTTATTTTAATTAGACAGTTCTATGTATGTATGATTAATTAAAGCTAAGTCTACAACCAAATAAGCTCAGGCTACGTACTAATATTGGATATGTTGCTATCTAAAATATGACATAATATTTTACTATTAAGTGGTATACATACCATCATCTCTTTCAACTCCTGGACGGTGGCCTTCAAGGTGTCCAGTTCTTACTCTAGACGTCGCTCACAAGAGATAGAGGAAGTAACCGCCGGAGTGGAGTCCAACCTCATATGGGCCCTGCTAGGACCTAGTCCCCGACCTCTCTCCCAATCTCCGTGGTGCCCTCCGTGTGCGGCGTCTAGGACTGGGGTCAGCAGCATCGGATTGTTCTGTCCAGTAAAATCGATCCCCGATGCCTCCGCCTGCTCAACCACCCGCTCCTACACTCACATTAACCAGTAAAATATAAGTATATCATTTAAATTTGAACCTTTCAAAACAAAAATTTCAAATAGTGGTTAAATAAATATTAACACTTACGCAATACTCTTGGGTAGCGGTGTCGGGGTATCGAAGCTCACCCGTGGCGGGATCTGTCGTGGTGCCGTGGACGGCAAGATACACGGACATCACGCTCTGTGTACCATCCTGCGCCAGGGTCTGAGCTCTCTGCAATTCGCCAAAAATTTACATATATTAGAAAATAACTCTTAATATTACATTATATCACAGTAGGTCTATTGAAATTTACCGATAACTCCATGGCACGAGTAATATTTCTCGAGCCACCTGTATAAGTGGGGCGACCCCTTTTCACCGACTTCCTATTCTCTTTATTTTGATCGGCCTGTTTCTGCACAACACATTCAGATTTAGTTTTCTAATTAAGCAACACAAAAAAATAAATTATATACTAAACAATGTATTACATTTAAAATACATACCTGTTTGCGCCGAGAGTCGAAATATTGGCACAATAGAGGCCATGTATCTACATCGACTCTCGCAAAGGCCGGAGTATGTAGGAGGACCGCTCTCTCTGCCTCGGGGGTCGCCATCCACAGGGAATAACAGTCGATCTTCAGCTCATTCCTATTGTATCGGACCTTCGATTGCATGTTCTTCATCAGGCCATGGTACAGAGCGTGAAGATCAAGCACCCTCCCAGGGTGATCAGGGTCGAGTACAGGCTGAAAATCGTAATCCAACTGAAAATACAAAAAAACAATGTTATTAAATTGCAAGTGTTAATAATAAATATATTGGATAAATCAAATGAAAATATATATTAATACCCGAGCCTGATCCTAGAAGAGGGCGAATGAGCACCGGTGCTTGTCGCTCCACTCAACGTGAAGTGGATAGTTCTTCACGAGGCGGCTCTCATCCCCCATATACCGGCCGAACCTCTCGGAATAATAGCCGGTATAGTGATAAATAGGGGTAAAGAAGAGGGGGAATGCTGCATCCCCCCAGCTCTATCGGGCCTCAGCCTGTGGGACTGATTCGGGCCCCGAGTCCCCCTCTCGGGATGGGGATGCCCTGCGTCTACAAGAAATATCAAGACAATCAATATTAAGACAAAGTGGTATTAAGAAATCAAGCTTTAACGGAAATTGAAGTGTGATATATAACTCCGGCGATAGAAGCACGAGCCTGGGCCCGGGCAGCAGCACGAGCAGCAGCATTGAGGTTGTCTTTCGATTTCCCATCTTTACAAAGAAGCAAGTTGAGTACGTGCTCGGATACTCCCTTCTCTATGTGCATGACGTCCAGACAATGATGCACAAAATTTGTTGACCAGTACGGAAGCTTGAAGAAAATGCTTAACTTGTTCCAGAATGGTGGTTTGACCTGTTTTGTCGGATCCATCCCGAAGGTCACATTATCGTAACCATCCCACCGAGCAGTCACGTCCTCTCCGGACAATGGGGCTGGAGGTTCAAGAAGCTCCTAATGACCATCAAAGTGAACAACATCTAACCTGTAAGGGTGGTCTAGAGGCAGGAAACGTCGATGGCTACAATAACAAACCTTCCTGCTAAAATTCAAGAATTTCTATGTTGTATGTTGATGGCAATAAGGACATGCTTTGTGACCATGTACGGACCAACCTGATAGCATTCCATACGCAGGAATGTCATTAATTGTCCACATTAAAGCCATACGCAGTATGAAGGTTGTATTTATGTTTGCATCGTAAGTCTCTACACTATCAATGAATAGAGATTTTAACTTCTCGATCAGAGGTCGGAGATAGACGTCGATATTGTTTCCCGGTGATTTTGGTCCGTCGATAAGAAGATGCATCATAAAGTATGATTGGTCCATAGCCAACCAAGGCGACAAATTATAAACTATCATTACAACGGGCTATGTGCTATGGCTTCCAGCCATATAGTTGAATGGGCAGAATCCATCACTAGCCAGTCCGAGCCTGACATTGCGAGGATCGCTACTGAATATTGTGTGCCTCCTATCGAAATCTTTCCATGCCGGTGAATCTCTTGGATGACTCATTTTTCCATCTTCACTTAAAGGAGCACGGTGATGCCAAATCATTGCCTCGGCTGTTTTCTTGCACTTGAATAGCCTCTGCAGCCTCTGTGTTATGGGAAAGTATCGTGCTATCTTGACAGGTATATCAGGCTTCTTATCAGAATCTTTCGGCTTATACCTGGCCTCTCCGCATATTGGATACTCTTTCAAATCTGAATTCTCTTTTCGGTATAACACGCAATTTTTAGGACATGCTTGAATCTTCTCACACTTCAGACCCAAATCATACATCATCTTCTGGGCTCCGTACCAGCTGTCGGGCACGTTATTTCCCGGGGCATAGAATCTTTCAAAAACGAAAGAAGTATTTTGAATGACTTGTTACTCCATCTATTTAGGCACTTAATCTGGAAAAGTTGGATGAACCATGAGAGGGTGGAATACTTTGCATTCTTATAAATTAGTTTTCTAGCATCATTCATGAAATTTTCATACTTATCAGCACGCGGTCCTTGACCGGAAGGAATGTCATCTTCGGTACGAATAGATTCACCTAGGGCAGCCTCCACCATATCCTCCATTTCTTCTGATGGAAAGAAATTACCGTCTTCTTCTTCTGCCTCATTACTGTCTTCTCCTTCTTCTTCTGCAGCATTATCATCTACTCCTTCTTCTTCTGCCGCATTACTGTGTTCTTCTTCTTTCCCGTGATATAGCCAAGTTGTATAATGTCTAGTAAAACCATATTTAACGATATGAAGCTCTGCAAATTTTACCTTCTGCCAGTACTTATTCCCACATCTATCGCACGGGCAGAGAATCTTCTCCATCACGATCTTATTATGTGCGCGTGCAAATTCAATAAAAGCAGCAACTCCTGCGACAAACTTAGGTTGCATACGTTGTTGCCAGTCCACATACATCCAGTTCTTAACTCTGACGTACTCTTGGGCCATGTTAGACTGTATAAAATATAAATTGTAGATTATAATGACTATATTGAGAAATCTAAGAACGGGATGGTTACTGACAAAGAAGAAAATCCGTATATATGCTTTGTGTGTGCGTTTGTCGTTGAAAAGAATAAATTATCAATAATCAAAGTTAGATTTAAGGATACCCGTGTATGAGTTGTATTCTATATATGTATGATTCAATTTATGATTTCGCTTAAGTGTAGGGTTGTTAGTGTGTATATGCTGTGTGTGCGTTTGTTGTGTATTCGTGTTGTATGTGTATGTTTCGGCTGTCGGGGGTAAGGCTTCTATCCCATTAAGAATGTATAGAGCAGACACCCATTCGCTTGTGTTTTCAACCGTTTCGAGAAAATTTCGGCAGCACCTCCCCGCTGTTCTCTGAGTACACTGTAATAGAATAGATAATTATTTCAAAACTGTGAAATAACATTGAAATGAACATCTAATCAATCTTTGTACACGGAGAACCAGCGGAAAAGTACCGACGAAATAACTCGAAACGGATGAAAACACAAGTGAATGCAGGTGTTTGCTTTATACATTCCTAACTTGTCCACACGAGACAAATCTATCGGTTATCATACGATTGAATCTTCTCGTCATATAGACTACACGACGGTTGTTAGTACCGAGCTATACCGTCCGATATTTAACAACCTTCGTATAGTTCTATATCACGATGAATATTGAACGTATGTTAACCGATAGACGGGTACTAAGTGACGCTTTGAGTTTCATATATGAGTATCGATGAGAATATGAAAGTTGCATATTATCATCGAGTATCATATATTGGTTTTATCTTGAACATTTAACATGAATAGGTTTTACGTTTACGTTTCGTTATTAAAGGTTCGAAATTTCAAGTTTAGGGTAAATTTTTCTTGCGTTTATGGTAAAGTTGTACATTTACGTTATTATCGAGTATCCTACTGAATGAACTAGTGCACCCTAAACCTTAACACTAAATAACCCAAATTAACCTAATTAACCATAATTAACAATAATCGTTACCCTAACACAAATTATCCCTAATTAACCCAAACTTAACCCAATTTACCCAAATTAACCTAATTAACCCTTATCAACCCAAACTTAACCCAATTTACCCAAATTAACCTAATTAACCCTAATCAGCACCCTAACCCTTTCAAATTATCACTAATTAACCCAAATTAACCCTACTCTCTAATTAACCCAAATTAACCCTAGCCTCTAGCCCTAAACCTGAACCAAGCACTAATCCTAACCCTAAGCCCAACTAATTAACCCTAACCCTAACCCCAACCCCAACCGAACCCTAACCCTAACCCCAACCCCAACCCCAACCGATCAAACCCTAACCCTAACCCTAACCTTAACCCTAAACTGAACCCGATGCCTAACCCTAACCCTCACCCCTACCCGAACCCTGAACCTTAGCCCTAACATCATCAAAATTATAAATAAAAGTATTATTAGAAGTAAAAATTTGAGATTTACTAACCTGTAGCGGGCGGTGGAGGAGACGACGGAGGAGACCGGTGGTCGACGACGCAATCGGGGACGAGTCGCGGGCGGTGGCGGGCCGCGGGCGGAGGGCGGTGGCGACGAGGCGCGGGAACGATCGAGCAAGGCGCGGGAGAGTGAAAGAGAATTTTTGGGAACGGCGAGGGCTTTTCTGTGCCTTTTTTTTATATTAATAACCCATATAAATGCCCCTACGGACTTCACCGTAGGTCATTTGTTTACGGCTCCGTAGGGCTAAACAACAAATTACGATTAAATATTTTTAAATTAAAACGCAGGGTACCGTAAGGACATCCATGGGGACCTACGGATTAATCCGTAGGGGCAATAAAATGTTGCCTCTACGGATACCTGTAGCCGTAGGGGCAACCCCATATTGTAGTAGTGTAGTATGATCTCCATCAAAGTCCTGGTAGTCAAGTACACATCCTAAGGGATTTATCAACATGTGAGAGCAAGACAGTATCACTTATACAAGTCAACATGTTAAAACAAAGCGCAACCAGATAGCATACTATCATGTCGAGCAAGAAAGTCATCTCTCTATATATATATCTAAGCATCCACTATAATATACATCACATGTACAATAATGGCCTCTAGGGCATGTATATAACTAATACCATTAGGTCATGAGTCTGGCGGTGGGCTTGGCCTCAAGTATTTTGTCAGTCAATAGCTCGTGCGCGAGCTAGCTATTTTTACCTCGTATCTTAAACGAAGGATAGCATTTGATGTTAAGGACCTTCATGTAGTTTTATGTTATGACGAAATCTAAACGTCTGATCACCGATAGACGGAGGCCTACGCCTATGGCCCATTATAATTAGGAAAGAAAATGGTATAAATTTAAATTTGAGTATTTTGAGGATTAAAACGGGCGGGGAGCAAACTGAAGGTTTTCAAAGAAAAAATGGTTTCTTGCTTTGAGGCAAAAAGTAAGAAAGATTTCATGCTATTTTTCCTTTAACTAGATATATAGAAACTTTATAGAGTCAATATGATTCTAGCGAAAAAGACTAAGAGAGCTCTTCTTCAATAAAGTACTGGTTAGGTGAAATGCTTGTCTTCCATCGGGATGCTCTTCAATCTAATCTTCTTATCTTTCAAAAGATCCGGCAAAAAGATTTTGCTCAAACGGCAATGATACTCTGCCACTTGATGGGAGGTCTGGATTCGAACCCTCCACTTGCAGTGGAAAGGAGGATTTTCAACCAATTATGTAAAGAAACTTTCAATGGGTCAAGTTGTGCGGTAGGCAACAATTAAGTTTGCAACGCACGGCATGACCATAAATATAAGTTGCTCAACATCTATCAAACCACAATCTTACAAGATATCAACTGGACATAGCTCAGTTGGTACTAATTTCCTCCCCAATATGAGAGCTCGCAAGTTGATCTCCAGAGGAGGGGTTGAATTCAAAAACAAAAACAAAAACAAAAACACAGTCTTCCAAGATGAACACTTTAATCTTGAAAATGTTGTTGGACTATAAAAATATGTTTTCTCAGCTTTCCTTGTAACTTTGAAGTCTCAATGTTGCGGCAACAACTTAAAAACCCCAATTAACCTTTTTAGCATTCGTTCACTATTAGAGTAATATTATTACAATTAAGGAAACCAATTACAAATTAATGTGACACATAAAACTGAACAAACACAATAAAATGTGCAACTTATTTCTAGATGGAAATTAATATTTCCCTCTTTCTCCTTTATATGAAATTGGCGGGCAACTATAGTTAAAAAAGTTAGCACACCTCTGCCAATTGATTACCTCAACTGTGAAGATAAAATACAACTACTATTTTAAGTGAACTGCAAACGGCTAGAGAAAGTTTGGCCAAATCCCCAGTTGGATGGCACAACATCAGGGAAGACTAGGGTTTCGCCGTCGCTTGTGGTGACGCGGAAGGAGAGAGACTGGCCGTTGAGATAGGAGTTTGACTGCCAATTGGCTCCCCAGTTCCTAGACATCGGTATCCAGTTGGTTCTTGATCCTTTCACGGACATCGATCGGATCGATCCGCTGCCGCCGACGTTGGTTACAAGGACGAGCTCAAAGTAGTCGCGCCCGTTGATGGCGAACCTCACACCCCCATGCTTCTTGCATGGAACCCTGCATTCATTATCAAGAAATCCGATAAATTGGTCAAATCAAAGCTGAATGGAAGAAAATGATTCAGATAGTCTCCTCTGTTTGACATGAATGAATGATGAATGATCGATTATAAAACGAATCCAAATGGAATGAATAGGGATGAATAACAACCTTTGGTAGATCACGGGAACGATTCCTCCACGGTAGATGCCGATCTTCTCCCATGCAGGCTGGGCCATATCGAAATGCTGGCGAGGAGGGTTGCACCAACCGCCATCGTCGTTGGGTTGTGCGAAATTGGGAGGGCAAAAGTTTGTAGCCGTGATTCTTATCGACGTCCCTTTGATGCACCACTTAGGGTCAGCCTTATAGTCGCACATGATCTTGTAACACTCACCGCACGAAGCTCCGTCATTAAACAAAGCCGTGCTTAAAGCCGCGGTCCTGGTCCCGTATCCGGTTGAATACAGGTTGCCGTACCCACAGGCCCCACCTACATATACACAACATATACACAACGATCCACTTAGATTCAGCTCCATGTATATAAATAATCGAACTGACATCTCACGTCATATAGTACGAGAAAATGCATACCCATGGTTCCGGAGGCATCGCTTCCACCGTAAAACGTCGCGCTGGCCGTCATCCATCCAGATGGTGCAAAGCCCTCAACACGAGCGAAAATGTAACACGTCGTGAGGAGGGTTATAATCGCGGCAAATGATGGATAGCTCATTTCTATCTCTCTCACGGTCTTCAAGCTTGGGGGAATTTGTTTTAAGGAATGCAAACACACTAGTGTGGTGCTTAAATGGGCAAGAGCCATGATGGAGACAAGCATATGCATGTGATGAGCTGCAACCAATCCCCATAACTTGCGGCCTTCACCAATAGTTTTAATTTATATCAAATCTTAATCTCCATCATTCCCATGTTCTCTTGTGTGAAGAGAGAATCATTGTTAATTTATTTGCCAATTTTTTTATTTTAAATTTGACCTGTGGCACCACATGGTCACGTTTTGGACAGCTGCAGTGCACATGGCACCGAAGCTCTCTGTTTGTTTGCAGCAGCAGCCAAAGATTTATGTGGGCTTGAATTTTAATTGGTTGAGAGATTTGACCGCTTTAAGTTCCAATGGCTCTGTGAAGGCTAATCTTTTTGCAGGGGATGAGATCTGATTACTGCTAAGTTTCAAGCTAAATTTAAATTGATCAAGTGATTCAGATATATTAAAGAGGATTTAGAGTAGGGCAACCAGCCGAACGAGCCAAGGTTTGGATTGTTCGGTATGATTCAATTATTTAAACATGCTTAAAATCTTATTCAATTTCGGGTTCACTAGTACAAAGGTATAGTATAGGCAAGGCATAGAACTATCCCGTTTCAAAGTAGGGAGAATGGTTTCGACCTTACCCAAGTAAAGTGGGCCCCTCCTTAGGAATAGCGTTCCCTCGGGTCAGGGAAAGGTCGAGACCGTTCCCCGGCCGCTTTTTGGCGTTCCCCGCTTTAAACCTCGAAAATATTTTCCTTTTGGGGTTTGATGGATCTTCGGATCTCCTTCAGATGTTACCTTCCGTCGATCTGCAGCGGGTGGAGACGAGCTGCTGAGATTGAGTTGGGAGGTTGCCTCCTGAAACGTGTGGATCTCAATGGGCTTGAAGTGGTTGAAACCGAGCTACCTGCAAGGAAGTCCCGGGATGGTTGTGCCACCGAGGTCCCTCCGACGATCAAGTTAGACGGGCTAAATGGGCAGAGTAACGGCCTATTGGGGTAAAAAAAAATGGCTTACTTGAGTCGTCTGAAGAGAGATTTATATAGTGGCAGCCATGGGCTGGCGGGCGCGAGATTCACGCCGGCCGTTACGTCCCTGGCGGTGCGCTTGCATGAAAGGCGGGATTCCCCATTAATGACGAGATATGCTGGTTAATAGGGGAAAGCGATGGCGTGGAACACGAGATCGTGGGCGGCGGATATCTCGCGTCTGGCGAGATTCGCGGAGCCGCGGCGGAGGCGCATGTGATCTGTGCTGTGGGTCGGTCGATGAGACCGAGGAAGTTAGGCTCGGCGGGAGGCTCGGGAACGAGCGGGAGGCCGAGGGAGCTTGTTTTAGCGATAGCTCGGAAGCGAGCTAGGAGGGCTGAGGGAACTCAGCATGCGGGAGGGCTCGGAGGTGAGCCAATGGGTGTTTGTCAGGCGGGCACAGGAGTGGTCTGGGAGGCCTCCGAAGGTCGGGACCATCCTTGGATCGAAGGCCTAAGGTATGCTTCCACTGTGCCTTTCTTGCTTCTCTCTCGTGAGCTTTGGGACACGTCACTTGTCACGTGTCATGATCTGGGGGAACCCCGGTATCGAATATCATCATTAGCCCCCCACTCTCGTCTCGACCCATTAATGGGTCGGGTTGAGAGTGGTCTGACCGATCACCCGGGGTAAGCCCTTATTTGAAGATGTCGTCGGTGTGAATTCCCGGGCAATTGATTGTATTTTCTTGGTGACGTCAGCAGATCAGGGAAGAGATCTTGCATTAAAGAGGATGCGCCGATTCGGGTGTACGTTCATTGGAGCACCGGGTCACGTGTCCGACGCTGGTCGTCTGACGTGACGGACCGCTGGTGTTCTCGCACCCGATGGGACACGTCCAATGCGCGTGCGACAGGTAGAGCGTCGACGGCCGTTGAATGCGAAGTGTCATTTTGGCGGGAGACAAATGGCGCCGCTGGATGTGTTTACCGATTGTTATAAATAGAGGTGGGATTCTTCCGAGGGTCCACACTTCGCTGTAATTTCCTCTTCCCTCCGTGTGTTAGCTTGGCACTCCTCCCTCTAGGTCGGATTTCATGCATTCTTCTCTCGGACGTCCCCTTCCTCTGCTCAGGTTAGATGTCTTCCTCTGAGGAGTTTGTCGAGATAGTTCGGGTAGAATGTAGGGAGTCTTCTGCAGCTTCCTCCTCTTCGTCCATGTCCGAATCTTCCCGAGAGGTTAGGGTTAGTCGCGCTTCCCGGGGTGATGCGGAGGGGACGGTCCCCAAAGCGCAGGTCAGGGGCGTCCGTGACGCGTCATCCATATTGAGGCATGCAGACGAGCTTGCCACCATCCGGGCTCGCTTCCATATTCCTCCCGGCTACCCGCTTCGTCTGGACGGGGAGGGAGAGAGGGCAGATCAGGTACAGGGCAAGGAGATTACCTTGTACTTAGAGGCCTGTTGGGTCGGAATGCGTCTGCTCTTCTCTCCCGAGGTAAGTGCGGCGTTGAATTGTTTTCAGTTAGCCCCGGGCCAGTTAGTGCCGAACTCTTGGATGATTCTCCTAGGGTTCCTGGTCCGGTTGAAATTGCGGGGGATCCCTTTCAGTTTGAGCCTTCTCCCTTCCTCTCTCTGCTACAAAAACCACCTCGGCACTCGCAAGGACGAGCCGAGCTGGGTATACATTTCTTTTAGAAACCACCGGGGAGGTGCTGCCGGGTCGGGGTTCGTCGTAGTATCTTCTTCCATCCACGAATGGAAGAAGAAGTTTTTGTTTGTCGGGCCACCCAAGGATGTGGATTGGCTTGTGCCCGTCCAGTGGCACAGGGCCAACTGCCCGCGGGTGAGGCGGTCGAATGATCCCAATGCGGTGGTGGTGTCGGAGTGGGAGCCCTTCCCCCGGGCCGATGTGTTGCTGTCTGAGCAGGCCCTCAGTTGGGCCAGGCTCAGCCCCGCTCAGTTTGCGGATAAGTTAGGAGTCTTTAGGCGACCTGTTTAGACTTGTGTATTCTTCCACTTTCTCTGGCATTGCTAAGTCCTTTTTTGCATTTTCGTCTTATGCAGATCCCATGGACCTAGCTAAATTTCGGGCAGCCCTGGTCGAACAGAAGAAGGGGGAAGGCCGGAGGTGCCAGCCCCTCCCGTCTGTCGTCGAGTCCGGCTCCACCGGCGGCTGCTCCGGCCAGGCGCTCGAGCACGCCCCGGGCCCCGGAGTCCAGCCATGAGCCGAGCTGAAAACGCGCTCGGGAGCAGGAGCCCCGGGTTTTGGAGGTGGGAGGCGAGACTGGTTCTCCTGCGTCTCTCCTCAAGAGGTACCATAGGATGGTGCCCCATTCCCCGGCTTCCCCGATCATCATGGATGAAAGGGAGCTTCGCTTCAAGGTGTCCTCGGGGCTTTTCATCGCCGACAGCCTTCTCTCGAAGATGGAAAGGTCGGCCGGGGGCAGAATCCCTCGGGGGACCCTCAGGGCCCAAATGGCGGCCATAGCTCAAGAGGCCGTGCAGGTCAGTGTTCGCACCTTGCTCGGGTTTTTATTCAGTGCTTTTTGTTCGCAAGATTGGGTGCCCCGTTCTCTTTTTAACCCCTCCTTTGGTTTCTTCAGATCCCCCAGCACTGCGCCCTCGTTGTCAACATAGAGGACGAGGAAATTGGCCTGGCGATGCAGATCGCGGGTGAGTCCTCCTCATGGGAGGAGAGCTCGAGGCTGGAGCTGCAAGCGGCAATGGAGAGGGTCGCCGCCCTCGAAGACCGGGTGGCGGCCGGAGATCAGGAGATTGCCAGCTCCTGAGAGGCTGTCTGAGTCGCCGAGGCTAAGTTGGAAGATTCCTGGGTGCTTGTCGCCACCCTGAAGAAGACAGCGAACACCCTCCGGAGGGAGAATAAGGCGGCAAAGGAAGGAGTGAGGCGTGCTGACCTCCGAGAGTCGAATTCGGTAGAAAGCTACAAGAAGTCGGACTAGTACTACACCGACCTTGCTGAAGCTGCTGCCCTCGTTTGGCATGAGGCCCTCGACGCCGTCAAGGCCCTGATGCCGGAGTTTCCTGACGGCGAGCTTCGGAGTGAGTACCCCCTCGGGGGTGAGGCGCACGGGATCCCCCCTGGAAGCGCTGCCGGGGTTGGGAGCGTTGGGGAGAAGTCGGTCGCCCCGGCTCCCAGCGCCGAGGCTCCTGCGGTGGACGCCGACCTTCAAGATGCCACCCCGGTTGTGGTGGTGGATACGGAGCTCATCAAGGTTCTCCCCGGCCCCGAGGCCTGAATCTCCTCGCCTCCTTATTTTCTTTTGCGCTGAAATTTTGTAAGCCTCCGGGCGTTTTTGTAAGGCTAGGGAGCCCATAATACCCCTGTAAAGACTTCCGACTTTTGTGAATAAAATCTTTTTGCAGTGTTCTTTTCGTACATATTTTCCCTTTGTTTGTGGTAAAACCTCTATTTGCGCGGTACTGCTTTCATGATGCGTTAGGTCGGAGATCGGTTTTTCATCTAGCGATCGTACGTTGAGTTGAATTAAACCATTTGCCAAGTGTGCAAAGACCGGTGCAGGGTAGGTATCTCCATGGCCCCGAAGTCGAGGTGGGGATCTCTTAGTAAAGATGTGTAAGAAGTCACCCTCTAAGGATGGATTGAGCAGGGTAGCTGCTCGATGGCCTCTTGATGAGGGCTTTGATCCTTGGCGTCGTTGGGTAGGAGATTACCAGCCAAGGATGGACCGAGTAAGGTTGCTGCTTGGTTGCCTCTTGATGAGGGCTTGATCCTTAGCATGGGAGGGCAAGGAGTTGCCTGCTAAGGATGGACCGAGCAGGGTTGCTGCTCGGTTGCCTCTTAATGAGGGCTTTAATCCTTGACGTCGTTAGGTAAGAGATTACCAGCCAAGGATAGACCGAGTAGGGAAGCTGCTCGGTGGCCTCTTGATGAGGGCTTTGATCCTTGGCTTCGTTGGGTAAGAGATTACCAGCCATGGATAGACCGAGCAAGGAAGCTACTCGGTGGCCTCTTGATAAGGGCTTTGGTCCTTAGCGTCGGAGGGCAAGGAGTTGCCTGCTAAGGATGGACCGAGCAGGGTTGCTGCTCGGTTGCCTCTTGATGAGGTCTTGGATCCTTGGTGTTGTTGGGTAAGGGATTGCCAGCCATGGATAGACCGAGCAGGGAAGCTGCTCGGTGGTCTCTTGACGAGGGCTTCGATCCTTAGCGCGGGAAGGCAAGGAATTTCCTGCTAAGGATGGACCGAGCAGTGTTGCTGCTCGGTTGCCTCTTGATGAGGGCTTGGATCTTTTGCGTCGTTAGGTAAGGGATTACCAGCAATGGATAGACCGAGCAGGGAAGCTGGTCTGTGGCCTCTTGATGAGGGCTTCGATCCTTATCACGGGACGGCAAGGAGTTTCCTGCTAAGGATGGACCGAGCAGTGTTGCTGCTAGGTTGCCTCTTGATGAGGGATTTGTTCCTTGGCGTCGTTGGGTAAGAGATTACCAGCCAAGGATAGACCGAGTAGGGAAGCTGCTCGGTGGCCTCTTGATGAGGGCTTCGATCCTTAGCGCGGGAGGGCAAGGAGTTGCCTGCTAAGGATGGACCGAGCAGGGCTGCTGCTCGGTTGCCTCTTGATGAGGGCTTTGATCCTTGGTGTCGTTGGGTAATAGATTACCAGCCAAGGATGGACCGAGCAGGGAAGCTGCTCGGTGGCCTCTTGATGAGGGCTTCGATCCTTAGCGCGGGAGGGCAAGGAGTTGCCTGCTAAGGATGGACCGAGCAGGGTTGCTGCTCGGTTGCCTCTGTTAGTTGTATGTATGCCCTAGAGGCCAGTATTGTACAGATATTGTATATTATATTGGATGCTTGGACATATATAGAGATAACTTTCTTGCTCGATATGATAGTATGCTATCTGGTTACTCTTTATCTTAACATGTACACTAGTCTCTTTATACTGTCTTATAGTTACATGTTGGTAAAGCCCTTAGGATGTGTACTTGACTACCTGGACTATGATGCAGATCATACTAGTGGGGACATGGTAGTCCATAAGTACATCCTTCAAGGTCCCTAGTCGTGGGTGTATCGAGACGGGGCATCGATATACCAGAGTAGACTAGCGTATACGCTTCTCGACCCATGTGATGGGCGATGGATGATCCCATATCCATTGGTGTTTGACATCAGAGATGGTATACGGGTGCTCAGTGGAGACTGGGTACACTGGACGGACTCGCCGAGAACTCCCAGATGGTATTATACCTCACGTCAGATGGCAGTTCTCAGGTGACACTTGTACAGGTTAGTCTGTAGACCCGAGATCGTCATAGAGTCTTGTGTGATTCCCACTGTGCTTTGATCTCCACCTTACCACGTCTATGAGGGCGTGCAAAACGGTGGTCTTTGGGTACAGTCCCGAGTCACATGGAGGCAATGAGCGATAGGAGGGGTTTCGTCTCTCCCGGTATTGGGGTTGATGTTGCGCTGTGCTCGATTGGCCGTAACAGGGAAGTCCCTGGCCAGGGCTGATCAGAGATTTGCTGGTAAGTGTTACCAGTAGTTTCTCGACCCGTTACGAGCCTCACATCGGCACGACTTATCGGGTTATTGGGGTCTGACGTTTACCACCCCTAGACTTGATATGCGACGTATCAGACGAAGAGACCGGACTGTATGGTAAGTGTTACTGGTCGGATTCGCAGGAGTGTGAGCGGGCTAGCTCGTCGATCTTCTGATCGCTCAATACCCGGGTGGCCGTTACGTTTAGCAGACCGCTTGCGGCTTGTGGGTGCTTGATATGATCATCATCTGCTACCGGAGTATTGACGAGTCTTTAGAGTCCTACACAGAGGTTTCCTGGTTCAAGCGAAACGAAATAGGAGCGCATATGAGATATGTGCAGGACCGAGAATAATGCGTGTATGTGATACCGCATTTCATTCTCGCGATACATGTTTCGAATGGTTATATTCGATATGACCTAGTTATCGAATCATTGATTCGATAAATCGATACATTGGATTCTAGTCGGTTATGTGCGACATGACCGGATCATTGAATCAAATGTTGATTTAATGATTTAATGCATAATTATATATTTGATATATTGCATTGCATTAACTAGTATTGGTTCACTTTAAACGGATTTTTCTCACTTGATGCACATTGTATATGTGATATGCTTTAGTGCACTTCTTTGTATCATGTTTGATGATACTTGATCATATAGTTAAGTTTATAGAATTAATCCATGGTTAATTTGATAATTAGGGTTTTGCATATTCATTTATTTATTTATTTATTTATTTGAAATGAGTTATGATAAGAATGGTGGCTAAGTTTGTTTTATATTGAAGCTTCATGAAGCTTTGACTTTGCTAACCGTCCTTATCTTCATGCTTAACCCTAACCCATCTAAGTGACCATGGTTAATTCTCTACACTTAACCCTAGTTCAAGTTATGATAAGTATTTGATTTAAAATTTATTTTTATTACAAGACTTATCATATTCTTTTTCTTGAGCTCATCTTCTTCTTCTTCTTCAAGCTTGCTACAACAATGGCAACTTGAGATCTAGTGAGATAAATCCAAATCTAAAGTGAACCCACCTCCTATTTCTTCACCCTCTACCTCTTGCCAAGTTGTTTTTGGTGTTTACTTCACAAGTTTCACAAGTTTGTGAGGTCGGAGCTTGAGTTTGTGCAACCTCGACGTAGATCGTCTTTGACACAAAGCCGACGACCTATTCCGCTTGTTTTCCCGATGAAGCCGACGGAGGAGTCCAGGATTCATGATGAACAGCGAGAAGACTTCGTTGCGGAGCCGTGGAGGTGGATATCCGGATCTACAAAGGTTGTAATTTCCGTATCCTAGTAGTTAAGAGTTAACTAGCTTTCTATTTCGCCTAAACATCTAGTCTAAAGATCCGTAGTCTAGGGTTTCTCGGCACAAAAATTTTAAATTGGCATGTCCGATGCCTTGTGAGACCTTACTAGTGTGCCTAGGAACCTTTCACTGGTATCAGAGCCTAGCTAGAGCCTTAGGCGAAGTCCCGACGACGTTTGAAATCCGATCGAACCGAAATCCAAAACCTAAAAATGCTCTCTGGACTTTTTCTAAAAATTCGGATTTTTGTCAATTAAAAATATGTAGAAAATCAAGCAGGGTGTTATTAGAATTACTGTCAAACACGAGGGGCTAATTCAACTTTTCCACCGCGGAAGGGCGGCACAAGCTAGGCATGTGCGGCGCTTCCGCGGCCTTACTGTTCCCTTGAATGTTTTTTTCTGCACAGTAACTCTTGTAATATAATGCTATATTTTCTGGGATATTTTGTTGTGACTTAACAGAAGAGTATTTTGGGGTTGCTTTGGGGACTCGTTTTTTCAATCGGATTATCAAATTTTTGTCTAAGTGTTTTTCCAGATAACTGTAGAATATGTTAAAGAGCTCGACCGGATATAAATACCCAGGTTTTCCCCTGCCGGAATATCCAAGTGTTGGATTATTGTATGGTTTAAGGACGTTCTCAGTAGTGCAAGTAACGCGATGGTCCCTCTAGAAGACAACAAACCTTAACTCGATTATGTGACCGTCTTGAACTGCCCTTTGAACCTTCGGGTTTGGGGCAGTACGGCGTGCCACATGTGAGGCGTTGGCTTGACCCTTCTACGGCTGGACCGTTGGTACTGAGGTATGAAGTGAATGTCTTTGAACCTATTTCATGTGTTGATTGGTGTCGGGAAAACTTGGGTGTTCGAATGTTCGATCGGAAAGTTTGATATATTCTATTTATCCGGAATTGGATACAATAATTGGAATTCACAAAAGTTATGTGATAACTGAATGAATGTTATAAATTTAGCAGTTTAGTCCCATACGATATTGAAAAGAGTTTTCGATAATGAGACTAAAATGCGGGGTTTGTAACTGTTAGGCATATGATGTCTAAAGAAGTTGCGGATTCCAATTGTTGTAGTTTTACACTTTCTTTTCTGTGACCGTAAGTGTAGTATGTTCATATCGCCGGTTTCGTTGCTATACGTCAACGACAATTGGGGTATGCGTACTTACTTACGTTGATGACATGTGATGTTATGTGTTGCTGGATATGTTATATTGGATAGTCGTATTCGAATAGCCGGGGGTTTTTATGTGAGATGAGTGTTTTTCTTTTTCATGTAAAAACTTGTATGTAATATTCTTTTATTTGGGGCACTTCCAGGTAGCGGAAGATGTCACCCTTTGTATATTTTTTACTTTTCCGCATTAGGATAGACCCAAGGAGGAGAGCACAAGTAACCGGGTTCTGGGGTCCAGTGGGAGACCAACTCGAGGAGTCGAGTCCGGGTCTCCTAACCCTAGAATTGGCAGGGTTGCTTGCCGCTCTCGTAGGGGTCTACGGGTGTGGGATTGGCTATTCATCACGACCGTGGAATCCGTGTTTTATACTGGCTCGTATTGAAAACACGGACGTCCTAGTATATCCAATATTTCATATGTTTATTCTGCTGCGATATCTGTGATGCGATTCTGTGATAGATTTAGTATATGATATATATGATATATTATATAGACGTTACTTATGTTTTACACCCGCGCTAGCCCTGCCCTGCTCTGTCGTTAGTTACCTAACCTAACGGTGCACGAGGGGACATCGAGGCGAATGCGGATGGCATAAGTGTACGTCATATCTATCTGTGATGTTTAGGTATTTAAATGATGGGACTTCATTAATGTGATTAATGAAAGATAAGAAACCTAAGATGTTGTAGAATCAGATTTTAAATAAAACAGGTAGCTACAGTTCTTGCTTTGCATAGCGGTATATATGATATACCCTGCACCTTATTCGATGAGGAAAGGACCGAGATCCCTTCACCGGGAGTGACTCCTTTAGCAATAACTGGAAGATGCTACACACTCGGTTTGCTTTTGACTGCTTTTGGGTTTTTTTCTTTGCATAGCGATATATATGATATATCCCGCACCTCATTCGACGAGGAAAGGACCGAGATCCCTTCGCCGGGAGTGACTCCTTTAGCAAAAACAAGAAAAGCCTCAAAATCACTCCATTTCAAAACTTCATTCGATTCTACAACGATATCAAGTTCATTACGCTCATGGTTTTATGAAAACCTGCGTAGCCCTCCGTCATTTCAGATAAGTATTAGTTAGTATTCGTGCTGCGGTAGTTTGGCCTCCGTCAAGGCGCAGTGTACGGTAGCTAACTAGTGCTTATCTGCTAGCATATGATGCGATTGGATTAGGGTATTCGTACGGCGTTGTTTGGCCTCCGTCAAGGGTCGTGCGGGTGGGTTTAATTCAATCAGGAAATGACGGGTTGAACTTGACTAGCGGACTATGGGTTGTTTGGCCTCCGTCAAGGTCATAGGACGCTAGGGGCAAAATATTATTGGGAATTTCAAGTGTTGAAATTTGCAATGAGATTGCATACCTTCTATGAGATAGTTGGATCCCGATACCCACTGCGAGTAAGAGTTACTCCTGGGAGAGTTTTACACATTGCAATTAGCCGATCAAGTAGGTGTCTAGAAAGGTGTTAACGAGGTTACGCCTCTGGGAAAACGAGGTTTACATTAATTAGGTTCGTGCGAAAGCACGGGGGACCTCCCTCAAAGTACCGACACTGGCCTGGCTGAAAGATTGGCGAACTTGTAGTGTGTAATTAATCCTGGCTGGTCTTTCCTTTTAGGGTTTGGAGGAAGATTTGATAAAAAGCAGTGGGAGCCATCCTGATTAGATAAGATAATAACCAATCTGATCTTGCACGAGCATACGCTAAAGTGTTTTCTTCTCTCTCTCTCCAGGTAGCGACCAGTTCATGCCTTAATCAAGATAATAGTATGGATGTATTGACCGAACCCGCATGTTATACTGTGCTGGGGAACGTTGGTTCCGTTCTTTCTTATAAGAGTTATAGGAATGAACAGGATATAGGGGAATACCAGGATTCCCATGCCACCCGAATGAAGAAAGTACTTGTTGATGCATTTTCTTCGGGTGTGTTCGTTATAGAGAACTGTTTCTCTATTTCCTCTACGTCCTGGGTATTGGATACCGGGTCGGGATCCCATATATGTAATCAGTTACATGGGCTAAGGAAAGGTAGAGAACTTGGAGAAGGTGATAAAGACATTAGAGTTGGAAATGGTGCAATTGTTGCAGCTAAGACTGTCGGGGAATATCACCTTGTATTACCAACTGGTAATACATTGGTTCTGAACGAATGCTATTACATGCCGAACCTGATATGCAACATTATATCGGTTTCTTTATTAAGTAAAGAGGGATATAATTTTGTATTACAGGATAATGTTATGAACATTTTCCGTAACCAAAAGTTGGTTGGATCAGGCACGTTATGCAATGGCATTTATGTTCTAAATCAATCAACAGTTCTGAGCATAACAAACACACACAAGAGGAAGAGTTCTGAACTCAACGAATCCTTCTTGTGGCATTGTAGACTGGGTCACATCAATGCGACACGACTAGCTAAGTTGCATAAAGATGGATATTTAAATCCGTTTGAATTTTCATCTTATGACACTTGCCAGTCATGTCTCAAAGGCAAGATGACCAAGACTCCGTTTACGGGACACGGAGAAAGAGTTACTGAACTCTTGGGACTTATACATAGTGATGTATGCGGTCCCATGTCTACACATGCCAGGGATGGTTCTTCATACTTCATTACATTCACTGACGATCTCTCTAGGTTCGGGTATGTGTTCCTGATGAAACACAAATCAGAAGCTTTTGAGAAATTTAGGGAATATAAACAAGAAGTTGAGAACCAAACCGGAAAAAGTATTAAAATCCTACGATCTGATCGAGGAGGGGAATACTTGAGCAATGAATTCCTGGACTTCCTAAAAGAGAATGGGATTCTCTCTCAGCTGACTCCTCCATATACACCACAGCACAATGGTGTATCGGAGCGGAGAAATCGCACCCTATTAGATATGGTGCGCTCTATGATGAGTCCAGCTGAGTTACCTATTTCCTTCTGGGGATATGCACTGGAGACTGCTGCATACCTACTGAATAGAGTTCCGACCAAATCAGTGCCTACCACTCCATATGAGATATGGAATGGCAAGAGACCATGTCTCAATTTTATTCAGATATGGGGTTGTCCGGCCTATGTTAAAACACAAAATCCGGACAAGCTCGAGGCAAGGTCTGTTTTATGTAAGTTTGTTGGATATCCCAAACATTCGCGAGGGTATATCTTCTACCACTTCGAGGAACAAAAAGTGTTTGTTTCTCGACATGCCACTTTCTTAGAAAAAAGTTTTCTTATGAAACAGATAAGTGGCATTGAGGTAGAACTGGAAGAGGTTCCAGCAATACAGACTACAACAGAAGATTTAGTTGAACCAGAGGATTCCGTAGTTCCCGATGAACCCCAGCCTCTCCGCCGATCTAGTAGGGTTCCTCGCCAACCTGAGAGATACTACGGTTTTCTCATGGACGGTGGGAGCGAGGATTGCATCATGGAGGATGATGACCCAACTAGCTTCGAGCAGGCCATCACGAGTGGGGACTCAGTGAAGTGGCTGGATGCTATGCGGTCTGAGATGGATTCCATGTACAGCAACAAAGTATGGACTTTGGAAGTTGCTCCTGAAGGGGTAAAACCCATTGGGAGTAAGTGGATCTTCAAGAAGAAACTTGGTGTAGATGGGAAAGTGGAGACTTTCAAAGCTAGACTTGTAGCAAAGGGTTTTCGTCAAAGACCAGGTGTGGACTATGACGAGACCTTTTCTCCAGTGGCTATGCTTAAATCCATCCGGATCATGCTTGCCATCGCTGCATATCATGATTACGAAATCTGGCAAATGGATGTTAAGACCGCCTTTCTAAACGGTGATTTAGAAGAGTGCGTGTACATGACTCAGCCAGAGGGCTTTGTAGACAGTGGGAGCAGCGGGAAGGTGTGCAAGCTGCTTAAATCCATTTATGGATTAAAGCAAGCATCGCGGAGTTGGAACATCTGCTTTGACGTCGTTATCAAAGAGTTTGATTTCGTCAAAAATCCAGATGAACCTTGTATCTACAGGAAGGTGGCAGAGAGTAAGATTGTCTTCCTCGTATTATACGTGGACGACATACTCTTGATAGGAAATGATATTCCTATGCTGCAATCGGTCAAGCTCTTCTTATCACAAAGATTCTCAATGAAAGATCTTGGTGATGCCTCCTGCATATTGGGAATTAGGATCTATAGAGATAGATCCAAAAGGATTTTGGGATTGTCCCAATCCAGGTACATTGACACCATACTAAAGAGGTTTAGTATGGAAGAGTCCAAGCGTGGGAACTTGCCCACGATCTCTGGAGTCACTCTCTCCAAAGAGATGTCTCCCAAGACTGATTTGGAGAGAGCTCGCATGCAAGGTATACCCTATGCTTCGGCAGTAGGCTCTATCATGTATGCGATGCTATGTACCAGACCCGATGTAGCATACTCACTAAGTATAGTGAGCAGGTATCAAGCTGATCCTGGAGAGAGTCACTGGACAGCTGTGAAGAGCATTCTCAAGTACTTGCGAAGGACTAGAGATATGTTCTTGGTGTATGGTAACGGAGAACTCCAAGTGGAGTCCTTTACCGATTCGAGCTTCCAGAGTGATAAGGACGACTCTAAGTCGCAGTCGGGCTTTGTCTTTACCCTTTACGGAGGGGCGGTTAGCTGGAAGAGTTCCAAGCAGGAAACCGTGGCAGACTCGACGATGGAGGCTGAATACATCGCTGCCAACGATGCTGCTAAAGAAGCTGTCTGGATCAAGAAGTTCATTACTGAACTTGGAGTGGTTCCATCCATTGAGCGTCCAATACCTTTGTATTGCGATAACAATGGAGCGGTGGCTTTGGCCAAGGAACCCAGGTCCCATCAGCGATCCAGGCATATTCTGAGGCGGTATCACCTGATCCGGGAGATAGTTGATCGCCGGGAGATCGAGGTCAGGAGAGTTGACACGAAGAACAACACGGCGGATCCACTCACGAAGGCCATTCCCTAGACACAGTTTGAGAGACTCTTCGGGATGCTTGGTATGCGATACTACAGCAGCTGGCCCTAGTGCAAGTGGGAGATTGTTAGTTGTATGTATGCCCTAGAGGCCAGTATTGTACAGATGTTGTATATTATATTGGATGCTTGGACATATATAGAGATGACTTTCTTGCTCGATATGATAGTATGCTATCTGGTTACTCTTTATCTTAACATGTACACTAGTCTCTTTATACTGTCTTATAGTTACATGTTGGTAAAGCCCTTAGGATGTGTACTTGACTACCTGGACTATGATGCAGATCATACTAGTGGGGACATGGTAGTCCATAAGTACATCCTTCAAGGTCCCTAGTCGTGGGTGTATCGAGACGGGGCATCGATATACCAGAGTAGACTAGCGTATACGCTTCTCGACCCATGTGATGGGTGATGGATGATCCCATATCCATTGGTGTTTGACATCAGAGATGGTATACGGGTGCTCAGTGGAGACTGGGTACACTGGACGGACTCGCCGAGAACTCCCAGATGGTATTATACCTCACGTCAGATGGCAGTTCTCAGGTGACACTTGTACAGGTTAGTCTGTAGACCCGAGATCGTCATAGAGTCTTGTGTGATTCCCACTGTGCTTTGATCTCCACCTTACCACGTCTATGAGGGCGTGCAAAACGGTGGTCTTTGGGTACAGTCCCGAGTCACATGGAGGCAATGAGCGATAGGAGGGGTTTCGTCTCTCCCGGTATTGGGGTTGATGTTGCGCTGTGCTCGATTGGCCGTAACAGGGAAGTCCCTGGCCAGGGCTGATCAGAGATTTGCTGGTAAGTGTTACCAGTAGTTTCTCGACCCGTTACGAGCCTCACATCGGCACGACTTATCGGGTTATTGGGGTCTGACGTTTACCACCCCTAGACTTGATATGCGACGTATCAGACGAAGAGACCGGACTGTATGGTAAGTGTTACTGGTCGGATTCGCAGGAGTGTGAGCGGGCTAGCTCGTCGATCTTCTGATCGCTCAATACCCGGGTGGCCGTTACGTTTAGCAGACCGCTTGCGGCTTGTGGGTGCTTGATATGATCATCATCTGCTACCGGAGTATTGACGAGTCTTTAGAGTCCTACACAGAGGTTTCCTGGTTCAAGCGAAACGAAATAGGAGCGCATATGAGATATGTGCAGGACCGAGAATAATGCGTGTATGTGATACCGCATTTCATTCTCGCGATACATGTTTCGAATGGTTATATTCGATATGACCTAGTTATCGAATCATTGATTCGATAAATCGATACATTGGATTCTAGTCGGTTATGTGCGACATGACCGGATCATTGAATCAAATGTTGATTTAATGATTTAATGCATAATTATATATTTGATATATTGCATTGCATTAACTAGTATTGGTTCACTTTAAACGGATTTTTCTCACTTGATGCACATTGTATATGTGATATGCTTTAGTGCACTTCTTTGTATCATGTTTGATGATACTTGATCATATAGTTAAGTTTATAGAATTAATCCATGGTTAATTTGATAATTAGGGTTTTGCATATTCATTTATTTATTTATTTATTTATTTATTTGAAATGAGTTATGATAAGAATGGTGGCTAAGTTTGTTTTATATTGAAGCTTCATGAAGCTTTGACTTTGCTAACCGTCCTTATCTTCATGCTTAACCCTAACCCATCTAAGTGACCATGGTTAATTCTCTACACTTAACCCTAGTTCAAGTTATGATAAGTATTTGATTTAAAATTTATTTTTATTACAAGACTTATCATATTCTTTTTCTTGAGCTCATCTTCTTCTTCTTCTTCAAGCTTGCTACAACAATGGCAACTTGAGATCTAGTGAGATAAATCCAAATCTAAAGTGAACCCACCTCCTATTTCTTCACCCTCTACCTCTTGCCAAGTTGTTTTTGGTGTTTACTTCACAAGTTTCACAAGTTTGTGAGGTCGGAGCTTGAGTTTGTGCAACCTCGACGTAGATCGTCTTTGACACAAAGCCGACGACCTATTCCGCTTGTTTTCCCGATGAAGCCGACGGAGGAGTCCAGGATTCATGATGAACAGCGAGAAGACTTCGTTGCGGAGCCGTGGAGGTGGATATCCGGATCTACAAAGGTTGTAATTTCCGTATCCTAGTAGTTAAGAGTTAACTAGCTTTCTATTTCGCCTAAACATCTAGTCTAAAGATCCGTAGTCTAGGGTTTCTCGGCACAAAAATTTTAAATTGGCATGTCCGATGCCTTGTGAGACCTTACTAGTGTGCCTAGGAACCTTTCAGCCTCTTGATGAGGGCTTTGATCCTTGGCGTCGTTGGGTAAGAGATTACCAGCTAAGGATGGAACGAGCAGGGAAGCTGCTCAGTGGCCTCTTGATGAGGGCTTCGATCCTTAGGGCGGGAGGGCAAGGAGTTGCCCGCTAAGGATGGACCGAGCAGGGAAGCTGCTTGGCTTTGCGAGGTTCTGTCTAGCCTTCCTTGGTATGTGAACGTTGGGAAGAGCGACCGTCGCGGTCAACATGTGTCAGGAACGCATGAAGAAGGCGAAGCATTTCAAAGAGCTGCGTCAGTTCCGCCACGTGGCGGTGCGGTATTGGAGTAATTTTGGTGGATCCCCGGATTCGCGCCCATGCGCGCGAATTTGGGACCTTAGGGATGCTGTTTAGGGTTATAAATAGAGAAGGGTGTGTTGCCCATACTTATGTTTGCACCCCGGAACATAATAATGGACGGATTCCCTTTCTCAATTCTGGAGATCATTTCCTTCGAAGATGTATATTTGTATGATCAGAAGAGCTCCGAGGAGACGTTGCGGGCGGTGGTTCGGCGTCTGGAGGATCATGTCGGCCGCTTGCTTCCCCGGCGATCACCCCTGCTCCAGCTGTTGATGTATTCGATTTGCAGGGCGTCGCCGGGGCTGCACAACCCCTTGTCCGAACAACTGAAGGATGAGGCGGTTGGCAGGCTGAGATCGCTATGTCGTCTCGGCCTGATCTCGATGAATCGGCGGGATCGCTCGATGGCACTCGTCCTCGAGTGTTACCGACTGAGGCATCTCACCGATGGGTGCCCGCCTGTAGAGCCTCCAGGCCCATCCGTGGCCTCAAGGGTTCGCGGGTAGCATCAGAGGTAGAGGTCCGAGGCGGCCAGGGCTCGGCTGACGGCTGTTTCTTTGGAGTACCACGGGCAATGTTTCTTGCATCCCCTTCCCCCGCTGTTGTAAGAATTTTTGTTTTTCTTTTTGATGTAAGGCTGAGGAGCCTACAATACCTTTTGAATGAATAAAATTCTCCTTTTTGCGATGCTCTATTGTTTCCTTCTTATTATTTAAATAAAAAAACTTAGAAGAATATACATCGCTTTTGTGAAAGAAGAAATATACATTTAGATATTCTTTTCAGTGGTACAGCTTGAGCTTTTCGGCGTTGTAATGTCGTGGAAATTTGCGACCATTTGCATCTTGTAAACGATAGGCTCCGCCGGGCAGGACCTCGAAGACGAGGAAGGGACCGTCCCATTTCGGGGAAAACTTATGCAGCTTGCTTTGATCGACGAACTCGTTCCGCCTTAGGACTAAATCTCCGGTTTTGAAGAAGCGACGCTTGACTTGCGCATTGTAGTAGCGTGCGGTTTGCTGTTGATAGGCGGCAACTCTGATCTGAGCCCGCTCCTGTTTCTCTAACAACATGTCCAGATTAGTCCGGAGGGCGGAGGTGTTGGCTTCATCCTCGAAGTGCTCGACCCTGTGGCTGGGCAGCCCGATCTCCTTTGGGACCATTGCCTTAGTGCCGTAGCAGAGGCTGAACGGGGTCTCTCTGATGGGTGTCTTCTTCGACGTGCGCAAGGCCCATAAGACCCGGGGTAGTTCCTCGACCCAACTGCCTTTGCGTCCTTCTAGGAGTGTCCGAAGACCTCGGAGGACGTCCCGATTAGCGACCTCGGCCTGCCCATTGCATTGGGGATGCGCAACCGTGGCGAACTTCATAAGGATATGGTATTCGCTGCAGAATTTCTTAACTTTTCCGTTCTTGAAATTTGTCCCAAGGTCGGAGATGATACACCTCGGGATACCGAACCGGAATATTACTGTAGCATTCGTAAATTTTGGAAATAAATAAAATTAATTAAATATAGAATAAGGTGTTAAATTAAAAAAAGTTATTAAAACCAAATTAGATAATTTCATAAGATGTTTGTAAAATAAATTAAATTTTTTATATGTAACATAAATAAGTTATAAGGGTTTTAGTGATAATTTTTGCTTCATTTTAAGAATAAGGGTGTTTTGTAATAACATAAGTTGTGAAGGGTTTCTAGGTAAAGTTTAGGATTTTATGCAAATGGGAAATTGTTAAGGGTATAAATGAAAAAAGGGATAGAAAATTATTTAGTTCAGAATTTTATTGCAAATTAAAACAAAATTTGGAGATAATGCAAGGACATCTCTTCCTTACATGCACTCACACACACCTACACCTCCTCCTTGCATGAAGAGAGCACATCTAATTCCTTGACACCTCCTCCTACCACCTCCATCTTCCCATCACCATATATATAAACTTAGTTCAGATCAATTAGCAAGTTTAAATTCTGAAAATTTAAACAAAAGGAAAGGAAAAACAAGAACAAACATAGATGAACAAAGGAAAAAAGAAGAACTAGGCAAGGATTTCATCATCATCAAGCTAGGACAATGGGCTTAGCATCTTGGAGGGGTCATTCCAACAAATTATTGTGGGTAATATTCTTAATCGCAGTAGGAGTTTAAGTTCTGTAGCTACTTGTTTCCTGATTTAAAATCAGGAAAGCCTACGGAAGAGGCTTCAGAAAAGGGTCACGTGCTCACATGTGACCAGCAGTCACGTGTTGGCACGTGACACCTAAAAGCATCGGCAAGGCAGATTCAGCTTCCCGACTACATCAAAGAATAGGGCTTCAGAAAGGGTCACGTGCTCCCACATGACCAGGGTCACGTGTTGGCACGTGACATTTAAAAGTGGCTTCAAAAGCACATCAGTTCCCTGATCAAATCAAGGAAAAGGCTTCAGAAGAGGTCACGTGCTCCCACGTGACCAGGGTCACGTGTTGGCACGTGACACTCAAAAGCAGCAGAATCATTCTCCGGTTAAATCGAGAAAAAGGCTCCAGACGAGGGTCACGTGCTCACACGTGACCGGAGGTCACGTGGTGGCACGTGACGGCTAAGCAGCGGCCAGAAGGCAGAGCGCAAAAAGAAGAAGATGGCTCGTTCCAAGGGGGTCACGTGCCCACACGTGACCAAGGGTCACGTGGCCACACGTGACCGGCTTTCAAAGCCTATCTGTTAACAGAATTAAATTCTGAGAAAGGACCTCTCAAATCTTTCCAAAGGAACCGATTGAATTAAAGATTTAAAGGTGATTAAATATCATCTATTTGGGAAAAAATCCTGAACTTGGAAAGATTTCCCCTTAAAATCTAACCGAAATAACAAAGGAGAATCTCTGGATTTAAAATCCAATGGTGAATAAAATTCACCTAATAATCCAAAGGTCCAAATGAATAGTGAATACAAATCAAATCTCTCAATGAAAGATTCATCAAAAACTAATTGATTCGGCTGCTTCTCCTATAAGTAGGAGCCAAGAGACACACAGAGAAAGAGAGAGAGATAGAAAGGCAGAAAGGAATCGAGACATAAAAAAAAGCGGAGAGCCTTGATACTTTGGAGAAATTTGGATCTTCTGCAAAAGAAAACCCTAGGTAAGAAAGGGAAGGCTTTTTGAAAGGAAAAGAGAATTTAATTCTCAACAGAGTTTAACTCTGATATAAAACAGAAGAACATAGTTCTCTCTTTGGTGGAGGATCTGTAAAGTGCACATCTCCCCTTGAGTTGAGAATTGAATTCTCAATGGGTTGAGATCCTGCCATGCAGATCCAAAGCATAGAGAGGGAATGGAAGCTTGAGAATTTAATTCTCACAGAACTATAGGAATTTAATTCCTTCAAAATAAAATTAGGGTTTGACCCTATGTTATAGGAATTTAATCCCTTCAGAATAAACAGAACCAGGGTTTAACCCTAGTTAAGAACTTAGTTCTGTTAAAATAATATGAATTTAATTCCTATGACGGAATCTCATTCCTCAGAATAATTCTCTAAAAAGAGAGTGTGAATTTAATTCCTTAAAGCTTTTATTAGGGTTTAACCTTATGATAGAATTCAGTTCTTCACATATATGAGGAATTTAATTCCTGCAGAAAATTCAGAGTTCAACTCTATCCCAGAATATAAATCTTCAAAAAGAACTATAGGAATTTAATTCCTCTAAAATTATTGTTAGGGTTCAACCCTACGAGGAATTTAATTCTTGAAAGGGATTAGCAAATCTTCTAAATAACATACATAGAGGCAAGGTCACGTGTCACCACGTGACCCCCGAAAAGATCCACAGAAAAGCCCCTTTGAGGCAGTGCCTCACGTGACCCACGTGACCCTTGGCAGAGGCTTTAACATACAAGCATTTAAATGCCCGTCACGTGATGGCACGTGATGCTCCAAAAGATGCGATATTCTCAGCAGAACAAATGAAGGGAGGGCGCCCTCACGTGTTACCACGTGACCCCTCTTGCCTTAGTGTTTAACACTAAATTGGAACCCCTGAATCCAGTGTTAAAACACTGTTTGGCCTTAGTGTTCAGCACTAATCAAAGAACTTTATTTACAGTGTTTAACACTGAATTTCTTAGTGTTCAACATTAATTTGAAGCCTCTGCTGCTAGTGTTTGACACTGATTTGCTCTAGTGTTTAACACTAATTTGGACCCCCTGTTGCTGGTGTTTAACACCAACTGTCTTTTAGTGTTAAAACAATAACTTGATCCCAGTGTTCAACATTGTTGAATTAACGTTAGCCCAATTGGCTAAATGGCCAGAGGCAAAGCCTCTTCTTCAATGGACCAACACGAAGCCAATATTCCAAACATGATTGGACTTAGCCCAAGGTGGCCATAAGTCCTCAATTCATACTTAACTGGGCTAATGGGCTCATAACATAATTAATTGGTCTGGATCCCAAATTAGGCCAACGACTATTTAACCCACCCCGGTTCAAGGGTTACATCTCTTCACTCCTTTGATACCTGGCGTTGTAATTCCTCAACGTCTTCAAAGAGGTGACGGGTCCCGATGACCACACATTGATACAGACTGTGGGGTCCTTAAACCCATGGACTATGAGGTCCTTAACCTTGACTGAGATGTCTTAAAACTAACAACGGACTGTGGGGTCCTTAAACCCATGGACTATGACGTCCTTAACCTTGACCGAGATGTCTTAAAACTAACAGCGGACTGTGGGGTCCTTAAACCCATGGACTATGACGTCCTTAACCTTGACCAAGTTGTCTTAAAACTAACAGCGGACTGTGGGGTCCTTAAACCCATGGACTATGACGTCCTTAACCTTGACCGAGATGTCTTAAAACTAACAACGGACTGTGGGGTCCTTAAACCCATGGACTATGACGTCCTTAACCTTGACCGAGATGTCTTAAAACTAACAGCGGACTGTGGGGTCCTTAAACCCATGGACTATGACGTCCTTAACCTTGACCGAGATGTCTTAAAACTAACAACGGACTGTGGGGTCCTTAAACCCATGGACTATGAGGTTCTTAACCTGGACCGCAATGTCCTTAAACTACCCATGGACCGTAATGTCCTTAAACTATCCATGGACCGCAATGTCCTTAAACTATCCATGGACCGCAATGTCCTTAAACTACTTACCGACCGCAACGTCACTAAACTAAACAACAGAGCCCCCTTTTATTGCTCTCTTGTTGGATCTGAACGATCCCGTTAAGTTGATCTTAGTCTAAAAACTAGACTAACGTATCCTTAACAAACGTTTAAGTCGATCTTAGGCTCAAATGAGGCTAACGTATCCTTAAACCCAAACCCCCAACCCAAATCTAAGATAATACGGATTTGGACTAGTCCACGCCCTACGGGCGACGACATAACTCAGTCTCCGTATACAATCCACGGGCAACAAAACACAAAACAAACACACACGACACGAAGTGACCATCTGGAGAAGGAGAAAGTGGTTACCGCAATGTGGTAGCGTAATTAACTGTAGGGGCTTGCGCCTGCAGGGAAGAGCGTCCCCACAATCAAAAACCCCTCAAGCGAGGGGGAATCTGACGAAGTCTGCTACATCGGACGCATCCGTTCAAACCTTCGATACATGGTGCCATAAATCAACTTGGCATCTTCGGAGAGGTGGACGGATAGCACCAATTAGCATCTGCCCCGAATTTCAGGCAAGACGCCCAGTCGCGCCGTCCTTCGGAGGGGAACAGATTCTGGCATGCCCGGTGGGACCTTTTCCTCTTTCCACTCCACACTTCGTGTGTCGTGATTCGCGAACCAATCGCGGTTCGCTAATGGTTGCCCTTGGGTTTCAAGATACTAAGACTTGGCGTCTTGCTTATTGCAGAAAGCAAAGAATCGATGGCTTCTACTTCTGCGAAATGCTCCAACTGCTCGGACTGCAATTGCAACCAACGCTCTACCTCGCCAGGAGGTATAGCCTACGGACCCCAAGCTGGTTCGCTATTCACAATGCCCATGGAACAGGTCACTCGAGCCACCACAGGATTGTTTTTTGGGACCATGCTCCCGCCGACAAGCTTCACCGCTCCGGTGCTGACAAAGGAAGCTCCCAAGAAGTCGGTCTTTGATCGTCTTACCCCTGCCACGGCCCCTCTCAACGGGTCGCCCAACACCAGCGCCTCGGTCTTCTCTAGATTGGGCCAAGACTCCTGTGGACCCACCATGGGGCCTACAATCCCAGAGAAGGCTGCTTCTAAGAAAATGACCGGTCCTGCTCCCGAAATCGCCAAGGCGGCTTCCCCGGCCAAAAAGTCGGTCTTTACAAGATTGACGGCTTCAGCCCCCGCTCCTGCTACCTAAAGGACATCGGTCTTTGACAGGCTAACACCAGCAACGATCCCCCACATATGCAGGGGGCAAGACGAAGCCATCCTCACTGCTGAACCAACGCCGTCCGCTCGACACGCTCGACGTCGCCACTGGCGCCGAGTAAGGAAGGCTGGCGGCAACTCCCCCTCTGGGCTAACTCCACCAGCCCCGATGGCAGAAATTAATGCTGCTGTTCCAACTGGGAACAGCTTCGAGATGCTAAATAAGGTGCGAAGGAATTCTCCTACTGCGGTGCTAAAGAGGTCTCCTCCTCCACTAAAAAAGGTTGCGGAAACAAAGCCAGAACAGCCCCGATCTCCTCAACGGCTGTCTTCCAAGATCTATAAGGTTTGGCGGCAGGCCCGAGACTCGATGATCGATCCAAACTTCTCCCGCCAGCACAAGAAGCTGAAAATCCAACAGGAAGCCAGTCACCAGGCTAAACCACGAAAGGCTGTCTGGGTGCCCACCTCAACGGCCCCCTCAACTTCCACTGCTCATAAAAGGAGGAAGCCAGAGAAGATCCCCCATCCTGCAACGACAGCTAAAGGCACTAAGCCCAGACGCCCTAAGTCTGGGGGCATGATGGTCCATACCGTATACATGGCGTCAGGAAAGGAAGACAGCCGTGCGTCTACAGGTCATATACCGCTTACACGGTCGGTGACCAAAGCTCAGAAGCAACAGGAAAAGCTCCAGGAAATGATGAATGCTATGGCCGCACTTACCGGGCCAAAAGAAAACCCAGAAACGTCCTCGGACGAACTCCAGGAGGAAGAAACCGACGCCGAATTCCTTCGCCGAATATTGGAGAAGATGGACAAAGAGGCTGCTAAACAAATAGCCAACATACAGCGTATGGGCCTTCTCTTCCAAGATATGATAGGAATGATGATCCAACAAGACCCACCCGCTGAGGATCCCCCGATCGTCCTTGAAGACGACAGGGGAGAAACGTCAAATCCACCACCGGCCCTCTCAACGGCCAAGGAGGAGACAATCTCTAAGGCTGATTTGGTCGACTATATAGCCCAGCAAATCCGGGTTCATCATGCGGCTGAGGCAGCTGGTCAAGTCGTAAAAACGGGCCGGCCATATCCAAGCTGGTACGACCAAATCAAATACCCGCCGGGTTATACAATACCAAAATTCCACGTGTATAAGGGGACCGGCAATCCCCATCAACATGTTGCCCAGTTCAGGGCCCTTTGCGGTAACACCGGCGGTGAGGATAAACTGTTGCTTCGCCAGTTCATGGGCAGCTTATCAGAAACAGCGTTCAAATGGTATTCGGAACTCCCGAACGATTCTATCAAGACGTTCGCTGAAATGGAGTTGCTATTCACTCAGCGGTTCGCGAGCGCCAGCGAACGCACTCCAATAACGGCGTTGATTAATGCCAGGGTGAAACCAGGCGAAACGTGGGTCCAGTATGCTATACGCTGGCGAAATTTGTGGTCGAAATGCGAGCAACGCATTGAGGAAGCGCCCGCGGTGGGCATGTTCGTGGGGACCCTAGACCCTCACGCGACTATCTCCCAGTTTATGATGTTCTTTAAGCCAACCACATTTCAGGCTTTGATCGACAAGTTGGCCCAGATGGACCAAATGGGTCATAGACCGTCTCCCCCGAAGCCAGAACCTCGGAATGACAAGGGTAAAGGAAAGGCAACCTTCGTCGCGAATGCCCAGCAGCAACCCAATGCCCCAAAGCTGGCGGATCAATCGGAAGAAAGACGCCGGTATTATAATGAGAAGATGAAGCGTCCCTACTCGTTCCCACGAGACAAGACGAAACGGTTATTCGAGCTGGCAGTACGCAACAGACTTATAAACCTACCAAATCCAAGGCGATCGCTACAACCCACTGAGATGAATAACCTTAACTATTGCCCTTACCATCAAACGGTAAGTCATCCGATTGAGGATTGCTTCGTCTTCAAAGGATGGATTGAAGATCAATACCTCCAGGGGAAGTTTGCACTGTCCGAAAAGTGGAAGGTGAACCCACCACAGCCGCATACTCCTAAGAAAGCAGATACACCGGGGGCAACCTGTTCCTTTATTGAAGAAGCTCCATGGGAGGTCGTGCTGTCAACTAAAACCAAAAGAATGCTGAAGGACCTTCATGCGTGCCTGACAGTCGAATGGAAGGACCCGCTGGAACCCCAGATCATTGAAGGGATGTTGAAGCCGCGCCCAACTACGAAGACCCGTGGTGATGGCCCAAATACTCACGCCCAACCGTCAAAATCTTCGAAGAAAAAGAAGAAGAAATCTACGAAGCCCGTGACGCCTGGAGACAAGCGCACGAACTTGCAGAAGCAAATCGACGTGCTGGAAGAGTACAATCAAAAGGCGCGAACTCCTGTCACGCTTCAAGAGTTCCTCAGCCACATCTTTCAAGAGGAAGATGATGGAGAGAGCTCGTCGGATGAATCCGAGGGATATGTGGCGAGTTGTAACGTAATCTCCCACTCATTTACCGGCGATGAGAAAACTCTTGGCACTAAGAAAATGGGGACAGAGCCTGAACCAGAGCGTGTGTGGCCAACAGATGAAATGATCGACGCCTTTCTGGACGAGATTCGTCTAAAGACTAAAGCGGATCAGGAGCGTGAGATGGCCGCATCGGAAGGAGCCAAATGCAGGCGACTGAACGAAAGAGTTGAAGTACTCCCGCCAGATCGAAAGGCATCCGAGGCAGACAAGAAGATATTCAAGACGAGGAAAAGGTTTGCCAAAGCCATATCAATGGGAATGAAGCTACCACCCTCGGAAGAAAACACGCTCAATGGGGCAGAGAGGCACCTTGATTATTGCGCATATCATCGGAAAATTTCACACCCCACGGAGGAGTGCGACGCCTTTAGGATATGGTGGCAAGGATATGTTGCTCATCGGAAACATTTTAAGCGTATGAAACGCAAGACTCGTCGGGAACGAAGAAGTATTGCCGACGGGCACAACAGAACCACTGGCAACTGTTATATGGTTAACGCCGGAGGGTCACAAGTTCTCACCTTTGGGAGCGACTCTGATGAAGAAATGGCTCTGGGCCCTCTCTTTAAAGAATCCGTTTTAGGGAAAGAAGAGGAATCGGAGGCCTGCGAGAACATTCAGCTGCACAATCGCACGCTCCTAGAAAAGAATCTCGGGCCCGCAAATAGAAAAGATAAGGAAAAAGAAAAGGTCGCTGAGGATATCACTTTAGATGACCAAGTCATGAAAGAGCTGACTACCAAAGACCCTCCCAGGAAGGGTAAGGTGGACTACAATATCCTGGCGCACCTAAGGAAGCTACCTTCTCAACTTAGCATTCTCGATGCCCTCCTATTATCAAAAGAAGCGCGGGATTCACTAATTAAGGCATTACAAGAACCTGAGCAATTCCAAGCCTTCCTCGCCACTGAAAGGATGAAGGATGAATTGGAGGAAGTGCATACGGCCGACATCACTTTCGGAGACGAAGACCTCCTTCTCGGGACGTGCGACCACAACCGTCCCCTATATGTCTCTGGATACTGCCATGATATCAAGATAGGAAAGATCCTAGTGGATAATGGATCCTCCGTCAATCTCCTTAACGTTCGGGTGTTAAAGGAAATCTGCATGAGTGTGCAACACCTCGCTCGTGACAAAATTACCATCTCCGGTTTCGATTCACAATCGTCACGGACTCTCGGATCTGTAATACTAACAATACGCTTCGGACTGCTCGTCACGGACATCAAATTCCATGTCATTGATGCCAAGACCTGCTACAACGCCTTGCTCGGTCGCCCTTGGTTACACGAGTACAACATCATCCCTTCTACACAACATCAGTGTATGAAGTACTTTAAGGATGGTTTCGAGTATACCGTAACAGGTGATCTGAACCCATTTTCCGTGAACGAAGTACGCAAATACGAAGATGCGAAGTACTTTTTGCCAGATTTCGAGGATACAGAAAGGTGTCGCAAGCCGGAGAACAAAGCCGCCGCCGCCACCATCCCTGTTTTCGGGAGCGATACCGAAGAAGAAGAAGAGATAGTTTATGCTGGGTCATCTCAACGCAACAACCCGGGGACGTCCGCCCCCATGTTGGTCTTCGGAAGTGACTCGGAAGATGAGGTTAATGCTGTGTTCTCCAATCGGCCGTCAATACAAGCACCCCCTAGCGATGATCAGAGTTTGCAAATCACCATGGTGCCGCGAGGACACTACAAGGATCTCGACACACTTCAAGCTTACAATGTGCAGGACCTGCAAATGTTTTACGTCCCTCACAGGCAAAAGGGTGAGAAGGTGATCCTATTCTACCGATCCTCAGAGTCAAAAATAGAGAAAGAGATCTGGCATGGCGCGGATGCTACACTCGATAGGCTCCAACCCATCGGTTTGCCCAGATACTACACAAATGGACTAAAGAGGCTATTGAAGCGCCAAGGGGTACCCTTAAAACAGACTGTTCGACAAGCTCGGTTCTACAACAGGATTTGGGATGTCCCTGGGACTCAACGCAAATTGCCCAACGGGAAAATGGAAACACTTGGGCTTGGATACATGAGAGCCGGAAAACGGGAACGGGCCCACAGTAGCTACGCCATATATACCTTTGATGAAGAAGAGGACGCCCTGTCAGGAAATGCCAACCCCTCATCAAAACTAGATCCCGCGATTGAACGGCCGAGTCCGTCATTTGAAGAACGAATGGACAAGCTTATCAGGAAAGTGGGTCAAAAAGCTCGGGAAGACCACAACCGCGAGATGGCCATCTACGAGAAGGCCAGGACGCAACGTCTGTTTCAACAGGCTTCAAAAGACGAAGATGCTCATCCCTGTCAACCCGTTGTACGAAAGGCCCGACGCAGAGGCAGAAATAAATCAAGAAGCGGAAAGAGGAGCCGACAACAACGATGCAGGATTATAGAGTCGTGTGATCGGGCGTTGCGTTGTCCGGATTTGTCCCTCATGAAGAAGATGAGTCAAGCGTATTCCTTCCCTCGAGACAAGACGGAGAGGTTACTCGAGCTCGCTATAAAACATCAAATGATCGCGCTTCCAGAGTCTAGACACCCTGAGCAAGCTAACAAGGCTTCTCATCTGAGCTATTGCTCTTATCACCGAGCCATAGGACATCCTACCGAAGACTGCTTCACCTTCAAGAACTGGGTCGAGGACCAGTACCAACAGGGCAGATTCGCTTTATCCGACGGCTGGAGGGTAACGCCACCACAAAAGCACGAACCCAAAGCCGCAAAAACAGAACCAAATCCACCTCAGTCCTGGAAGCGGATTCGCACCTGTTACACGATTACGATATTAAAAGAAGAGCCCAAGAACGTGGATGACCTTCCCTGGTGCTTTGAGAATAGAAATGATGAGGTGATCTCAGAATTTCCGCCAGCTCCGAAAGAACTGGAAGATGGCATACATACTACTGCAGATAACCTCAAGAAGATTGAGTTGGGATCGGCAGATGATCCGCGACCGACATTTGTCAGCGAGCTGCTATCTGAAGAAAGGGTGGCTGCGTTAAAGAACGTGCTTCTACAGCATAAAGACTGCTTCGCGTGGAACTATTCCGAGATGCCAGGATTAGATCCGGAGATTGCTGTGCATAAATTAGCAATATCCCCAGATATCAAGCCAGTCAAGCAGGCGCCGAGAAGGATGCGGCTCGAGCTTGAGATGAGCATAAACACCGAAGTCAAGAAGCTGATCGATTCTGGATTTATCCAAGAAGTCCAATATCCCGACTGGATCGCTAACATCGTCCCGGTAATGAAGAAAAATGGGACGGTGCGCATATGCGTGGATTTCAGGGATCTCAATAAAGCCTGCCCGAAGGACGATTTCCCAGTACCGGTAACCGAGCTAATGATAGATAACACGTCCGCTCACGAGGTTTTCTCCTTTATGGACGGTTCATCAGGGTACAATCAGATAAAGATGCATCCCGAAGACCAGAAGCACACCGCTTTTCGGACACCTTTGGGTATATCCTGCTACAAGGTTATGCCCTTTGGTCTTAAGAACGCCGGTGCTACCTATCAAAGGGCCATGACAAAGATCTTCGATGATCTCATACATGACATCGTCGAGTTATATATTGATGACCTCGTAGTGAAGAGCATGTCATACGAAGAGCATTTAGAGCATCTGAAAACTGTATTCCAACGCCTTCGGCAATACTATTTGAAGATGAATCCTCTCAAATGCGCGTTCGGAGTCTCCTCGGGTAAATTCCTGGGATTCATCATCCGACACCGAGGTATCGAAATAGATCCATCTAAGATCAAGGCAATTATGGAAATTCCTCCGCCAAGAACCCTCAAACAGTTGCGGTCTCTCCAAGGGAAGCTCGCATACATCCGGCGATTTATCGCCAATCTTTCAGGCAAGTGCCGTCTTTACAGCCACCTGATGAAGAAGGGAAATCCATTCATTTGGGATCACAAATGCCAAGGTGCACTAGACGAGATCAAGCAGTACCTGCAGAACCCTCCGGTGTTGGCTGCGCCGGTCAAGGGAAAACCCCTCATTCTTTATACAACCGCCCTCGAAGGTTCCTTAGGCGCATTATGGGCACAAGAGAACGATCGAGGAAAAGAGAGAGCACTCTACTACTTAAGTCGAGTTCTGCTGGGGGCAGAAAGCAACTACTCTCCCATTGAAAAACACTGCTTGGCGTTGATCTTCGCGATAACAAAGCTCAGGCATTATGCATTGGCGCACGAAGTCCGTCTCATCTCGAAGGTGGACCCTCTTAAATATTTGATGTCAAAGGCTATATTGACGGGTCGACTCGCTAAATGGGCTCTACTCCTGATGGAGTTCTCGATAACGTATCGACCTTTCAAGGCAGTGAAAGGCCAGGCCATCGCCGACTTTCTTGCTGAGCATCCAGTACCTACCGGTTCTCCTCTGAACTGCGATCTGCCAGACGAGCATGCATTTGATGCGATCGACGGCGGTGGTACCCGATGGGAACTCTATTTCGATGGAGCATCTTCCATGAAGAAGCGCAAACAAGGTATCCCAATGATCAAATCGGGGGTAGGCCTCATCTTCGTAACTCCACAAGGAGGGATAATGCGCTTTGCCTTCTCCTTAACAGAGCCGAGGACAAACAATGAAGCCGAATACGAAGCTCTGATAGCAGGCCTCGAGATCGCCATCGACATGGAAATTGAAAATCTCCTCATATATGGGGACTCCCAACTGGTCGTTAGTCAAGTAAACGGCGACTACCAGACATGCAAACCAGAATTGGTAAAATACGGCGAAAAGGTGCAACAACTGTTGACCCAAATTCCCTCCTATACTTTGGAGAACATACCGCGCGCGGAAAACAGCAAAGCAGACGCGTTGGCCAAACTTGCTAAAGAGCTGGCTGACGAAAACCTCGATGATGTAAGAATCGTGGTATAAAGCCGTCGGGTGCTTGCCCCAACGAAGATATCTCTGGAATCACCTGAAGAGAAGGGAGCGACCGAGCGGATGACCTTACAAGAAAAAGAATGAGAAAGGGTTGAGGATTGCAGGGAAGTCTTCATAGACTACTTTAAGTCCCACCGAATGCCTGAAGAAGCGTACTCAAGACATCAGCTCATGAAACGAGCTCTATCTTTCGCTTTCGTCAATAACACTCCGTATAAGAGGTCGTTTGATTCTCTGTGGCTGAGATATTTAGGACCTGACGAAGCAGAAAGAGTCATTCAAGAGGTTCATGACGGAATCTGTGGTTCTCATCAAGCAGGCCCAAAGATGAAGTTAAAAATTAAACGGATGGGTTACTACTGGCCCACGATGATCCAGGACTGCCTCGAATATGCGAAGCAATGCCACTCGTGCCAAATCCACGGGGATTTCATCCACCAGCATCCGAATCCACTACATCCGACGGTGGCTAGCTGGCCATTCGAAATGTGGGGGACTGACATAGTCGGCCCCATCGAACCAGCATCGTCCCGGGGACATCGTTTCATCCTGGCGACAACTGATTACTTCTCCAAATGGGCAGAAGCAGTACCGCTGAGGGAAGTGAAGACGGAGAATATTCTCCACTTCTTCAAGACGCACGTCATCTATCGGTTTGGAACTCCACGGCGGATTATCTCCGATAACGGGCCAGCCTACAGAAGCCATAAAATTAGCCGCTTCACGCAGCATCACAATATAGACTGGAGATATTCTTCAGTTTACAATCCGCGAGCTAATGGTCTAGCCGAGGCCTTCAATAAGACATTGACAAAGATCATAAAAAAGTCGGTGTCCCGAAATAAGAAGGACTGGCATGAGAGGCTGCAAGAGGCCCTTTGGGCCTATCGAACTACGTTCAAGATGGCCACGAACACAACGCCGTACGTGTTGGTATTTAGGACGGAAGCAGTGCTCCCCCTTGAGATAGAGTTACCCTCTCTACGAGTGGCAGTCCACTACGAGCTGACGGACGAAGAAAATGCTCACCTTCGGCTTGAGGAGCTTGATGCCCTCGATGAAACCCGGCTCATAGCGCAACAAAATCTAGAGGCCTACAAAGCAAAGATGACGCGCTCGTACGAAAGATTGACCAGGCCGAGGACATTCCGCCAAGGCGAACTCGTACTAGTGGTAAAAAGACCTATGATCCCCAATCGCGTCAAGCGGGGAAAATTCGAGCCAAACTATGAAGGCCCGTACATCATAGATAAGGTCTACCAGGGTGGAGCCTATCTACTAATGGACATGCATGGTGAAAGGCCTTTCAGGCCAATAAACGGCCGCTTCTTAAAGAAATACTACGCTTAATGAGCCACCGCCTAGGTCAATGATAGATGACGACGACTATGTCCGCTCGCTATCTTCCTAAAGTTCAAAGCTCTATGTGTAATAGCTGGCCTTCTCCTCGACGGACCGAAATGTCCTTAAACTAATAACGGACCGAAATGTCCTTAAACTAATAACGGACCGAAACGTCCTTAAACTAATAACGGACCGAAACGTCCTTATTAAACTAACGACGGACCAAAACGTCCTTAAACTAACGACGGACCGAAACGTCCTTAAACTAACGACGGACCGAAACGTCCCTAAACTACTACCGCAGCGTCCTTAGGCTGACGAGATGAATAAAAAAAAGAAGAGAGAAAAAGAAAAAATAATAAAAAATAAAAACGGTATGTCCATAAGCAAAATGGGCACGGATGTGAGTAAAAACAGCAGGGCTACCGGCAAGTGTTCGTGAAAACCCGAAAGGGCGCGACCTTGTAAAAAAAAAGAGAGAAAAAGAATTAAAAAAACGGTATGTACATAAGCAAAAGGGGCACGGATGAAAACCCGAAAGGGCTCCGTGAGTAAAAACAGCAGGACTACCGGCGAGTGTTTGTGAAAACCTGAAAGGGCGCAAACTCGTTAAAAGACACTTACAAGATCCTCTTGACCTTGTAAGGAGAAACCACCCGCGTGGGATCCTTACGACTCACAAAGGAGCAACACACTTAGGGATCCCCACGATTCCTAAGGAGAAAATACACTTGCGAGATCCTTACGACTCGTAAGGAGAATTCTCTTATGGGACCCTCACGGCTCATGAGATTTAAAAGTCTTAAGTTACAGAAACCTAAATCTGTTCTTAAGAAAATCCCGCACAACCTTCGATATTGCCCTACAAGTGGCTCAATACTGACCCTTGTATACAATCCACGGGCGCGAATAAACATTTCCCCAGCAAAGTCACACCCGTGACTAGGGACATGTCCATATGGTGAACAACCCTTATAATTCCTCTCGACTTATAAGGAGAAAACCCTCTTGTAGGATCCTTACGACTTACAGAGGAACATACACTTAGGAATCCTCACGATCCCTAAGGAGAAAATACACCTGCAAGATCCTCACGACTTGTAGGGAGAAATACCTTTGTGAGACCCTTACGGCTCATGAAGTCAAAAGCCTTGGTCGACAGGACCCTTAACCCTGTTTACTAAGCCACCTTTGTTCAACATCGACAGAGGCAAATGATGATTCGCTCCTGGCAACATCCCAGTTGTAGCGGTGCTGATGCTGAAATCGGTATCTAAAATCCAAGCTTGCAGCGAAAAAGCTAGCGAGCCACACATGCATACGAAATAACCGAAATGATGGGGCAACTTGCAATAAAAAGCAGCAAGTAAAAATGTATGCATGAAAAAATAGCCGAAATTATGGGGCAACTCGCAATAAAAAGCAGCGAGTAGAAAATAAATAAGTAGCCGAAATGATTGGGCACCACGAAAAATAGCCGAAATGATGGGGCAATCGCGACCTTCGCGATATAAAAGCTGAAATGATAGAGCATCGCGTAAAGAGAAATAAAACAAATAAAAAAAAAGAGTTTTAATTTATGCCCTACAGGTGATGTTCCATCACACCCTGTACACAATCCAAGGGCGTAAACAAAAAGGGATCATACTTCTCCCCCAGTTTTCATCAGAAGAAGAAGCCAAGTCTAGACGGGCCAAAGGAGACCTGGAGATCGTTTCAACACTCGTCTCATAACAACGGATACAACTCTAAGCTAAGCGGAACAGCGGCAACTCCCAGTTCCATGGCTCGGTGGTATACATATCGCCAACAGTCAAACCTCCATCCCGTGAAATGCGGATACAATCAGCAAAATTCCTGGTTACGTGGAACGCGGATAACGTCACTCTTTGACCCCGTGGAAAACGTCCAGAGCGGATCCTGGTCCTCGCGGAGCAGGCAGTGAACCCGTGTGAAGCATCCAGAGCGGAGCCTAGTCCTCGCCGAGCACGGCAGTGAACCCGTGTGAAGCATCTAGTGCAAAATTCCTGGTTACGTGGAACGCGGATAACGCCACTCTTTGACCCCGTGGAAAACGTCCAGAGCGGAGCCTAGTCTGTAAGTCGATGTAGTACACCCCAGTACTTGTGGGGAGGCGGATTTTACAAAAACGATCAAGTTTAAACAACGAACATCGACTAACCGCTTGAATCGAAGCTAAACTATAAATAACCGTATCTTATGAGTTTCTTTTCATAAGTGATTAGGGATTATACCTAATGAAACCGGTCCTTCTTCTTCACGTCCTCCTTTGTTCTCCTCGACCTTCTCTAGGTAGTAGACGATCCACCCGAGAGCAAAACACCAAGCTAAACCTCTAACTTGAGGTAACTAATCAACTTTGATTGCTAATCAAAGATGAGAGGATGATATAGAGTGAAGGTTATGGATTGTTTAGTCTAACTAATCCTTTGATCTCAACACATGAGGATTAAGGATTAGGGTTTGAAGATGAGAGCTTGAGGAGAGAGAATGTGTGATAAGATAATGAGAGAAGAGAGAGAGTGTATCATAATATTATGAAGCATTCTTATTATCAAATAATCAATAAAGGAAATGAATAAGCATGCTTCACAAAATATCTTGTGATGATTCATTAACATGAGTCATTAAGCAATAAATGTGCATTAATGAAGTGAATGAATCACCACCATGACTCACTCTCTTATCCAAAAGAAACCTCCTTAGTCACATCTTCTAGAAGCTTCTCGAGTAATTACGAGAACGCCCCTCCGATCCGTAAAAATACGGAAAAACTTTAGACTGTAAAAATCCAATAACCGGATACCAGTAACTGGCTTAAACCAAAGCCGACTGGTAAAAACTGTCCGAAAGTCGTACGTGCGTAAACGCACGTATGCGTCCGAACCCTTTGTCGCAAAACCATGCAACCTCTATATCGTTTCGCCTGGAGTAGGAAACTCTCTGTGTGGGACTCTAGAGACTCGACTACTACGCTGGCAGTGGGTTTAACCACAGACCGCAAGCGGCACTAGCTGTACGTAACGGTCCCCAGGTAGTTGTCGATAAGAAGGCCGATGAGTAAACCCATCCGAACTCCTACTGAGTCTGATGTGACAATCTCCATACAGTCCGGTCCGTTCGTCCAAGACTATCGCATATCGGGCCTAGGGGGGCGGCAAGCGTCAGTCCCCTAATAGCGGTATAAGTCGTGTCGGAGTAAAGCCCATTACACCCTGAGAAACTGCTGGAACCTACCAGCAAATCTCGCTTGCCCTGGCCAGGGACTTTGCGTAATGGCTCTCTGACACAGCACGATATCTACTCCCAATACCGGGAGGGACGAATCCTGTCTAACCGCCACTGCCTCCAAGTGCTCGGGACTGCACCCAACTGCTACCTGTTTGCACGACTCCTTTGAGCCGTGGTAGGGTAGCAATCTAAGAACAGTGGGACACACTCGAGGCGAAGTAGCAGTGTCAAGTCTGCGGACTACGCTGTACTCATGTCACCTGGGAACTGTTCACTGACGACTGGTATCAAACCAACCAACAGTTCCCTGTGAGTCCTGTCCGGTGTACCCGTAACCTAACGAGCACCTGTATACTATCTCCAGTACGACGTACTGACGGCTGTGGGACAGACCATCTCCCCAACTGGGATGAGAAGCGTACACACCAGTCTACTCCGGAGTATCGATGCTCTGTCTCGATAATCCAACGACCAGGGACCAGAATAAGGATGTGCTTGTAGACTACCCAGCCCCCACTAGTGTGACTGCCATCACAACGCTGGTAGACAAGCAAGATCCTAAGAGCTCTATCAATACGTATACTCACATATTAAGATAGAAAAACCAAGTAGCATACTACCATGTTTAGCAAGACTGTTATATACATGTGAATATCCCAAGCTTCCATTAAGTAATATACAAGCTAGTATGATACAGTAATGGCCTTCTAGGGCATAAACACTAACAATCTCCCACTTGCACTAGGGCCATGTACTGGCATATCGTAGACCAATGATCTCGAGTAGCCTCTCGAACTGAATCTGAGGAAGGGCCTTCGTGAATGGATCAGCAATGTTCTCTTCTGAAGCAACTCTCCGAACCTCGATCTCCTGACGATCAATGATCTCCCTGATCAGGTGATACCGCCTCAAGATGTGTCTGGACTTCTGATGGGACCTTGGTTCCTTCGCTAAAGCTATAGCTCCGTTGTTGTCGCAATACAGAGGTATTGGATCAACTATGGTAGGAACCACCTGAAGTTCTGTTAGGAACTTCTTCATCCAGACTGCTTCTTTTGCGGCATCGCAAGCAGCTATATACTCCGCTTCCATCGTCGAGTCAGCAACGGTGTCCTGCTTGGAGCTCTTCCAGCACACCGCCCCTCCATTGAGGGTAAAGACATAACCCGACATGGACTTGGAATCGTCCTTATCACTCTGGAAGCCGGAATCAGCAAAGGCCTCCAACCTGAGGTCTTTTCCGCCGTAAACCAAGAACATCTCCTTAGTCCTCCTCAGGTACTTGAGAATGTTCTTTACTGCTATCCAGTGTTTCTCCCCTGGGTCTGACTGATACCGGCTTACCACGCTCAGTACGTAAGCTACATCTGGTCTGGTACACAACATCGCAAACATTATAGAGCCTACCGCAGAAGCGTAGGGTATAATAGACATGCGTTCCCTTTCCAAATCAGTCTTGGGAGACATCTCTTTGGAGAGGGTGATTCCGTGACAAGCCGGTAGATTACCGCGCTTAGAATCTTCCATACTGAATCTTTTCAGTACAGTGTCGATATACCTGGACTGCGAAAGTCCCAACATCCTCTTGGATCTATCACGATAGATCCGGATCCCCAGAATGTAAGAGGCATCACCCAGGTCTTTCATGGAGAACCTGTGTGACAAGAATCCTTTGACAGATTGTAGCATAGGAATGTCATTTCCTATCAATAGAATGTCATCCACGTACAAGACGAGGAATACGACACTTCTGGCCACAACTTTACTATATATGCACGGTTCATCTGGATTTTTGATAAAGTCATATTCTTTGACTGTCTCATCAAAACAGATGTTCCAACTCCGCGATGCCTGCTTTAGTCCATAAATGGACTTAAGCAGCTTGCATACTTTCCCGCTGCTCCCACTCTGATTGAAACCCTCTGGCTGATCCATATAGACGCTCTCTTCTAAATTTCCATTCAGAAAAGCCGTCTTTACGTCCATCTGCCAGATTTCATAATCATGGAAGGCAGCAATAGCAAGAAGGACCCGAATGGATTTGAGCATAGCCACTGGAGAAAAAGTTTCGTCATAGTCCAAACCAGGTCTTTGACGAAAACCCTTTGCAACAAGTCTAGCCTTATAGGTTTCCACCTGTCCATCTACACCAATCTTTTTCTTGAAGATCTATTTGCATCCTATGGGTTTTACCCCATCTGGAGCAAAGTCCAAAGTCCATACTTTGTTGGTGTACATGGACTCCATTTCGGTCCGCATTGCATCTAGCCATCGTACCGAGTCGCCGCTCTGGATGGCCTGCCTGAAGTCAGTAGGTTCATCATCATCTATGATGCAATCCTCTCTATCCCCATCTATGAGAAAACCGTAGTATCTCTCAGGCGGATGAGACGGCCTACTACTCCTGCGGAGGGGTGCGGGAATGTTCTGTTCTCCTTGAACCTCTGGTTCTACCAAACTTTCAGTAGCAGTTTGTGGTTCTGGAATTTCTTCCAGTTCTACTACGCTCCCACTCTTCTGATTTTCCAAAAATTCAGTTTCTAAGAAGCGGGCATGACGAGAAACAAAAACCTTTTGTTCCTCTGCGTAATAGAAATAATATCCCATAGAGTTCTTTGGATATCCCACAAACTTACACTCTACTGAGCGTGCCTCGAGCTTGTCCACATGCTGCTTTTTAACAAAAGCTGGACATCCCCATGTTTTCAGGTACTGAAGACAGGGTTTCTTCCCACTCCATATCTGATATGGTGTAGTAGGCACAGTTTTGGTTGGAACTTTGTTCAAAAGATATGCCGCCGATTCTAGCGCATAACCCCAGAAAGATCGCGGTAACTCAGCATTACTCATCATGGATCGTACCATATCCAATAGGGTTCGATTCCGTCTCTCCGATACACCGTTGTGCTGTGGAGTGTATGGAGGAGTAAGCTGAGAGAGAATTCCTTTCTCTTTTAGGTAACCTAGGAACTCGGCACTCAAGTATTCACCACCTCGATCAGATCTAAGTGTCTTAATACTTTTGCCGGTTTGGTTTTCTACTTCATTCTTATACTCCTGGAATTTCTCAAAAGCCTCGGATTTATGTTTCATCAGATAAATGAATCCGTATCTTGAGTCATCATCCGTGAAAGTAATGAAATAGGAAAAACCACCTCTTGCATGTGTAGACATTGGACCGCATACATCGCTGTGTATGAGTCCTAAGAGCTCGCTCGCTCTTACTCCTTGTCCAGTGAATGGAGTCTTTGTCATCTTTCCTTTGAGACAAGATTGACAAGTGTCATAAGTTTGATATTCGAACGTGTCCAAATATCCTTCTCTATGCAACTTAGTCAACCTTCTCTCATTGATGTGACCCAGTCTACAATGCCATAAGAAAGCTTTATTTAAATCTGGAGACTTTCTTTTTAGTGTGTTCTGGACATTGAAAATTTGGAGTTGGTTTAACACATATATGCCGTTATTTAAAGTACCGGACCCAATCAAACCATGATTAAGGTGGATGTTGACAACATCTCTTACAAACGTGAAATCATAACCTTTATTTGATAACAAGGAAACTGATATGATATTACACGTTAAGCTGGGTACAAAATAACAGTTATGTAAAACCAAAATGTGTCCACTCGTCAATCCTAGGTGATAATCCCCGACGGACGCAGCTCCCACGCTAGCTCCGTTAGCAACCCTGAGGATCATATCACCTTCCTTCAGCACTCTACGGTTTCTCAGTGCCTGCAATGAATTGCAAATATGAGATCCTGATCCGGTATCCAATACCCAGGAAGTAGAGTTGATTGACAGACAATTCTCAATTACAAATACACCTGAAGTCGAAGCCACAGCTTGCTTCGGTTCCTGGTTCTTGGCGTTCCACGCCTTGCAATCCTTCTTCCAGTGCCCTTTCCTGTGACAATGGAAGCACTCATCCTGGCCAACTATCGGTACTGCTTTCTTTTGCTTTCCCTTCCCTCTCACCTTACTAACACCTCCTCTAGGTTTGGGTGCGGCCTTCTTCTTCCTTCCTTTGGCCCTAGCCTTGGACCCGGAAGAAGATGCACCGCCAACAAACATAGCGGGTGTTTCCCTTGCCTTCTGCAAGGTGCCCTCTGCACTCCTTAACATGTTCAGGAGTTCCGCAAGTTCAACTTCTTTTCCTTGAAGATTGAAGTTGAGGATAAACTGGGCGTAGGTGGGAGGAAGGGACTGGAGAACAAGGTCTGTATAGAGCTCATTATCCAAAGTCGTCCCAAGGTCTGCGAGCTCTTCTATATAGCCAATCATCTGTAGGACATGTTCACCTACCGATGACCCGACAGCCAACCTCGCTCGAAACAATTTCTTTGAGGTCTCGTATCTTGCTATACGAGATTGCTCTCCATAAAGTTCCTTTGTATGGAGAAATATGCCATCTAGGGACATATCCTCGTGCCTCCTCTGATGTTCATTGTTCATCGAGGCAAGCACGATGCACTTGGCTCTCGCGCAATCTAAATCCCAGGTTTTGCGGATTTCCTTATCCGCATTGCTGGATTTGGGACCAGGGACAGCAGGTGCCGTAGCGGTGAGGACGTACCCCAGTTTGTCATAGGTCAAAGCCATTTTGACATTCCGCAGCCAATCTTTATAGTTTGGCCCCGTCAGTATATTTTTCTCTAAAAGTAACTTAAGTCCAGTCATTTTCAGGGTCGCTGCAATTAGGAGAGAGAGAAGAAAACACTTTAGCATGATGCTCTTGCAAGTTTAGAGTGGTTTTTAGTTTATCTAAACTGGATGGCTCCCACTGTTTCTCGAATCCTTCCTCAAACCATAAAAGAAGAATTAGCCAAGACTATTCTCACCGTACAATACTTGCTTAACCGTTCAGCCAGGCTGGTGTCGATACTTCGAGGGAGGTTTTCCAACGCTTTCGCGAAGTTCCTTAATTAAATAACCTCTTTTCTCTGGGGGCGTAACCCCGCTGACACTTTTCTGGACACCTACTAGGTTTATAGCATTGATCGTTAAGCGACGAATATCCTGATAAGTAGCATATACTCACAGTAGGATCGGGATCCAAATATCATCGTTTGATAATGTTGTAGGAATCCTACCAACATTCATCAAACTCCAAATGGTATGCATCTCTTTGCAAATTTCAGTTTCTTTAGAAATTCCCGATATAAATTTTTTGCCCCATGCTCTTATGACCTTGACGAAAGCCAACAAATCATAAGTCACATGTCAAGTTCTGCCCATCATTATCTTGTTAATTTGAACCCACCCGTATATACCCTTGACGAAAGCCAACAAGGTAATGCGACTGTCCCAAACCAACACATCTATCTATGTAACAAATGAATACCCCAGCAGCTACCAAACACTATGTCTTGACGAAAGCCAACAAACATAGCTTGAATACTACTGACTATCCATAAGAAATGACGGAGGGCTACGACTGGTTTTGGCGAAACCGTGAACGTAGTGAACTTGATATAACCGAAGGAACCTGATAGCTTTTAAAAGGAGTGGTTAAAGCTCCGCATTTAAAAAAATATCTGTTTTTAAAATTAACCGAGTGGTTTCTTTTAAATTGTTCCAACGATTTAAACTTTGGTTTGTTTTACTTTGCATTATAGATAATGCGTCCCATCATTAACCTATCATTGCAGAAAACAACGAAAATATAACGTCCTCTTATGCCATCCGCATTTGCCACGGGGTCCCGTCATCACCCGTTAGGTTACTTAACTAACGACAGAGCGGGGGCTGGGCTAGCGCGGGTGTAAAACATAAGTGACGTCTAAATAGCTATAATAAATATAGATATTTTACATTCGTCTGACGCAATGATATTCATTCCAGAACACAGATAAACAATATTGGATTTGCAAGCAATCTGTATTTCTTTTGAGCCTGCAAGAAAAGACAGATTACACAGTTGTGATGAATAGCCGTTTACCCCACCCTCGACCCCTACGGGTACGGCAAACTACCCACCCGGCAGTTTGTGTACCCCACCTTGGGTCAGTCCTAGGAGCAAAAACAGTAAAATGAAATAATACAACGGTGGCTACGACCGCAACCTGGAAGTGCCCCGCGAAAATAATATTACAACAAATTACATTTACAACAAATGAATTAATCAATAACCCATTGCTAACCCCGGCTATACACCACAACAGTCCAATACAGTTTATATGCACAAACAGATATAACCATTTCAGAAATGTGCAACCCCCTGCCAACCGACATACTAGCAGTTGGGGGAGGTTTACGAACACATTAAACAATCACAGATATAATCCAATACGCAAATACTGTACAATTCGATCGAATAAACAACATCAATATTGCTCTAAAATCTGCTCTGTTAAACAGTAACCTGAGCAATAATTAAATATTCCAGAAAACCCCAAATATCACAGGGGACCCACCCAAAAAAATTGAGCCCATGACTCGGCAACTCGGCCGCGGAAGCGCGGCGGATCGGTGGGATCCGCCGCGCTTCCGCGGCGCTTTAGTCGAATCATTGGCTCGAATTTCTTGGGTGTTCTCCGGTGGTCATGTCAAGCTCTCTGAACACACCAGAAAAATTTTAGGACTTCATTTTAAGTTCGACAGAAACTAAACAGAATTAGGGTTTTCCGGCTTCGTTTTTTCGTTCGAAATTCGTACAAATTTGCGATTAAGTTATTTAGTGTTTAGCGAGGCTCTGATACCACTGTAAGTCGATGTAGTACACCCCAGTACTTGTGGGGAGGCGGATTTTACAAAAACGATCAAGTTTAAACAACGAACATCGACTAACCGCTTGAATCGAAGCTAAACTATAAATAACCGTATCTTATGAGTTTCTTTTCATAAGTGATTAGGGATTATACCTAATGAAACCGGTCCTTCTTCTTCACGTCCTCCTTTGTTCTCCTCGACCTTCTCTAGGTAGTAGACGATCCACCCGAGAGCAAAACACCAAGCTAAACCTCTAACTTGAGGTAACTAATCAACTTTGATTGCTAATCAAAGATGAGAGGATGATATAGAGTGAAGGTTATGGATTGTTTAGTCTAACTAATCCTTTGATCTCAACACATGAGGATTAAGGATTAGGGTTTGAAGATGAGAGCTTGAGGAGAGAGAATGTGTGATAAGATAATGAGAGAAGAGAGAGAGTGTATCATAATATTATGAAGCATTCTTATTATCAAATAATCAATAAAGGAAATGAATAAGCATGCTTCACAAAATATCTTGTGATGATTCATTAACATGAGTCATTAAGCAATAAATGTGCATTAATGAAGTGAATGAATCACCACCATGACTCACTCTCTTATCCAAAAGAAACCTCCTTAGTCACATCTTCTAGAAGCTTCTCGAGTAATTACGAGAACGCCCCTCCGATCCGTAAAAATACGGAAAAACTTTAGACTGTAAAAATCCAATAACCGGATACCAGTAACTGGCTTAAACCAAAGCCGACTGGTAAAAACTGTCCGAAAGTCGTACGCGCGTAAACGCACGTATGCGTCCGAACCCTTTGTCGCAAAACCATGCAACCTCTATATCGTTTCGCCTGGAGTAGGAAACTCTCTGTGTGGGACTCTAGAGACTCGACTACTACGCTGGCAGTGGGTTTAACCACAGACCGCAAGCGGCACTAGCTGTACGTAACGGTCCCCAGGTAGTTGTCGATAAGAAGGCCGATGAGTAAACCCATCCGAACTCCTACTGAGTCTGATGTGACAATCTCCATACAGTCCGGTCCGTTCGTCCAAGACTATCGCATATCGGGCCTAGGGGGGCGGCAAGCGTCAGTCCCCTAATAGCGGTATAAGTCGTGTCGGAGTAAAGCCCATTACACCCTGAGAAACTGCTGGAACCTACCAGCAAATCTCGCTTGCCCTGGCCAGGGACTTTGCGTAATGGCTCTCTGACACAGCACGATATCTACTCCCAATACCGGGAGGGACGAATCCTGTCTAACCGCCACTGCCTCCAAGTGCTCGGGACTGCACCCAACTGCTACCTGTTTGCACGACTCCTTTGAGCCGTGGTAGGGTAGCAATCTAAGAACAGTGGGACACACTCGAGGCGAAGTAGCAGTGTCAAGTCTGCGGACTACGCTGTACTCATGTCACCTGGGAACTGTTCACTGACGACTAGTATCAAACCAACCAACAGTTCCCTGTGAGTCCTGTCCGGTGTACCCGTAACCTAACGAGCACCTGTATACTATCTCCAGTACGACGTACTGACGGCTGTGGGACAGACCATCTCCCCAACTGGGATGAGAAGCGTACACACCAGTCTACTCCGGAGTATCGATGCTCTGTCTCGATAATCCAACGACCAGGGACCAGAATAAGGATGTGCTTGTAGACTACCCAGCCCCCACTAGTGTGACTGCCATCACAACGCTGGTAGACAAGCAAGATCCTAAGAGCTCTATCAATACGTATACTCACATATTAAGATAGAAAAACCAAGTAGCATACTACCATGTTTAGCAAGACTGTTATATACATGTGAATATCCCAAGCTTCCATTAAGTAATATACAAGCTAGTATGATACAGTAATGGCCTTCTAGGGCATAAACACTAACATAGTCCTCGCCGAGCACGGCAGTGAACCCGTGTGATGCATCTAGTGCAAAATTCCTGGTTACGTGGAATGCGGATAACGTCACTCTTTGACCCCGTGGAAAATGTCCAGAGCGGATCCTGGTCCTCGCGGAGCACGGCAGTGAACCCGTGTGAAGCATCCAGAGCGGAGCCTAGTCCTCGCCGAACACGGCAGTGTACCCGTGTGAAGCATATGGTGCAAAATTCCTGGTTACGTAGAACGCGGATAACGTCACTCTTTGACCCCGTGGAAAACGTCCAGAGCGGATCCTGGTCCTCGCAGAGCACGGCAGTGAACCCGTGTGAAGCATCTAGAGCGGAGCCTAGTCCTCGCCGAACACGGCAGTGAACCCGTGTGAAGCATCTAGTGCAAAATTCCTGGTTACGTGGAACGCGGATAACGTCACTCTTTGACCCCATGGAAAACGTCCAGAGCGGAGCCTAGTCCTCGCCGAGCACGGCAGTGAACCCGTGTGAAGCATCTAGTGCAAAATTCCTGGTTACGTGGAACGCGGATAACGTCACTCTTTGACCCCGCGGAAAACGCCCAGAGCGGAGCCTAGTCCTCGCCAAGCACGGCAGTGAACCCGTGTGAAGCATCCAGAGCAAATACCGGACTGTGGAGTCCTTAAAATCCATGGACTATGATGTCCTTAACCTCGACCGTAATGTCTTAAAACTAACGATCAACCACCCCGATTCCCTACGGATTCTGCCTTGGTTTAAGGGTACATCTCTTCACTCCTTTGATACCTGGCGTTGTAACTCCTCAACGTCTTCAAAGAGGTGACGGGTCCCTGCAACCTAACATCGGATTGTGGAGTCCCTAAATCCACGGACTATGAGGTCCTTAACCTTGACCGTGATGTCTTAAAACTAACATCGGACTGTGGAGTCCCTAAATCCACGGACTATGAGGTCCTTAACCTTGACCGTTGTAACGTCTTCAAAATAATAAAATATGATTTTTAGGAAATTTTATAATTTAATATTATTTTAATGAATATTTTAATATTCTGGTATAATTAAATACAGATAAATGGGGAAAAATTATGGAAAATTCTAAAATAAGGTATTTTAAGGAATTGCTTCGTTTTCTGTGCATGCCCCCATTTCCTCTAGTTTTGACCCTGAGTATGTCTAGTTTTGACTGATTCCATCTAGGGTGAAATCTGGGTTGATTTTCCTATGTTGGTGTATAATTTGGGACTTGTTTTAGCATGGATTTTGGTATTTGGTGATTCATTCCTGTCGGGTGGCGTTTGGACGTCAACGACAAGTGGATTTTGATTGTGTTTACATGCGAGTCGATAGGTTTTTACCTATGCGGGTAGCGTGTGCTATTTTGGTTTCCGATGTGATTTTCATGTGCTTTAGCATTGTGATATACTTGTAGGTACCCCGCGTGATGTTGAGGCAAAGGAGGTGAAGATAGCGACATCGGCTTTGGCACACGAGAAGCAATGTGAGTAGATTTATATCTGTGGGGAGAAGTCGGGTGGATGGCGTATAGCACCCCCGCAGTCCGTGGTGATGTATACGAATACGTATACACACGAATATTTATTATGTGTTGTTTAGGGTTATTGATGGTAATAATGATATTTTGATGATAAGAATATATTGGTTTAGTTTAGTGCGAACCCTAGAGTAGTGGTTGCACTCACACATACATTTACACACATACTTGCATTCATTCTTTCATTTATTAGAGTGCATATGATGGTGCGTATATCTACACATGGGTATGGGACTATGTGTTTATATACTGGATTTGAGGATAGTATTTGGGATTTGAGATGAGTCGATGAGATTGGGCTTGAGGCCAGGAGATCGGTGATGTGATTTGGTTCGTATTGAGATACGACACGATGTTTTAGCGGGTCTTTTGACGTAGTGATTCTTACACCTGCATGCATACATAGAGGGTATCAATATTGTACTAGACGTAGATCAGTACCCCGATCATGACATTTGATAAAGAGGATACCAGATAAATAGTATGATGAATGTGATATTGACCCGTACCCAGATTTGGGATGCCGTACGACGGATTTACGTACAAGCTATATTTTGATGATTGATCCGCACTCTTGACTTGGGATGTCTGATTATTGATAGGGTATCGGATATGATATTATTGAGGCGGGATCACCGACTAATATATATACATGTATGTATATGTATCGACTCAGATGTTAGGCGGTTTCCTCACCCGTAGCTCTACTTGTTAGTTCAGCCGTATAGTTTAGGATGGTTGTTAGATTAGATTAGACTCCTACCTATTTCAAAAACTAACGAATCGTGGGTATTTTAAAAGACAGCCCAAGGGATCCTACGGATATTTCAAAAGACGTATCTTTTCATAAAAACATCGTAGCCCCTATTTTCAAAACCCCATGATTCGTGTTATTTCAAAAGGCACCAATTGTAGAGGTTATTTTAGATTAATGCAGATTAGTTATAGTTGCGTCTAGTATTCAGCTTCCGCTCATTATTGTGGTTCGCATCGCATCGCATGCTTATATTATGTTTCATACTCCATTATTGATGTTATGCTGTTAGGACACCAGCACCATTACCGATGATGCGTATGTACCACGTACACTTACTTGCCGGCTCACACACATCTTCATCGGTAATTGCCATGTCACGTACACCTTAGAAAATATTATTGCATCGACATAGGTTGTTAGCTAATAATTTAGACATGATATTAGTGTACTTGCCTTATATGCTAGATTAGACATTGTAATTATTAGTTGTTACATCATGCATGTTATTATTCATGGATTTTTATGCCTGTATGCACTGTTTACATGCTATTGAGGATTGGATTCGGATTTCCATGAGATTTTCTGGATTTGGGGGAAAACCGCAAAACTTATATAAACTTCTTTTCTCTCTTTAAAATGAAAAGTGCGGTTTTCCCATGATGTATGAGTCGTCCACCATGAGTTTGCTGATGGATTTGGAAACCCGATTCGAGGAGACGGATGAACCGTTTCGGGTACATGGTGGACCCGGTAAGGTACCCCGGGGCAAGAAGCGCGTGGTGATGACGATGTGAGCCTGGCAGGGGAGCACTACCTACCGGTGATTTTACCCGACGCGTCGGATATCCGGAGGATACCGTCGTGGTCTTGAGATGGATGGTAGGGGCCGGTCTGGACTGACGGCGCCCTAGATATTATGATTGAGACATTGGGATTTCGAGATTTCGAGGTACAGAGATTGTGATACAGAGATATCGAGATATTGGGATTACGTTTTGTGCCGATGCTAGGCACTGTTTTATGCTGATTTCATTATGATACCTCAACTAAAAATACAAGGGAAATCTCACTAAATTATGAAAACAGTTTCTTCATTTACATGTATTCTGCTTTCATGCATTCATACCTCATATTCATGACATACTATTACCTGAGGCACTAGCACGAGCACTTGGCACTACATTCACGTATAGAGATTACATTGCCAGTTTAGCATGCTTCAGCTTTATTCATATTGAGGTTTCTTTATATCTGATCGTATTGACCTAGGTTGGGTCATGCATTCGATCTCTGCTTGTAGATATCTTTCTATTCACGAGTTGGCAACTCACCCCCGTTGTGCCCCAGTTCTTGCAGGTTTGCCGTACAGTTCTATAGCGGCATTTCTGGCACACTGCTTCCTTTTGGGTGATTTGCTTGGATAGGTGGGTTCTTTTGTATCAGAACCGCCGTTGTATTTATATTATTCATTGTATCTAGAATATCCATCAACCAAAACTCGTATATTGTTTCAGACCTAGACTAGTGATGTATTATTCGACCATAGAGTCGCGCTTAGTAGTGTTGCGGTTTTCTTGTTGCTTTTGAGCTTTCTTTTGGATTTGATCCTCGCCACTTGGCGTTGTATATTATTGTTGCATGTGTGGTGGTGACCGTCGATTGACGAAGAGCTAGCTCCCGCTTGGGGATGCCTTTATCATTGCATATATTGTTATCCTTGTTATACCCCATTCGGGGCCAGTTTTACAAAAGAAACTCTGCCGAAATTTTTAGAAAAGACTGTACTGTTTTTAAAAATGCATATTCGGCTTAGTTATTTAAAAACCTTGATTTCAAACATGTTTTTCTTCACTTCTTTAAACCAGTTTCTTTACTTATTCTTAAAAATGGTTTTAGATTTCTGGGCTTTTGGCTTACTTGGATCAGATGGAGTCATATAGACTTCATATGGTTCAAGGGCCAGTCACGTGCTCTTTCGGGTCGTGACAAAGTTGGTATCAGAACGCTAGGTTGACCTTGGTTCGAGTCTAAGTTTGACTATGTGGAGCCTAGGGCGTTTATATATATACGGAACTTAGGCTTGACCTTACGGAACTTAGACTTGGTCGAGGGGGTATTAGACCCGAACTTTCGTCGTGTAGGATGACCCTTGGTTGATGGAATAGGTAACTAAAGTAGAGTGACGTACCGTTGGTATGTTCCGCGGCATACTTACGACACGCCACTCCGCTTAAGGAACCTTAGGATGTACATATTTTCGAGATCAGTGATCCTCTTTATATCCAGGATTATACATCCATTTGAGATCCCCGATTCTATTAGTTTCATGATCATACCTTTATTGATGCTGTTCCTTCCCATGATCATGTATCCACTTTGGATCTGTTGTTTCCTTTCTTGCCATTGATGTGCTCTCCTTGATACTCGATTGAGGTTCCTGTCACCATGTTTGAGGGCAGTTTGGGCTGCTGCTAGGGTTACGGCCGGTGTGAGCTCGTTTGGTACGAGGGCCGACCATTGTGTTTTCTGGTGACATGGGAACGTCTCGAGTTAGTGTTGGTGATTGTGACCTCTAGTGGAGGCGAGTGCTTGGTCTTGCACCGGATGATCGGGCCATTGTTAGAGCTGCCAGTTGAGAGAGGACTGTTGATGTACAGCATACCTTAGAGATTGTGATGTCGCCTACCGTGCAGACAGATGGACCAGCTGTTGCTGAGATTGACAGGATGTCGCTTCCGAAGCTTACGAGCTGAGATTGCCGTAGCTTTCAGGCAGATATGAGACAGATGACAGCTAGTCTACCCGATTTGAGAGACGAAGGTGATTCGTCCGATTTTGCGCCGGAGCGGGCCCTGATGAGTTGAAGATTTCCAGTGTGGAGAGTCTTACTCAGATCTAGAGCAGACCGACTCAGAGATGACCGCCTATGTATTGCCTTTCCTGGAGGATTGAGGCGCTGTTCGGCGTACAGGCGAATAAGCCAGTTGCTGCTGCAAATGACGAGATGTCGCCCAGATGGTTGGAGCTACTGCAGCGTGAGCATATACTTAGAGAGATGATAGCGAGTCGCTAGTCATCTGAGGATGAATGACTAGGACAGGTGGTTCGTTTGTTTACCGATGCGAGGTCATCAGATAGATTGTTTCCAGCTAGAGAAGACTTCACGCAGGTTCGTTGAGAGTCGATAGAGACGATCGAATGTCAGGAGCCCATTTTCCAAGTTTAAAGTATACGGAAAGACATGCAGGTGATTCTATGGACTCTCTAGAAGAATGAAACCCTAACTCGACTTAATGACCGTGTGAAAGCCTTTGAACCTTCGGGTTTGCGGCGGTTCCTCGGCGCCATTAGTGAGGCTTGGGTTTGCCCTTCTACGGCTGGACTACCGACGCTGTGGCATGTACTCGATACTATTAAACTGTACCCATGATGTGATCTCTTGGGGGATTATGAGGATCTGACGAGTCGATCGGATGGTTCGACATCTTTCGGATATCGTGATGGGACACTGCTTGGGAGACTCCAGATGCGAGCGTAGCCGTCGGAGCGCAGTTCGTGTAGCCATGATGAGTTAAGTCCGAATCAGTCGACATTGAGCAAGGTGGAGTAAAGAGTTCGTACGAGATTTCGACGAGATGACGTCCCACTCCGCTGACATTAGAGATGTGATATGCACCCCGAGGCGTGGTATATGGATGTATCTTCCAGAGAGAAGCGCGATAGGTATGCAGCCGTTCCGGAATAAGCTTTAGCTTCAGCATTGGATGATGACTTCCGGGCATTTCGGCAGGATTGAGATTTGAGAAAGGAACCTCGACAGGACCTTTCTGGAGTACGTTACGAGAAGACCTAGACCAGGAGTGGTCGTATTGCGCACACCCAGCAGGACAGAGTTCGGCATTGTCGACGAGGTAGTTGACCATGTTCGGATAAAGGAACTTACCCAGATGCGTTGCAGATTGATCAGGGACGGACGAGTGATGAGTATTCCTCCGATGGTTGGGACGTGTTCCCGAGGACCTGTTCGGCCTGACATCCTCTACAGAATGATGAAGCTACAGAATATGCGATTTCGAGTCCGTGCGAGAGACTTCAGATTGACCGTGGCCGAGAACAGTGCAGTGCGTAGTAGCTTGGCGTGACGTCATAGTGGACGACGATAGAGACAGTTGGAACAAGAGGTTCGTGTGAGACACTGATGAGCTGTCATTGCTTCCCGTCGAGACTAGAGACCTGATATGCTTACAGAGACGTTGGAATGTGATCAGTTTCCGAGAAAATATTGTGCTGAGGACACAGGTGTTTTTGAGCGAGAAGAGGTTGTGTAGGAAGCCAGCCTCTGTACAGATCGGCATAGGCATGATCGGAAGAGACCTTGAGCAGGATTCCTTCCAGGACATTGCTGCAATGATGTTTGCACCCAGGATCAGATGTGTGACGTGCTTTCAGAGAGCCAGAGGCCGACGCCAGTGATACGCTGCCTTACGAGCGATCGTGAGGATTGACCGAAAGGTGACCAGGAAAGTGCCAGAACGGAATCGTTCCTGTCAGTACTCCTGACCGGGCCGATGAGCCGATGGATTGCGAGATTGGTAATCTACAGGAAAGATCAGGAACCAGAGGCAGAGGACGCCAGCCGCGAGCAAGAGGCAAGTAGATATCTTGCGCAGCTAGCATCGGATGTTCCGGTACCTTCTCGACCCTGAAGGATGGTATACCGACGACGGTAATTATGATTTGTGATTTTGTGATTTGATTATCACGTATCCGTTGCTTTGGATTTCGGTATTTTGGGCGATCTATTCACATGATTTAGTCTTGATGACTGAGTTTCATGATATTTGATTTTGTGCACCATGGTTGCACCTACTGGGTATTTATACCTTGTACATAGTTATTACTCTTGAGCTGTTGATTGCGATTTCATGCCTATTTTATGCTGGTGATTTGATTTACGCTTCCAGCAGAGTTTCATGTAATTTTAGTGTTTTGATTTTGCACTCGGTATAGCTTATATGTGCTTGTAGTGTATCGATATGTGTTTTGTGCCCGCAGCTGCACACGTTTATGATTTTCTTCATATCTGGATACACTTGGTGTTGCTGCTTACGTATTTGAGTTATTGCTTGGTATTTGTGCATGGGATGCACCAGTTCTATACTTCGTGCATTTGTCGCACCAGTTTTATGTTTCTTGCGTTTATCGCATCAGATTTATATTTCGTGCCTTTGTTGCACCGGATTTATATTTTGTGCATTACGATTGCACCTGACTTCGATTTGATGCCTTTCGGTATGTCGATTTTGATTGTGATATTGATGTGGATTCTTGCACTCCGTGCTTTTGACTGGACTTACGCATATTCGACGTTGCTATTGGATTTTGTGATTCCGTGCATATTGAGTGCGCAGGGTCTAGATTTTCATTCGTGCATGATGGATGCACCGATTTGGATTTTCGCGCATGTTGGGCGCATGTTTTGAGATACGATTTTGGGGCACACCAGATGCACTAAATCGAGATTCTTCGTGCATGTCAGATGCACCTGTTTTGGCTGCCAGGCACACGTTGCCTATGACAGATGCTTCGTGCACACCCGTTGCACCTAGATGTTGTTTTGTGCACATGTTTAGCACATATATGGATTTTGATTTCCGTGCGCACCAGACGCACAGGGTGGTGTTATGTGATTTTTGGGATTTATTCCTTTTGGAGCAGTACATTTTTATGATGTTGGATATTTGCTTTCATACTGAGCAGGACTAGTCAGTGGGCAGTACCTGGATATATTTTGCATGCATCGATAGTTATCGAAGGGATTTCCGAAAAGCGAGCTATAGTCTCAGTATATACCTACGTGTCCGATATGACACGAAACGTTTTAAAAACAAGGAAACCCTTCTAAACTGTTTTCAAAACGGCGGAACGTACCTATTAAACAAAGGATATATATACACATATATAGTTATTTTCTTATGAGAAACGTCCGCCACTGTGCAGTGTTACGCGCATCGCACAGCGACTTAAAAAGATTTGGCATACATTTGCATCAGCTATTTACATGTATAGATTGGATGTCTACATGTATAGTCTTGGTCCATATCATATTGATTTTGTATTGGATTTGACATTGTGTCGTTACCATGACTCCGATGATTGCGGATGCTTGATGGAGTGTTGCTTTTGAGTTATCTGCTCAGTACTCATGCGCATGCATTGCGCTATGATGTTTTATGTATAGATGATTTCGGAGCCCCGATGACTTGGAATTTGTATTGAAATATTTTAGTATTTGGGGGTTTAAATTTAAATTCGGGGACCGAATTTCTTTAAGGGGGGTAGATTGTAACGTCTTCAAAATAATAAAATATGATTTTTAGGAAATTTTATAATTTAATATTATTTTAATGAATATTTTAATATTCTGGTATAATTAAATACAGATAAATGGGGAAAAATTATGGAAAATTCTAAAATAAGGTATTTTAAGGAATTGCTTCGTTTTCTGTGCATGCCCCCATTTCCTCTAGTTTTGACCCTGAGTATGTCTAGTTTTGACTGATTCCATCTAGGGTGAAATCTGGGTTGATTTTCCTATGTTGGTGTATAATTTGGGACTTGTTTTAGCATGGATTTTGGTATTTGGTGATTCATTCCTGTCGGGTGGCGTTTGGACGTCAACGACAAGTGGATTTTGATTGTGTTTACATGCGAGTCGATAGGTTTTTACCTATGCGGGTAGCGTGTGCTATTTTGGTTTCCGATGTGATTTTCATGTGCTTTAGCATTGTGATATACTTGTAGGTACCCCGCGTGATGTTGAGGCAAAGGAGGTGAAGATAGCGACATCGGCTTTGGCACACGAGAAGCAATGTGAGTAGATTTATATCTGTGGGGAGAAGTCGGGTGGATGGCGTATAGCACCCCCGCAGTCCGTGGTGATGTATACGAATACGTATACACACGAATATTTATTATGTGTTGTTTAGGGTTATTGATGGTAATAATGATATTTTGATGATAAGAATATATTGGTTTAGTTTAGTGCGAACCCTAGAGTAGTGGTTGCACTCACACATACATTTACACACATACTTGCATTCATTCTTTCATTTATTAGAGTGCATATGATGGTGCGTATATCTACACATGGGTATGGGACTATGTGTTTATATACTGGATTTGAGGATAGTATTTGGGATTTGAGATGAGTCGATGAGATTGGGCTTGAGGCCAGGAGATCGGTGATGTGATTTGGTTCGTATTGAGATACGACACGATGTTTTAGCGGGTCTTTTGACGTAGTGATTCTTACACCTGCATGCATACATAGAGGGTATCAATATTGTACTAGACGTAGATCAGTACCCCGATCATGACATTTGATAAAGAGGATACCAGATAAATAGTATGATGAATGTGATATTGACCCGTACCCAGATTTGGGATGCCGTACGACGGATTTACGTACAAGCTATATTTTGATGATTGATCCGCACTCTTGACTTGGGATGTCTGATTATTGATAGGGTATCGGATATGATATTATTGAGGCGGGATCACCGACTAATATATATACATGTATGTATATGTATCGACTCAGATGTTAGGCGGTTTCCTCACCCGTAGCTCTACTTGTTAGTTCAGCCGTATAGTTTAGGATGGTTGTTAGATTAGACTCCTACCTATTTCAAAAACTAACGAATCGTGGGTATTTTAAAAGACAGCCCAAGGGATCCTACGGATATTTCAAAAGACGTATCTTTTCATAAAAACATCGTAGCCCCTATTTTCAAAACCCCATGATTCGTGTTATTTCAAAAGGCACCAATTGTAGAGGTTATTTTAGATTAATGCAGATTAGTTATAGTTGCGTCTAGTATTCAGCTTCCGCTCATTATTGTGGTTCGCATCGCATCGCATGCTTATATTATGTTTCATACTCCATTATTGATGTTATGCTGTTAGGACACCAGCACCATTACCGATGATGCGTATGTACCACGTACACTTACTTGCCGGCTCACACACATCTTCATCGGTAATTGCCATGTCACGTACACCTTAGAAAATATTATTGCATCGACATAGGTTGTTAGCTAATAATTTAGACATGATATTAGTGTACTTGCCTTATATGCTAGATTAGACATTGTAATTATTAGTTGTTACATCATGCATGTTATTATTCATGGATTTTTATGCCTGTATGCACTGTTTACATGCTATTGAGGATTGGATTCGGATTTCCATGAGATTTTCTGGATTTGGGGGAAAACCGCAAAACTTATATAAACTTCTTTTCTCTCTTTAAAATGAAAAGTGCGGTTTTCCCATGATGTATGAGTCGTCCACCATGAGTTTGCTGATGGATTTGGAAACCCGATTCGAGGAGACGGATGAACCGTTTCGGGTACATGGTGGACCCGGTAAGGTACCCCGGGGCAAGAAGCGCGTGGTGATGACGATGTGAGCCTGGCAGGGGAGCACTACCTACCGGTGATTTTACCCGACGCGTCGGATATCCGGAGGATACCGTCGTGGTCTTGAGATGGATGGTAGGGGCCGGTCTGGACTGACGGCGCCCTAGATATTATGATTGAGACATTGGGATTTCGAGATTTCGAGGTACAGAGATTGTGATACAGAGATATCGAGATATTGGGATTACGTTTTGTGCCGATGCTAGGCACTGTTTTATGCTGATTTCATTATGATACCTCAACTAAAAATACAAGGGAAATCTCACTAAATTATGAAAACAGTTTCTTCATTTACATGTATTCTGCTTTCATGCATTCATACCTCATATTCATGACATACTATTACCTGAGGCACTAGCACGAGCACTTGGCACTACATTCACGTATAGAGATTACATTGCCAGTTTAGCATGCTTCAGCTTTATTCATATTGAGGTTTCTTTATATCTGATCGTATTGACCTAGGTTGGGTCATGCATTCGATCTCTGCTTGTAGATATCTTTCTATTCACGAGTTGGCAACTCACCCCCGTTGTGCCCCAGTTCTTGCAGGTTTGCCGTACAGTTCTATAGCGGCATTTCTGGCACACTGCTTCCTTTTGGGTGATTTGCTTGGATAGGTGGGTTCTTTTGTATCAGAACCGCCGTTGTATTTATATTATTCATTGTATCTAGAATATCCATCAACCAAAACTCGTATATTGTTTCAGACCTAGACTAGTGATGTATTATTCGACCATAGAGTCGCGCTTAGTAGTGTTGCGGTTTTCTTGTTGCTTTTGAGCTTTCTTTTGGATTTGATCCTCGCCACTTGGCGTTGTATATTATTGTTGCATGTGTGGTGGTGACCGTCGATTGACGAAGAGCTAGCTCCCGCTTGGGGATGCCTTTATCATTGCATATATTGTTATCCTTGTTATACCCCATTCGGGGCCAGTTTTACAAAAGAAACTCTGCCGAAATTTTTAGAAAAGACTGTACTGTTTTTAAAAATGCATATTCGGCTTAGTTATTTAAAAACCTTGATTTCAAACATGTTTTTCTTCACTTCTTTAAACCAGTTTCTTTACTTATTCTTAAAAATGGTTTTAGATTTCTGGGCTTTTGGCTTACTTGGATCAGATGGAGTCATATAGACTTCATATGGTTCAAGGGCCAGTCACGTGCTCTTTCGGGTCGTGACAACCGTGATGTCTTAAAACAAACATCGGACTGTGGAGTCCCTAAATCCACGGACTATGAGGTCCTTAACCTTGACCGTGATGTCTTAAAACTAATATCGCACTGTGGAGTCCTTAAATCCACGGACTATGAGGTCCTTAACCTTGACCGCGACGTCTTTAAACTACGATACCTGGAGCAGCCTCTGACCCCGTGAAACACGGATAAGGGTGACCACATCCAGCACTTACAAGTCCTCACGACCTGTAAGGAAGAAAAACTCTCTTGTGAGATCCTTACGACTCTCAAGGGAAAACCCGCTTAAGAATCCTCACGATTCTTAAGAAAAACTTACACCTATGGGATCCTCTCGACCTGTAGGGAGAAAAACTCCTTACGAAACCCTCGTGGCTCATAAAATGCAAAGTCTTAGGAAGCAGATCTTAACCCTGAATCCTAACCCATCACTGTCCTGCAAGGAGATCAAGATAAATTGTCCGCAAACGCATTCAATGAAAAGAGACACGTCATTGAGAAGAAAAAAAAACGTATCTTTTATTCATAAACCAAAATGGATACAAAGTACAATTCATGAAAGAAACAAAAAAAAAGATACTCTCATCCATGAGTATGTACAAAAAAAGGGGAAAAGATACAAGTCCTCAAGCCGGCGGGCGATGTAGTAATTTTACCAGCTCATCGTTCTGTTGCTGAGCCACGGCTTCGTGATGTAGGATCTCCAGAAGACGAGCCTCCGCCTGCGCCTGCTGGGCCTGATACGAAGCGAGCCGACCTTCAAGCTCTTTCTCGGTGACCCTATGAGCCTCGACCCTCTCACAAGTGAACGTGGCAGCTTTGTCGAGAGCCACCACCTCTTTGATGGGCTCCTGAAGCACCCGCCAGAGTTCATACGCTTTGTTGTCCCTGGCGGTAAGAGTGGCGCGAAGCTCGCTCAGCGCCTTGGAAACTAGCTCCCTCTCCGAAAATTTACGGCCAACCCCCTTTTCTCGCACAACAATATATATTCGCCACGTGTCACTCTATCAGGCCACGTAAACTCACTTTCGTGACTGCAACCTTGGAAACAAGACATTTACAAGACCGTATAAATGGGCTTCCGGTCGACAGGAATAATCGATCTAAAACGCGCTCACATCACCTGACGTGAAAAGCAACAAGAAAGATTTCCGACGTATTTCAAGCATGCACTCGCAATCATATGAGTATTCAAAAAATAATAATAGCATTTGCAATCGTATGAACATTTATAATGCCCAAAAAGGGGCTGATACGCTTGAAAGTGATGAGAGCATTTGCAATTAAAGAAAGTTCTCATAAGAAGAATACAAAGTTTATTTATGCAAGCGGAAACATACATTCTAGTACCAAGCCTACAGGGAAGTTCGGCATAAAACATAAGAAAAAGGAGGGACTAATTTAAAAATGCTACGCTAACGGAAAAAGGTCACCAAACACGGGATCAATGGCACAAGGGTTAACAAAACAAAGAACAAGGTTCTCCATCTCTCTCTCTGCTCTTTCCAACACATCAAAGCGACGGTTCTCGCGAGGAGTCGCTCCCCATCGATTGGCGCCATGTTCATCCAAAAGCAGACATAATAGCCCGTCGGGCTCTTATTTCGCTCAAAAGATGAACTGAGCGATCTTTCAGAGCCTGAGTAATCATGCAGGCCTCGTGAAAACCTTCAAGCTTCTCTTCAGCCACATCGAGCATCGCTAGGGTCATCTCCGCCGGGTGAGGAGGGACGTCGGCAAGCACGGCAACAAGAATCATCCGGAGCCAGAGGGAGCCCATTGGAAGAGGGGACCCCCTACGGATCGAGAGCTCATACGCCGCTGAGTCGCATTCGTCGTCGGTAAGGAGAGGGTCCACCAATCGTGCAGCAAAGCGGGGGATCATCTCCTCGATAGGAACTTCCCATGGCTGTCGACGAGCGTGTGGACGGTTGCAGGCCATGGCACTTAGTTGTTCTCGAATTAAATCGCGTTAAATTGGGAATAAAAGTTCTCTGTGAAGAGAAAGGGAAAGCCATTGCCTCAGATATAAAGGGGTGCATTAAGTGCTGTGCGCAGAAAATCTTGCATGATGAAGCTATTTCCAAGGCCAAAAAAAGGGAAAGGCATCGAAAATCAGGGAGATGGAACTATTTCCAAGGCCCTTTTTCTACATCCGATATTGTGCACTGAAAATATGGCATAGGAAAATTCTGTGAACAGCCCCATCAAGGAACCCCACGTGCAGAACACGTGAGGCCCAAACTTGATGTGCACTAAAAAAAATGGATGGATTTGCACCCTGCATATTAAAAGCATCAACAACAACAGTAGCAAAATGATGGAATCCCAGAGAAAGGCATGCAAACAGGGAAAAACATAATAAAACTTATCATTCATACTTTGAGAAGTTCATACAAAATAAAGAGCACACAACTACAACGGTAAGACCTCAGACACAGGACACGGATTGAGGAAATCGAAGGTGACTTTGTCCAAGATCTTCCAGGCATTTCGAACCTCCCGAGTATGCTTCCTCTCGCGGTCGCAAGCATCGGGGTCCTCATGAATATCCTCCACCCTCCGATAGGCGGCAAGTATGGCTGACTGCTGAAAGGCTTGGTGCAAGAGATCAATGAGGTGATCTCGCCCCCTCTTTGAGATCAAGCCCATCAGGTACACCGAATGTACCTTATCCTCAGCAGTGTCCAAGGCTCTGAGCGGTATGCCGGTGCAAAAGAGAGGAAGTGCCTCCCGGATCGCCAGCACGATCAGCCTCAGAAGAGAAGAGCGACGGGGGAGTAGCCGATGGTTGTACTCGTCAAAGCGGCTCATGATTTCGGTACACTGAGCATCGGTGAACTCCTGGTTCTGACTGCGGCCCAGTGCACGAATATTCCCATAGGAAATGATCTCGTCAAGACCATACAGATGGGCATCCATGATACCTGAAATAAAGGTCATGACATCATTACAAAGCTCCTGTTTCATTAATTACAGAAAGGACAACCTCGGGTCAAGAGACCCCAAGAAGCCCCCATGGGAAGAAACCGAGTTCTTCATAGGAATTAAATGCCTTATTAAGAAAGAAAAAAGGAATTAAATTCCCCAAAAGCATTTTTTCTATGAACGGGGTTAAGCTCCATGGATTATCACCATTATTTCCCTAAAGATCATCTAAACCCTAAGAGATCTACTTTTGAAGGCTAAAATGGTTTCATACTTCAGTTAAAAAGCTTGAAGAAAAATGGGTTCTTTGTTAAAAAAGGGTAAAAACCCTTGTTTTGGATTTAAAATCCAGAGGAGTGTGAGAGTTCATCGTTCATTCGAGAGCATTACCTAAAGAAAAAGCCTCTTCGAACAGAGTTAAACTCTGGAAGATTTTCAAGGCAGAGAGCTAAGCTCTGGAAGAAGAGAATTAAATTCTCAAAAGAAGAAAGTTTGCAAGGCAGAAGATGAACAAAGTGGAGGTGTCTCTGAAATGACCCCAATATTTATAGGAGGTGATAGAAACGTTTCATCTCCCCAAATCCCTAGAGGAATCCAACGGTCACAAAAGGTGACAGCGTTGCACTCACGTGCGGACACGTGAGAACAACGCTGTGGGGGCAATTGTTTCCTGATTTAAAATCAGGAAAGCCTACGGAAGAGGCTTCAGAAAAGGGTCACGTGCTCACACGTGACCAGCAGTCACGTGTTGCCACGTGACACCTAAAAGCCTCGGCAAGGCAGATTCAGCTTTCCGACTACATCAAAGAAAAGGGCTTCAGAAAGGGTCACGTGCTCCCACGTGACCAGGGTCACGTGTTGGCACGTGACATTTAAAAGCGGCTTCAAATGCACATCAGTTCCCTGATCAAATCAAGGAAAAGGCTTCAGAAGAGGTCACGTGCTCCCACGTGACCAGGGTCACGTGTTGGCACTTGACACTCAAAAGCAGCAGACTCATTCTCCAGTTAAATCGAGAAAAAGGCTCCAGACGAGGGTTACGTGCTCACACGTGACCGGGGGTCACGTGGTGGCATGTGACGGCTAAGCAGCGGCCAGAAGGCAGAGCGCAAAAAGAAGAAGATGGCTCGTTCCAAGTGGGTCACGTGCCCACACGTGACCAAGGGTCACGTGGCCACACGTGACCGGCTTTCAAAGCCTATCTGTTAACAGAATTAAATTCTGAGAAAGGACCTCTCAAATCTTTCCAAAGGAACCGATTGAATTAAAGATTTAAAGGTGATTAAATATCATCTATTTGGGGAAAAAGCCTGAACTTGGAAAGATTTCCCCTTAAAATCTAACCGAAATAACAAAGGAGAATCTCTGGATTTAAAATCCAATGGTGAATAAAATTCACCTAATAATCCAAAGGTCCAAACGAATAGTGAATACAAATCAAATCTCTCAATGAAAGATTCATCAAAAACTAATTGATTCGGCTGCTTCTCCTATAAGTAGGAGCCAAGAGACACAAAGAGAGAGAGATAGAAAGGCAGAAAGGAATCGAGACATAAAAAAAAGAGGAGAGCCTTGATACTTTGGAGAAATTTGGATCTTCTGCAAAAGAAAACCCTAGGTAAGAAAGGGAAGGCTTTTTGAAAGGAAAAGAGAATTTAATTCTCAACAGAGTTTAACTCTGATATAAAACAGAAGAACATAGTTCTCTCTTTGGTGGAGGATCTGTAAAGTGCACATCTCCCCTTGAGTTGAGAATTTAATTCTCAATGGGTTGAGATCCTGCCATGCAGATCGAAAGCATAGAAAGGGAATGGAAGCTTGAGAATTTAATTCTTACAGAACTATAGGAATTTAATTCCTTCAAAATAAAATTAGGGTTTGACCCTATGTTATGGGAATTTAATTCCTTCAGAATAAACAGAACCAGGGTTTAACCCTAGTTAAGAACTTAGTTCTGTTAAAATAACATGAATTTAATTCCGATGACAGAATCTCATTCCTCAGAATAATTCTCTAAAAAGAGAGTGGGAATTTAATTCCTTAAAGCTTTTATTAGGGTTTAACCTTATGATAGAATTCAGTTCTTCACATATATGAGGAATTTAATTCCTGCAGAAAATTCAGAGTTCAACTCTATCCCAGAATATAAATCTTCAAAAACAACTATAGGAATTTAATTCCTCTAAAATTATTGTTAGGGTTCAACCCTACGAGGAATTTAATTCTTGAAAGGGATTAACAGATCTTCTAAATAACATACATAGAGGCAAGGTCACGTGTCACCACGTGACCCCCGAAAAGATCCACAGAAAAGCCCCTTTGAGGCAGTGCCTCACGTGACCCACATGACCCTTGGCAGAGGCTTTAACATACAAGCATTTAAATGCCCGTCACGTAATGGCACGTGATGCTCCAAAAGATGCGATATTCTCAGCAGAACAAATGAAGGGAGGGCGCCCTCACGTGTTACCACGTGACCCCTCTTGCCTTAGTGTTTAACACTAAATTGGAACCCCTGAATCCAGTGTTAAAACACTGTTTGGCCTTAGTGTTCAACACTAATCAAAGAACTTTATTTGCAGTGTTTAACACTGAATTTCTTAGTGTTCAACATTAATTTGAAGCCTCTGCTGCTAGTGTTTGACACTGATTTGCTCTAGTGTTTAACACTAATTTGGACCCCCTGTTGCTGGTGTTTAACACCAACTGTATTTTAGTGTTAAAACAATAACTTGATCCCAGTGTTCAACATTGTTGAATTAACGTTAGCCCAATTGGCTAAATGGCCAGAGGCAAAGCCTCTTCTTCAATGGACCAACAGGAAGCCAATATTCCAAACATGATTGGACTTAGCCCAAGGTGGCCATAAGTCCTCAATTCAGACTTAACTGGGCTAATGGGCTCATAACATAATTAATTGGTCTGGATCCTAAATTAGGCCAACGACTATTTAACCCACCCCGGTTGAAGGGTACATCTCTTCACTCCTTTGATACCTGGCGTTGTAATTCCTCAACGTCTTCAAAGAGGTGACGGGTCCCGATGACCACACATTGATACGGACTGTGGGGTCCTTAAACCCATGGACTATGAGGTCCTTAACCTTGACCGAGATGTCTTAAAACTAACAACGGACTGTGGGGTCCTTAAACCCATGGACTATGATGTCCTTAACCTTGACCGAGATGTCTTAAAACTAACAGCGGACTGTGGGGTCCTTAAACCCATGGACTATGACGTCCTTAACCTTGACCGAGATGTCTTAAAACTAACAGCGGACTGTGGGGTCCTTAAACCCATGGACTATGACGTCCTTAACCTTGACCGAGATGTCTTAAAACTAACAACGGACTGTGGGGTCCTTAAACCCATGGACTATGACGTCCTTAACCTTGACCGAGATGTCTTAAAACTAACAGCGGACTGTGGGGTCCTTAAACCATGGACTATGACGTCCTTAACCTTGACCGAGATGTCTTAAAACTAACAACGGACTGTGGGGTCCTTAAACCCATGGACTATGAGGCCCTTAACCTGGACCGCAATGTCCTTAAACTACCCATGGACCGCAATGTCCTTAAACTATCCATGGACCGCAATGTCCTTAAACTACCTACCGACCGCAACGTCACTAAACTAAACAACAGAGCCCCCTTTTATTGCTCTCTTGTTGGATCTGAACGATCCCGTTAAGTTGATCTTAGTCTAAAAACTAGACTAACGTATCCTCAACAAACGTTTAAGTCGATCTTAGGCTCAAATGAGGCTAACGTATCCTTAAACCCAAACCCCCAACCCAAATCTAAGATAATACGGATTTGGACTAGTCTACGCCCTACGGGCGACGACATAACTCAGTCTCCGTATACAATCCACGGGCAACAAAACACAAAAAAAACACACACGACACGAAGTGACCATCTGGAGAAGGAGAAAGTGGTTACCGCAATGCGGTAGCGTAATTAACTGCAGGGGCTTGCGCCTGCAGGGAAGAGCGTCCCCACAATCAAAAACCCCTCAAGCGAGGGGGAATCTGACGAAGTCTGCTACATCGGACGCATCCGTTCAAACCTTTGATACATGGTGCCATAAATCAACTTGGCATCTTCGGAGAGGTGGACGGATAGCACCAATTAGCATCTGCCCCGAATTTCAGGCAAGACGCCCAGTCGCGCCGTCCTTCGGAGGGGAACACTACTAAATTTAAAATGAACATGTTCTATAATATCGTATTTTAGTAAAATACAGGCTCTGTTGAATCTGCTTTAAATTGGAGAAATGTTTACTCAATTAAATAAGACCTAATTGATGTATGTAGCACCTAGAGCAAACCATAGGGGCATGAACCAGAGGGCTCGGAATTGGGCCGGCGACCAAAGGGAAAAATTCGGCGTCGCCGGTTTTGTAGGAAACTGGGGTATTTTGGCTTGTTGAGCAGGATTCTGTGTATAATTGTGGCAATTTTGGTATTATTTAAACAAGTTAGTTTCACTGAATATAGAATCTGGAAGCTTATATCGGAAAAGATATATAAAAACACAAAATACGATACGGTTAAAGCGTATCGCGAACTGTTTTCTGTCGCGATACAGGCTTGGGTTAAAATCCAGTAACGTTAAGTGTATGATAACTTGGGATAGTCGTATACAATATAACTAGTACGTGGGAACGGGTGTTTTTACTTCCGTCATGTCGGAGTAGCCGTTTCCTTATATAAGTTAAATTGTGATGTTAGATTCAAATACGGGATTTTCGGAGGCAGCGAAGAAAGGAAAAGGATTGGCAATTCCTGACTAGATTCGACGTTTTCCGGTGAGTAGACTAAACATCTTCCGGGGAATTTTGTAGAGAAGGCATGTTACGCCCGTAGTTTTATTTAAATAAATGCTTTACTTTGGCATGCTAAATCGATAATTTGCATTCATATTCACATATACCTTGCTTAGTTGCTAGGACAGTGCACAAGTATCGACGAGTTATGCCACGTGCACATCTTACATGTTACACACACCTCGTCGATATTACCATGTCACTTTTACACTTAGTAAAATTCTTGTTAAAAATGATTCATATCATATCTTAAACACCAATAATAGTAGTAAATTGTTTCATTAACATCATGATTCATTATTGGAGTATTCTATATTGATATAAGCGGTAATTGTATTATTGAGGATTTATGGTTTTGAGTTTTTGAATACTATTACATAAATCCAGTGATTTTCATGATTGATATGACATGTCCACTCTGAGATGTTTTATGAATTGGTCTTATTCCAAACCGAGTTGGTGGGTATACGGTTATGGATTTATAGTTTTATTCCGAACCGAGTCGGTGGGTATACGGTTACGGATTTACAGTTTTATCCAGACTGAGTCGGTAGGGATACAGTTGGATACATGGTGGACTTTGTTGCTTACAGGATCGTTCGAGGAATGATGCCTGGAAGAAATGGAAGTTTTGTGTCAATGATGAACACGGAAATATGAAATTGTTGATAATAAATGATGAGATTTCAGTTTTGGTTATTTGAATTGTAGTACAGATTCATACTTTCCATATATTATTGTACATCCTACTTGCTCTCATCTCAGTTATTTGTGACCGTCATATTTACTTTATTTACCGTTATATGTTAGTTATATTCACTGAGTTGGCAACTCACTCCCGTTGTGCCACAGTTCCTTGCAGGGGTAGAGTGGACGGTCAGTAGCAGTGCAGCCCCACTTTTTGCAGCCTTTTCGCATCTTTTGATAGGTGGGTTACATATGTAGTAACCTTCTCTTTTGGTATTGTATTTTGTATCTAGAAAATCTCCATCAGACCTGTATATGACTTAGAGTGAGAGATGGTTATATGTATATTAATTGACGGACGAGATGGTTTAGTTCTATAAATTGTTATTTATTTTACTTATTTGAAATTTTTATTGATGTCGTACACTCTTGGATACTTGTCTCCACTATTGATATTGTTGATCCCAACTAGGGATGCAACCCAACTTAACATTTTATACTTTTTTAATAATTTAATTACTCAAAAACTGTGATTTTTACTTGAAAACTAAATTTTTATATAAAGAATTCCGCAAAAAGGATTTTGATCTTGGTTTTCGGCTTACTTGGATTGTATGAATATCTTTAGATATTATTCAATCTAAGTGCTGGTCACATCCAAACATTGGGTCGTGACAAAATTGGTATCAGAGCTTAGGATTAATCTTACGGAATCGAGTAGTGAGTTAAGATAAGTTGAAGTGAGTTGGTGATTTAGGATGACCTTTGGTTTGATGGAGTAGGTGATTTAGGATGAGTGTTGTACCGTACGTATGTTCCGCGGCATATTTACGCTACCACACTCAGCCTAATTAACCATAGGATGTATGTCTTGAATTGTCCTTCCTTTGATTCTCCGTCATTGATTGTTCCTATTCATAAGCCTTATCAACTCTCGTTTCTTGTTCCAGTTGCTATGGATACGCGGGCTAGGAGAGCCGCAGCCAGAGATGCAGCTAGGGCGAATCCTCCTGTGACGGCGACTGAGACACCGGACGTTCCGGCGGTGCATGAGTATGTTGATCCTCCTCATCTAGATTGCATGACTAGGATAGAGGAGGGCATGTTAGGATTGCAGCGAGTGTTAGGCCAGTTACCTGAGGCCACTCGAGTACTGAGACATGATTCGACACCGACCGTGGTAGAATCCGAGGTACAGCCTACGCAGACGGTAGCACTTGTCGATACGAGAGTGATGGAGGTATCGCTTGCGGAGTTTATGAGGTTGAGACCTCCGGTATTTACAGGGACCGATATAGCGGAGGATCCTCAATCCTTTCTTGATAGGATGGCGAGGATTGGTAGATCATTGCGATGTTCTGATGCGAGGTCAGTTGAGCTGACTAGTTTTCGTTTGGAATGACTTGCACAGGAGTGGTGTGAGTCGATGGAGAGAGGGCGAGCTACGGGTCTTCCTCCGATGTTGTGGGCTGAGTTTTCCGAGGTCTTTCTTGCCAGATTTCTTCCACAGAGTGTGAGGGACGCTAGAGCTAGCAGTTTTGAAGCATTGCGGAAATCGGCAAGTATGTCAGTGGCAGATTATGATTTACGATTCACTCAGTTGTCGCGCTATGCTCCATACTTAGTACCTACGGAGGAACTTCGGGTGAAGAGATTCCTAAGGAGTCTGGACACGCAATTGTATTTAGTTATAGGCTCCCAGCATTTTGATACGTATGCGCAGGCCATTGATGCAGCAATACGGGCAGAGGAGTGGTTAAGAGAGGCAGTGGTTATTCCGGAGCCAAAGAGGAGTAGGCCGACCGGGCCAATGGCCAGACAGTTTGGCGGAGGTAGAGGAAGATATACTCCAGGCCGCAGTTTCGGACGAGGTTGGAATCAGGGACAGATGTTCAGTTCATACTCCGATGATCAGGGGACCCCACTTACATGTTATAATTGCGGGCTTCCAGGTCATACGGCTAGGGGGTGTACACGTTATAGCGGGACTGTTACTCCACAGGTTGCTTTACCCCCTCCACCTTCTACACCGATGGCTTTACTTCCTTCCCTAGTTGGCCCTACACGCCAGACGGTTGCACCATGAGGTCGAGGCTTTGCAGGACGATCTCAGAGAGGTCGAGGAGATAGAGGTAGAGGATGAGAGGATGCGGGCAGGGGCCAGGCATGGGTTTTTGCGCTGACTCCACAGGATGCCCAAACATCAAATGCAGTTGTGATAGGTACTCTTGCAGTATGTTCGTTAGATGCACACATTTTATTTGATCCCGGTTCTATACATTCTTACTTATCTTCACGCTTTGCACTTTCTTTAGGGAAAGAGTCGTCATTGTTAGATTTACCGTTGGTAGTGATTACTCCGGTGGGAGATTCTTTTATAGCTAGACACGTATTCAGATCATGTTCTGTACGTATTGGTGATAGAGATTCGCTAGTTGATATAATTCTCCTGGATATGCTAGATTTTGATATACTTCTCGGTATGGATTGGTTGGCCGCTTGTCATGCCTATGTAGATTGTCGTGGGAAAGCGGTTAGATTTTGTTTTCCAGGTGAACCGATGTTTTTTGTGCAGGGGGATTGTAATATAACTCCTGCCAATATGATTTCTGCTCTTTGTGCGGGACGACTCTTGAAGAAGGGTTGTCATGGGTTCTTGGCATTTGTTCATGACTTAGGAGTCGCTGAGATACCATTGGACCAGGTTTCGGTCGCACGAGAATTTCCAGTGGTGTTTCCTGCTGAGTTACCAGGATTACAGCCTGATCGCGACATTGAATTTTGCATTGATTTGATTCCGGGTGCGGGGCCTATTTCTATACCACCCTATCGAATGGCACCGACGGAGTTGAAGGAACTCAAAAGTCAGTTGCAAGAGTTGTTAGATATAGGACTTGTGCGTCCTAGTGTATCACCATGGGAGCTCCTGTCTTATTTGTAAAGAAGAAGGACGGTAGTATGAGACTGTGCATCGACTACCGACAGCTGAATCGCGTCACTGTGCGAAACAGGTATCCACTACCACGTATAGATGACTTATTCGATCAGTTGGAGGGAGCTGGTTACTTCTTGAAGATTGATTTGCGGTCAGGGTATCACCAATTGAGGGTTCGGAAGGACGATATTCCGAAGACTGCGTTTCGCACAAGATATGGGCACTATGGATTTCTGGTGATGTCGTTCGGACTCACCAACGCTCCAGCAGCTTTTATGGATATGATGAACCGTATCTTTAGACCCTTCATTGATCAGTTTATTATAGTGTTCATAGATGACATTCTTGTTTATTCTCGGAGTCGGGAGGAGCACGAGCAGCATTTGCGTATTACGTTGCAGACCTTGAAGGAGCATCAGCTGTTTGCAAAATTCTCGAAGTGTGCATTTTGGCTGGATAGTGTGGAATTCTTGGGACACATAGTTACTAGAGCTGGGATATGTGTGGACCCGAAGAAGATTGAAGCGGTACAACTCTGGCCCAGACCTCTGTCAGTTACAGAGGTTCGAAGTTTCTTAGGTCTGGCAGGTTATTACCGACGCTTCGTGCAGGATTTTTCACGGATCGCTGCACCTTTAACCGGATTGACTAAGAAGGTGGTTCCATTTCAGTGGACAGATGCATGTGAGCAGAGTTTCCATCAGTTGAAGATGCGCTTGATGACTGCATCGGTCTTATCTTTACCTTCCGGGTCAGGTGGTTTCGTGGTGTACTATGATGCATCTCGAGTGGGGTTAGGCTGTATGTTGATGCAGCACGGCAGGGTTGAAGCTTATGCTTCTCGACAGTTGAAGAGGCACGAACAAAACTACCCTACTCATGATCTAGAGATGGCTTCTGTGGTATTCACATTGAAGATTTGGAGACATTACTTGTATGGAGAGTCGTGCCAAATCTTCACAGATTATAAGAGCTTAAAGTATATTTTTCAGCAGAGGGATCTGAACCTAAGGCAGCGTAGATGGATGGAACTGGTGAAAGATTACGATTGTGAGATCTTGTATCATCCAGGCAAAGCAAATGTTGTAGCAGATGCTTTGAATCGGAGACCTGGAGGTAGCTTATCTCATTTGCGCACCTTGCAGAGACAGTCTTCTACAGACTGACAGATTTTATGTGATAGCCGTATACAGTTTGAGTTCACCCCGACAGGAGGACAGCTAGCACATGTTCGCACCCGACCTCAGTTAATGGATCATATTCGAGAGACACAGCCCGCAGATACTCGTATGACAGAGATTATGGATCAGGTGAGGCAGGGCAGAGAGTCGGAGTTTGTGATTGATGACAGTGGAGTATTACGTTTTGGGACTCGTCTCTGTGTACCAGATTCTGATGGATTAAGGCGTGAGATTTTAGAGGAGGCCCATAGATCAGCATACAGTATTCATCCTGGTTCCGCCAAGATGTATCATGATCTGAAGGATGTTTATTGGTGGGAAGGAATGAAGAGGGATGTTGCGGAATACGTTTCGAGATGCTTGACTTGTCAGCAAGTCAAGGCAGAATACCAGAGGCCAGCCGGAGAATTGCAGACCTTACCCATTCCAGAGTGGAAATGGGAACAGATTTCCATGGATTTCATGGTGGGTCTACCCAGGACTAGCAGAGGATATGATTCCATTTGGGTGATTGTAGATAGATTGACAAAGGCATCTCATTTTCTTCCAGTGAAGACGACGTATGGGTTTGCACAGTATGCTCAGATTTATATCGATGATATTGTACGTCTGCATGGAGTTCCGACATGCATAGTATCAGATCGGGGTACCCAGTTTACTAGCAGATTATGGCAGAAACTTCATGAAGCTCTTGGTACACAATTGAGTTTTAGTACAGCTTCCCACCCACAGACAGATGTTTAGTCAGAGCGGACCATTCAGACTTTAGAGGATATGCTTCGCGCTTGCAGTCTTGATTTTGGTGGTAGTTGGGATCGTCATCTACCTTTGATAGAATTCTCGTATAACAACAGTTTTCAGGAGACGATCCAAATGGCACCCTTTGAAGCTTTGTATAGGAGGAAATGTCGATCACCCGTTTGCTGGACGGAACTGAGCGAGAGTAGTATTTTGGGACCGCAGATAGTACAGGAGACTACAGAGAAGATTCAATTGATACGGGACAGAATGAGGGCGGCCCAGTGCAGAAAAATATGCTATGCAGATCGACGACGTCGTAGACTCGAGTTTCAGGTAGGAGATCATTTGTTCCTTTGTATATCCCCGATGAAAGGTGTGATGCGTTTCGGGAAAAAGAGGAAGCTCAGCCCCAGATATGTTGGACCTTACGAGATCCTGGAGAGAGTGGGTGTTGTAGCTTATCGTTTAGCACTTCCACTGAGTTTTCCCGATGTGCATCTGGTGTTTCACGTTTCGATGCTTCGCAAGTATATTCACGATCCTTCTCACGCGAGCCAGCATCAGACCTTACAGATTGAGCCGGTTTTATCCTACAAAGTGCATCCAGTCGCTATTCTAGACAGGCAGGCAAAGAAATTAAGATCGAGGATACTTCCGTCTGTAAAGGTTCTTTGGCAAGGAAAGGGCCGCAAGAAAATTACTGAAATTACTTGGGAGACCGAGGATGCGATGCGAAGGAAATTTCCACATCCTTTTGAAGCTACGTTTAGTTAAGTTTTAAATTCGGGGAATATTGTAGCATTCGGAAATTTTAGAAATAAATAAAATTAATTAAATAAAGAATAAAGTGTTAAATTAAAAAAGTTATTAAAACCAAATTAGATAATTTCATAAGATGTTTGTAAAATAAATTAAAATTTTTATATGTAACATAAATAAGTTATAAGGCTTTTAGTGATAATTTTAGCTTCATTTTAAGAAAAATGATGTTTTGTAATAACATAAGTTATGAAGGGTTTCTAGGTAAAGTTTAGGATTTTATGCAAATGGGAAATTGTTAAGGGTATAAATGAAAAAGGGGTAGAAAATTATTTAGTTCAGAATTTTATTGCAAATTAAAACAAAATTTGGAGATAATGCAAGGACACCTCTTCCTTACATGCACTCACACACACCTACACCTCCTCCTTGCATGAAGAGGGCACATCTAATTCCTTGACACCTCCTCCTACCACCTCCTTCTTCCCATCACCATATATATAAACTTGGTTCAGGTCATTTAGCAAGTTTAAATTCTGAAAATTTAAAGAAAGGAAAGGAAAAACAAGAACAAACATAGATGAACAAAGGAAAGAAGAAGAACTAGGCAAGAATTTCATCATCATCAAGCTAGGACAAGGGGCTTAGCATCTTGGAGGGGTCATTCCAACAAATTATTGTGCGTAATATTCTTAATCGCAGTAGGAGTTTAAGTTCTGTAGCTACTAAATTTAAAATGAACAAGTTCTATAATATCGTATTTTAGTAAAATATAGGCTCTGTTGAATCTGCTTTATATTGGAGAAATGTTTACTCAATTAAACAAGACCTAAATGATGTATGTAGCACCTAGAGCAAACCATAGGGGAATGAACCAGAGGGCTCAGAATTGGGCCGGCGACCAAAGGGAAAAATCCGGCGTTGCCGGTTTTGTAGGAAACTGGGGTATTTTGGCTTGTTGAGCAGGATTCTGTGTATAATTGTGGCAATTTTGGTATTATTTAAACAAGTTAGTTTCACTGAATATAGAAACTGGAAGCTTATATCGTAAAAGATATCTAAAAATACAAAATACGATACGGTTAAAGCGTATCGCGAACTGTTTTCTGTCGCGATACAGGTTTGGGTTAAAATCCAGTAACGTTAAGTGTATGATAACTTGGGATAGTCATATACAAACTAACTAGTACGTGGGAACAGGTGTTTTTACTTCCGTCATGTCGGAGTAGCCGTTTCCTTATATAAGTTAAATTATGATGTTAGATTCAAATACGGGATTTTCGGAGGCAGCGAGGAATGGAAAAGGATTGGCAATTCCTGACTAGATTCGACGTTTTCCGGTGAGTATACTAAACATCTATCGGAGAATTTTGTAGAGATGGCATGTTACGCCCTAGTTTTATTTAAATAAATGCTTTGCTTTGGTATGCTAAATCGATAATTTGCATTCATATTCACATATATCTTTCTTAGTTGCTAGGATACTGCACAAGTATCGACGAGTTATGCCACGTGCACATCTTACATGTCACACACACCTCGTCGATATTACCATATCACTTTTACACTTAGTAAAATTCTTGTTAAAAATGATTCATATCATATCTTAAACACCAATAATAGTAGTAAATTGTATCATTAACATCACGATTCAATACTGGAGTATTCTATAATGATATAAGAGGTAATTGTATTGTTGAGGATTTATGGTTTTGAGTTTTTGAATACTATTAAATAAATCCAGTGATTTTCATGATTGATGTGACATGTCCACTCTGAGATGTTTTATGAATTGGTCTTATTCCAAACCGAGTCGGTAGGTATACGGTTATGGATTTATAGTTTTATTCCGAACCGAGTCGGTGGGTATACGGTTACGGATTTACAGTTTTATCCAGACTGAGTCGGTGGGGATACAGTTGGATACATGGTGGACTTTGTTGCTTACAGGATCGTTTCAGGAATGATGCCCGGAAGAAATGGAAGTTTTGTGTCGATGATGGACACGGAAATATGAAAATGTTGATAATAAATGATGAGATTTCAGTTTTGGTTATTTCAATTGTAGTACAGATTCATATTTTCCATATATTATTGTACATCCTACTTGCTCTCATCTCAGTTATTTGTGACCGTCATATTTACTTTATTTACCGTTATATGTTAGTTATATTCACTGAGTTGGCAACTCACCCCCGTTGTGCCACAGTTCCTTGCAGGGGTAGAGTGGACGGTCAGTAGCAGTGCAGCCCCACTTTTTGCAGCCTTTTCGCATCTTTTGATAGGTGGGTTACATATATAGTAACCTTCTCTTTTGGTATTGTATTTTGTATCTAGAAAATCTCCATCAGACCTGTATATGACTTAGAGTGAGAGATGGTTATATGTATATTAATTGACGGACGAGATGTTTTAGTTCTATAAATTGTTATTTCTTTTACTTATTTGAAATTTTTATTGATGTCGTACACTCTTGGATACTTGTCTCCACTATTGATATTGTTGATCCCAACTAGGGATACAACCCAACATAACACTTTATACTTGTTTAATAATTTAATTACACAAAAATTGTGATTTTTACTTGAAAACTAAATTTTTATATAAAGAATTCCGCAAAAAGGATTTTGATATTGGTTTTCGGCTTACTTGGATTGTATGAATATCTTTAGATATAATTCAATCTAAGTGTCGGTCATATCCAAACTTTGGGTCGTGACAATTACGTTGTTCTGCAGGAACTTGATAGTCATGGTGGCGTCCAGTTTCCTGATGGGGACGGCCTCGATCCATTTCATGAAGTAGTCCACTGCGACGAGGACGTACTTGTGTCCGCCTGTACCAGTAGGGAACTGGCCTATCATGTCCATTCTCCACTGGGCAAACAGCCAGGGGTGTTAGGGCTGTTAGCTCGGTGGCCGGAAGGCGAGGTATGCTGCCATGGAGTTGGCAGCTTTTGCACCTCCTGACGAGCTTTTGGGCGTCCTGATGAATCGTCGGCCAATATTATCCTTGGAGAAGTGTCTTCTAGATTAAGTTGCGGGACCCTTGGTGCGCGCCGCCGACCCCTTCGTGAATCTTACGGAGGACGTAGTCGGCCTCGTTGGGGTCGACGCACCGGAGCAGGTGTTTAGTGAAGGATTTCTTTTAGAGGTTCCCATTGCTCCAGACGAAATGGCGAGCTTTGGCTCGGAGACGGCGGGCTTCCCCTCGATCTTCTAGGAGGGTACCTTCCATTAGGAATTCTACGAGGGGCTTCCTCCAATCCCGGTCTTCTTCCCGGACTGCGTACACTTGAAGTGGCATCGCCTCGTCTTCTAGGCTGGGCCGTGGCAAGATCTCGAAGAGGATGTTCCTCTTGATGTTGGCCGTATAAGATGAAGCTGGCTTACTCAAGCCATCGGCCTGGGCGTTTAGCTATCTGGGGATCTGCTCCACCTGGACTTCGTCGAAGTCTTTTCGCAATCTTCTTACCCCGGACAGATACTTCACTATCAGAGGCTCCCGTGCCTCGAATCGGCTGGTCACTTGACCAACGACTAAGGCGGAGTCGCTGCAGATCCGGATCGTTTTCAACCCCACTCCAGAGCCTATCCACAGTCCGGCCAGCAAGGCCTCGTATTGTTAGTGATATATGCCCTAGATGCCATTATTGTATCATACTGGATTGTATATTACTTAAAGGGAGATTGGGATATACACGGATATAGTAACAGTCTTGCTCGAAATGGTAGTATGCTACCTGGCTTGTTTCTACCTCAATATGTGCATTTGTTTTCATAGCATATCGCTTATACATATTGGTAGAGCCCTTAGGATCTTTACTTGATTACCAGCGTTGTGATGGAAGTCACACTAGTGGGGGCTGAGTAGTCTATAAGCACATCCTATACAGGTTCCTAGTCGTAGGATTATCGAGACGGGGCATCGATACTCCACAGTAGACTAGTGTATACGCTTCTCACCTCAGTAGGGGAGATGGTCTGTCCCACAACCATCAGTACGTCGTACTGGAGATAGTATGCAGGTGCTCATTAGGTTATGAGTACACTAGACATGACTCGTCGAGAACTGTTGGTAGGTATTATACCTGTCGTCGGGTAGCAGTTCCCAGGTGACATGAGTACAGCTTAGTCCGTCAACTTGACACTGCTACTTCGCCTCAAGTGTGTTCCCACTATACTTTGATTACTGCCCTACCACGGCTCAATGGAGTCATGCAAACAGTTAGTAGTTGGGTGCAGTCCCGAAGCACTTAGAGGCAGTGGCAGTTAGATATGATTCGTCTCTCCCGGTATTAGGGGTTGATATCGCGCTGTGTTCGGAAGGCCATTACACAAAGTCCTTGGCCAAGGCAGGCGAGATTTACTGGTAGGTATTCCAGTAGTTTCTCAGGGTGTATTGGGCTACTCTCCGACACGACTTATTGCGCTATTAGGAGTCTGACGATTACCGCCCCTAGGCCCGATATGCGATACTCTTAGACGAACAGACCGGACTGTACAGAGATTGTCACATTCAGGCTCAGTAGGAGTTCGGATGGGTTTTCCTCGTCGGCCTTTTTATCGACTTCTACTTGGGGACCGTTACGTGAAGCTAGTACCGCTTGCAGCCTGTGGTTAAACCTACTGCCAGCGTAGTGTCAAGTCTTTAGATTTCCACACAGAGAGTTTCCCTGCACCGGGAAAAAGGTTTAGAGGCCGTATGGTTTTTCGGCAGGGTTTCGATCATGTACGTGCACTTATGCGCGTATGATGTTCGGGCGGATAATAATAGTGGGCTTTGGTTTAAGCCGGATCCTAGTATTATATTGATGGATCAGTTTCGTCTCTTTGTATTCGTGTTTCTCAGAACAAGAATGCGGGTGTCACGACCCGAAATATTAGCTCGTGACCAGCACTTAAATCACGTAACGTCTAAAGGCATAACGTAATCCAAGTAAGCTGAAACCCAGAAATCTAAACCTTTTAAAGAAATAAAAGAGGTGAGGTTTTGAAATAAGGTATAATGAAGAAAAGCGTTTTCTTAAATGCATAGAGAAGGGAACATGAAAAATGCAAGTTTATCCTACTTGTTATAAAACATGTTCGTCTTTTTAAAAATTTGGGCAGCACCTCCTTTGTATATTTTGATCCAAAACCACCAATACAAGATAATAATAAAGGCATCCCTAAGCGCGAGCTAGCTCTTCGCCAAACGGCGGATTCACAACCACGCAGGTAATAAACAAGTATACGACGCCAAATGGCGAAGATCAACACAAAAGATAAAGAATAAAGCAAGACATCAAACCCACAAGCGAACATATAACCCATCGCTCAAGTCTCGCAACTACAAGTCTCACTAAGTCTTACTATATACAAATACTAGTTTTGATTGATGGAGTTGACTAGATACAAATGAATAATAAATACAAAAGTGGTACGATCCAACATGTACCAGCTACCCAAGCAAGTCACCCAAAAGCAAGCTGTGTGCCAGCGATACCGCTAACGATCCATGCGGTCAACCTGCAATAACTGTGGCACAACGTGGGTGAGTTGCCAACTCGTGAGTAGAAAAAACATCAACATATAGAAATCGAATAAAATAATGATTTCCTAGGTCAACTATATAATGAAGGTAATACTATGATATCTAGGGTGACCGTATATATATATGTGCCAACAATATATATAAATGCAAGTATGCTAGTGGATATCATCCAATAATATAATGAATTCCTGTATGCATGTGGATCTTGTCCACTCGAAACATCATAAAAGCATATGCATGTAAATATATGAGGATATCAAAGAATGTGTGTCATCAATGACACATCAAATGATGGAACCTGAGTGTCGAACACCGACACTCGAAATATCATGAAATCCGTGTCCAGCATCGACATGTAAATCCTCATATCTCAGACGCCGCATCCTCAGATCAACCCTCATGTCTATCTCTCTACTCCGGTCGGTATCCTTCGGATAAACCGCCGAGTCCAAATACTATCACTGGTAGGTAGTGCTCCCCTGCCAGGCTCAACGCCATCATTTGCGACCATCTTGCCCCGGGGTACCTCACCGGGTACACCATGCACCCACAGACGGTTACTCCTCCTCCTCGAATCGGGTGAATCATGCCAATCTTAGAACCGAGAAAACACATGGTGGACGCACTGAAATATCATATCAAGAGAAACTGGGTTTTTAAAACAATACATACTTTCCTTTGAAATAACCACGGTTCCCAAATCCAGAAATCCCAAGAAAACAACATATCTTAATGCGTAAAATCTAAGGCATGATGTATGCGACATATAACAGAATGTAAGCATATCAGTAAATCATGCAATCATGGAACAGTAATATGCAAATATCAAGGAAAAACCGCTCTTTAAAATGAATCCAGTTTTAAAATATATCATACGGTCTCCAATTTCTCTAAGGTTAAATGCACATCGTATAAAGGTGTATATGCAACTATAGCAAGTAATTATGCAAAGAGGCATATCATGATGCAGCAATTCTACTGTGCAGTGACATGGAAATTATCGATGATGAAGTGTGTGAGCCGGCAAGCTTATGTAAGTGTGACATACGCATCATCGATAATGGTGTAGGTGTACGAGCACATGTATATGAAATGCAATGGAAATGACATGAAAGTAGCATAAAGTAATTTGGCAGCTAAAAGGTATAAGGTATACGTATCTAACATGACCTAGTCAATGAATCTATCAATCGGCCTCCTCTAGTCAAGGGTATGGATCAATCATCAATTAACACATCACGTACAACAACTCATCGTACGTCGTCATTAAACAATTTGGCATCCTAACAACCTATGTGACAAGGAGGGTACGGACCTCACGTCTCGTACGGCTTATCATTCAAGATTCACAACATTATCCATATATATATATATATATATATATATATATATACCTATCTCTCAAGTCATATCCGCCTCAATCCCGGATCATGGGACCGGTAAGGTATCAATCATTTCATATCGACTCGCATCCGTATACCAACATATCATCAAGTCATCTTATCAATCTAAAGTCGTATATTAACAACCTCATGTTATGCCACTATAATTTCCTATTGGTTCTCTTTACGACTACTTATCTATATCTATCATATCATGTCACCTAAACCCTAAACTATAATTTTAAGTCATGGTATATCTTATCTCCTACTAATTCCTTAACCCTATTCCTAACATTCTAATATGGTTTCTATAACCATAACTTATAGTTTTCTAGTCTAGGTTTCCTTAACCGTAATCTATAAATCGGTTTCTATCAATACTTGCGGGGGTGCTATACGCCATCCACCCGACTTCCCCCGTAGGTATAGATCTACTCACCTCGATTCTTGATCGCTGAAGTCGATGACGCCACGCTCCGTCCCCTCGGAATCCACGCGAAGGTACCTAAAATGATACACAATCGAAATCTCTATTAACATCAAGTCCGGAAAACCAATATGGCACACGGTGCGCTCATAGGTTAGAACCTATAGCCTACGCATGCAAAACAATCAAACAACCATTGTTGTTGACGTACAAACGCCCAACAACCAAATAAAAATCCAAATATCAAAACCAATCATTCCAAAATACGGAAAACGTAACCCAAAACACCCCAATGTGCTTCCATATTTCACCCTAGGCCAAACTAGGGAATTTTGCATATAGGGTTGCTCTAGATATCACCTAAGGGACTCACCAACCAAAATTTAATGCATTTCCTCCCGACATGGTCGCAAATTGTGGCCCATATGAATAAATCTGCAGCCAGAAAGTGAGGGGAGGGGCTCCGGTTTCAGGGGGTGATTCATGGTTGCCAGCACGTCTCATGGTCAAGGAAACTTCTTTTACAATGGACTCGGGTCATCCCAGATCTCTAAATACCATCACTAAATCCACATAAACCCGATATCAACAAATCTAAAGTTCGTATTTTGGGGTTTGGTCACTGGTCCAGGTCAAGAATCGATCTCTAGGGTCTTGTAAACAGCCACTAGGCATCACCCAATCCACACAACACTCAATCCCTTCTCTAGGAATTTCTAACTTCACCATTTCACACTAAATCAACTTCTGACGATACTAAAATGCTAGGAAAACATAAACTAAACTACGTGAAGGGAATTTTACCTCATTTGGGCAACCCAAGAAAAACCCTAGCTCTCCAAAGTCTTCAAAATCCAACATTGATGGGTCCAAAGTGTAGAGGGTGAAGAGGGGATCAAATTTAATGAAAGGGGTTTAGGGTTTGGATGAAGAATTTGAGATGATTCTTGGGGTAGAGGTGGAGGGGGAATATGACGATGAAGAAGGAGAAGAAGAAAATGATGGGGGAAATGAAATGATGCAGCCCCCTTCTCTTTCTCTCACTTATTGTCAAACTCTCTCACCTATTTACCCTTTTACCCTTCTCATTTTCTTTTCTTTTTATTTTTAAAACCAACTCACATAATACCCTAAAACAACATAAGAAATAACATGTAATCAATATGTAACATGACATGGTCCACTGGCCATGCAAAACTGTAGAAACACGGATTTGGCCTAATCGCGATTAGCAGTGCACTAATCGGGTTTTATCCAAATTGCATATAATAAATTTTAAAAATGCCAAATCCGATAAATATATTTTTAAATGAATAAATCATTTTTAATCTCCAATTATTTCACAATTATTGGTATATATTTATACCTATTTACGAAAACCCAAATTTCGCAAATCGGGTAGTTTTTGCCAAATATATTATTTTAATATTAAATTCCAAAAATAATATTTTATATTTTCTGAAATGTTACAATCTTCCCCCTTAAAGAAATTCGTTCCCCGAATTTAAATTTAAACCCCCAAATACTAAAACATTTCAGCAATCAGCGCAAATCAACGGGGTTCCGAAATCATGGAAGATATAGAAAATCACAGCGCATCGCGTGCGACTGAAAACAATATAAAACTCAATATCGAACTCCGTCAAGCGTCATGAAAATCATCAGATTTGCATGCATATCATCGGAGTTACAATGAAGATACAGATCTCGAAATCCACTGCTGAAATCCGATACTCTAGTCAATTAGTATAGTACATATATAGTACGCATCCTTAGAAAAATCTTAAAACTGAATAAAACACATGAAAAATCTTTTCTGAATTGCCGTGTGATGCGTAACTTACGGCACAAGGGGCAGACGCTCATTGTAAAGTAGTAAAATATACTTATATATGTTTTTGCTCGAATTATACGTTCTGCCATCTTGAAATATCCCAAAAGGTTTTCCTTTATAAACGTTCGTGCCACTCGTGGACACGCAAGAAATAGCGAGACTCTATCTCCTTTTCTAAAAACCTCTTGGTAAACTTTTGATGCATGCAAAGTGCTCAGGTACTGTCCTCAGATCAGTCTTGTTTGGCTACTACCCAAAATAGTGCCCAACACGAAAACAAGGTGCTCAAAAGCAAAATCAGCCTCAAAAGGCGTATCCAACAATCACCTGTGTTTGGTGCGCATGGAAATCAAATCCATACACAGGTGCCACAATATGCACAAAGCAAACTAAGTGCAGCGGGTGTGCACGAAAGCATCTGTCCAGTGCAACAGGTGTGCACGACAACAATATCTGGTGCATCTATTGTGCACGAAAATCTCAATCGAGTGCATCCGGTGTGCACAAAAACACATCTCATATCATACACGAATGAAATCTAAATCTAGTGCATTCAACATGCACGAAACCCAATACCAAGCGCCTAACAGGCGCAAAATCCAAATCAAACGTGTCAGGTCCGTAAAAAAGCACCTAGTGCAATAGCATGTAGGAAAAATATAAGTCTGGTGTAACAAATGCACAAAAATACAAATCTGGTGCATCAAATGCACAAAATACCAATCAATAACTCAAGTGAATAAAAAGCAACACTGAGTGTACTAAGGTGTATAAAATCGTAAACATGTGCAACTGCGTGCACAAAACACGTATCAATGCACTGCAAGCACATATAAGCTATACCGAGTGCAATATCAAATTGGGTGCGTACCACACGCACAAAATCAAATAAACTATATGAAATCCCGGAAATCATAAACGTGTGCAGCCAAGGCACAAAATCAATATCAAGTGCAATAGATATGAACAAATCATAAACCAATACAACCGTATGTAAATTGTATATCGAGTGTGATAACTATGCACAAAATACAAATACCCAGTAGGTGCAGCCATGTCACACGAGAACAGTATCATAAAACTCATCATCAAAACTCAAATCCAAGCGATATAAGCTTGATACTCGGATCAAAACGCAAATCGCAACAAATGATATCGAGGTACACCTCCTACAATGTCGAAAAAAATATCGGTGCGCCCTAAACTGGCAGAGCGAGAACATCCGCTTGCCTCCTGCTCATGATCTGGCGTCCTTTGTCCCTGGGCCTTCATTTCTCTGTGGATTACCAATCTCGAAATCCATCGGCTCATCGGTCCATCCAGTGTGCTAACGGAAACGATTCTGCTCTGGCACTTCTCTGGTCGTCTCTTAGCCAATTAGTATGACCACTCGTAAAGCAGCACGTCACTGGCATCGGCCTCTGGTCCTTTGAATACGCGTCACATATCTGATCCTGGGTGCAAATCTTATCGCAGCAGTGTCCTAGAAGGAATCTGCTCACGGTCTCTTCCGATCTTGCCTACGCCGAACTGTACGGAGGCTGGTACTCTTGCCTAATCTTTTCTCGCTTTCTGGACATTTACGTTCTCAGCACAGCTTTTCCTCAGGAACTGGTACTATCTCACGCCTCTGTATACATATCAGATCTCTAATCTCAACGGGGAGTAGCAACAGCTCGTTGACATCTCGCACGAACCTCTTGTTCTACTCGTCTTTATTATTGTCTGCTTCGACGTCACGTCATGCTATCTGCGTACTGCAATTGTCTCGGCTACAGTCGATCCGGAATCTCTCACACGGACTCGAAATCACGAACTCGGTATCTTCATCACTCTGTATAAGATCTCTAGCCGAACACGTCCTCGGGAACTCGTCCATACGATCGGAGAAATACTCAATACTCGTCCGTTCTCGATCAACTCACAACGCACCTGGGTGAGGTCCTCTATCTGAAGCTGGTCCACTTACTGGTCTCCTATCACATGATATCCGGACGACGTTAAACTTTTCATTCGATTTGTCAAAGTCCCATAATTCCCTGAAAGCTCAACTCTGAGCACAGTTTAATAATATCTAGTACACGCCACAATACCCATGGACCAACCATAGAAGGGAAAACCCAAGCCTCACTGATGGCACCGCTAAACTGCCGCAAACCCTAAGGTTCAAAAGCGGTTCCATGTTCATCATGTCGAGTTAGGGTTTCATTCTTCTAGAGGGTCCACAAAATTACTTGCATGTTTTTCCGAATATCTTAAACTTGGAAAAATGGGTTTCTGACATTCGTTTCGAAATTTTTAACTTTGCCTAGACAACATGTGAATACCCTTCGTCCTTCAACTCAAGGTAGACAAGCTATCATCTGTCGCAGTTCTTCCTGAAAACTCCAGCGATCTCAGCTTGTAAAGTATAGAGGCGACATCCTATCAATCTCAGTAATAGCTGGGTCATCTGTCTGCACGGTAAATGACATCAAAATCTCAGAGGTATGATGTACATCAATAGTCCTCGCACAAATGGCAGCCTCTATCAACTTCCCGATCATACGGTACAAAACTGAACACTCGCCTCAAACGAGAAGTCACAACACCAATACAAAAATCGAGACGTTCTCGTGTCACTAGAAAACACGATGGCCAGTCCTCCTCCATGACGAGCTCGCCCTGACCACAACACTAACAGCAGCTCAATCTACGCTCAAACCATGGTTACAGGAACCTCAAGCATGTATCGATGAAACCATAACAATGGAATGAAAGGAATCAACAGATCCCAAAATGGATACATGATCATAAGAAGGAACGGAATCAATAAGGGTATGATCTTGGAAAAAAATAGAATCAAAGATCTCAATATATGTACATCCTAAGGTTTCTTAAGTGGAGTATCGTATCGTAAATATGCTGCGGAACATACGTACGGTACGTCAAACTATTCAAGCTACCTACTCAATCAATCAAGGTCAGCCTAGGTAACGAAAGTTCGGGTCTAATACCCCCCTGTCCAAGTTTACGTTCCGTAAGGTCAAGCCTAGGTTCCGAAATATATACGCACCAGACTCCACATAATCAAACCTAAACTCGAACAAAGGTTAAACCTAGTGCTCTGATACCAACTTTGTCACGACCCAAAATATTAGCTCATGACCAGCACTTAAATCACTTAACGTCTAAAGGCGTAACGTAATCCAAGTAAGCTGAAACCCAGAAATCTAAACCTTTTAAAGAAATAAAAGAGGTGCAGTTTTGAAATAAGGTATAATGAAGAAAAGTGTTTTCTTAAATGCATAGAAAGGGAAACATGAAAAATGCAAGTTTGTCCCACTTGTTGTAAAATATGTTCGTCTTTTTAAAAATTTGGGCAGCACCTCCTTTGTATAATTTGATCCAAAACCACCAATACAAGATAATAATAAAGGCATCCCCAAGCGGGAGCTAGCTCTTCGCCAAATGGCGGATTCACAACCACGCAGGTAATAAAACAAGTATACGACGCCAAATGGCGAAGTTCAACACAAAAGAAAAGGAATAAATCAAGACATTAAACCCACAAGCGAACATATAACCCATCACTCAAGTCTCGCAACTATAAGTCTCACTAAGTCTTACTATATACAAATACTAGTTTTGAATGATGGAGTTGACTAGATACAAATGAATAATAAATACAAAGTGGTGCGATCCAACATGTACCGCCTACCGAAGCAAGTCACCCGAAGCAAGATGTGTGCCAACGATGCCGCTACCGATCCATGCGGTCAACCTGCAATAACTATGGCACAACGGGGGTGAGTTGCCAACTCGTGAGTAGAAAACATCAACATATAGAAATCGAATAAAATAACGATTTCCTAGGTCAACTATATCATAAAGGTAATACTATGACATCTAGGGTGACCGTATGTAAATATGTGCCAACAATATATATAAATGCAAGTATGCAAGTGGATATCATCCAATAATATAATGAATGCCTGTATGCATGTGGATCTCGTCCACTCGAAACATCATAAAAGCATATGCATGTAAATATATGAGGATATCAAAGAATGTGTGTCATCAATGACACATCAAATCATGGAACCTGAGTGTCCAACACCGACACTCAAAATATCATGAAACCCGTCTCCAGCATCGACACGTAAATCCTCATATCTTAGGCGCCGCATCCTCAGATCGACCCTCATGTCTATCTCTCTACTCCGGTCGGTATCTTCCGGATAAACCACCGAGTCCAAATACTATCACCGGTAGGTAGTGCTCCCCTGCCGGGCTCAACGCCATCATTTGTGACCATCTTGCCCCGGGGAACCTCACCGGGTCCACCATGCACCCGCAGACGGTTACTCCTCCACCTCGAATCGGGTGAATCATGCCAATCTCAGGACCGAGAAAACACATGGTGGACGCACTGAAATATCATATCAAGAGAAACCGGGTTTTTAAAACAATACATACTTTCCTTTGAAATAACCACGGTTCTCAAATCCAGAAATCCCAAGAAAACAGCATATCTCAATGCGTAAAATTGTAAGGCATGATGTATGCGACATATAACAGAATGTAAGCATATCAGTAAATCATGCAATCATGGAACAGTAATATGCAAATATCAAGGGAAAACCGCTCTTTAAAATGAATCCAATTTTAAAATATATCATACGGTCCCCAATTTCTCCACGGTCAAATCCACATCGTATAAAGGTGTATATGCAACTATAGAAAGTAAATTATGCAAAGAGTCATATCATGATGCAGCAATTCTACTGTGTAGTGATGTAACACTTTGAATTTCAGTTAGAATGTTTTTCTTGATAATTAGTAATTGTACGTGTTATTATATAAGTGTACATAGGATTATTAGTTATTTTAGTCGGGTTTACTAATTATATTTAGTCGTGTTAGCAAATTGAAATTTTTTCCTTTGTAGTGTACACTTGCACACTTAGACATTTTTGTAACTTAGGTTTTTTGGTATAACATGTTAACCATTCTTTTGTTGCATGGTTCATTTTAATTCCCCACCCTTTAATAAAAACAAAACCCTTTTTATAATTCAAAATCCAATTAAACAATTGAGAGCATGGTGTTAGGTAAGAGGTTGACTTTTTTGACCCCATTTCCTTCTCTTCTCTCTCTCTTCTCCCCACTTCAGAAAATTCTGGAAATTCCACCAGAAAACCCAAGCTTTCCTTCATCTTTTCCTCTCTTTTTCACTTCTCCTTGATTCCTACACAAAAACCCTACTCAAACCACTCATTTCCTTCACAAAACCATGGGAAAATGGGCTTTTTGGGGTGTTTGAAGGCAAATCTGCACACTTGAGGGAAGAGCTGGGACTTTTGGTGTTTTATAAGGTTTTTAGAAGGTATTAACTCATGTTAGCACTCCTTTTCCTTAAACTTGTAGTATTCTTTAGCAAAAATCTCATTTTTGTGCATATTTAGTGATATTAAAGGATAATTGTGATTCACATGTTAGATTAGGGTTTTGATAGTTTGGTTATCTCTATTATGTGTTATTAGAGCTATTTTAGGCCACGTTTGTTTCAGTTTGCACAGAAATACCATAAAGTTCCATTTTAGTGCAAAAAGTGTGGATTTTAACTTGATTTAAGGCTCTGTAGGATCTGCTACTACCCGAGATGTTTCAGAGCAAAACTAGATATTACTGTAGCATGTATAGGGGGTATAGAGTGCACACACCAAACCTGGGAGCCCACCCCCCTACCCAGGCCGCCGGAATATTCTTTCTGGCCGTAATTTGCGGCCAGATGAGTGAGTTGGGGTTTAGGGTTTGGGGCACAGGAGTCTGCTGTTATGTGTAGTATTTTTGTATATATAGTTTTACAATATCATTTCTGTATCAAAATCTGGAGGTGAATACCTATTTTCCCGTATTTTAATCTTCGCGACACGCGTGATACGTGTGTATGGGTTTGGGTTTCAGCGTATCGCGACGCGTCGGAGTGGCTTCAGGCGCGTAATCACACGTTTTAGCGTATCGCGCACACGCGCGCTTAGTTCACGACACGAGTTACTAGTTCAGCTTTAATGCCGTGTTTATTTGACTTTGAGCTTATGTTTGATATATTGTGAAATTCTAGGTTCGCAGGCGAGTACGGCGGATACCGCGCAGAAGGGGAAACAAGTAGTTGGCTGTACCTAGCGAGAGACTACGGTGAGTATATTTAACATCTACGGGGATATCGCCCGCATGGCGTTCTACGTCAGGGCTGATAGGACCTTATAGCTACATTTACATACATCGACTGTTCATGGCTACTATTTAGTGCATACTGCATTCCCTGCTATATGGATATAAACTAGAATTGATAGAACATCGCACCATTATTAACGGTCCATGTTTCATGAGCACTATCCTGTATGTTACACACACATCGTTAGTAATTGCCATGACACTCACACTGTAGAATTTCCATGATCATTATGCTGTAGCTCATCTTTTATGTGACTAGACATGATATTCATACTTGATGCACATATCACCTCACATTGACTTGCATATTGGTTTGGATTACATGTGATTTCTGGATTTGGGAACCGTGGCTATTTCAAATATGTAATCATTTAAAAACCCGGTTCCCTTGATATGATATTTCGGTGCGTCCACCATGTGTTTCCTCGGTGCTAGAGTGATATATGTGAACCCGAATCGAGGAGCTGGTTGAGGCCGATTACGGGTACATGGTGGACCCGGTATGGTACCCCGGGATGAGAATGGTTTCACTGTGTAGTATACGGTGAGCCTGGCAGAGGGACTACTACCTACCGGTGATTCGTTGGACCTGACAGTTATCCGGAGGATACTGATCAGAGTCGATAGATGGATGCGGGATGATCCGTACTGCCGGGGCCGAGGGCCGATACCGCAGACGGAGCCCGTGGGCTGACCCGGACTGAAGGGGCCCGATGGATGACGATTTGCATGTCGATGTTGGACACGAGTACTTATGATATTTGGGTGCCGATGTTGGGCACTCGTGATTCTCAGAGATTTACAGGATTAGAGGGCCGATGAGAGTGCCGGCGCCTGAGCGATTTGGGGGATCTGGGTGCATTGATGGACACTGATTATATATTCCACGTTGACATTCCGTGTAGATGTTATATTGCTCATGCTCAGCATTTATTAGTGTACCTCATCCTGTAGTTATATTACCTGATAGAGTACTTGCATGATTATTGCACATACTGCTTATCACATATTGATCATCTGTTGGCATATGATAGAGTAGCGCAGTACGTGCATGCTCGCGATTACCTTTATATGTTATCTCTATTCACGAGTTGGCAACTCACCTCCGTTGTGCCACAGTGTTTGCATGTTGCCCTTCGGAGTAGTCGCGGCAGGCTGTGTTTTGCATCTTTTGACACAGATACCCCCATAGTTGGTGTACTAGCTCTTTTGCTGATAGGTAGGTTTTGTGCGGTATTTATTTATCTTTCGGTTATGTATATTGTTGTATCTAGTATTCTCCATCTACCATGTATGTATTTGACTTAGAGACAGTGTGAGGACGGTGATGTATATTATTTGTATTCTGGTGTCGAGCTCGTTGTGAGCCGACTGTACTTGCAGTTTATTCTATCTGTGATGTTCCCACTTGTGGATCTTGATCTTCGCTACGGCGTCGTATATTGCTATCTTGGTGATTGTTTACTTAAATTTCTTAACATGTTAGTAAGTGCTTCCATTTTAAACTTATAACACTCTATACTTTTACTGGTTTGATTTCTGGGTTTTTCGGTTCACTTAGTCGCGTTATGCCTGTAGACGTTACGTGGTTAGGTGCCGGTCACGGGCCAAACTTTGGGTCGTGACAAAGTTGGTATCAAAGCTTAGGTTTTACCTTTCGGAGTGTAGGATGACCCTGGTATGATGGAGTAGGTAGCAGTAGCAGGGTAGCGTAGCGTGTGTATGTTCCACGGCATACTCACGACATGGTACTCCGCCTACGTGACCTTATGACTTGTTGATTTAAATTCCTTCTTGAGTATATACATTCTTGCGATTCGATTTCCGTATCCTTATCGAATCCTATTGTTCTTTTCAGCTATTATGCCGCCAAAACTACGAGGGCGCAGAGAGCGGCCGCGAGGGCCGAGATTCGAGTTGACTCGTCTGAGACAAGGACTGATCCGGGTAGTACACCGGTTGTGCCGGAGCAGGCTGTTCCTGCCGTTACAGATCAGATTGCTATGTTAGGGGCTAGTGTGCAGGAGATGCGCCAGACGATGGGATCCAGTATGCAGGAGATGCACCAGATGATGGGATCTCTAGTTGAGACACTTCGAGCACAGCGACCAGAGGTAGTTCCACCCGTTGTAGAGACCGCGGTGGTACCCATAGTGCAGGCAGTTGCACCTGCGACTACAGAGGTTATTACAGTATCGCTGTCAGAGTTTATGAGGCTGAAGCCTCCGGTCTTCACAGGCACCGATGTGGCCAAGGACCCACAGTCTTTCATTGATAGTATGGCGAGGATATGTCGTTCCCTCAGGTGCGCAGATGCGAGATGGGTTGAGTTCGCGAGTTTTCGCCTGGAAGGTCTTGCGCAGAAATGGTGCGAATCAGTCGAGAAGGGTAGAGCAGCAGGTCTTCCTCCTATGACCTGGACAGAGTTCGTGGCGCTATTCCTTGCCCGTTTTCTTCCCCAGAGTGTTAGGGATGTCCGAGCACGCATATTTGAGTCCTTACGCCAGACGCCAAAGATGTCAGTGGCAGAGTACGATGTGCTGTTCACCGAGCTATCCGTTTATGCTCCGTACCTAGTGGCTACTGAGGAGTTGCGAGTCAAGAGATTTGTCCGAGGCTTGCTTACACCACTGTTCCTTACGATCAGCGCGCAGCATTACGAGACCTACGCTGCGACAGTAGATGCAGCATTATTGGTTGAGGAGCGCCTTGCTGAGACTTCGGCAGTCCCAGAGCCGAAGAGAGTTCGTACAGATACGTCAGTGCAGAGACGACCTTTTCGGCGTCGTGACAGGCACCTTGCAGGTGACAGAGATTCGAGGCGAGGCCGATTGTTTAGCTCCTATCCCCAAGAGGGTCAGCGACCATCATCGGGATGTTACCATTGCGGGAGCTCTTATCATCGTGTGCGAGATTGTCCGGAGGTACCCCGGATTCCTTGGCACACTCAAGAGGTTCCACAAGGCATCAACTATGCCAAACAAAAATTTTCCGGTGCCGAGAAACCCTAATGAAGAGCCTAACTAGAAGTTAAGGCGAAAAGCAAGCAAGCAAACGACTTTGCTACTATGTGAAAGGGATTACAACCTTTGTAGATCCGGTCCACCACTTCTTTAGCTCCGTGTTGACATCCCTCCACTGTGATCAACGGATCCCGGACTCTAGAAATGGTTTCGTCGGAGAAATGATCGGGCTAGGTCATTGACTTCGAGGCCGAAGATGATCTACGTCGGGGAGACTCAAACTCAAGCTATTCCTTCACTCGGTTGAAAACTTTATGAAGAGAACACCCTATACTACATGGCAAGCGGTAGAGGATGAAGAAATAGGAAGTGGGTTCACTTTAGAATTGGATTTCTCACTCTTTTTCTCATGATGCCATTGGAGCTAGCAAGCTTATTCAAGCTTGATGAAGATGAAGAAGAAGAAAGAATCATTTCCATTAAAAGAATAATGTGAACACTTATCCTTTTAATCATGGCACCATGGTTGAGTTAAGACCTCATGCTTAACTCATGTAGAGAATTAACCATAGCATAAGGTTAAGGGTTGGGTTAGCTAATATCTTGAACAAATGACAAAAGAGTTGACTTTGTCAATGTTCATCAAGCTTCATGAAGCTTGATAACTTTGACCAAGGTCACTCTCTTTTGTTATTTGTTTAGGAAAATAGTAAACCCTAATTCAACCTTGATATGGTTCAAGTCTCATACACACAACTTGTTTGTATCATCAAGCATGATACAAACATGTACACTTGCATATATCACATACAAACAATGTACACTTTCAAGTCAGAAAACAAATCTTAAGTGAACCAATACTAGTTAATGTAAAGTAATATATCAAATATATAATTATACATTAAATCATTAAATCAACACTTGATTTAACGATCTGGTCATATCGCATATAACCGACTAATATCTATAGTAACAACTTATCGAATCAACACTTGATCCGATAACCCGGCCATATCGCATACAACCGATCAATGTCACAAATCACGAGAATAGAATACAGTATCACATACTGGTATTATCCTCGGTCCCGCACATATCTCATATGCGCTCCTATTTCGTTTCGCTTGAGCTAGGAAACCCCTGTGTAAGACTCTAAAGACTCGTCAATACGCTGGCAGCAGGTGATGATCATATCAAACACCCACAAGCCGCAAGCGGTCTGCTAAACGTAACGGCCACCCGGGTATTGAGCGATCAGAAGATCAACGAGCAAGCCTGCTCACACTCCAGTGAATCCAATGAGTAACACTACCGTACAGTCCGATCTGTTAGTCCGATATGTCGCATATCTCGTCTAGGGGTGATAAACGTCAGACCCCAATAACTCGATAAGTCGTGTAGATATGAGGCTCATAACGGGTCGAGAAACTACTGGTAGCACTTACCAGTAAATCCCTAAAGCTGCCTTGGCCAAGGACTTCCTGTTATAGCCAATCGAGCACTGCGCAACATCAACTCTCTATACCGGGAGAGACGAAACCCCTCCTATCGCTCATTGCCTCCATGTGATTCGGGACTGTACCCAAAAGCCACCTTTTTGCACGCCCTCTTGGACGTGGTATGATGGAAATCAAAGCACAGTGGGAATCACACAAGACTCTATGACGATCTCGGGTCTACAGACTAACCTGTACCAGTGTCACCAGAGAACTGCCATCTGACGTAAGGTATAATACCATCTAGGAGTTCTCGGCGAGTTCGTCCAGTGTACCCAATCTCTACTGAGCACCCGTATATCATCTCTGATGTCAAACACCAATGGATATGGGATCATCCATCGCCCATCTGTATGGGTCGAGAAGCTACACGCTAGTCTACTCTGGTATATCGATGTCCCGTCTCGATACACCCACGACTAGGGACCTTGAAGGATGTACTTATGGACTACCATGTCCCCACTAGTATGATCCGCATCATAGTCCAGGTAGTCAAGTACACATCCTAAGGGCTTTACCAACATGTAACAGAGAGACAATCAGTGTACACGTTAAGGTAAAGAGTAACCAGATAGCATACTATCATATCGAGCAAGAAAGTCATCCCTATATATGTCCAAGCATCCACTACAATATACATCCTATGTATAGTAATGGCCTCTAGGGCATACATATAACTAAAAATCTCCCACTTGCACTAGGGCCATCTGATAGCAGTGGTTGTAGTATCTCATACTCAACCATCCCATAAAAGTCTCTCTCTGGGAAAAGGCCTTTCGTGAGTAGATCCGCCGTGTTGTCCTCTGAGTCTACTCTCCTAACCTCGATCCCCTGGAGATCAACCATCTCCACGATCAGGTGACACTGCCTAAGAATATGTCTGGATCACTGATGGGACGGGCGTTCCTTGGCATAAGCCACAACTCCATTGTCACACAATGGGAGGAACGAAGTTCATCTCATGAACTAGTATACACCCAGACTTCCTCTTTGGTAGCATCATAAGTAGCGATGTATCCAGCCTTTATCATCTAGTATGCCACGGTATCTAGCTTGGAACTCTTCCAACATACCGTCCCTCCACTGAGGGTAAAGACATTGCCTGCGACTGACATTCAGTCGTCCTTATCACCCTGGAACCTTTCCAGTGATTCTCCCCAGGATCGATTGATACCATCTCACTACAACTAGTGAGTATCCTAAATCCAATTAGATCTATCTCATAGATCCAAAACCCAGGATTTAGTAGGTATCATTTTGATCCTATATGGAGAATCCTAGTGATAAGCGGAGATTGACCGAGCGTAGCATAGGAAACTTGTTCCCTATCAAGAGTATGTCATCCACGTACTCTACGAGGATCACCACCATACTCCCTACTACCTTTTTGTACATACAAGGTTCATCTACCATTTTGATGATGTCAAACTCTTTGACTATCATATCAAAACAGATGTTCCATCTCCGCGATGCCTGTTTTATCATATAAAACATCTTTCATACGTTTCCGCTGCTCCCACTGTCTACGAAGCTATCTGGCTGTGTACTTATAGACGTTCTCTTCTAAATCAATATTTAGAAAAGCAGTCATGACACCCAACTACCAGATATCGTAGTCATGGTATGTAGCCGTGGCAAGTAGGATCTGGATGGACTTAAGCATAGGCCCCAGAAAAGGTTTCATCATTAGCCACAACTGGTCTATTATGCAAACCTTTAACGAGTCTAGCTTTGAAAGTCTCAACTTTTCCATGTACACCAAGTAATCTTCTCAAGATATACTTGCTCCTGATGGGGATTTAACCCTTCAGATAAAGCAACCAAAGTCCATACTTTGTTGGTGTATAAGGATTCCATCTCAGATCGATAAGCATCCAGCCATTCTTACAGAGTCCTACTCCTGATGGCCAGCCCGAAACTAGTTGGGTCATTATCTCATGATGCAATACTCTCTCCCACTGTCATAGAGAAACCGAAGTATCTCTCAGGTGGGTGAAGAACCCTACTAGATCGGCGGAGAGGCTGAGGTTCGTTGGTTGCTATTGAATCCTTTAGTTCTACCAAATCAGCAGCTGCAGTTTGTATAGCTGGAACTTTTCCAGATCTATGTAACTGACCTTGCCTCGAGCTTGTCCAGATTTTGCTTTTAGACATAGGCCGGACAACCCCAAATCTTAACTGACTTAAGTGATGGGCTCTTCCCTTTCCATATCTCATATGAAATGGTAGGCATCTGATTTGATCGGAACCCTATTCAATAGGTATGCAACTTCAGAAGTGCATAACTCCCTAAAAGGAAATAGGAAACTCAGTAGTACTCATCATAGAGCACACCATATCACATAGGGTGTTATTGCTCCGCCCCGATATACCACCATGCTATGGTGTATACGGAGGAGTAATGCTGAGAGAGAATCTCATTCTCTTTTAGAATAGTCCATGAATCCCGTGCTCAAGTATTCTCCTCGTTGATCACATCAAAGGACATAATACTTATACCCGTATTTTGGTTCTCTACTTCTAACTTATATTCTATGAATATCTCAAAAGGTTCGGACTTGTGTTTCAACAGGAACATATGTCTGAATCTTGAGAGATTATCAGAGAATGTAATGAAGTACAAAGAACCAATCTTGGCATGTGTAGACAGAGGACCTACATACATCAACATGTATCATCCCAAGAGTTCACTAACTCTTTCTCTGTCTCCAATAAACAGAGCTATGGTCATTTTATCTCTGTGACATGACTGGCAAGTTTCACAAGATGTAAATTCAAACTGATTTAAATATACATCTAAATGTAACTTCAGCTAGTCGGGTCGCATTGATATGACCTAGTCTACAATGCCTCAAGAAGGATTCGTTCATTTCTGAACTCTTCCTCTTGTGTGTATTCTATATACTAAGAACTGTAGTTTGATTTAGAACGTCAATACTTTTAGATAACGTGCCTGAACCGATCAACTTTTGATATAGGAAATGTTCAAAACATTATCCAACAATACAAAATTATATCCTTCTTTATCTAAATAAAGAGACTGATATGATTTTGTATATCAGGTTCGGTATCTAATAACATTTGTTCAGAATCAATGTATTCTGGTAATACAGGGTGACAGTGACCAACAGACTTGGCTGCAACACTTGTACTGTTTTCTGCCTCATGAAACTTATCACCCATTCTCAGTTCTTTACCTTTCTGTAGCCCATGTAACACATTACATATGTGGGATCCTGATCCGGTATCATATACCCAGGACGTAAAGGACATTTGAGAAACAGTTCTCTGTAACGAACACACCCGAAGGAGATGCATCATATGCACTTTCTTCGTTTGGGCGGCACGAGAATTCTGGTAATCCCCTAATTCCTGCTCTATCTTATAACATTTATAAGTTGGAGCGGGATCAATGTTCCCCAGCTCAGTATAACAAGCGGGTTCGGTCAATTTATCTGTTTTATTATATTGATTAAGGCGTGACATGGTAGCTACCAGGAGAGAGAGAGAAGAAAACACTCTGCGTGCGCTCTTGCAAGATCAGATTGGTTATTATTTTATCTAATCAGGATGGCTCCCACTGTTTTTATCAAATCTTCTTTCAAACCCTAAAAGGAAAGACTAGCCGGGATTAATTACACGCTACAAGTTCGCCAATCTTTCAGCCAGGCTAGTGTCGGTACTTTGAGGGAGGTGCCCCGTGCATTCGCACGAACCTAATTAATGTAAACCTCGTTTTCCCAGAGGCGTAACCCCGTTGACACCTTTCTAGACACCTACTTGATCGGCTAATTGTAATGTGTAAGTCTCTCCCAGGAGTAACAATTACTCGCAGTGGGTATCGGGATCCAACTATCTCATAGAAGGTATGCAATCTCATTGCAAATTTCAACACTTGAAATTCCCGATAATATTTTGCCCCAAGCGATCTATGACCTTGACTGAGTCAACAAACCATAGACCGCAAGTAAAGTTCAACCCGTCATTTCTGATTGAATTAAACCCACCCGCACGACCCTTGACTGAGTCAACAAGGCCGCACAACTACCCTAATCCAATCGCATCATATGCTTTGCAGATAAGCACTAATCAGCTACTGCACACTACGCCTTGTCTGAGTCAACAAACGCAGCACGAATACTAACTATTACTTATCTGAAATGACGGAGGGCTACGACAGGTTTTTAAGAAAACCCTTTGCGTAATGAACTTTATATCGTTGTAGAATCAAATGATTTTAAATGGAGTGTTTTTGAGGCTTTTCTAGTTTTGCTAAAGGGGTCACTCCCGGTGAAGGGATCGCCGGCCCTTTCCTCGTCGAATGAGGTGCAGGATATATTATATACATCACTGTGCAAAGCAGAAACTATAGAAGCAATCAAAAGACAAACCGAGGGTTGTAGCATCTGCCAGTTATTGCTAAAGGATTCACTCCCGGTGAAGGGATCCCGGTCCTTTCCTTATCGAATAAGGTGCAGGATGTTCTACAAGGAACACCGCGATGCAAAGCAAGAACTGTAGCTACCTGTTTTTGAAAATTCGATTCCACAACATCTTTAGGTTTCTTTTCTTTCATTAATCATATTAATGAAGTCCCATCATTTAAGTCACCTAAACATCACAGATAAATACGACGTACACTTATGCCATCCGCATTCGCCTCGATGTCCCCTCGTGCACCGTTAAGTTAGGTAACTAACGGCAGAGCGGGGCAGGGCTAGCGCGAGTGCAAAACATAAGTAACGTCTATATAATATATCATATATACTATATACTGTATCTATCACAGAACATCACATGATCACATCACAGATATCGCAGCAGAAGAATCATATGAAATATTAGATATACTAGGACGTCCGTGTTTTCAATACGAGCCTGTATAAAACACGGATTCCACGGTCGTGATGAATAGCCATACCCACACCCCTAGACCCCTACGAGAGCGGCAAGCAACCCTGCCAATTCTAGAGTTAGGAGACCCGGACTCGACTCCTCGAGTTGGTCACCCACTGGACTCCAGAACCCGGTTACTTGTGCTCTCCTCCTTGGGTCTATCCTAGTGCGGAAAAGTAAATAATATACAATGGGTGACATCTTCCGCTACCTGGAAGTGCCCCAATAAAAGAATATTACATACAATAAATTTTACATGAATGAAAATGAAAAACTCTCATCTCACATAAAAACCCCGGCTATTCAAAACGCGACGATCCAATATAACATATCCAGCAACACATAACATCACATGTCATCAACGTAAGTAAATGTGCGCACCCCAATTGTCGTTGACATATAGCAACGAAACCGGCGATATCACATATTACACTTACGGTCACAGAAAAGAAAGTGTAAAACTACAACAGTTGGAATCCGCAACCTCTTTAGACATCGCATGCCTAATCATATGAATTCCTTAGACATCACATGCCTAACAATTATAAACCCCGCATTTTAGTCTCTATATCGAAAACACTTTTCAATATCAAGTCGGGCAATTCAACAAGATTCCCGGCATTTTGATCGAATGCTCGTCGCAAACTTTAGTAGACGGCCGCACCCCCGATACCGTCAACGAAGTGCACCAAGACGGAGCACCGCTACCGTGAGCACCCGAACGGATGCTTTCGGCAACGGGGCTCTCCTACAGTCACTTGGTCGGGGCTAAGGGGTGTAGCTGTCTATTAAGTTTATCCGGCGAGTATCCGCGTACGCTACGTGATTGCGACGGACTTTTGATCACATCAAAATTCCGTGGCAACCGATCAAGTGAGACTAAAGTGCTATGTTTATAACATTCATATTAGTTATCTCATAACTACTTGTGAATTCCAAATATTGTATCCCATTCCAGATAAATAAAAAATGTTAAACTTTCCGATCGAACATTCAAACACCCAAATTTTCCCGAAACAAATCAACACATGAAATAGGTTTAAAAAACATCCAGTTCATGCCTCAGTACCAACGGTCCATCCGTAGAAGGTTCAAGCCAACGCCTCATATATGGCACGCCGTACTGCCCCAAACCCGAAGGTTCAAAGGGCAGTTCAAGACGGTCACATAATCGAGTTAAGGTTTGTTGTCTTCTAGAGGGTCCATCGCGTTACTTGCACTACTTAGAACGTTATTAAACCATTGAAAGATCCAACACTTGGAAATTTCCGGACAGGGGAAAAAGTGGGTATTTATATCCGGTCGAACTTTTTAACATATTCTAAAATTATCTGGAAAAACACAGACAAAGTTAAAGATTCCGATCGAATCGTTGAACTCCTAATACAACCCAGAAAACTCAACTCTTGAGCAAACTGTAAAAATTCCCATAAAATACAGAACTCAATTTAGGATATTACTGTGCAATGCACGTGCCAAGAACCAATGTTTTGGCCGCGGAACCGCCGCATATGCTAGGGTGGGGCCGCGGTTCCGCGGCGTTTTGGTGGACTTATGCTCACGTGCTTCACAGTAACTCTTAAAATACCCTGCTGTAATTTTTGGATATTTTTAATTTGGAAAAATCCACATTTTCAGAAAATGTCCAGAGAGGGTTAAAAGTTAGGGTTTCGGGGTTCGATCGGATTTCTAACATCGTCAACACTTCGCCTAAAGCACTAGCTAGGCTCTGATACCACTGTAGGGTTCCTTGGCACACTCAAGAGGTTCCACAAGGCATCAACCATGCCAAACAAAAATTTTCCGGTGCCGAGAAACCCTAATGAAGATCGTTAACTAGAAGTTAAGGCGAAAAGCAAGCAAGCAAACGACTTTTCTACTAAGTGAAAGGGATTACAACCTTTGTAGATCCGGTCCACCACTTCTTTAGCTCCGTGTTGACGTCCCTCCGCTGCGATCATCGGATCCCGGACTCTAGAAATGGTTTCGTCGGAGAAATGATCGGGCTAGGTCATTGACTTCGAGGCCGAAGAAGATCTACGTCGGGGAGACTCAAACTCAAGCTATTCCTTCACTCGGTCGAAAACTTTGTGAAGAGAACACCCTATACTACATGGCAAGTGGTAGAGGATGAAGAAATAGGAAGTGGGTTCACTTTAGAATTGGATTTCTCACTCTTTTTCTCATGATGCCATTGGAGCTAGCAAGCTTTTTCAAGCTTGATGAAGATGAAGAAGAAGAAAGAATCATTTCCATTAAAAGAATAATGTGAACACTTATCCTTTTAATCATGGCACCATGGTTGAGTTAAGCCCTCATGCTTAACTCATGTAGAGAATTAACCATAGCATAAGGTTAAGGGTTGGGTTAGCTAATATCTTGAACAAATGACAAAAGAGTTGACTTTGTCAATGTTTATCAAGCTTCATGAAGCTTGATAACTTTGACCAAAGTCACTCTCTTTTGTTATTTTTTAGGAAAATAGTAAACCCTAATTCAACCTTGATATGGTTCAAGTCTCATACACACAACTTGTTTGTATCATCAAGCATGATACAAACATGTACACTTGCATATATCACATACAAACAATGTACACTTTCAAGTGAGAAAACAAATCTTAAGTGAACCAATACTAGTTAATGTAAAGTAATATATCAAATATATAATTATACATTAAATCATTAAATCAACACTTGATTTAACGATCCGGTCATATCGCATATAACCGACTAATATCTATAGTAACAACTTATCGAATCAACACTTGATCCGATAACCCGGCCATATCGCATACAACCGATCAATGTCACAAATCGCGAGAATAGAATACAGTATCACATACTGGTATTATCCTCGGTCCCGCACATATCTCATATGCGCTCCTATTTCGTTTCGCTTGAGCCAGGAAACCCCTGTGTAAGACTCTAAAGACTCATCAATACGCCGGCAGCAGGTGATCATCATATCAAACACCCACAAGAAGCAAGCGGTCTGCTAAACGTAACGGCCACCCGGGTATTGATCGATCAGAAGATCGACGAGCAAGCCCGCTCACACTCCAGTGAATCCAACCAGTAACACTACCGTACAGTCCGGTCTGTTCGTCTGATATGTCGCATATCTTGCCTAGGGGTGGTTAACGTCAGACCCCAATAGCTCGATAAGTCGTGTCGATATGAGGTCTATAACAGTTCGAGAAACTACTGGTAACACTTACCAGTAAATCCCTAAAGCTGCCTTGGCCAAGGACTTCCTGTTATAGCCAATCGATCACTGCGCAACATCAACTCCCTATACCGGGAGAGACGAAACCCCTCATATCGCTCATTGCCTCCATGTGATTCGGGACTGTACCCAAAAGCCACCTTTTTGCACGCCCTCTTGGACGTGGTATGATGGAAATCAAAGCACAGTGGGAATCACACAAGACTCTATGACGATCTCGGATCTACAGACTAACCTGTACCAGTGTCACCAGAGAACTGCCATCTGACGTAAGGTATAATACCATCTGGGAGTTCTCGGCGAGTCCGTCCAGTGTACCCAGTCTCTACTGAGCACCCGTATATCATCTCTAATATCAAACACCAATGGATATGGGATCATCCATCGCCCATCTGTATGGGTCGAGAAGCTACACGCTAGTCTACTCTGGTATATCGATGCCCCGTCCCGATACACCCACGACTAGGGACCTTGAAGGATGTACTTATGGACTACCATGTCCCCACTAGTATGATCCACATCATAGTCCAGGTAGTCAAGTACACATCCTAAGGGCTTTACCAACATGTAACAGAGAGACAATCAGTGTACACGTTAAGGTAAAGAGTAACCAGATAGCATACTATCATATCGAGCAAGAAAGTCATCCCTATATATGTCCAAGCATCCACTACAATATACATCCTATGTATAGTAATGGCCTCTAGGGCATACATATAACTAACAAGTGAGGCGGCAACTCACCACCCCAGACGGCATTGCCGATAGTACCTACTGTTACTCCGCGTCAGACGCATGCACAGAGAGGTCGTGGTCGCGGAGGATTTGTTCATAGAGGACGAGGTGACCGAGGCAGAGGGCAGCCAGCGGCCGGCAGGGGACAGTTAGTTGCAGGTGGAGGACAGGCGCGAGTTTTTGCTTTGACGCATCAGGATGCGCAGGCGTCCAATGCGGTGGTCTCAGGTATCCTTCCAGTATGTTTGGTTGATGTACACGTGTTATTCGATCCCGGATCCACGCACTCGTACGTATCCACGCACTTTGTGTCGAGTTTGGGTAGAGAGTCCGGTTTGCTGGACCAGCCGCTTGTTGTGACTACTCCTGTGTGAGAGTCATTTGTTGCTAGGCACTGTAAGTCTACGTTAGCGCCCCGGCCGTCTACAGACGCCAAATGCGGAACAAAAACTTTTTAACTGGCGCTATCGTATACTTTAACCCGGATCTGCCATTATTGCTAAACTAACAAACTGTAAAGAGTGTAGAAAGGTTATACCGAACGATCCGAGTCCTTCGTTCTTTAACCATCATCCCACGCTCCGTTGCGGCTGCTCCGATCTCGTCGATCTCCGATCTCCTCGTCCAGGTGGCACCACGTCGACGATTCTTTAAACGGGCTTCCGCCTCTGAATCGAGGCAACTCGGTCGTCAAGTTTTCTAAAAGAGACGACCAAGAATGATGTAGAGAATGAATAGATTATTTTGTCTCACTTCGTCCAAAGCCGTGGACGATCGGTAAATGAAGTTGCCACTCGGATCGGGTGATGGAATGAAAAAGGCTATGAAATTTCCATGCACCCTGAACCACAGTCTTTTCTCTCAAGAATGAAAATTAATCTCTCTCTCTCTTTCTTACAAGGAGCCGGCCACTTATAAACCAAGAGGGAGGTGAGGGTAGGAGCAATCAAGGAGGTGACCTTAAACAAGAAGCTTATCCTCATCATAAATGAAAAGCATGATTCACTAAGAAACATTGAATCTAAAACCCTTAGTCATCAAGCATTAATGGCACCATTAATGCACTAATGACTCACCAATCCATGTCACCCTCTCTAGAACCATCTAGAACACTGACTCACCTCATCTCAAGAAAAGACAAATCCGTCTTTAACCGAATGTTAAAAGACGGCTGATAGAAAACTGGAAACTGGCAACTTCCAAAAGTGATCCCGAAACGAATTTCAGGATAACCCCGTAACTGTATAAATATACCCGCATTTGTATTACGACCGAATACAAATGCAACTGAGACAAAGATATTATATCTACTCAATATAATACTCGGATCCGGCTTAAACCAAAGCCGACCAGTATCATCTGCCCAAAAACTGACACGTGTGTAAACGCACGTGCATTTTCCGAACCCTTCCATAAAACCATACGGCCTGTACAACGTTTCGCCCGAACTTGGGAAACTGTCTGTGGGGGACTCTAATGACTCGTCAGTACCCTGGCAGTGGTTTTAACCACAAACCGTCAGCGGCACTAGCTATGCGTAACGGCTGCCCATGGACTGACCTCAAGGGAGGCCGATGAGCGAACTCATCCGGAAACCCTACTGAGCCTAACAGTGACAATGTATATACAGTCCGGTCCGTTCGTCTATGAGTATCGCATATCTGCCTAGGGGGCTAGTAACGTCAGACCCCCAATAGCAGTATTAGTCGTGTCGGAGTGTAGCCCAATAACACCCTGAGATACTACTGGAGTACCTACCAGTAAATCTCCTGCCACGGCCGTGGGCTTTGTGTAATGGCTCTCTTAGACACAGCACGATCTCGCCCCCAATACCGGGAGAGACGAATCCCCTGCCGATCCGCTCACGTGCCTCCATGTGGTTCGAGACTGTACCCAAAAACTACCTGTTTGCACGACTCCTTTGAGCCGTGGTAGGGTAGAAATCAAAGCACAGTGGGAACTCACACGAGACAAATGACGACCTCAGGTCGATGAACTAACCTGTACACATGTCACCAGGGAACTGCTATCTGACGATATGTATAATACCAACTAGCAGGTTCCCAGCGAGTCCTGTCCGGTGTACTCATAACCCAATGAACACCTGTATACATCTTAAGCGATCCAACTGACACCAGTGGCTTGTGAGATCGGCCACCGCCCCTCGTCGGGGTCTCGACTGTATACACTAGTCTACTCCAGAGTATCGATGCCCTGTCTTGAAACTCCCACGACTAGGGACCACAATTAAGGATATGCATATAAACTACCCAACTCTCACGTATATGATCGCCATCATACTGTTGGTAGTAAAGCAAGATCCTAAGGGCTCTATCAAAGTGTAACATGTAATCAGTCACCTGAACATGTACACGACTGATAAAGGCAAACCAGATAGCATACTATCATCTCGAGTAAGACTGTCCAACTGGTATAGGTCCTCCGCAATCATTGCAATCATGTACCTACGATCCAATAATTAACTCTGAGGGCACTATCTCCAATAATCTCCCACTTGCACTTAAGGCTAATTATTGCGATGTCGACTACTCACAGCCAGTGTGAAACCGAACATCCAACTCCTCTACTAATGAGTTTCACATAGCCCGTTTGTAAAACTATTGTGTTCGAGAAATAGCCTCAGTGAGTGGATCCGCCTAGAAGTTTCTTTCTATATCTATCTTAATCTCAAGTTCGCGGAGAAAACCATCTCCCGAATTGAGTAATACCTGTCTTAGAATATGTCTGGATATCTGATGGGACCTAGTTCATAAATGAACTCAAAATCTAAACTTCTTAGACTGTATCAATCACTGAACCAAATCAGTATCCTGCACCAAGCCTCCCACAGTATCCTCTTGGACCACCTGTCCATAATACCGTCCCTCGTCAGAGAGAAAAACTGTAACTCTGACCATCACTCTGTCATCCATGTCACCTTTGAAGCCTGGAATGATAACCGTCTCCCGAAAGAAGCTGCCGTCATCAAATCCGTAGAACATGTACTTATGTTCTAAAACGGTTTCCTTATGTTTCTCCAGGATTGGATTAATACAAACTTATTGCATCTAGTGCAAAAACAACATCTGGTGTGGTACTTGACATCTCATGATTGACTCAATTTCCTAAGCAAGTGATCTGCCAATCATGCCCATCCCTCTCCCCTTTAGTCTGTAAGACACCTTTAGAGAGGGTGACTCCATCACCTGCAGGTTCACCAACATGCCAGGAGTCATCTATTCTAAAAACCATTAGAATAGTGTCAAAGTACCCATATTGGGAAACTACCGAAATCCAGATCTAAAACCATAGATCCAGAAACCAGAATGTCAAATATTATATCCATATCCTTTCTGGAGAAACAACTGTGTAACGACCATAGTAAAACCGATCGTAGTATAGGAATTTTACTTCCTACTCTATGTATGTCATCCAGATACCATGACATCACACCCTACTACCTTCTTAACAGATCCATCCCCTATCCTGATTGAAGTCAAACCCATGACTGTCACATCAAAATTAGATGATTTATCTCCGCTATAACTGTTCAAGTCTATAAATAGATATAAGCATCTTGCCCACTATGCTTCCGATGCTCCCACTGACTACGACAACCCTCCTACCGGGTCTCATAGCCTGAAACAACAGTAGTGTCAAGTCTGGGTAGATAAGAACCTCCTTGTCACCGTCCTTGAGGCTACCGAAATACCTCTCGGGTGTCTGAGGTTACCTACCATATCTGCGGAGTGGCTATTGGAATGTGAAACCTGATTGAATATATAGGTCCTATTAAATTTTTCGTAATCGTTCGCGGTTCTGGAATCACTTCCAGTTCTACCATACTCCCACTACTATTTTCTGAAAAAGATCCATTTTACTAAAACTGTGGCGAGTCAAGAACAATATCACTATTGATCTTCCAAATGGTAGAATATCAACCCTCGTCATAGCCAGGGTCAACCCACAAACAGCCATTACAGAAACGTGTCCTGAGTCATCCAGAGTCTGGTTTTAAGCATAAGCTGGACAACTCCCCGTACCTTAACATCTTTTAAGGTATGAACCATTCTATATCCAATATAGAAACTTTGGCACTTTATTTAATTGGAACCAGATTCAAATCCTGCAACTGTCTCCAGTGCATATCAACTTAATGGAAAGAGGCTAATCAACATCACTCAACTTAGGAATCCATCCAATTATGAGTAACCCGAAAGAGAAACAAGTTTCTCAAAACTATTACTATCATCTGAATACCAATCACAAGAATCTACATCTTCGATCTCTTTGAAGAATCCCGATACTTGTGATACCTGGTTCTCTACTTTATTCTTATACCCACAACTTCTCAAAACTTAGACCTTGTATTTCTACGAAACACTTGTCTAAAAACTAGAGAAGTCATAAGTAAACAGAACATAGTACGAGGACCTACCCCTTTGTCCTGATGGACACTTGGACAACATACAATACTCTGTATAAGTCCGCTGAGTTAAACAACTCAAAACCTGTGCGTCGTAGGTTAAAAACTGTACCTTGGCGATTTACTCAAATATCACCAATTACAATGAATTCCGATATAATGAGGATAATCACCTAATTCCCAATAACTTACTCCCACTCATCATCTGTAACACCATACAGATATGAGAATGAAACCTGGTAAATACATACCCTTGGAGTAAGTATCTAATCGGGAAAACAGTTTTTCTTTAACAATGCACTGAAACATGAAAATGTTTCGTAGGGGTATCCTGGTATTCCTAGTAATGCCTCTTCCATAATCCAATTCATGACCTCAACCGTATATCTCTTTGCCATCTCTCCAAATCCCTTTATTTGTCTTTAGTCGTTACCTTCTGTACACCATCGTTAGGCTAAATGGTTTTCTTCCTTCCCTACCGTTCGGCACCAGCCTATGGTTTGGAAGAAGACTATCCAGTAAGCATAATAGGTGTACCCTCCTAAACCAAGGAGTACTCGCATCTTGAGAGAAGGTGATGATAAAAGACAACTGAATAATACCTTATTCTTTTAAAGGTGAAAATAGGAGTGGCGACGATGTACGCGGTTTGGTCGTGAATGATAGCAGTCGCAATTTACTTTGCCCTCTTTCTAATCCCTTTATTTTGTATTTACATATTACCTTCTGCACACCCTACTTAGGCTAATTGGTTTTCTTCATTCCCTACCTTTCGGCACCTGCCTATGGTTTGGAATAAGACTATCCAATAAGCGTAATAGGTGTACTCTCCTAAACCAAGGAGCCCTCGCAACCTGAGAGAAGGTGATAATAAAAGAAAACTGAATAAACCAATTCTATTTCTCCTGAACCTGGATCCATCCTCGAAGAAGTCCCTTCGAGTTCGTATATAACCATACGATGGATCTATCCAATGGAAGTGGATGTCCGTAGTAATATGGGGTGTTCTGAGAAATGCAAAGGGTAAAAGAAGGAGTGGCAATGACTTATGCAACTCAGACAATCCAAAAGCCAGTATTTTAAGAAGGTTCGGTCAACTTGGTCACTGAGTCATAGTCTAGGGTCGGTCAAAGGTCGCTGCCAAAGAGAGAGAGAAAAGAAACACTCTGCGTGCACTCTAACCTAGATCAGAATGGTTATCACTTTATCTAATCCGGAAAACTCCCACTGTCCTGTCAAATTCTCCTCCAAACCTAAAAGAAGAATCAATCGGGATCACCCAAAGAGTAAACCAACTCATCAGTGGGAATCGGGATCCAACTCTCATCGCATGATAACGTGATGGAATGCATCCACGTTACTCATACTCCAGAAGGTATGCGCATACTTTGCAAGTTTCAGTTTCTTTAGAAACTCCCGATATGATTTTTGCCCCATGCTCTTATAACCTTGGCGTTAGGTCAAAATGTCATAAGTCACATGCCAAGTTCTACCCGTCACTATCTTGTTAATTTGAACCCACCCGCACATGCCCTTGGCGTTAGGTCAAAATGGCAGAACGGCTGTCCCAAACCAACTCATCTATCTATGCAACAATTGAATACCCAGCAGCTACCAAACACTATGCCTTGGTGTTAGGTCAAAATACATAGCTTGAATACTACTGAATACCCAAAAGAAGTGACGGAGGGCTACGGCTGGTTTTTGGCGAAAAACCTTTAACGTAGTGAACTTGATATCGCTGAAGGAACCTGATAGCTTTTTTTTAAAATATAGTGGCGAAAACCTTTTGCTAAAGAGGTCATTCCCGGTAAAGGGATCTCGGCTCTTTCCTCGTGGCTTGAGGTGCAGGATATTCCACTGAATATCGCGATGCAAAGCAACTTGTAATCAAATATAGTGAAGTTATTGCCCAGACACAAACTTCTGCCCAAGGGGTCAGTCCCGGTGAAGGGATATCGGCCCTTTCCCCGTCGAATGAGGTGCAGGATATTCCACTGAATACCGCTATGCAAAACAAAAGGAAACATCTTTGCAATAAAACTTTTTAAATTGTTTCAACAACTGTAAACAGGTTTGTTTTCCTTTGCATTGATCAGAATCAACGCAGTCCCATCATTAATCACACCAGAAAAGAACGAAAATAAAATGTACGTATATGCCATCCGCATTCGTCACTGGGTCCCGTCATCACCCGTTAGGTTACTTAACTAACGACAGAGCGGGGACTGGACTAGCGCGGGTGTAAAACATATACAACATCTAATAGTATATAAACCAATATACAATAATCGTTCCAGGCGTGATAATATGCAACATTACAGAAAAGTAATAAGCATCACAGAACAATACAGTTAATCTGGGATCCCCGGGTTTCACAGAGCCGCTGCTGAAACCCGACGTTCCCCTGTTGTGTGGATAGCCTGTGCAATGAAACCTAGACCCCTACGGGTGTGGCAAGTTACCCGCCAAAACCTGAAGCGAGGCAGCCCCTTACAGCAAAGTGAATGGACCACCCTGCACTTCACGGAATCCGGTAATCTTGGGCATCCCTCCTTGGGTCAACCTGTACCCCCTACGAGTGCGGCGAATAGTCTGCCAATTTTTGAGTGGGGCCCCTCTGCCTCTCAAAGCCATGAGATGTGGACCCGTTGCCCTCCAGAACCCGGCTATCCGTGCACTCTGTCGCGGGGCAAAACCTAGTACAGTAATGAAAAATAGTACAACAGGTACATCGACCGCAACCTGTTCGTGCCCCAAAAGAATATTATACAACAGGCAGTGACGGCTGTCCATATGTTGGATGCTCGCCCCGCAATATCAAATGTACAAATAAACTCAAACTGCACTACCATTGCACACTGCTATCCACCACGACAAATCCGCAACATCACAGCACAACACAGAACATCAACGCGAATGTCACGTTCGCAAACCCGTCTAAAAGAACTATAGCAATCAGACGCGGTTTACCGATCAAATGTCATTCCCGGTCGGAGATATAATGTAAGCACTGTAAACTAACATGTTTAAATTTCGATCGATTAAATATCACGAAGTGGGCCCCACGAACAACTGGTGAACAGTAACAAAATCTGGGCCCAAAAGATATATACCAAAAAACCCAATTTTCATAGAAGAACATACTGTGCAAATTTGGGGGCATGATCACACCAAATGGCCGCGGATGCGCGGTCAAACCCTAGGTTTGACCGCGATTCTGCGGCGGTTTGGTCGTATCATGTGCCCAAATTTTTACAGTATTCTTAGAAAACCCTGCACAACTTTCTGTGATATGTAGAATAATTTTAGGAACCCATTTAAAATCGACAGAAACTGTGAAGCTTGAAAATTGTGTTTTTCGATATCCGGTTCGATCGATATTTTAAACGCGTTAGCACAAGTTAGTATAGCAAAATGGTGAGGCTCTGATACCACTGTCAGTCTACGTTAGCGCCCCGGCCGTCTACAGATGCAAAATGCGGAACAAAAACTTTTTAACTGGCGCTATCGTATACTTTAACCCGGATCTGCCATTATTGCTAAACTAACAAACTGTAAAGAGTGTAGAAAAGTTATACCGAACGATCCGAGTCCTTCGTTCCTTAACCATCATCCCACACTCCGTTGCGGCTGCTCCGATCTCGTCGATCTCCGATCTCCTCGTCCAGGTGGCACCATGTCGACGATTCTTTAAACGGGCTCCCGCCTATGACTCGAGGCAACTCGGTCGTCAAGTTTGCTAAAAGAGACGACCAAGAATGATGTAGAGAATGAATAGATTACTTTGTCTCACTTCTTCCAAAGCCGTGGACGATCGGTAAATGAAGTTGCCACTCGGATCGGGTGATGGAATGAAAAAGGCTATGAAATTTCCATGCACCCTAAACCATAGTCTTTTCTCTCAAGAATGAAAATTAATCTCTCTCTCTCTCTTTCTTAAAAGGGGACGGCCACTTATAAACCAAGAGGGAGGTAAGGGTAGGAGCAATCAAGGAGGTGACCTTAAACAAGAAGCTTATCCTCATCATAAATGAAAAGCATGATTCACTAAGAAACATTGAATCTAAAACCCTTAGTCATCAAGCATTAATGGCACCATTAATGCACTAATGACTCACCAATCCATGCCACCCTCTCTAGAACCATCTAGAACACTGACTTATCTCATCTCAAGAAAAGACAAATCCGTCTTTAACCGAATGTTAAAAGACGGCTGATAGAAAACTGGAAACTGGCAACTTCCAAATGTGATCCCGAAACGAATTTCAGGATAACCCAGTAACTGTATAAATATACCCGCATTTGTATTACGACCGAATACAAATGCAACTGAGACAAAGATATTATATCTACTCAATATAATACTCGGATCCGGCTTAAACCAAAGCCGACCAGTATCATCTGCCCGAAAACTGACACGTGCGTAAACGCACGTGCATTTTCCGAACCCTGTCATAAAACCATACGGCCTCTACAACGTTTTCGCCCGAACTTGGGAAACTGTCTGTGGGGGACTCTAATGACTCGTCAGTACCCTGGCAGTGGTTTTAACCACAAACCGTCAGCGGCACTAGCTATGCGTAACGGCTGCCCATGGACTGACCTCAAGGGAGGCCGATGAGCGAACTCATCCGGAAACCCTACTGAGCCTAACAGTGACAATGTATATACAGTCCGGTCCGTTCGTCTATGAGTATCGCATATCTGCCTAGGGGGCTAGTAACGTCAGACCCCCAATAGCAGTATAAGTCGTGTCGGAGTGTAGCCCAATAACACCCTGAGATACTACTGGAGTACCTACCAGTAAATCTCCTGCCACGGCCGTGGGCTTTGTGTAATGGCTCTCCTAGACACAGCACGATCTCGCCCCCAATACCGGGAGAGACGAATCCCCTGCCGATCCGCTCACGTGCCTCCATGTGGCTCGGGACTGTACCCAAAAAATACCTGTTTGCACGACTCCTTTGAGCCGTGGTAGGGTAGAAATCAAAGCACAGTGGGAACTCACACGAGACAAATGACGACCTCAGGTCGATGAACTAACCTGTACACATGTCACCAGGGAACTGCTATCTGACGATATGTATAATACCAACTAGCAGGTTCCCAGCGAATCCTGTCCGGTGTACTCATAACCCAATGAGCACCTGTATACATCTTAGGTGATCCAACTGACACCAGTGGCTTGTGAGACCGGCCACCGCCCCTCGTCGGGGTCTCGACTGTATACACTAGTCTACTCCGGAGTATCGATGCTCTATTTCGAAACTCCCACGACTAGGGACCACAATTAAGGATATGCATATAAACTACCCAACTCTCACGTATATGATCGCCATCATACTGTTGGTAGTAAAGCAAGATCCTAAGGGCTCTATCAAAGTGTAACATGTAATCAGTCACCTGAACATGTACACGACTGATAAAGGCAAACCAGATAGCATACTATCATCTCGAGTAAGATTGTCCTACTGGTATAGGTCATCCGCAATCATTGCAATCACGTACCTGCGATCCAATAATTGACTCTGAGGGCACTATCTCCAACAGGCACGTGTTCCGATCCTGTACCGTCCGTATTGGCGAGAGAGAGTTGCCTGTCGATTTGATCCTTCTTGAGATGTTGGACTTCGACGTTCTTTTGGGCATGGATTGGTTAGCCACGTGCTATGCTTCTGTTGACTGCCGCGAGAAGACAGTTCGATTTTGTTTTCCCGGCGAGTCGGTTGTTGTTGTATTAGGGGACCGTGGTGTTACCCCTCATAGTGTGATTTTTTCTTTTCGCGCTGGACAGCTTTTGAGGAAGGGATGTCAGGGATTTCTCGCCTATGTTTGCGATACTTGAGCTGCAGAGGTTCCGGTGGATCAGGTTCCGGTTGTTAGCGAGTTCCCTGATGTGTTCCCCGACGAGCTTCCTGGGCTACCGCCCGAGCGTGATATTTCTTTCTGTATTGATTTGGTTCCTAGCACGGGGCCTATTTCTGTACCGCCTTATCGGATGACCCCGGCGGAACTTCGAGAATTGAAGGGTCAGTTGCAAGATTTGCTGGATAAGGGACTTATTCGACACAGTGTTTCTCCTTGGGGTGCTCCAGTCCTATTTTTCAAGAAGAAGGACGGAAGTATGCGTTTGTGTATCGACTACCGCCAGCTGAACAGGGTAACAGTGCGGAACAGGTATCCTTTGCCACGCATCGACGATTTGTTCGACCAGCTTCAGGGGGCAGAATACTTTTCGAGGATCGATTTGCGATCAGGCTACCATCAGCTGCGGGTTCGACAGGAGGACATTTCTAGGACAGCTTTCCGCACACGCTACGGCCATTATGAGTTTTTGGTGATGTCGTTCGGACTCACCAACGCGCCAGCAGCATTTATGGACTTGATGAACCGTATTTTCCGGCCGTATCTTGATCTGTTCATCATAGTGTTCATTGACGATATCTTGGTGTATTCTCGGAGTAGAGAGGAGCACGAGCAGCACCTGCGGATTACACTGCAGACCTTGAGGGAGCATCAGCTTATCGCCAAATTCTCAAAGTGTGCTTTCTGGCTAGACCGCGTAGACTTCTTGGGGCACGTGATTACACGAGATGGTATATGCGTAGACCCGAGGAAGATCGAGGCAGTTCGAAGTTGGCCTAGACCCACATCAGTGACGGAGGTTCGCAGCTTTCTAGGGTTGGCAGGCTATTACAGGCGATTCGTGCAGGACTTCTCTCGCATTGCTACACCTTTGACCGGGTTGACCCGGAAGGGAGTTCGCTTCGATTGGACGGAGGAGTGTGAGCATAGTTTCCAGCAGCTACGGGCTCTACTGACTACGACACCAGTGCTATCATTGCCATCAGGATCAGGCGGATTTGTGGTCTACTGTGACGCTTCACGAGTGGGGCTAGGGTGCGTTTTGATGCAGCATGACAGGGTGATCGCGTATGCTTCGCGGCAATTAAAGAAACAGAATTACCCCACTCATGATCTGGAGATGGCTGCAGTGGTCTTTGCACTTAAGATCTGGCGACATTATCTGTATGGAGAGTCATGCCAGATATTCACTGACCACAAGAGCTTAAAGTATATATTCCAGCAGCGAGACCTGAACCTTAGACAGCGCCGATGGATGGAGTTAGTAAAGGACTACGATTGTGAGATCTTGTATCACCCGGGGAGGGTGAATGTAGTGGCGGATGCTTTGAGTAGGAGGCCCTGGGGTAGTCTATCTTGTTTGAGCGCAGTGCAGAGGCAGTCGTCGGCAGATTGGCAGATTTTATGCGACAGCCGGGTACAGTTCGAGTTTACGCCGATCGGAGGACAGATTGCGCATGTTCGTGCACGCCCACAGTTGCTCGACCGTATACATGAGGCACAACACAGTGATGACCGCTGTTCAGAGATCAGGACACAGATGGGACATGGCAGATTTTCCGAGTTCGTGATCGATGATCAGGGGATATTACGATTTGGGACTAGACTGTGCGTACCAGATGCTGAGGGACTGCGGCGCGGGATTCTTGAGGAGGCACATCGATCGGTATATAGTGTTCATCCCGGTTCCACCAAGATGTACCATGACTTGAGAGGTGTTTACTGGTGGGACGGAATGAAGATAGACATCGCGGATTTTGTGTCGAGATGCCTGACTTGTCAGCAAGTCAAGGCTGAGCACCAGAGGCCCGCGGGAGAGCTACAGCCGTTACCCATTCCGGAGTGGAAATGGGAACAGGTATCTATGGACTTCATTGCGGGTCTACCCAGGACTAGTCGAGGGTATGACTCCATCTGGGTGATCGTGGATCGTTTGACGAAAGCGGCTCACTTCTTACCGGTGAAGACGACTTTCGGGTTTGCTCAGTATGCCCAGATTTACATTGATGAGATTGTATGACTGCACAGAGTTTCGACGTGTATCGTGTCCGATAGAGGCACCCAGTTTACCAGCCGGTTATGGAAGAGGCTCCAGGAGGTTTTGGGCACTCGTTTGAGTTTCAGCACATCATTCCATCCGCAGACCGACGGACAGTCAGAGCGGACTATTCAAACTCTCGAGGACATGCTCAGAGCATGCGTATTAGACTTCGGAGGTAGCTGGGATCATCATTTGCCCTTAGTAGAGTTCTCCTACAACAACAGCTATTAGGAGACCATTCAGATGGCACCGTTTGAGGCTCTTTATGGGAGGAGATGCAGATCGCCCACCTGTTGGACGGAGCTCAGTGAGAGCAGTATCTTAAGGCCGCAGGTTGTGGAGGAGACGACCGCGAAGATCCAGTTCATTTGCGATCGGATGAGAGCAGCCCAGAGTAGGCAGAGATCTTATGCGGACCGTCGTCGGCGCAGACTTGAGTTTTCTGTTGGTGATCATGTTTTCTTGAGGGTCTCCCCAATGAAAGGCGTAATGAGGTTTGGGAAGAAGGGGAAGCTTAGTCCCAGATATGTGGGCCCCTTCGAGATCCTCGAGCGTGTTGGTGCGGTTGTGTATCGATTGGCCCTTCCGCCCAGTTTTCCAGACGTGCACCCCGTATTTCACGTTTCGATGCTCCGCAGATATCTTCATGATCCTTCGCATGCGATTCAGCACCCGACGATCCAGCTTGAGCGCGACATTTCCTTTGCAGAGCAGCCGGTGATGATCTTGGATCGACAAGTGAAGAAATTGAGGTCGAAAGAGATACCGTCCGTCAAGGTACTTTGGTGTGGCCAGAGCGGCGAGGAGGTCACTTGGGAGACCGAGAGTGAGAAGAGGAAGAGGTATCCCCATCTTTTTGAAGGTGCGTATTAGTTAGATTTTTAAATTCGGGGACCGAATTTCTTTAAGGGGGTAGATTGTAACACTTTGAATTTCAGTTAGAATGTTTTTCGTGATAATTAGTAATTGTACGTGTTATTATATATGTGTACATAGGATTATTAGTTATTTTAGTCGGTTTTACTAATTATATTTAGTCGTGTTAGCAAATTGGAAAATTTTCCTTTGTAGTGTACACTTGCACACTTAGCCATTTTTGTAACTTAAGGTTTTTGGTATAACATGTTAACCATTCTTTTGTTGCATGGTTCATTTTAATTCCCCAGCCTTTAATCAAAACAAAACCCTTTTTATAATTCAAAATCCAATTAAATAATTGAGAGCATGGTGTTAGATAAGAGGTTGACTTTTTTGACCCCATTTCCTTCTCTTCTCTCTCTCTTCTCCCCACTTCAGAAAATTCTGGAAATTCCAGCAGAAAACCCTAGCTTTCCTTCATCTTTTCCTCTCTTTTTCACTTCTCCTTGATTCCTACACAAAAACCCTACTCAAACCACTCATTTCCTTCACAAAACCATGGAAAAATGGGCTTTTTGGGGTGTTTGAAGGCAAATCTGCACACTTGAGGGAAGAGCTGGGACTTTTGGTGTTTTATAAGGTTTTTAGAAGGTATTAACTCATGTTAGCACTCCTTTTCCTTAAACTTGTAGTATTCTTTAGCAAAAATCTCATTTTTGTGCATATTTAGTGATATTAAAGGATAATTGTGATTCACATGTTAGATTAGGGTTTTGTTAGTTTGGTTAGCTTTATTATGTGTTATTAGAGCTATTTTAGGCCACGTTTGTTTCATTTTGCATAGAAATACCATAAAGTTCCATTTTAGTGCAAAAAGTATGGATTTTAACTTGATTTAAGGCTCTGTAGGATCTACTACTACCCGAGATGTTTCAGAGCAAAACTAGATATTACTGTAGCAAGTATGGGGGGTATAGAGTGCACACACAAAACCTGGGAGCCCACCCCCCTACCCAGGCCGCCGGAATATTCTTTCTGGCCGCAATTTGCGGCCAGATGAGTGAGTTGGGGTTTGGGGTTTGGGGCACAGGAGTCTGCTGTTATGTGTAGTATTTTTGTATATATAGTTTTACAATATCATTTCTGTATCAAAATATGGAGGTGAATACCTATTTTCTCGTATTTTAATCTTCGCGACACGCGTGATACGTATGTATGGGTTTGGGTTTCAGCGTATCGCGACGCGTCGGAGTGGCTTCAGGCGCGTAATCACACGTTTTAGCGTATCGCGCACACGCGCGCTTGGTTCACGACACGAGTTACTAGTTCGGCTTTAATGCCGTGTTTATGTGACTTTGAGCTTATGTGTGATATATTGTGAAATTCTAGGTTCGCAGGCGAGTACGACGAACGCCGCGCAGAAGGGGAAGCAAGTAGTTGGCTATACCTAGCGAGAGACTACGGTGAGTAGATTTAACATCTACGGGGATATTGCCCGCATGGCGTTCTACGTCATGGCTGATAGGACCTTATAGCTACATTTACATACATCGACTGTTCATGGCTACTATTTAGTGCATACTGCATTCCCTGCTATATAGATATAAACTAGAATTGATAAAACACCGCACCATTACTAACGGTCCATGTTGCACAAGCACTATCCTGTATGTTACACACACACCGTTAGTAATTGCCATGACACTCACACTGTAGAATTTCCATGATCATTATGTTGTAGCTCATCTTTTATGTGACTAGACATGATATTCATACTTGATGCATATAGCACCTCACATTGACTTGCATATTGGTTTGGATTACATGTGATTTCTGGATTTGGGAACCGTGGCTATTTCAAATATGTAATCATTTAAAAACCCGGTTCCCTTGATATGATATTTCAGTGCGTCCACCATGTGTTTCCTCGGTGCTAGAGTGATATATGTGAACCCGAATCGAGGAGCTGGTTGAGGTCGATTACGGGTACATGGTGGACCCGGTATGGTACCCCGGGGCGAGAACGGTTTCGCTGTGTAGTAGACGGTGAGCCTGGCAGAGAGACTACTACCTACTGGTGATTGGTTGGACCTGACAGTTATCCGGAGGATACTGATCAGAGTCAATAGATGGATACGGGATGATCCGTACTGCCGGGGCCGAGGGCCGATACCGCAGACGGAGCCCGTGGGCTGACCCGGACTGATGGGGCCCGATGGATGAGGATTTGCGTGTCGATGTTGGACACGAGTACTTATGATATTTGGATGCCGATGTTGGGCATTCGTGATTCTCAGAGATTTACAGGATTAGAGGGCCGATGAGAGTGCTGGCGCCTGAGCGATTTGGGGGATCTGGGTGCATTGATGGACACCGATTATATATTCCACGTTGACATTCCGTGTAGATGTTATATTGCCCATGCTCAACATTTATTATTGTACCTCATTCTGTAGTTATATTACCTGATAGAGCACTTGCATGATTATTGCACATACTGCTTATCACATATTGATCATCTGTTGGCATATGATAGAGTAGCGCAGTACGTGCATGCTCGCGATTACCTTTATATGTTATCTCTATTCACGAGTTGGCAACTCACCCCCGTTGTGCCACAGTGTTTGCAGGTTGCCCTTCGGAGTAGTCGCGGCAGGCTGCGTTTTGCATCTTTTGACACAGATACCCCCATAGTTGGTGTACTAGCTCTTTTGCTGATAGGTGGGTTTTGTGCGGTATCTGTTTATATTTCAGTTATGTATATTGTTGTATCTAGTATTCTCCATCTACCATGTATGTATTTGACTTAGAGACAGTGTGAGGACGGTGATGTATATTATTTGTATTCTGGTGTCGAGCTCGTTGTGAGCCGACTGTACTTGCAGTTTATTCTATTTGTGATGTTCCCACTTGTGGATCTTGATCTTCGCTACGGCGTCGTATATTGCTATCTTGGTGATTGTTTACTTAAATTTCTTAACATGTTAGTAAGTGATTCCATTTTAAACTTATAACACTCTATACTTTTACTGGTTTGATTTTTGGGTTTTTCGGTTCACTTAGTCGCGTTACGCCTGTAGACGTTACGTGGTTAGGTGCCGGTCACGGGCCAAACTTTAGGTCGTGACAAGTGACATGGCAATTATCGATGATGAAGTGTGTGAGCCGGCAAGCTTGTGTAAGTGTGACATATGCATCATCGATAATGGTGTAGGTATACCAGCACAGGTATATGAAATGCAATGGAAATGACATGAAAGTAGCATAAAGTAAATTGGCAGCTAAAAGGTATAAGGTATACGTATCTAACATGACCGAGTCAGTGAATCTATCAATCGGCCTCCTCTAGTCAAGGGTATGGATCAATCATCAATTAACTCATCACGTACGGTAACTCTTCGTACAGTGTCATTAAACAATTTGGGATCCTAACAACCTATGTGACAAGGAGGGTACGGACCTCACGTCTTGTACGACATATCATTCAAGATTCACAACATTATTCATATATATATATATATATATATATATATATATATACCTATCTCTCAGGTCATGTCCGCCTCAATCCCGGATCATGGGACCGGTAAGGTATCAATCATCTCATATCGACTTGCATCTGTATACTAACATATCAACAAGTCATCTTATCAATCTAAAGTCGTATATTATCAACCTCATGTTATGACACTATAATCTCCTATTGGTTCTCTTTACGACTACTTATCTATATCTATCATATCATGTCACATAAACCCTAAACTATAATTTTAAGTCATGGTATATCTTATCTCCTACTAATTCATTAACCATATTCCTAAATTTCTAATATGGTTTCTATAGCCATAACCTATATTTTTCTAGTCTAAGTTTCCTTAACCGTATTCTATAAATCAGTTTTCATCAAAACTTGCGGGGGTGCTATACGCCATCCACCCGACTTCCCCCATAGATATAGATCTACTCACCTTGATCCTTGCTCGCCGAAGTCGATGACGCCACGCTCCGTCGCCTCGGAATCCACGCGAAGGTACCTACAATGATACACAACCGAAATCTCTATTAACATCAAGTCCGGAAAACCAATACGGCAGACGGTGCGCTCATAGGTTAGAACCTATAGCCTACGCATGCAAAACAATCAAACAACCCTTTTTGTTGACGTACAAATGCCCAACAACCAAATAAAAATCCAAATATCAAAACCAATCATTCCAAAATACGGAAAACGTAACCCAAAACACCCCAATGTGCTTCCATATTTCACCCTAGGCCAAACTAGGGAATTTTGCATATAGGGTCGCTCTAGATATCACCTAAGGGACTCACCAGCCAAAATTCAAGGCATTTCCTCCCGACATGGCCGCAAATTGCGGCCCATATGAATAAATCTGCGGCCAAAAAGTGAGGGAAGGGGATCGGGTTTCAGGGGGTGATTCATGGTTGCTAGCACGTCTCATGGTCAAGGGAACTTCTTTTACAATGGTCTCGGGTCATCCCAGATCTCTAAATACCATCACTAAATCCACAAAAACCCGATATCGACAATTCTGAAGTTCGTATTTTGGGATTTGGTCACTGGTCCAGGTCAAGAATCGATCTCTAGGGTTTTGTAAACAGCCACGAGGTATCACCCAATCCACACAACACTCAAACCCTACTCTAGGAATTTCTAACTTCACCATTTCACACTAAATCAACTCCTTACTATACAAGAATGCTAGGAAAACAAAAACTAAACTACGTGAAGAGAATTTTACCTCATTTGGGCAACCCAAGAAAAACCCTAGCTCTCTAAAGTCCTCAAAATCCAACATTGATGGGTCCAAAGTGTAGAGGGTGAAGAGGGGATCAACTTTAATGAAAGGGGTTTAGGGTTTGGATGAAGAATTTGAGATGATTCTTAGGGTAGAGGTGGAGGGGGAATGTGAAGATGAAGAAGGAGAAGAAGAAAATGATGGGGGAAATGAAATGAGGCAGTCCCTTCTCTTTCTCTCACTTATTCTCACTCACTCTCTCACCTATTTACCCTTTTACCCTTCTCATTTTCTTTTCTTTTTATTTTCAAAACCAACTCACATAATACCCCAAAACAACATAAGAAATAACATGTAATCAATACGTAACATGACATGGTGCACTGGCCATGGAAAACTATAGAAACATGGATTTGGCCTAATCGCGATTAGCAGTGCACTAATCGAGTTTTATCCAAACTGCATATAATAAATTTTAAAAATGCCAAATCCGATAAATATATTTTTAAATGAATAAATCATTTTTAATCTCCAATTATTTCACAATTATTGGTATGTATTTATAACTATTTACGAAAACCCAAATTTCGCAAATCGGGTAGTTTTTGCCAAATATATTATTTTAATATTAAATTCCAAAAATAATATTTTATATTTTCTGAATGTTACTGTGGGTATGTATATACGGATGAGAGGGGCATAGAAGGAGACACCTCATTAGGGTTTTGACCATTGACTTGATTAAAATAATTATGAGGTGGAGGAAAGTATTTGTTATTTTTTGTAAATGATAAATGAAGCATGGCTACTTGTTTTGATAACTTGCCTTTATTCGACCATTTGACATGGCTTGACCACTTGACTTGGTTTGACTATTTGACTTAGATATTTTTTGAGATATTTTGTGACCTAGATATTTTGGTGATATATTTTTCTTATCATGCTTGTGGTCATGTCGAGGTAGCCATCTCATTTTTCATTGATCATTATCATTTATCAAAAAGCTTTCTCTTTCCTCAAGTGAGCTCTCATTCAAGCTCTCTTCTTCTTCCTCAATTCAAAACCCTAAAATCTCTCATGTGTTGAGAATCCTAGGGTTTCAAGAGACAAAAAATCCATCTTCATACTCTACATAACCTAGGACATCAAGTTTAGCAGGCTTGTTGCCCTAGTTACCTCGGTTTTGAGGTGGAGCTCGGACTATAGACTCTCGGGTGGATCGTCTTTGACTCGAGGAGGCCGTCGAAGAAGACACGATCCGGATCGATCCTTGGAGCCTACGTAGACGAGGAGGACAGCGATGAAGACCCAAAGGACATGTATCGTGAGGTATAACTTCGTATCCGAGTAGCTAAATCTCAAGTAGTTTTCTAGCTAAAGTTTATGAACAATCCTTGGTTCTAGTCGGTGTTGCGAAGCCCGTAAAATTCATTTTTTGCAATTTTCGCCTCCCCGGGAACACATGGGGTGCGCGACATTGACTTACAGTGGTATCAGAGCCTCTTATAAACCTTAGATATCATGTAGTGATGTTAGAATTCCGCCGTTTTTGTCGCGGAAAAACTGTTGACAAAAACAGTTTTCAAAAGTGAGGTTTTGAGTTGTTTGCACACCCTGCGGGCTCACGGTTTGAACCGAGAAGCCGCGGGGTGAAGCGTGCACACCTCAAGGACACCCCAAGGGGGACCAATGGCCAGGACCACCCCCAAAGACCACCACTTGGTGTCCTTGGGGGCCGGTGACCCGAGAGCACCAGAAAGAGGTTCTCTCGGGTCTGTCCTCCTTTGGGGGCCACCTCATGGTAGTCCCCAGGGGTGGATACCCCCCGAGGCCCCCCATTCGACGGTTTATCATGTGTCTTCGCCACCGCGAAGATTCGAGCGGGTTTCGAGTTCGTTTCGACTCCCGGATTGGCTCAAAACTTTCTGTTTTGGAACTTTAGCTCACTAGATTTTCAAGTCTTGGAAATTTTTTAAGTTTGCTAATTGCTTGCGGATTTCTAATGCCGTAGTTACTTTACAAGCTTCGTAATGTATATATGTGTTTGGAAACGTCGACAAATTGCTATACGTAGATTAGTCGGGGTTGCACATATCTGTGATGTTGTTGTGATGGTTTGTGTATATGAACTTGTTGGATTGTCGTGGATGAATAGCCGGGGATGTGAGATGAGGGTTTTCATTCTTTCATTCGATGTAAAATTTGTAAAGTGATGTAATATTATTTTTATGGGGCACATCCGGGTTAAGGTTGTATCTACCGTTGTATTATTTCTTTTACTTTTTTTGCTCCTAGGATAGATCCAATGTGGGGTGCACAAACTACCGGGTACTTTGAAGTGTCGAATGGCCTACTCACTTTGTTGAGGGAAGTTGCTTCACTTCGGGTATTTGGCGGGTAGTTTTCCTCACCCGTAGGGGTCTACGGTGGGGTTTGGCTATTCATCACGACCGTGGAATCCGTCTTTCGTTACAGGCTTAAACGAAATGCGGAATTCCTAGTATATCCAATGTGTTCATCTGTGATCCGGAATGCCTATCATTGCTTCTGACGAATGGATATTATTATTATATATGTATATATTATATAATAGACGTTGGTTATGTTTTGCATTCGCGCTAGTCCAGCCCCCGCTCTGTCGTTAGTTAAGTAACCTAACGGGTGATGACGGGGCCCCGTGGCGAATGCGGATGGCATAAGCGTACGTTGTATTTTCGTTGTTTTCTGCAATGGTAGGTTAATTAATGGGACTGCATTACATTAATGCAAAGCAAACAAACCAAAGCTGAATCGTTGGAACAAATTTTAAAAACCACTCGGTTATTTTAAAACATGAGACTTTTAAATGCGGAGCTTAAACCACTCCTTTTAAAAGCTATCAGGTTCCTTCGATTATAGAAGGTTCATTACGTTCACGGTTTTGCCAAAACCATTCGTAGCCCTCCGTCATTTCATATGAATAGTCAGTAGTATTCAAGCTATGTATGTTGGCCTTCGTCAAGGCATAGTGATTGGTAGCTGCTGGATATTCATCTGTAGCATAGATAGATGCGTTGGTTTGGGACAGTCTTACTACTATTTTGGCCATCGTCAAGGGTATGTGCGGGTGGTTTCAAATTAACCTGGACAATAACGGGTAGAACTTGACATATGACTTATGATAGGTTGGCCTTCGTCAAAATCATAAGAGCATGGGGAAAAAATCCACATCAGTAGTTTCTAAAGAAACTCAAACTTTCTAGTGCTGCATACCATTTGGAGTTTGATAATGTTGGTAGGATTCTTTCAGCATTATCACACAATGATATTTAGATCCCGATCCTACTGTGAGTATCCGCTACTCCTCGGGAGATTCTTCACTTAACGATCAATGCTATAAACTAAGTAGGTGTCTAGAACAGTGTTAGCGGGGCTACGCCTCCACGGAAAAGAGGTTATTTAATTAAGAAACTTCGCGAAAGCGTCGTAAGACCTCCCTCGAAGTACCGACACTAGCCTGGCCGAACGGTTAAGCAAGAATTGTACGGTGAGATTAATCCTGACTAATTCTTCTTTTTGGTTTAAGAAAGGATTCGAGAAACAGTGGGAGCCATCATGTTTAGATAAATTAAAAACCAATCTAAACTTGCAAGAGCATCATGCTGAGTGTATTCTTCTCTCTCTCCTAATTGCAACGACCAAGTGACCTGATTAGGTTACAGATAGATAATAAAATGACTGAGTTATACTATATTCACTGGAAAAAGGTTTGTCCAGATGTCCATTACCTATGACAAGCTGGACCACCTCATTACTACTTATAGCCCCCGCCGTCCCAGGTCCAGTTTCCACCGTCGCGGATATGGATATCAATAAGACAAGGGAATAAGACTCTGCGAATGCCAAGTGCCTCGTGTTGGCCTCAGTTGATGGTGTATACCAGAAGCAGCACGAGAAGATGGACTTAGTTTCCATTTTCCTCCATAACAATGTTTTATATGGAGCGCAATCTCGTATCGCAAGATATGAGATCTCGAAGGAATTGCTTCAAGCGAGATTGGCTGTTGGGTCATTTGTAGGGGACCACGTCCCTACAATGATTAGCTATATTAAAAAGCTCACGGACCTGGAGACCACATAGGGAAACGGGTCATCTGCCGACTTGTTTCTACAGTCCCTACCATCTACTTTTTCCCAAGGGAAGAAAGTTATACTTCCAGTTGAGGGCACCCTGAAGGAAACCAGGGTGACACCCACTCAGCTTATTGGGGAATCTTCTTTTTCTGCATCCAAGGCGAAAGCACAGGGTGACAAGAAGAAGACCTCCACAAAGCCGATAAGCGGTGTCAGTAAGGTAGAAGAAAAGGGAAGGGCAAAAGTTTCAGTGTTATCCGTAGGGAAGGAGGGTTGTTCCTATTCTTACGGGAAAGGGAATTGGCAGAAGGGATGCAGGGCTTGGAAAGCCAGAATTCAGGATCCGAAGTATGTTGTGGTTTCGACTTCGGGTGTTTTTGTGATTGAAAACAGTTTGTCAATTAACTCTACTTCCTGGGTACAAGATACCGAATCAGGATCCCATATCTGTAATTCATTACAGGCATTGAGAAACCGTAGAGTTATCAGGGCAGGTGATATGACTCTCAGGGTTGCTAACGGAATGAGCCTGGACGCTGTATCCGTAGGGTATATCACCCAGAATTGACAAGTGAGTAGATATTAATTCTACGTAACTGTTTGTGTGTACCAAGTCTAGTATGTAAGCGATGTGGTTCACATCCACCTAAATCAAAGTTTGATTGAGTCAGGTACACTAGAAGACCGTATATATTGAACCAAGCTCAGGTTTTCAAACGTCCAGAACACACTTAAAAAAAGTCTCCAGAATTAAATAAAACTTTCTTATGGTATTGTAGACAGGGTCACATCAATGAAACACGGTTGTCGAAGTTACATAGAGAGGGATATTTGGATCTGTTCGAATATCAGTCTTATGCAACTTGTTAATCTTGTCTCATAGGAAAGATGACAAAGACTCCGTTCACTGGACACGGAGTAAGAGCAAGCGAGCTCTTGGCACTCATACACAGCGACGTGTGTAGTCCAATATCTACAGATGCATGAAGTGGTTATTCCTATTTCATTACTTGTTTGGATAATTTCTCTAGGTTTGGACATGTCTTCTTGTGAAAGCATAAATCCAAACCCTTTGAAAAATTCTGGGACTATAAGAATGAAGTGGAAAAACAAACAGGCAAGAGTATCAAGACACTGAGATCTGATCGACGTGGTGAATACTTAAATTGCTGAGTTCCTAGATTGCATAAAAGGGAATGGAATTCTCTCTGAGCTTACTCCTCCATACACAGCACAACACAACGGTGCATAAGAAAGGCAGAACAGAACCCTATTAGATATTGTTCGTTTCATGATGAGTAACGCTGAGTTGCCGCGATCCTTATGAAGTTATTCATTAGAATAAGCTACATATCTTTTGAATAAGGTTCCTACCAAGAATGTGCCTACCACACCATATCAGATGTGGAGTGGGAAGAAACCCTATCTTCAGTATCTGAAGATATAGGGATGTCCAGCTTTTGTTGAAAAGCAGAATACGGACAAGCTCGAGGCACGCTCAGTACTGTGTAAGTTTGTGGGATACCCAAAGAACTCCAGGGAGTATCTTTCCTATTACGCAGAGGAACAAAAGGTTTTTGATCGTCGTCATGGCCATTTTTTTGGAAAATCAATTTCTTGTAAAAGGAAATAATGGGACCGCAATAGAACTGGAAGAAATTCCAGAACAACAAACTATTACTAAAAGTATGGTAGAACCAGAGGTTTCAAAAGAACCGGACATCCCTATGCCAATCCGCAGGACTGGTAGGCTGTCACGACCCGAAAAGTACGGAACATGACCGACACTTAAACTACGAAACATCTCGAGGCGTACGTAATCAAAGTAAGCCAAAACCCAGAAATCCCAAACCAAGTAAAGCAGTAGAGTAAAGGAAAACCAATTTTTAAAGCAAGAAGTTTAACAACATAAGCCGAAATATGCATTTTTAAAATGTCAAGTCTTTTCTGAAAATTTCGGCAGAGTTTCCTTTGTAAAAACTGACCCCAAATGGGTACAAACCTGATAAAGCATATATAATGAATAAAGGCATCCCCAAGCGGGAGCTAGCTCTTCGCCAACCGGCGGACAAAACCATACAATGCAATATAATATACAACGCCGAAAGGCGAGGATCAAACTCAGGATAAAAATCCAACATCACCAAGAAAGCCAGAGGAAAACGATAATAATACAGCGCGCGACTCTAAGGTGGAAAGAATATACACTGGTCATTTATCTCTATAAATACAAGTATGGTTGATGGAGTTCTACTAGATACAACTAAAATAACAAATATACAATGGTGGTCCTGATGAAAAAGATCCCACCTACCAAAGCAATCACCCGGAAGGAACAGTGTGCTAGCAAAGCCGCAACAAAAGCTGTACGACAAAACTTGCAAGGAACTGTGGCACAACGGTGGTGAGTTGCCAACTCGTAAGTAGAAAACATCTACGAGTAGAAATCGCATGTATGACGCTATCCTAGGTCATAACAAGTAATATTCTCAAATAAATATCCTAGTCCATCTATGTATAAGTGTAATACTACATGCTCGTGTCAGTACCTCAGATAGCAACATATCAGATATATGATGCATGAATGCATTACAAATGGAACAGAATACATCATGAATGAGACAACTGTTTTCTTTATTTTAATGAAATTTCTTTATGTATATAAATCGCGTATCATCAACGAAATCGACAGATAAAACAGTGTCCAGCATCGACACAAAACATAAATCTCAGTATCTCAATACCTCAGGCTCCGGCTATCCGGACTGACCTGTATCATCAAATCTCAATATCTCAGTGTCTCAAGTCTCAATATCTCAATACCTCAGGCTCCGTCAGTCCGGATTGACCCGTATCATCAATCACACGACCACGAACGGTATCCTACGGATATCCGCCTTGCCAGGTAAAATCATCGGTAGGCAGTCTGCCTCTGCCGGGCTCATCGTCTACAACTCGAGCTTCTTGCCCCGGGGTACCTTACCGGGCCCACCATGTACCCGAGACGGTTCATCCAACTCCTCGAATCGGGTCTCAAAAACATCTCAGAGCTGAGAAAACACCATGGTGGACAATACTCAACATATCAAGGAAAACCGCATTTTTTCTCTTTAAAATAATTCATCAGTTTACAAAACTTTTATATGCGGTTTCCAAATCCAGAAAATATCATGAAGAATCCGATGTCATCAAGTCACCATGTCAATAACAATGAAAACGGGCATAAATCTCAATAATACTGCATAACCAATGAATATACGGATGCATCTGATATCATGCAATAATTAAACTAGCATATGAAAGCTATAACATGTAGCAACTATCAACTAGCAAGCTATGTCAATGAATAGTATTTTCTAAAGTGTACGTGACATGGCAATTACCGATGATGATGTATGTGAGCCGGCAAGAAGGTGTACGTGGAACATACGCATTATCGGTAATGGTGCTGGTGTCCTGACAGCAGGGTTTCATGATAATTACAGAGAACATATGTACAAGCATGCAATGCGACGAACAACATCATGAATATACAGAAAGTGATGTAGTAACAACAACACTGAAAAATATACCTACCCAATATACGAGTCATACAGTTGGTATTTAAAATACTCACGATTCTCCACTTTTGAAAAAGAGTATGACTCGAGCCCAGTCAAAAGGGTAAGGGAATCCACCTAAGTCTGAGTCGATCTATATATATATCTAGTAGTCGGTGATCTCGCCTCAACAGTTTCCCGTACGATACAATAAATAATATAACATCCTCGAGTCAAAAGTGAGGATCTATCCTCATAACCATATCTCGTACGGTAAATCTATCGTACGACATCCCAAATCTGGGTACGGATCAAATATCACATTTATCTCATTATTCATCTAGCATACACATCATCACATATCGTGAGCAGGGGTACTGATCTAAGTCTAGTACACTACTAATATCATCAACAATATCATGATCTGGCTACTGATCTAAAGTCTCCTACCATCCGATCTCATCCACACATATTATCATGTAGAAGCATACCTCGCCCAAGCGATCCATTATAAATATCATAACTTATCTCATCTCATATCCCGATCATATGTCAACTATCATATATATATCATCATCTACATGGTATCGTCGTCCAACGACCCGCTATAACATCATAACATATCTCGGTCACATATTAAATAACTCACGGCATCATGCCCAATCATATCGATTCATTCCCAAGTATCATATAACATACTCATCATCCAAGCATAAGAATACCAATATATATATCCCCAATACGCACAAGGAAGTAAATGTATGCGAGTATGTGTATGTGCATGTATACAAATCTTTATTCTAGGGTTTCGTGACTAAGAAATCCACTAAAGTCCTTTCTTCAATTCTCGCTAACACTAGAACCATGATCTCCTAAAGCTCTTCTTGCTAAGTGTTCATACCTCTCAACAACATATAAAAGTATATATCTATATTTCATCACATCAATTCTCACAACTTTGCGGGGGTGCTATACGCCATCCACTCGACTTTCCCCGTAGATATAAATCTACGCACCTGATCTTCGCTTGCCGATGCCGATGACGCCATGCGCTTGCTTGTTGTCTCGAAGTCCTTGTGGGGGTACCTACACATCATAACGTATCGTATCGCATTAAAAACCAAATCCAAACTAAAACGACACACTAAAAGCCTATAGGTTAGAACCTACGGACTACGCCTTTCAAACCATCCAACAACCCTCGATATCGTCGTACAAACGTCAAGTGATCGAGGTAAAACGCAAATACTAAAATCCAGCATCCAAAATACGAAAAATATAAACCCGAATCAAAACAACAACTCATGAATTTAGTCCCAGATTTTACCCTAGGCCAAAATAGCCAATTCTGCATATGTCAAGGGTCTAGTTTACTGGAGATAAGGCCACAGAACAAAAACGAGTCGATTTCCCACTGCTCTGGCCGAAAATTGTTGGATGTAGTGCCGTCAAAGTCAATTATTGGATCGCAGGTACATGATTGCAATGATTGAGGGAGGACCTATACCGGTAGAACAGTCTTACTCGAGATGATAATATGTTATCTGGTTTGCCTTTATCATCTTGTACAGCTTTAGGTGACATGATCACTATTACACGTTGATAGAGCCCTTAGGATTCTTGCTTGACTACCAGCAGTATGACGGCGATCATATACGTGAGAGTTGGGTAGTCCATAAGCACATCCTTAAAAGTGGTCCCTAGTCGTGGGAGTTTCGAGACAGGGCATCGATACTCCGGAGTAGACTAGTGTATATAGTCGAGAATCCGACAAGGAGCGGTGGCCGGTCTCACAAGCCATAGGTGTCAGTTGGTTCACCTAAGATGTATACATGTGCTCATTGGGTTATGAGTGCACCGGAAAGGACTCATTGGGAACCTGCTAGTTGGTATTATACCTAGCGTCAGATAGCAGTTCCCTTGTGACATGTGTACAAGTTAGTTCATCGACCTGAGGTCGTCATTTGTCTCATGTGAGTTCCCATTGTGCTTAGATTACTACCCTACCACGGCTCAAAGGAGTCGTGCAAACAGGTTTTAGTTGGGTACAGTCTCGAGCCACATAGAGGCAGTGAGCGGATCGGCAGGGGATTCGTCTCTCCCGGTATTGGGGGTGAGATCGCGCTGTGTCTAGGAGAGCCATTACACCAAGTCCTTGGCCAAGGCAGGTGAGAATTACTGGTAGGTATTCCAGTAGTTTCTCAGGGTGTTCAGGGCTACCCCCGACACGACTTATACTGCTTTTGGGGATCTGACGTTACCAGCCCCCTAGGCCTGATATGCGATGCTCATAGACGAACGGACCGGACTGTACGGATATTGCCACTGATAAGCTCAGTAGGGTTCCAGGATGAGTTCGCTCATCGGCTTCCTTATCGGTCAATATATGGGCAGCCGTTATGTACAGCTAGTACCACTGACGGCTTGTGGTTAAACCCACTGCCAGTGTATTGACGAGTCTTTAGAGTCCCCTACAGATAGCTTCCCAATTTCGGGAGAAACGTTGTAGAGGCCGTATGGTTTTATAGCAGGGTTCGAACATGCACGTGCACTTATGCACGTGTCATGATTCGGACAGATAATACTGGTGGGCTTTGGTTTAAGCCGGATCCAAGTATTATATTGTGTTGGAATACTTTCGTCTCGTGGTATTCGTATTCGGTCGGAATACGGATATATGTATGTATATACAGGTGAGGGGTATTCTCGTAATCCGTTACGAGATTATTTTAGAAGATGCATTTCTTTTGGTTGAACATTTTAGTTTAAATGTTTAAATGGTTTTCGAAAGTGTGACTCACATTGGATGACACATTTATTCTAGAATGTTCACTAATGACTCATGTAATGAGTCATCTAGTGAGTCATTAAAGAATAGAGAGTTTGTGTGGGATATTCTCAGGGTGTTTTAAATAACAAAACCTCATTATATCTTCTCACTTAAAAAATAGGGCAGCCATCACAAGTTTTGTGCTTGGTTTTCTTTTGCTCACTTGCTTCATTTCTTGAGCTCACACTCTCCAAACCTTAGCATCTTCTTCAACCTCCACTCTTACCCTCTCATGTGATGAGAACCAAAGAGTGTATTGAGACAAAGTATTCACACTTCTCTCTACTTCATCTTGGACATGTCGGCTAGCAAACTTCGTGTTCGAGTTGCTTCGGTTCGAAACGGGAGCCCGTATAAAGAATCGATGACATGGTGCTACCTCAACGAGCGAGATTGGAGAGCGGACTTCGTCGGCGCAGCAGCGGGAGTTTGGTGGGGAGATTGAAGACCGAAGGACACGGATCGATCGGTATAATCTTGTCAAACTCTTTTACGGTTTCTAGTTTACGGTTAATGGTACGATCCGGGTTTTAAGTTTGTGTTAGCGCTAGTATCAAAAGTTTTTGTTCCGCAATTGGCATCGGATTGACGGCCGGGGCACAGGCGTAGACTTACATGGTATCAGAGCCAAACTATTAACCGTTAACTAGTTGGTTTAGACAATGTTAAAGTATCGAAACCGAAACAAAACCCAAACAATGCCAATGAATCAACAGTTTCTGTTGTTATTCAAAAGTTCCAGAAAAATTATTTAAACATGTGCAGAAGACTATTCTAGATGACACAAGAACACACCCCAAACACGAACCTCCCTCGCCAGATTTTGGCCGATCCCCAAGTGGTTTTTTCCGGCGTCGCCTGTTTTGTGAAGGGCTATGGGATTTGTGTTTTGGGTGTGGTTTGGTCTCTGGGGAGTTGGTTCAGTGGTATTGTTTATTTGGACCAGTTTGGATATGGTTTTATCTGGTTGTTTGGGCTATTAGGGGGTTATTCCGGAGTCGATAATATCTAACATCGTATAAAGGTTTGCAGTGCATTACATTACTATCTGTGACCGTGAATGTCATTAGAGCGGTAAAACTTGTCTAATTGCTATAGTCATTTTAGACGGGTTTTGCGAACGTGACATTCGCGTTGATATTCTGTGTTGTGCTGTGATGTTGTGGATTTGTCGTGGTGGATAGCTTGCGTGTAATGGTAGTGCAGTTTGGATATATTTGTACATTTGATATTGCGGGGCAAGCGTCCAACATGTGGACTGTCGTCGTTGCCTGTTTGTATATTATTCTTTTGGGGCACGACCGGGTAGAGGTCGATGTACCCGTTGTACATATTTTCATTTCTATACTAGGTTTACCCCGCGACGGAGTACACGGATAGCCGTGTTCTGGAGGGCAACGGGTCTGCATCTCATGGATTTGAGAGGTAGGGGGACTCACTCTAGAATTGGCAGGCTATTCGCCACACTCGTAAGGGGTACAGGTTGACCCAAGGAGGAGTGCCCTAGTTACCGGATTCTGTGAAGTGCTGGGTGGTCCATTCACTTTGTTGTAGGGGGCTGCCTCGCTTCAGGTTTTTGCGGGTAACTAGACGCACTCGTAGGGGTCTAAGTTTCATTGCACAGGCTATCCACACAACCAGGGGAACGTCAGGTTTCAGTAGCGGCTCTGTGAAACCCGGGGCTCCCAGATTATCTGTATTGTTCTGTGATGCTTATTACTTTTCTGTAATGTTGAATTTATCATGCCTGGAGCGATTATTGTATATTGATATATATACTAGTAGATGTTGTATATGTTTTACACCCGCGCTAGTCCAGTCCCCGCTCTGTCGTTAGTTAAGTAACCTAATGGGTGATGACGGGACCTAGTGACGAATGCAGATGGCATATACGTACATTTTATTTTCGTTCTTTCCTGGTGTGATTAATTGATAGGACTGCGTTGATTTTGATCAATGCAAGGAAAATAAACCTGCTTGACATTGTTGGAACAGTTTTCAAAAAGTGTTATTACAAGGACGTTTTCTTTTGTTTTGCACAGTGGTATTCAGTTGGAATATCCTGCACCTCATTCGACGAGGCAAGGGCCGAGATCCCTTCACCGGGAGTGACCCCTTAGGCAGAAGTTTGCGTCAGGGTAATAACTTCACTATAATCGATTACTTGTTTCTTTGCATCGTGGTATTTAGTTGGAATATCCTGTACCTCATTCCACGAGGAAAGAGCCGATATCTCTTCACCGGGAGTGACCTCTTTAGCAAAGGTTTTTGCCACTATATTTTTGTAAAAAGCTATCAGGTTCCTTCAGCGATATCAAGTTCATTACGTTAATGGGTTTTCGCCAAAAACCAGCCGTAGCCCTCCGTCATTTCAGTTGGGTATTCAGTAGTATTCAAGCTATGTATTTTGACCAACGCCAAGGCATAGTGTTTGGTAGCTGCTGGGTATTCATCTGTTGCATAGATAGATGAGTTAGTTTGGGACAGTCGTTCTGCCATTTGGCCAACGTCAGGGGTATGTACGGGTGAGTTCAAATTAACAAGATAATGATGGGCAGAACTTGACATGTGACTTATAACATTTCGGCCAACGTCAAGGTCATAAGAGCATGGGGAAAAAATCCACATCGGGAGTTTCTAAAGAAACTGAAACTTGCCAGGCATGTGCATACCTTCTGGAGTATGATAACGTGAGTGGATTCCTTCACGTTATCATGCGATGATAGTTGGATCCCGATTCCCACTGACGAGTTGGTTTACTATTCGGATGATCCCGACTAATTCTTCTTTCAGGTTTGGAGGAGAATTTGACGATACAGTGGGAGGTTTCCTGATTATATAAAGTGATAACCATTCTGATCTAGGTTAGAGTGCACGCAGAGTGTTTCTTTTCTCTCTCTCTTTGGCAGCGACCATTGACCAACCCTCGACTATGACTCAGTGACCATGTTGACCGAACCTTCTTAAAATACTGGCTTTTGGATTGTCTGAGTTGCATATATCATTGCCGCTCCTTCTTTTACCCTTTGCATTTCTCCAGAACACCTCGTATCACTACGAACATCCATTTCCATTGGATAAATCCATCGTATGGTTATATACGAACTCGAAGGAACTTGTTCCAGATTCGAGGATGGATTCAAGTTCAGGAGAAATAGAATAAGGTATTATTCAGTTGTCTTTTATCATCACTTTCTCTCAGGTTGCAAGTACTCCTTGGTTTAGGAGACGGTACACCTATTATTCTTATTGGATAGTCTTCTTCCAAACCATAGGCAGGTGACGAAAGGTAGGGAATGAAAAAAACCAATTAGCATAAGTAGGGTGTACAGAAGTTAATAAGTAAAGACAAAATAAAGGGATTAGAAAGAGGGCAAAGTTAATTGCGACTGCTATCATTCAGGACCAAACTGCGTATTTCATCGCTACTCCTACTTCACCTTTGCTTTTCTCCAGAACACCCCGTATTACTACGGACATCCACTTCCATTGGATAAATCCATCGTATGGTTATATACGAACTCGAAGGAACTTGTTCCAGATTCGAGGATGGATTCAAGTTCGGGAGAAATAGAATAAGGTTATTCAGGTTTTCTTTTATCATCACTTTCTCTCAGGTTGCGAGTAATCCTTGGTTTAGGAGTATACACCTATTACGCTTATTGGATAGTCTTCTTCCAAACCATAGGCTGGTGCCGAACGGTAGGGAAGGAAGAAAACCATTAAGCCTAACGATGGTGTACAGAAGGTAATGACTAAAGACAAATAAAGGGATTTAGAGAGATGACAACGAAATATACGGTTATAGTCATGAATCTGGATTATGGAAGAGGCATTACTATGAATACCCGGATACCCCTTCGAAACATTTTCATGTTTTAGTTTCACTGAGCATTGTTAATTGAAAATTGATTTCCCAATTAGACACTTGCTCCAGGGTATGTATTTACCAGGTTTCATTCTCATATCTGTATAGTTTTACAGATGATGAGTAGGAGTAAATTATTGGGAATTAGGTGATCATCCTTATTATATCGGAATTCGTTGTAATTGGTGATATTTGAGGAAATCGCCTGGGTTTTTTGCCTGACGGGAAGTATTTGGTTTTGAATATCCGTTGTTATGCACCAATTTTAAATTGATATATCTGTATGTTTATTTTCATAAAGTGAGATATAAATTTTGAAATTATGTCTGTGACATTTACCTATATGAGTTGACGATTGGGTAAGGAGCATTGAACAGCGGAGTGGTTCTTAACCATAAGTACAGTTTTCAACCTACGATGCACAGGTTTTGAGTTATTCAACTCAGCGGACTTATACAGAGTATTGTATGTTGTCCGGTGTACATTAGGAAAAAGGGGTTGGTCCTCGTACTATGTTCTGTTTACTTGTGACTTCTCAAGTTTTAGACATGTGTTTCGTAGAAATACAAGGTCTATTTTGAGAAGTTATAGATAAAAGAATAAAGTAGAGAACCAGGTGTCGCAAGTATCGTGATTCTTCAAGGAGATCGAAGATATAGATACTTGTGATTAGTATTCAGTTGATAGTAATGGTTTTGAGAAACTTGTTTCTCTTTCAGGTTACTCATAATTGGATGAACTCCTAAGTTGAGTAATGCTGATCAGCCTCTCTCCATTTTGTTGACATGCACTGGAGACAGCTGCATGATTTGAATCTGGTTCTAATTAAATCAGTGCCAAAGTTTATATATTGGATATAGAATGGTTCATATCTTAACGATGTTAAGGTACGGGGAGTTGTCCGGCTTATGCTTAAAACCAGACTCTGGATAACTCAAGGCACGTTTCTGTAATGGCAGTTTGTGGGTTGACCCGGGCTATGACGAGGGTTGATTTTCTACCATTTGGAAGATCAATAGTGATATTGTTCTTGACTCGCCATAGTTTTAGTAAAATGGATTTTTTCAGAAAACAGTAGTGGGAGTATGGTAGAACTAGAAGTGATTCCAGAACCGCAAACGATTATAGAAAATTTAATAGAACCTAAAGATTCAATCAGGTTTGACATTCCATTAGCCACTCCGCAGATATGGTGGGTAACCTCAGACACCCGAGAGGTACTCCAGTAGCCTCAAAGACGGTGACAGGGAGGTTCTTGTTTACCAAGACTTGCCACTACTGCTGTTCCAGACTATGAGTCCCGGCATAAGGATGAGTATAGCGTCGTTCTAAACTATCTTTAGAAGTGCATGTGTATATGACTCTGCCAGAGAGTTGTTGTGGTCAGTGGAAGCGGCGGAAGCATAGTTGTAACGTTTTGAAAAATCGTTTCGGTGAAATTTCGAAAAAACGGTAAAATAAAGGGGTTTTCTGTAAAATGTCAAAATACAAATATCTTATTATAAAAATTAAATATACATATTCTAGCTATATAATTGCTAGTATTTGGTGTTTATTGACCCACTGGTGAAATTTCAAATTTTCTGAAAAATTTTCCGAAATTAATTATTTTAATATTATTTTAAGCCGTCACTAATATATTTAATTAGGGAAAATTACAAATTGGAATGAGTTGAAACAAATTTTTGCATCATAAAACATTGAATAAAATTTTATCATGTGATTTTTGAAATGAAATCGTTTGCCAAAACGGTTTAGAAAATATCGAAGAAAAATGCTTTTTCGGTGAAATTAGTGTTAATGGGAATTGGGGCAATACATTTATCTTTTTCCCTCACCCCACACACACACCCACACTCACACACACCCATATTCAGCAGCCCTCTCCAAGTTTTCCCCCCACTTCTTGATAGAAGAAAAGAAATCAAGAAAAAAGAAAACAAAGGAAATAAGAAAATAGTAAAAAGAGAGCATTTTGGGAGGCTAGATTTCTTGTGAGATCAATAAAATTATGGAGGTATAATTTTAACCTTATAGTTAAATTGTGATTATTGCTTATGTTAGCTTAATTAAGTGTTTAATTAGGTGTTAACTTGGTTTACCCTTCAAGTTGAAATTGTAAGGAATTGGGTTTGGATCAAGATAAGGGTTTTGATAAATTGTTCATGCTTTAATTGTGTAGTTGAACCTCTTAAGGTTTGGAAAACCTAATCTTGTTGCTATTATGTAAATTGTTGCATTTAATTTGTCCAAATCAAGTTTTTAAGCAAACTAGGTTTTTGGAATTTGATTAAATAATTGAGACAAAAATCTAATTAGGGTATTCATGGCATTATTAACATTTTAAAGTGTAGTTTAATACTTTAGTTCATAAAAATCCAAGCTAGATTGTAGTTTGTGCATTTTTGCTATAAATTTGTTAAAATTTGGGTATTTTGTAAACTAGAATTTTAGGGTTTTTGGAATTTAACGAGATTAAATTATGGGAATTGTTTTTATGACTTATGTAAGATATTTAGTGAATATTGTGGCCGTTAGATTCGTTTATACATCGAGTTTTGTACTAAAACGGTGATTTGTGCTTGCTAGATTTTCGGAAAAATGACTTTTAAGTGAAATTGGGGTTTTTGTGAATTTTAAGCTATTTTATATTATAATTAGTGCTTGTAATTGTACAAATGAGTGTGTTGGGAGTTTTCTCGATGGTTTGGTGTTTGTACGCCGACGTCGAGGGTTTTTGGGTCGATTTGTGAAAGCAACCATAGGTTTGACCTATGTGGGATTCGTGCGTCGTTTTGGTCATGAGTCGGATTTTAATGCGATATGGTGCGTTATGATATGTAGGTACCCCATGTGGACTTCGAGACGACAAGCAAGCGCGTGGCGACGTCGGCACCGGCGAGAGAGGACCAGCTGAGTAGATTTATATCTACGGGGAGAAGTCGGGTGGATGGCGTATAGCACCCCCGCAGTTCGTGGTGATGTATACGAACACGTATACACACATATATATATATTGTTTATATATTGTTGAGTTTATTGATGATAAATATGGATGGTTTAGTATCGCGAAACCCTAGAGTAGTGGTCACACCATACATGCACACACACACCCATACTTGCATACATTCTTCTTCCATTTGTGTTTACGGGAATATATATAGTTATGTGTTCATATAGGTATGGGACTATGTGTTCACATACGGATTTGAGAATGATACTTGGGATTGAGATGAGTCGATGAGATTTGTGTTGAGGTTGTGATATCGGTGATATGGCCGGATTCGTACTTGAGGTACGTCCTGGTGTTATAGCGGATCTTGGGGCGACGATACGGGTGAATAGTGTTATAAATAAAATGGTCGACATGTGATCGTGATATGAGACATGATATGCTAGGATATTGATATTAGGCCGTATCGGGCGATGTATACCCCTTGATGATGATATGTGCTGACGATATCGGTTTGTACGAGATTGTCGATCAGTGGTCAGATCATGAGTATATTGAGGATATCAGTATTGTACTAGACGTAGATCAGTACCCCGATCATGATATTTGATAAAGAGGATACTAGGTGAATAGTATGATGAATGTGATATTGACCCGTACCCCGATTTGGGATGCCGTACGGCGGATTTACGTACGAGCTATATATTGATGATTGATCCGCACTCTTGACTTGGGATGTATGATTATAGATACGGTATCGGATATGATATTATTGAGGCGGGATCACCGACTATACATATACAGGTATGTATATCTATCGACTCAGATGATAGGCGGTTTCCTTACCTGTAGTTCAGCTTGTTAGTTCAGCCGTATAGTTTAGTGTAGTTTTTAGATTAGATTAGACTCCTACCTATTTCAAAACTAGCGGATCGTGGGTATTTTAAAAGACAGGTCAAGGGATCTACGGATATTTCAAAAGACGTATCCTTTCTTAAAACTACCGTAGCCCTATTTTCAAAACCCCACGATTCGTGTTATTTCAAATGGCACCATTGTTTAGTATTTAGCTCCCGCTCATTTTGGTTGCTCGCTCCGCATCGCATACTTACATTGTTATTTTATATTGCATTGTTGACATTATGCTGTTAGGACACCAGCACCATTACCGATGATGCGTATGTACCACATACACTTACTTGCCGGCTCACACACATCTTCATCGGTAATTGCCATATCACGAACACTTTAGAAAATACTATTTCATTTGACATAGGTTGTTAGCTAATAGTTTAGACATGATATTAGTGTACTTGCCTTATATGCTAGTTAGACATTGTAGTTATTGCCTACTACTTCATGCATGTTATTATTCACTGTTGTGTCGCATTCATCGATTGTCATGCCTATATTCACTGTTTACATGCTATTGATGACTTGGATTCGGATTTCATGAGATTTCTTGGATTTGGAGGAAAACCGCAAAAACATAAATAAACCTTTTCTCTCTTTTAAAATAAAAAGTGCGGTTTTCCCATGATGTATGAGTCGTCCACCATGAGTTTGCTGATGGATTTCGAGACCCGATTCGAGGAGTGGAGGAACCGTTTCGGGTACATGGTGGGCCCGGTGCGGTACCCTGGGGCAAGAGGATCGTGTTGTTGACGTTGAGCCTGGCAGGGGAGCACTACCGACCGGTGATATTACCCGACGCGTCGGATATCCGGAGGATACCGTCGTGGTCTTGAGATGGATGGTAGGGGCCGGTCTGGACTGACGGCGCCCTAGATATTGTGATAGAGACATTGAGATTTCGAGATATTGAGGTACATAGACTGTGATACAGAGATATCGAGGTATTGGGATTACGTTTTGTGCCGATGCTAGGCACTGTTTTATGCTGATTTCATTATGATACCTCATTTTAAAAATACAAAGGAAATCTCACTAAATTATGAAAACAGTTTCTTCATTTACATGTATTCTGTTTTCATGCATTCATACCTCATTCATATGATATATTGCTACCTGAGGCACTGACACGGGCATATGGAATTACACTTGGGTTAGATTTTTGCCCTAACCATTGTTATGGGTTGCTGGTTATATATTTAAGGATATATTATGATCATTGACCTAGGTTGCGTTATTTATACGATTTCTTTCCGTAGATGTTTTTCTATTCACGAGTTGGCAACTCACCCCCGTTGTGCCCCAGTTTCTTGCAGGTTTGCCGTACAGGTTTCATTACGGCTTTGCGGGCATAGTTTCCTTTGGGTGATTTGCTAGTAGGTGGGTTTACTTGTATCGTACCCCCATTATATATCTTGTATATCATTATTCTGTTGTATCTAGAAATTCCATCAACCAAACATGTATTTATTTTTGAGATAGAGACCAGTGATGTTATTCTTTCGACCTTAGAGTCGCGCGTTGTATTTCTGTGGTTTTCTTGTGGTTTTGAGTTTCCTTTTGAATTTTGATCCTCGCCATTGGCGTTGTATATTATATTGCTTGTGTGGTTGTGGCCGTCGATTGACGAAGAGCTAGCTCCCGCTTGGGGATGCCTTTTTATTGATTTCGTATAGTATTCATGTTGTATCCTATTTGGGGGCCAGTATTTACAAAGGAGACTCTGCCGAAATTTTCAGGAAATATTTGATGTTTTTTTTTAAAAAAAAACCGCATAATTCGGTTTATGCTATTAAAACTACTTGATTTAAATTGGTTTTCCTTCACTCTACTACTTTTCTTGGTTTGGATTTCTGGGTTTTCGGTTTACTTAGATTACGTACGCCTCGAGACGTTCGTAGTTTAAGTGCCGGTCATGTTCTGTACTTTCGGGACGTGACAAAGTTGGTATCAGAGCGTTAGGTTTTACCTTCGAAGCGTAGGATGACCCTTGGTTGATGGAATAGGTGACTAAAGTAAAGTGACGTACCGTAGGTATGTTCCGCGGCATATTTACGATACGCTACTCCACTTAAGAAGCCTTAGGATGTACATTTCTTTGCTCAGTATTATATTCATTCCGATCTAGCCTCATCAGTACCAGTTATGGTTTTGCTGCCACGATTACGGGTATGGAGAGCTACGGCTAGCGTTGCGGTCAGCACGAGCTCGTCACGAACGAGGACTGACCAGGGCGAAATTCCGGCGACACACGATTGCGGAGATGTGTCTTTTTACTGTGTTTCCGCACCACGAGCATTTGGCGGATCGCCTTTATGAGGTTACTCGGATGTGCTGATCGACACTAGAGGATTGAGCCAATGATAGAGGCCAGCCAGATTTTGATGACCGTTGGTGTATTGCTTACTCATGATGATTGAGGCACTGTTCAGCGTGCAGACGAGTGAGCCAGTTGTTGCTGCGAGCGACGAGATATCGCCCCATATGTTGGAGCTATTGCAGTACGAGTTGTACTAAGAGATGATAGAAGGCCGCTAGTCACTAAGGATGAATGACTAGGACATGTGATTCGTTCGCTACCCCGATGCGAGGTCATCAGATAGATTGATTCCAGCTAGAGACGACTTCACACGGAGACGTTGAGAGTCGACAGAGGCGATCTAATGTAAGCAACCTATTCTTCCAAGTTTAAAGTATTCGGAAAGACAGGCATGCAATTCTATGGACCCTCTAGAAGAATGAAACCCTAACTCGACTTAATGACCGTGTGAAAGCCTTTGAACCTTAGGATTTGCGGCAGTTCCGCGGCGCCATTAGTGAGGCTTGGGTTTGCCCTTCTACGGCTGGACCACCGATGCTGTGGTATGTACTCGATACTATTAAACTGTGCCCAAGATGTTGAGCTCTTGGGGGATTATGAGGTTTTGACGACTCGATCGGATGGCTCGACTTAATTCAGATGCTAGGTGGTGAGATGCATTTCTTGGGAGACTCCCGATACGAGGATAGCCGTTGGAGCTCAGTCCATGCAGCCGCGACGAGACGAGTCCAAAGAAGACGACATTAGAGAAAAGTGAAGTAAGAGGTTCGTACCAGATCTAGATGAGATGACGTTCCACTCTGCCGACATCAGAGATGCGATGCGCATGCCGAGGCATGGTACTTGGATTTACCTTCCAGAAGGAGTCGCGATGAGTATGCAGTCGTTCCAGAGCAAGATGCAGATATAGGAAAGGACGATGACTTCCGGATAGTTGGCAGAGACGAGACATGGAAGAGACCGTGAGCAGGATTCCTTCCAGGACACTGTTGCCATAATACTTGCACCCAGGATCAGATATGTCACGTACATTCAGAGAGCCAGAGGCCGACGCCAGTGATATGCTGTCTTACGAGTGGTCGCGATGATTGACCGAGAGATGACCAGAGAAGTGCTAGAACGGGATCATCCCCGTTAGCACACCAGACAGGGCCGATGAGCCGATGGACTGAGAGATTGGTAATTCACAGTGAAGACCTTGACCCAGGAGTGGTCATTGTTACGCACACCAGCAGGCCAGAGTTCATGATCATCGACGAGACGTCCCACTAGTGACCGCGACAGTTGGCCCGAGATTCTTAGAGGATGCGCTTGAGCGGTACTATTCCGCCATTATTGATTTCGATGTTTTGGGTGATTTATTCGCATGATTTGATTTTGATGATTGAGGATTTACGATCTTTGCACAGTGTTGCACTTGATATCGTTTTCGTGCTTTGGTTTCACATGTTTGTGATTTTACGGTTTTAAACATTTGAGTTAATTTTGTGGGTATGCACGCACACGATTTGGTTCCTGCACTCTGTATAGTATATATATGCTTGCAGTGCAGTGATACGCTTTTTGTGCACTTAGATGCACTGGACTTCGATTTCGATTGTGATACTCGATATTTGTTTTGTGCACTTTGTGCACCTGATTTGATTTTGCGCATGTTCGGCGCTTGATATTGGATTTCATGATTTCGTGCATGATGGATGCCCCTGGTTTTGGGTTTTCGCGCATGTTGAGCGCATGTCTTGAGATGCGATTTTGGTGCACACCAGATGCACTAAATCGAGATTTTTTCGTGCATGTCAGATGCACCTGATTTTGCTGTCAGGCACACACGTTGGCTACGACAGATGCTTTGTGCACACTCGAGGCACTTAGATCTTGTTTCTGTGCACTTGTATGGCACGTATATGGATTTTGATTGTCGTGCGCACCAGACGCACGTAGTATTTATGCGCGTATTTTGGGATTGATTTCTTATAGAGCAGTACGTTTTTTTTATGATAATTGCGATGTGTTTTCGTACTAAGCAGGACTAGTCAGAGGACAGTACCTGAATATATTTTGCATGCATTGATAGCTATTGAAGGGAATTCCAAAAAGCGAGCTATAGTCTCAGTATTTACCTACGTGTCTGATATGACGCGAAACGTTTAAAACAAGGAAAACCCTTCTAAATTGTTTCCCAAAACGGCGGAAAGTACATTTCAAACAAAGGTATATATGTATATAGTTATTTTCTTATGATAGACGTCCGCCACTGTGCAGTGTTATGTGCATTGCACAGCAACTTAAAGGATTTGGAATGCATTTCCTCCTGATATTTGCATGTATAGTTCCGATTTATAGCATATCGGTCTTGCTTGAGATTTGACATTGATTTCTTCCCCATGACTCCGATGATTGCGGGATGCTTGACGGAGTTTTGATTTTCAGTTTTATGCTCATTTTTCATGCGCATGCGTTGCGCTACGATTTGTTTTATGTATTTACGATTTCGGAGCCCCGACGACTTGATGGTTTTGCTTAGATGTTTTAGTATTTGGGGGGAGTTTTAATTTAAATTCGGGGACCGAATTTCTTTAAGGAGGGAAGATTGTAACGTTTTGAAAAATCGTTTCGGTGAAATTTCGAAAAAACGGTAAAATAAGGGGGTTTTCTGTAAAAAGTCAAAATACAAATATCTTATTATAAAAATTAAATATACATATTCTAGCTATGTAATTGCTAGTATTTGGTGTTTATTGACCCACTGGTGAAATTTCAAATTTTCTGAAAATTTTTCCGAAATTAATTATTTTAATATTATTTTAAGCCGTCACTAATATATTTAATTAGGGAAAATTACAAATTGGAATGAGTTGAAACAAATTTTGTGCATCATAAAACATTAAATAAAATTTTATCATGTGATTTTTGAAATGAAATCGTTTGCCAAAACGGTTTAGAAAATATCGAAGAAAAAGGCTTTTTTCGGTGAAATTAGTGTTAATGGGAATTGGGGTAATACATTTATCTTTTTTCCTCACCCCACACACACACCCACACTCACACACACCCATATTCAGCAGCCCTCTCCAAGTTTCCCCCCCACTTCTTGATAGAAGAAAAGAAATCAAGAAAAAAGAAAACAAAGGAAATAAGAAAATAGTAAAAAGAGAGCATTTTGGGAGGCTAGATTTCTTGTGAGATCAATAAAATTATGGAGGTATAATTTTAACCTTATAGTTAAATTGTGATTATTGCTTATGTTAGCTTAATTAAGTGTTTAATTAGGTGTTAACTTGGTTTACCCTTCAATTTGAAATTGTAAGGAATTGGGTTTGGATCAAGATAAGGGTTTTGATAAATTGTTCATGCTTTAATTGTGTAGTTGAACCTCTTAAGGTTTGGAAAACCTAATCTTGTTGCTATTATGTAAATTGTTGCATTTAATTTGTCCAGATCAAGTTTTTAAGCAAACTAGGTTTTTGGAATTTGATTAAATAATGGAGACAAAAATCTAATTAGGGTATTCATGGCATTATTAACATTTTAAAGTGTAGTTTAATACTTTAGTTCATGAAAATCCAAACTAGATTGTAGTTTGTGCATTTTTGCTATAAATTTGTTAAAATTTGGGTATTTTGTAAACTAGAATTTTAGGGTTTTTGGAATTTAACGAGATTAAATTATGAGAATTGTTTTTATGACTTATGTAAGATATTTAGTGAATATTGTGGCCGCTAGATTCGTTTATACATCGAGTTTTTTACTAAAACGGTGATTTGTGATTGCTAGATTTTCGGAAAAATGACTTTTAAGTGAAATTGGGGTTTTTGTGAATTTTAAGCTATTTTATATTATAATTAGTGCTTGTAATTGTACAAATGAGTGTGTTGGGAGTTTTCTCGATGGTTTGGCGTTTGTACGCCGACGTCGAGGGTTTTTGGGTCGATTTGTGAAAGCAACCATAGGTTTTGACCTATGTGGGATTCGTGCGTCGTTTTGGTCATGAGTCGGATTTTAATGCGATATGGTGTGTTATGATATGTAGGTACCCCATGTGGACTTCGAGACGACAAGCAATCGCGTGGCGACGTCGGCACCGGCGAGCGAGGACCAGGTGAGTAGATTTATATCTACGGGGAGAAGTCGGGTGGATGGCGTATAGCACCCCCGCAGTTCGTGGTGATGTATACGAACACGTATACACACATATATATATTGTTTATATATTGTTGAGTTTATTGATGATAGATATGGATGGTTTAGTATCGCAAAACCCTAGAGTAGTGGTCGCACCATACATGCACACACCCACCCATACTTGCATACATTCTTCTTCCATTTGTGTTTACGGGAATATATATAGGTATGTGTTCACACAGGTATGGGACTATGTGTTCACATACGGATTTGAGAATGATACTTGGGATTGAGATGAGTAGATGAGATTTGTATTGAGGTTGTGATATCGGTGATATGGCCGGATTCGTACTTGAGGTACGTCCTGGTGTTATAGCGGATCTTGGGGCTACGATACGGGTGAATAGTGTTATAAATAAAATGGTCGACATGTGATCGTGATATGAGACATGATATGCTAGGATATTGATATTAGGCCATATCGGACGAGGTATACCCCTTGATGATGATATGTGCTGACGATATCGGTTTGTACGAGATTGTCGATCAGTGGTCAGATCATGAGTATATTGAGGATATCAGTATTGTACTAGACGTAGATCAGTACCCCGATCATGATATTTGATAAAGAGGATACTAGGTGAATAGTATGATGAATGTGATGTTGACCCGTACCCCGATTTGGGATGCCGTACGACGGATTTACGTACGAGCTATATATTGATGATTGATCCGCACTCTTGACTTGGGATGTCTGATTATAGATACGGTATCGGATATGATATTATTGAGGCGGGATCACCGACTATACATATACAGGTATGTATATGTATCGACTCAGATGATAGACGGTTTCCTTACCTGTAGTTCAGCTTGTTAGTTCAGCCGTATAGTTTAGTGTAGTTGTTAGATTAGATTAGACTCCAACCTATTTCAAAACTAGCGGATCGTAGGTATTTTAAAAGACAGGTCAAGGGATCTACGGATATTTCAAAAGACGTATCCTTTCTTAAAACTACCGTAGCCCTATTTTCAAAACCCCACGATTCGTGTTATTTCAAATGGCACCATTGTTTAGTATTTAGCTCCCTCTCATTTTGGTTGCTCGCTCCGCATCGCATACTTACATTGTTATTTCATATTGCATTGTTGATATTATGCTGTTAGAACACCAGCACCATTACCGATGATGCGTATGTACCACATACACTTACTTGCCGGCTCACACACATCTTCATCGGTAATTGCCATGTCACGAACACTTTAGAAAATACTATTTCATTTGACATAGGTTGTTAGCTAATAGTTTAGACATGATATTAGTGTACTTGCCTTATATGCTAGTTAGACATTGTAGTTATTGTCTACTACTTCATGCATGTTATTTTTCACTGTTGTGTCGCATTCATGGATTCTCATGCCTATATTCACGGTTTACATGCTATTGATGACTTGAATTCGGATTTCATGAGATTTCTTGGATTTGGAGGAAAACCGCAAAAACATAAATAAACCTTTTCTCTCTTTTAAAATAAAAAGTGCGGTTTTCCCATGATGTATGAGTCGTCCACCATGAGTTTGCTGATGGATTTCGAGACCCGATTCGAGGAGTGGAGGAACCGTTTCGGGTACATGGTGGGCCCGGTGCGGTACCCCGGGGCAAGAGGATCGTGTTGTTGACGTTGAGACTGGCAGGGGAGCACTACCGACCGGTGATATTACCCGACGCGTCGGATATCCGGAGGATACCGTCGTGGTCTTGAGATGGATGGTAGGGGCCGGTCTGGACTGACGGCGCCCTAGATATTGTGATTGAGACATTGAGATTTCGAGATATTGAGGTACAGAGACTGTGATACAGAGATATCGAGGTATTGGGATTACGTTTTGTGCCGATGCTAGGCACTGTTTTATGCTGATTTCATTATGATACCTCATTTTAAAAATACAAAGGAAATCTCACTAAATTATGAAAACAGTTTCTTCATTTACATGTATTCTGTTTTCATGCATTCATACCTCATTCATCTGATATATTGCTACCTGAGGCACTGACACGGGCACATGGAATTGCACTTGGGTTAGATTTTTGCCCTAATCATTGTTATGGGTTGCTGGTTATATATTTGAGGATATATTATGATCATTGACCTAGGTTGCGTTATTTATGCGATTTCTTTCCGTAGATGTTTTTCTATTCACGAGTTGGCAACTCACCCCCGTTGTGCCCCAGTTTCTTGCAGGTTTGCCGTACAGGTTTCATTACGGCTTTGCGGGCATAGTTTCCTTCGGGTGATTTGCTAGTAGTTGGGTTTACTTGTATCGTACCCCTATTATATATCTTGTATATCATTATTTTGTTGTATCTAGAAGTTCCATCAACCAAACATGTATTTATTTTTGAGATAGAGACCAGTGATGTTATTCTTTCGACCTTTGAGTCGCGTATTGTATTTCTGTGGTTTTCTTGTGGTTTTGAGTTTCCTTTTGAATTTTGATCCTCGCCATTGGCGTTGTATATTATATTGCTTGTGTGGTTGTGGCCGTCGATTGACTAAGAGCTAGCTCCCGCTTGGGGATGCCTTTTTATTGATTTTGTATACTATTCATGTTGTATCCCATTTGGGGGCCAGTATTTACAAAGGAGACTCTGCCGAAATTTTCAGGAAATATTTGATGTTTTTTTAAAAAAAAAACCGCATAATTCGGCTTATGCTATTAAAACTACTTGATTTAAATTGGTTTTCCTTCACTCTACTACTTTTCTTGGTTTGGATTTCTGGGTTTTCGGTTTACTAAGATTACGTACGTCTCGAGACGTTCGTAGTTTAAGTGTCGGTCATGTTCTGTACTTTCGGGACGTGACAATAGTGGGAAAGTAGCTTATGTCTATTTATAGACTAAAGCAGATATAGCGGAGATAGATCATCTATTTTTGATATGACAGTCATGGGTTTGACTTCATCAGAATAGGGGATGGATCTGTTAAGAAGGTAGTAGGGTGTGATGTCCTTCTATTTGGATGACATGCACTTTGTAAGAAGTGAGTTTCCTATCCTACGATCGGTTATACTATGGTTGTCACACAGTTGTTTTTCCACACATGATATGGATATAATATCAGACATTCTGGTAACTAGATCTATGGTTTTAGATCTAGACTTGGGTAGTTTCCCAATCTGGGTACTTAGACAGTATTCTAAAGGTATTTAGAATAGATAACTCCTGGCATGGTGGTGTACTTGCAGGTGATAGAGTCACCCTCTCTAAAGGTGTCTTACAGACTAAAGGGGAGAGGGACGTGCATGATTAATATATCGCTTGCTTAGGCAATTGAGTTGATCATCAGATGTCAAGTACCACACCAGATGTTGTTTTTGCACTAGATGCCATAGGTTGATATTAATCCAATCCTGGAGAAATGTTGGGAAGAAGTTTTAGAACATAAGTGGATGTTCTAGGGATTTGATAACGGCAGCCTCCTTTAGGAGACAATTATCATTCCAGACTTCCAAGGTGACATGGATGACAGAGTGACTATCAGAGATATAGTTTTCCCTCTGACGAGAGGGCAGTAGTTTGGACAGGTGGTCCAAGCGGATATTGACGGAGGCATGGTGCAGGATACTGATTAAGTTCAGTTGACGATACAGTCTAAGAAGTTTGGATTTGGAGTTCATTTATGAACTAGGTCCCATTAGATATCCAGACATATTCTAAGACAGGTATTACTCAATTCGGGAGATGGCTTTCTCCGCGAACATGAGATTAAGAGATATATAGAAAGAAACATCAGGGCGGATCCACTCACTGAGGCTATTTCTCGAACACAATAGTTTAACAAACGAGCTTTGTGAAACTGATTAGTAGAGGAGTTGGATGTTCGGTATAACACGGGCTGTGAGTATGCGACATCGCAATAATTAGCCTTAAGTGCCAGTGGGAGATTGTTGGATATAGTGCCCTCAAAGTCAATTATTGGATCGCAGGTACGTGATTGCAATGATTGAGAGAGGACCTATACCGGTAGGACAGTCTTACTCGAGATGATAATATGCTATCTGGTTTGCCTTTATCATCGTGTACAGCTTTAGGTGACATGATCACTATTACACGTTGATAGAGCCCTTAGGATTCTTGCTTGACTACCAGCAGTATGACGGCGATCATATACGTGAGAGTTGGGTAGTCCATAAGCACATCCTTAAAGTGGTCCCTAGTCGTAGGAGTTTCGAGACAGGGCATCGATACTCCGGAGTAGACTAGTGTATACAGTCGAGACCCCGACGAGGGTCGGTGGCCGGTATCACAAGTCATTAGTGTCATTTGGTTCACCTAAGATGTATACAGGTGCTCATTGGGTTATGAGTGCACCGGACAGGACTCGCCGGGAACCTGCTAGTTGGTATTATACCTAGCGTCAGATAGCAGTTTCCTGGTGACATGTGTGCAGGTTAGTTCATCGACCTGAGGTCATTATTTGTCTCGTGTGAGTTCCCACTGTGCTTAGATTACTACCCTACCATGGCTCAAAGGAGTCGTGCAAACAGGTTTTAGTTGGGTACAGTCCCGAGCCACATAGGGGCAGTGAGCGGATCGGCAGGGGATTCGTCTCTCCCGGTATTGGGGGTGAGATCACGCTTTGTCTAGGAGAGCCATTACACCAAGTCCTTGGCCAAGGCAAGTGAGAATTACTGATAGGTATTCCAGTAGTTTCTCAGGGTGTTCAGGGCTACCCTCCGACACGACTTATACCGCTTTGGGGGTCTGACGTTACCTGTCCCCTAGGCCCGATATGCGATGCTCATAGACGAACGGACCGGACTGTTTGGATATTGCCACTAATAGGCTCAGTAGGGTTCCAGGATGAGTTCTCTCATCGGCTTCCCTTTCGGTCAATACATGGGCAGCCGTTACGTACAGCTAGTACCACCGACGGCTTTTGGTTAAACGCACCGCCAGCGTATTGACGAGTCTTTAGATTCCCCCACAGATAGCTTCCCAAGTTCGAGCGAAACGTTGTAGAGGCCGTATGGTTTTATGGAAGGGTTCAAACATGCACGTGCACTTGTGCACGTGTCATGATTCAGACAAATTATACTGGTGGGCTTTGGTTTAAGCCGGATCCAAGTATTATATTGTGTTGGAATACTTTCGTCTCGTGGTATTCATATTCGGTCGGAATACAGATACAGGTATGTATATACAGGTGAGGGGTATTCTCGTAATCCATTACGAGATTATTTTAGAAGATGCATTTCTTTTGGTTAAACATTTTAGTTTAAGTGTTTAAATGGTTTTGGAAAGTGTGACTCACATTGGATGACACATTTATTCTAGAATGTTCACTAATGACTCATGTAATAAGTCATCTAGTGAGTCATTAAAGAATTAACGGTGTTTGTTTTGGTAAGATATTTTTGAGGGTTTGTGTGGGATATTTTTTGTGAGATCTTTTCTATGTTTTAAATAACAAAACCTCATTATGTCTTCTCACTTGAAAAAGAGGGCAGCCATCACAAGTTTTGTGCTTGGTTTTCTTTTGCTCACTTGCTTCATTTCTTGAGCTCACACTCTCCAAACCTTAGCATCTTCTTCAACCTCTGTAAGTCTACGTTAGCGCCCCGGCAGTCTACAGACGCCAAAATGCGGAACAAAAACTTTTAACTGGCGCTATCGTATACTTTAACCCGGATCTGCCATTATTGCTAAACTAACAAACTGTAAAGAGTGTAGAATGGTTATACCGAACGATCCGAGTCCTTCGTTCTTCAACCATCATCCCACGCTCCGTTGCGGCTGCTCCGATCTTGTCGATCTCCGATCTCCTCGTCGAGGTGGCACCACATGATCGGTTCTTTAAACGGGCTCCCGCCTCTGACTCGAGGCAACTCGATCGTCAAGTTTGCTAAAAGAGACGACCAAGATTGATGTAGAGAATGAGTAGATGACTTTGTCTCACTTCGTCCAAATCCGTGGACGATCGGTTAATGAAGTTGCCGAGGGAATTGGGTGATGGAATGAAATGAACTGTGAATTCCATACACCCCAAATCTATCATAATCTTTTCACAAATGAAAACAACAAAACATAAGAGAGAGAGGAGGGGGCCGGCCTTATAAAGAGAGGGGGGTGACCGTAGGAGAGGGGGGGTAACCACAAGACAAGAAGCTTCTTACAAAATATCTTTAGCTAAATAAAAGATCTTAACCAAAACAAGAAAGTGGTTAAAATCAAAGCATGAGTCACTCGACACCTCACCCAATCTAGAATCTTCTAGAACCATCTAGAAGCATGAATCACTCTCATCCAAGAAAAGATAAATCCGTCTTTAACCGAATGTTAAAAGACGGCTGATAGAAAACTGGAAACTGGCAACTTCCAAAAGTGATCCTGAAACGAATTTCAGGACAACCCCGAAACTGTATAAATATACCCGCATTTGTATTACGACCGAATACAAATGCAACTGAGACAAAGATATTATACCTACTCAATATAATACTCGGATCCGGCTTAAACCAAAGCCGACCAGTATCATCTGCCCGAAAAATAACACGTGCGTAAACGCACGTGCATTTTCCGAACCCTGCCATAAAACCATACGGCCTCTACAACGTTTCGCCCGAACTTGGGAAACTGTCTGTGGGGGACTCTAATGACTCGTCAGCACCCTGGCAGTGGGTTTAACCACAAACCGTCAGCGGCACTAGCTATGCGTAACGGCTGCCCATGGACTGACCTCAAGGGTGGCCGAGGAGCGAACTCAAGGGAGACCGATGAGCGAACTCCTCCGAAAACCCTACTGAGCCTAACAGTGACAATGTATATACAGTCCGGTCCGTTCGTCAATGAGTATCGCATATCTGCCTAGGGGGCTAGCAACGTCAGACCCCCAATAGCAGTATAAGTCGTGTCGGAGTGAAGCCCAATAACACCCTGAGATACTACTGGAGTACCTACCAGTAAATCTCCTGCCATGGCCATGGACTTTGTGTAATGGCTCTCCTAGACACTGCACGACCTCGCCCCCAATACCGGGAGAGACGAATCCCCTGCCGATCCGCTCACGTGCCTCCATATGGCTCGGGACTGTACCCAAAAACTACCTGTTTGCAAGAATCCTTTGAGCCGTGGTAGGGTAGAAATCAAAGCACAGTGGGAACTCATACGAGACAAATGACGACCTCGGGTCGATGAACTAACCTGTACACATGTCACCAGGGAACTGCTATCTGACGGTAGATATAATACTAACTAGCAGATTCCCGGCGAGTCCTGTCCGGTGTACTCATAACCCAATGAGCACCTGTATACATCTTAGGTGATCCAACTGACACCAGTGGCTTGTGAGACCGGCCACCGCCCCTCGTCGGGGTCTCGACTGTACACACTAGTCTACTCCGGAGTATCGATGCCCTGTCTCGAAACTCCCACGACTAGGGACCACAATTAAGGATATGCATATAAACTACCCAACTCTCACGTATATGATCGCCATCATACTGTTGGTAATAAAGCAAGATCCTAAGGGCTCTATCAAAGTGTAACATGCAATCAGTCATCTGAACATGTACACGACTGATAAAGGTAAACCAGATAGCATACTATCATCTCGAGTAAGACTGTCCTACCGGTATAGGTCCTCCGCAATCATTGCAATCACGTACCTGCGATCCAATAATTGACTATGAGGGCACTATCTCCAACAATCTCCCACTTGCACTCAAGGCTAATTATTGCGATGTTGCGTACTCACAGCCCGTGTGAAACCAACACCCAACTCCTCTACTAATCTGTTTCACAAAGCCCGTTTGTAAAACTATTGTGTTCGAGAAATAGCCTCGGTGAGTGGATCCGCCTAGAAGTTTCTTTCTGTATCTCTCTTAATCTCAAGTTCGCGGAGAAAGCCATCTCCCGAATTGAGTAATACTTGTCTTAGAACATGTCTGGATATCTGATGGGACCTTAGTTCATAAATGAACTACATATCCAAACATCTTAGACTGAATCGATCACTGAACCTAATCAGTATCGGGCACCTAGCTTCCCACAGTATCCTCTTGGACCAACTGTCCATAATACTGTCCCTCTTCATCAGAGGGAAAAACTAAAACTCTGACAGTCACTCTGTCATCCACGTCACCTTTGAAGCTTGGAATGATAACCGTCTCCCGACAGAGGCTGTTGTCATCAAATCCGTAGAACATGTACTTATGTTCTAAAACTGCTTCCTTATGTTTCTCCAGGATTGGATTAATACAAACTTATTGCATCTAGTGCAAAACCAACATTTGGTGTGGTACTTGACATCTCATGATTGACTCAATTGCCTAAGCAAGTGATCTGCCAATCATGCACATCCCTCTCCCCTTTAGTCTATACGACACCTTTAGAGAGGGTGACTCCATCACCTGCAGGTACACTACCATGCTAGGAGTCAACTATTCTAAAAACCATTAGAATATCTGTCAAAGTACCCACATTGGGAAACTACCCAAATCCAGATCTAAAACCATAGATCCAGAAACCAGAATGTCAAATATTATATCCATATCCTGTCTGGAGAAACAACTGTGTGACGACCACAGTATAACCGATCGTAGTATAGGAATTTTACTTCCTACTCTGTGGATGTCATCCAGATACCATGACATCACACCCTACTACCTTCTTAACTGATCCATCCTCTATTCTGATTGAAGTCCAACCCATGACTGTCTAATCAAAATTCGATGATCTATCTCCGCTATAACTGCTCCAGTGTATAAATAGACATAAGCTACTTGCCCACTATGCTTCCGCTGCTCCCACTGACTACGACAACCCTCCTACCGGGTCTCATATCCAGGAACAACAGTAGTGTCAAGTCTGGGTAGATAAGAACCTCCCTGTCACCGTCCTTGAGCCTACCGAAGTACCTCTCGGGTGTGTGAGGTTACCTACCATATCTGCGGAGTGGCTATTGGAATGTCAAACCTGATTGAATGTATAGGTCCTATTAAATTTTCCGTAATCGTTCGCGGTTCTGGAATCACTTCCAGTTCTACCATACTCCCACTACTGTTTTCTGGAAAAGATCCATTTTTACTAAAACTGTGGCGAGTCAAGAACAATATCACTATTGATCTTCCAAATGGTAGAATATCAACCCTCGTCATAGCCAGGGTCAACCCACAAACAGCCATTACAGAAACGTGCCCTGAGTTATCCAGTGTCTGGTTTTAATCATAAGCTGGACAACTCCCCGTACCTTAATTTCTTTTAAGGTACGATCCATTCTATATCCAATATAGAAACTTTGGCACTAATTTAATTGGAACCATATTCAAACCATGCAGCTGTCTCCAGTGCACATCAACTTAATGGAAAGAGGCTAATCAGCATTACTCAACTTAGGAATCCATCCAATTATGAGTAACCTGAAAGAGAAACACGTTTCTCAAAACCATCACTATCATCTGAATACCAATCACAAGAATCTACATCTTCGATCTCTTTGAAGAATCCCGATACTTGTGACACCTGGTTCTCTACTTTATTCTTATACCCACAACTTCTCAAAACTTAGACCTTGTATTTCTACAAAATACTCGTCTAAATACTAGAGAAGTTATAAGTAAACAGAACATAGTACGAGGACCTACCCCTTTGTCCTGATGGACACTTGGACAACATACAATACTCTGTATAAGTCCGCTGAGTTAAACAACTCAAAACATGTGCTTTGTAGGTGGAAAACTGTACCCTGGCGATTTCCTCAAATATCACCAATTTCAACGAATTCCGATATAATGAGGATGATCACCTAATTCCCAATATCTTACTCCCACTCATCATCTGTAAAACCATACAGATATGAGAATGAAACCTGGTAAATACATACCCTTGGAGTAAGTGTCTAATCGGGAAAACAGTTTTTCCTTTTAACAATGCACTGAAACATGAAAATGTTTCGTAGGGGTATCCTGGTATTCATAGTAATGCCTCTTCCATAATCCAATTCATGACTTCAACCGTATATTTTATTGCCATCTCTCTAAATCCCTTTATTTGTCTTTAGTCGTTACCTTCTGTACACCATCGTTAGGCTAAATGGTTTTCTTCCTTCCCTACCGTTCGGCACCAGCCTATGGTTTGGAAGAAGACTATCCAGTAAGCATAATAGGTGTACCCTCCTAAACCAAGGAGTACTCGCATCTCGAGAGAAGGTGACGATAAAAGACAACTGAATAATACCTTATTCTTTTTAAAGGTGAAATAGGAGCGGCGATGAAGTACGCGGTTTTGGTCGTGAATGATATCAGTCGCAATTTACTTTGCCCTCTTTCTAATCCCTTTATTTTGTCTTTACATATTACCTTCTGCACACCCTACTTAGGCTAATTGGTTTTCTTCATTCCCTACCTTTCGGCACCAGCCTATGGTTTGGAATAAGACTATCCAATAAGCGTAATAGGTGTACTCTCCTAAACCAAGGAGCTCTCGCAACCTGAGAGAAGGTGATAATAAAAGACAACTGAATAAACCAATTCTATTTCTCCTGAACCTGGATCCATCCTCGAAGAAGTCCCTTCGAGTTTGTATATAACCATACGATGGATCTATCCAATGGAAGTGGATATCCGTAGTAATACGGGTGTTCTGAGAAATGCAAAGGGTAAAAGAAGGAGTGGCAATGACTTATGCAACTCAGACAATCCAAAAGCCAGTATTTTAAGAAGGTTCGGTCAACCTGGTCACTGAGTCATAGTCTAGGGTCGGTCAAAGGTCGCTGCCAAAGAGAGAGAGAGAAAAGAAACACTCTGCGTGCACTCTAACCTAGATCAGAATGGTCATCATTTTATCTAATCCGGAAACCTCCCACTGTCCTGTCAAATTCTCCTCCAAACCTAAAGAAGAATCAATCGGGATCACCCGAAGAGTAAACCAACTCATTAGTGGGAATCAGGATCCAACTCTCATCGCATGATAACGTGATGGAATGCATCCACGTTACTCATACTCCAGAAGGTATGCGCATACTCGGCAAGTTTCAGTTTCTTTAGAAACTCCTGATCTGATTTTTGCCCCATGCTCTTATAACCTTGGCTTTGGTCAAAATGTCATAAGTCACATGCCAAGTTCTACCCGTCACTATCTTGTCAATTTGAACCCACCCGCACATGCCCCTGACTTTGGCCAATCGGCAGAACGACTGTCCCAAACTATCTCATCTATCTATGCAACAATTGAATACCCAGCAGCTACCAAACACTATGCCTTAACTTTGGCTAAAATACATAGCTTGAATACTACTGAATACTCAAAAGAAGTGACGGAGGGCTACGGCTGGTTTTTGGCGAAAAACCTTTAGCGTAGTGAACTTGATATCGCTGAAGGAACCTGATAGCTTTTTAAAATATAGTGGCGAAAACCTTTTGCTAAAGAGGTCACTCCCGGTAAAGGGATCTCGGCTCTTTCCTCGTGGAATGAGGTGCAGGATATTCCACTGGATACCGCTATGCAAAGCAACTTGTAATCGACTATAGTGAAGTTATTACGCTGACGCAAACTTCTACCCAAGGGGTCAGTCCCGATGAAGGGATATCGGCCCTTGCCCCGTCGAATGAGGTGCAGGATATTCCACTGAATACCGCTATGCATAACAAAAGGAAACGTCTTTGTAACAACACTTTTTTAAAATTGTTCCAACAACTCAAACAGGTTTGTTTTACTTTGCGTTGATCAGAATCAACGCAGTCCCATCATTTAATCACACCAGAAAAGAACGAAAATAAAATGTACGTATATGCCATCCGCATTCGTCACTGGGTCCCGTCATAACCCGTTAGGTTACTTAACTAACGACAGAGCGGGGACTGGACTAGCACGGGTGTAAAACATATACAACATCTAATAGTATATAAACCAATATACATAATCGCTCCAGGCGTGATAGTATGCAACATTACAGAAAAGTAATAAGCATCACAGAACAATACAGATAATCTGGGATCCCCGAGTTTCACAGAGCCGCTGCTGAAACTCGACGTTCCCCTGTCGTGTGGATAGCCTGTGCAATGAAACCTAGACCCCTACGGGTGCGGCAAGTTACCCGCCAAAACCTGAAGCGAGGCAGTCCCCACAGCATAGTGAATGGAACACCCGGCACTTCACGGAATCCGGTAAATTGAGCACCCCTCCTTGGGTCAACCTGTACCCCCTACGAGTGCGGCGAATAGTCTGCCAATTCTGAAGTGGGGCCCCTCTGCCTCTCAAAGCCATGAGATGCGGACCCGTTGCTTTCCCGAACCCGGCTATCCGTGCACTCCGTCACGGGGTAAAACCTAGTACAGTAATGAAAAAATAGTACAATAGGTACATCGACCGCAACCTGGTCGTGCCCCAAAAGAATATTATACAACAGGCAGTGACGGCATTCCACAAGTTGGACGCTCGTCCCGCAATATCAAATGTACAAATAAACACAAACTGTACTACCATTGCACACTGCTATCCACCACGACAAATCCGCAACATCACAGCACAACACAGAACATCAACGCGAATGTCACGTTCGCAAACCCGTCTAAAAGAACTATAGCAATCAGACACGGTTTACCGATCAAATGACATTCCCGGTCGGAGATATAATATAAGCACTGTAAACTAACGTGTTTAAATTTCGATCGACCAAATATCAAAAAGTGGGCCCCACGACTTACTGGTGAACAGTAACAAAACCTGGGCGCAATTGATATATACCAAAAATCACAAAATCCAACACTGAACACACTGACAAAATTTGGGAGCACGTGCTCCCCACGTGGCCGCGGATGCGCGGCCAAACCATGGGTTTGGTCGCCCTTCCGCGGCAGCTTGGAGGGATCACGACCCCAAATTTTGTCGTGGCTCTTAAAAACGCCTGCACGGATTTTTAAGACATCCAGAAATAAATTTTGAGACCGTTTAAAATTAACAGAAACAGTCGGCTTGGATTTTTGCAGTTTTCGATTTTCGGTTCGATCGATGTTTTGAACGCGTTAGCACAAGTTAGTATAGCAAAATGGTGAGGCTCTGATACCACTGTAAGTCTACGTTAGCGCCCCGGCAGTCTACAGACGCCAAAATGCGGAACAAAAACTTTTAACTGGCGCTATCGTATACTTTAACCCGGATCTGCCATTATTGCTAAACTAACAAACTGTAAAGAGTGTAGAATGGTTATACCGAACGATCCGAGTCCTTCGTTCTTCAACCATCATCCCACGCTCCGTTGCGGCTGCTCCGATCTTGTCGATCTCCGATCTCCTCGTCGAGGTGGCACCACATGATCGGTTCTTTAAACGGGCTCCCGCCTCTGACTCGAGGCAATTCGATCGTCAAGTTTGCTAAAAGAGACGACCAAGATTGATGTAGAGAATGAGTAGATGACTTTGTCTCACTTCGTCCAAATCCGTGGACGATCGGTTAATGAAGTTGCCGAGGGAATTGGGTGATGGAATAAAATGAACTGTGAATTCCATACACCCCAAATCTATCATAATCTTTTCACAAATGAAAACAACAAAACATAAGAGAGAGAGAGAGGGGGCTGGCCTTATAAAGAGAGGGGGGGTAACCACAAGACAAGAAGCTTCTTACAAAATATCTTTAGCTAAATAAAAGATCTTAACCAAAACAAGAAAGTGGTTAAAATCAAAGCATGAGTCACTCGACACCTCACCCAATCTAGAATCTTCTAGAACCATCTAGAAGCATAACTCACTCTCATCCAAGAAAAGATAAATCCGTCTTTAACCGAATGTTAAAAGACGGCTGATAGAAAACTGGAAACTGGCAACTTCCAAAAGTGATCCTGAAACGAATTTCAGGACAACCCCGAAACTGTATAAATATACCCGCATTTGTATTACGACCGAATACAAATGCAACTGAGACAAAGATATTATACCTACTCAATATAATACTCGGATCCGGCTTAAACCAAAGCCGACCAGTATCATCTGCCCGAAAAATAACACGTGCGTAAACGCACGTGCATTTTCCGAACCCTGCCATAAAACCATACGGCCTCTACAACGTTTCGCCCGAACTTGGGAAACTGTCTGTGGGGGACTCTAATGACTCGTCAGCACCCTGGCAGTGGGTTTAACCACAAACCGTCAGCGGCACTAGCTATGCGTAACGGCTGCCCATGGACTGACCTCAAGGGTGGCCGAGGAGCGAACTCAAGGGAGACCGATGAGCGAACTCCTCCGAAAACCCTACTGAGCCTAACAGTGACAATGTATATACAGTCCGGTCCGTTCGTCAATGAGTATCGCATATCTGCCTAGGGGGCTAGCAACGTCAGATCCCCAATAGCAGTATAAGTCGTGTCGGAGTGAAGCCCAATAACACCCTGAGATACTACTGGAGTACCTACCAGTAAATCTCCTGCCATGGCCATGGACTTTGTGTAATGGCTCTCCTAGACACTGCACGACCTCGCCCCCAATACCGGGAGAGACGAATCCCCTGCCGATCCGCTCACGTGCCTCCATATGGCTCGGGACTGTACCCAAAAACTACCTGTTTGCACGACTCCTTTGAGCCGTGGTAGGGTAGAAATCAAAGCACAGTGGGAACTCACACGAGACAAATGACGACCTCAGGTCGATGAACTAACCTGTACACATGTCACCAAGGAACTGCTATCTGACGGTAGATATAATACTAACTAGCAGATTCCCGGCGAGTCCTGTCCGGTGTACTCATAACCCAATGAGCACCTGTATACATCTTAGGTGATCCAACTGACACCAGTGGCTTGTGAGACCGGCCACCGCCCCTCGTCGGGGTCTCGACTGTACACACTACTCTACTCCGGAGTATCGATGGCCTGTCTCGAAACTCCCACGACTAGGGACCACAATTAAGGATATGCATATAAACTACCCAACTCTCACGTATATGATCGCCATCATACTGTTGGTAGTAAAGCAAGATCCTAAGGGCTCTATCAAAGTGTAACATGCAATCAGTCACCTGAACATGTACACGACTGATAAAGGTAAACCGGATAGCATACTATCATCTCGAGTAAGACTGTCCTACCGGTATAGGTCCTCCGCAATCATTGCAATCACGTACCTGCGATCCAATAATTGACTATGAGGGCACTATCTCCAACAACCTCCACTCTTACCCTCTCATGTGATGAGAACCAAAGAGTGTATTGAGACAAAATATTCACACTTCTCTCTACTTCATCTTGCACATGTCGGCTAGCAAACTTTGTGTTCGAGTTGCTTCGGTTCGAAGCGGGAGCCCGTATAATGAATCGATGACGTGGTGCCACCTCAACGAGCGAGATTGGAGAGCGGACTTCGTCGGCGCAGCAGCGGGAGTTTGGTGCGGAGATTGAAGACCGAAGGACAGATCGATTGGTTTAACCTCGTCAAACTATTTTACAGTTTCTAGTTTACGGTTAATGGTACGATCCGGGTTTTAAGTTTTTGTTAGCGCTAGTTTCAAAAGTTTTTGTTCCGCAATAGGCGTCGGATTGACGGCCGGGGCGCTGGCATAGACTTCCACAAATTACGGCCAGAAAGAATTTAATTGCGGCCTGGGTAGAGGGTCAGGGGTTGGGGTTTCAATGGTAGTCTCCTGGTCACCTGCACACATCACTATGCTTGCTAAATATTTTTCAGGTGTCCCGGGTGATAGCAGATGTCAATATACCCTCACAGAATCCACAATTCTCCGATATCAGGGTTTCTAAGTTCGTATTCCAGGTTTTGAGTCTCAGTTTCATTCCACTATATCATCACAACAGGGGTTATGATCCCTAATTACACCTCAATTGCACCTATGGAATCAATTCAAACCCTAAACCCTAACTTATAATTTTCAAAGTTCGCTAACTGCACAATATTGATTCTAAACTTGCATGGATACATAAGGAATTGAAATGCTAATCTAATGGTGCAAAAATTATCTCATTTGGCAACTCAAGAAATTTCTTGAGTTGTCCCAAGTGTCCAAAATCAAAACTTACTTGGTCCAAAGTGTTTGCCATGAGCTCGTGCACATTTTTTGTGAAGTAGGGATGATGTTTTGGAGTTGTTTTGATGAAGTTTTGGGGTTTTGATGCGGAGGTGGAGAAGGGTGCTACCATAGGATGATGATGAGAAGATGAGGATGAAGATGACGAAGAATGAAGACTAGTCAATGAACCCCTCACCTCACTCTCTCTTCTCTCACTTGCCCATACCTCATATTTTATTGTTTTCCTTTCTTTTTCTTTTCTTTTGTTTTCTTTCTCTTCTCTTTAAATTCAACAGCCATGCATGAAACATGAAGAAATGTCATGATAAGAAATGTAACAAGTGTAAGAAAAAGACTTTTGCATGTCATGTGCACAAAACACGTTTAGTGTCCGATTAGCGATATTTAATCGCGATTAGCACAAAATTAATGTATGATAAATCATAAAATTTCATAATTTTCTTAAATCACATAAAGCACCCTCTTTTCAGTAATTTCCATAATTTTCCAAATTTTTCCCAATTTATCGGTATTTAATTATACCACCCTATTCAAATATTCAATATTTTATTATTTAATTATAAAAATTCCCAAAAATAATATTTTATTTTTCTGAAATATTACATAGGCAGTCTCATCCGCCCGAGAGATACTACAGTTTTCTCAAAGATGGGGATCGAGAGGATTGCATCATTAACAATGATGAGCCAGCCAGTTTCCAGTAAGCTATTCAGAGCGTGACTCGGTAAAATAGCTGGATGCAATGCGGACCGAAATGGAGTCCATGTACACCAACAAAGTATGCACTTTGAACATTGCTCCAGAAGGGGTAAAACCCGTAGGGCGCAAATGGATCTTCAGAAAGAAGATTAGTGCAGATAGATAGGTTGAAACCTATAGGATTAGACTTGTTGCAAAAGGTTTTCGTCAAAGACCTGGTTTGGACCATGATGAAACCTTTTCTCCGGTGTCTATGCTCAAATCCATTCGGATCTTTCTTGCCATTGCTGCCTTCCAAGATTTTAAGATCCGGCAGATGGATGAAGAGACGGCTTTTCTAAATGGTAATTTGGAAAAGTGCGTCTATATGGGTCAGCCAGAGGGTTTCAATCAGAGTGGGAGCAGCGGGACAGTGTGCAAGTTGCTTAAGTCCATTTATAGACTAAAGCAGGCATTGCGGAATTGGAACATCTGTTTTTATTGAGACAGTCAAAGAATTCGACTTTATCAAAAATCCAGATGAACCATGCATTTATAGTAAGATTGTAGCAAGAACTGTGGAATTCCTCGTTGAGTGTGTGGCTGACATTCTCTTGATAGGAAATGACAATCCTATGATACAATCAGTCAAAGGATTCTTGTCACATGGGTTCTCCATGAAAGACCTGGGTGATACCAACTACATTCTTGGGATCCAAATCTATCGTGATAGATAAAAGAGGATGGTGGGACTTTTACAGTCAAGGTACAACAACACCATACTGAAAATATTTAGTATGGACGATTATAAGCGCGGTGGTCTACCGGCTTGTCACGGAATCACCCTCTCCAAAGAGATGTCTTCCAAGGCTGATTTGGAAAGGGCTCGCATGTTGATTATACCCTACGCTTCTGCGGTAGGCTCTATAATGTATGCGATGTGTGTACCAGACCAGATGTAGGTTACGCACTGAGCGTGGTAAGCCGGTATCAGTCAAACCCAGGGAAAAAGCACTGGGAAGAAGTAAAGAATGTTCTCAAGTATCTGAGAAGGACTAAGGAGATGTTCTTGGTGTATGGCGGAAAAGGACCTCCAGATCGAGGCCTTTGCTAACTCCAGCTTCCAGAGAGATAAGACCGACTCCATGTCCATGTCAGGTTATGGATTTACCCTTAGTGGAGGAGTGGTCTGTTGGAAGAGCTCCAAGTAGGATACCGTTGCAAACTCGACGTTGGAAACGGAGTAGTTCGTTGCATGAGACGCCGCAAAAGAGGCAGTTTTGAAATGGAAGTTCTTAATTGAACTTCAGGTGGTTCCTTCCATTTGTTTGTCCAATACTTTAGTATTGTGACAACATACGGCGCTATAGATTTAGGGAAGGAACCCAAGTCCTATTAGAGATCCAGATATATCTAGAGGCGGTACCACCTGATCAGGGAGATCGTTCATCCCTAGGGGATCGAGGTGAGGAGAGTAGATACGGAGAACAACACTGCAAATCCACTCACAGAGGTCATCCCTCAGACAGTGTTCGAGAGACTATTCGAGATCTTCGGTCTATGATATGCCGGTATATGGCTTTAGTGCAAGTAGGAGATTGTTAGTGATATATGCCCTAGAGCCCATTATTGTATCATACTGGATTGTAGATTACTTTATGGGAGCTTGGTATATACACGGATATAGTAACAGTCTTACTCAAAATGGTAGTATGCTACCTGGTTTGTTTCTACCTCAATATGTGCATGTGTTTTCATAGCATATCGCTAATACATATTGGTAGAGCCCTTAGGATCTTTGCTTGATTACCAGCATTGTGATGGAAGTCACACTAGTGGGGGCTGGGTTGTCTATAAGCACATCCTATACAGGTCCCTAGTCGTAGGATTATCGAGACGGGGAATCGATACTCCACAGTAGATTAGTGTATACGCTTCTCATCCTAGCAGGGGAGATAGTCTGTCCTACAGCCATCAGTACGTCGTACTGGAGATAGTATGCAGGTGCTCATTAGGTTATGAGTACACTGGATAGGACTCATCGGAAAATGTTGGTAGGTATTATACCTGTCGTCGGGTAGCAGTTCCCAGGTGACATGAGTACATATTAGTCCGTCGACTTGACACTACTACCTCGCCTCAAGTGCGTTCATACTGTACTTTGATTACTGCCCTACCACATCTCAATGGAGTCATGCAAACAGGTAGTAGTTGGGTGCAGTCCCGAAGCACTTGGAGGCAGTGGCGGTTAGTTAAGATTCTGTTAGATATATGTATGCCCTAGAGGCCATTACTGTACATACGATGTATATTGTAGTGGATGCTTGGACATATATAGGAAGGACTTTCTTGCTCGACATGATAGTATGCTATCCGGTTGTACTTTATCTTAACATGTACTCTGATTGTCTACATATTACATGTTGATAAAGCCCTTAGGATATGTACTCGACTACTAGGACTATGATGAGATCATACTAGTGGGGCCACGGTAGTCGGTGAGTACATCCTATAACTGTTCCTAGTCGATGGTGTATCGAGACAGGGCATCGATACACCAGAGTAGACTAGCGTATACGCATCTTGACCCATATGATGGGCGATGGATGATCCCATATCCATCGGTGTTTGACATCAAGGATGGTGTACGGGTGCTCAGTGGAGACTGGGTACACTGGACGGACTCGCCGAGAACTCCCAGATGGTATTATACCTCACGTCAGATGGCAGTTCTCCGGTGACACTTGTACAGAGTAGTCTGTTGACCCGAGATCGTCATAGAGTCTTGTGTGATTCCCACTGTGCTTTGATTTCCATCATACCACGTCCAAGAGGGCGTGCAAAAAGGTGGCTTTTGGGTACAGTCCCGAATCACATAGAGACAATGAGCGATAGGAGGGGATTCGTCTCTCCCGGTATAGGGAGTTGATATTGTGCTGTGTTCGATTGGCTATAACCGGAAATCCCTGGCCAGGGTTGCTGAGATTTACTGGTAAGTGTTATCAGTAGTTTCTCGAACTGTTATAGACCTTATATCGACACGACTTATCGAGCTACTGGGTCTGACGTTTACCACCCCTAGGCGAGATATGCAACATATCAGACGACGAGACCGGACTGTACGGGAGTGTTACTGTTTGGATTCACAGGAGAATGTACAGGCTTGCTTGTTGATATTCTGAGCGCTCAATACCTGGGTAGCTGTTACGTTTAGCTGACCGCTTGCAGCTTGTGGGTGTTTGATATGATCATTACCTGCTGCTGGCGTATTGACGATTCTTTAGAGTCCTACACAGAGGTTTCTTGGCTCAGGCAAAACGGAGTAGGAGCACATATGTGATATGTGCGGGACCGAGGATAATACGATATGAGATACCGTATTCTATTCTCGCGATATTTGATATCAGCCGGGTCATCGGATCAAATGTTGATTCGATGAATCGGTACGGATAAATATTAGTCAGTTATATGCGATATAGCCGGATTGTCGGATAAAGTGTTGATTCAATAATTTAATGTATAATAATATATATGATATATTAAATTATATTAACTAATATTAGCTCACTAAAAGATTCTTTTTCTCACTCGGGTAATACATTGATATATATGCGATATATGTTAAATGTATTATTTTTTTTTGTTACAATAAATATTATATATGTGATATATAATATTGTAACATGTTATAATTATTAATGCAACATAATTAGAGGAGTTTAAACATGATTAGAGTTAAGACTTCTAGTAGATTCTAGAAGGTTTCTTTTTGTCATGAAGAAGATATTTGTCTTGATATTTTCAAGTGACTCACATATAACTCAACCCAAACCCTAACCCTAGTAAACTCTCTACATAGGTTACTACAACCATGGTTGCATAAATGATTATGACAACATTTTATTATTCAACACAAAAGAATTCTATTATTCTTCTTCTTCTTCTTCCTTCTTCTTTTCATGAAAAAGCTTTCTAGGTTTTTCCAAAGTGATGAATATGAGTGAGAACAAGAAAACAAATGAGAGAAATAATCCCACTTTATCATCCTCATCTATCCTTGCCATTTAGATGAGGGTGTTCACTTCATATTATGAGTGTTAGCTTGTGTTAACGAAACTTTAAGGTAGATCATCTTTGTATCGAAGATCGGAAGCAAGACTGCATCTTTCTCTTCGTGAAGTCTCTTGAGAGTCCGGAACATGATGATCGCAGCGAAGGGACTTCAACACGGAGCTTAAGTGAAGGACCGGATCTACAAAGGTTGTAATCCCTCTCACTTAGTGTTATAGTGTTTAATATGCTTGTTTTCGCCTAATCTCTAGTTTAAAGATCCGGCTTCGGGTTGTTCGGCACGGCTAATTTTTAAATCGGGCATGGTTGATGCCTCGTAGAACCTTGTGGCAGTGCCCAGCAACCCTACAGTGGTATCAGAGCCAAGTTAGAGCTTTAGGCGAAGTCTAGACGAAGTTTAAAGTCTGATCGAAACCCGAAACCCCGATAAAACCCCTTCTCTGGAAATTTTTCAAAAAATTGATTTTTTCTGGATTAAAAATGCTCAGAAAAACAAGCAGGCGAATATAAGAATTACTGGGAAGTACGGTCTCCTAAATCGGTCACGTGACCGCGGAACCGCGGCCAAACCACTCACGTGGCCGCGGTTCCGCGGCGGAACAGTGATTATGGGGCCCACTACTTCACAGTAACTTTTTTGGGTTCTTTTGCAGTCTTCTGGGAATTTTTGATTCCACTCAAGTGTTGAGTTTTCTGGGTTGTATTGGGGACTTAATGATTCGATCGGATAATTTAACTTCGTTTAGTTTTTCCGGATATTTTTTTTAGAAACTGTTAAAAAGTTCGAACCGATATCAATAACTCACTTTTTCCCCTGTCGGAAAATTTTTCAAAAGTTGGATTTTTTCTCGAGTTTAAGAACGTTCTAAGTCGTGCAAGTAACGCGGTGGACCCTCTAGAAGACAAGAAACCTTAACTCGATTATGTGACCGTCTTGAACTGCCTCTAAACCTTAGGGTTTAGGGCAGTACGGCCTGCCACATGTGAGGCATTGGCTTGACCCTTCTACGGCTGGACCGTTGGTACTGTGGCATGTGATGGATGTTTTTAAACTGATTTCAAGTGTTGAGATATATTGGGGAAATCTTGGGTGTTTGATTATTCGATCGGAATGTTTAACACTGTCTATTTATCTGGAATGTGATACAATATTTGGAATCCACAAGTAGTTATAAGATAACTAATTTGAATGTTATAAACATAGCAGTTTAGTCTCAGATGATAGGTTGCCACGAAATTTTGATGTGATCAAAAGTCCGTCGCAATCACGTAGCGTACGCGGATACTCGCCGGGTAAACTTAACAGACAGCCACGCCCCATAGCCCCGACCAAATGACTGTAGGAGAACCCCGTTGCCAAAAGCATCCATTCGGGTGCTCGCGACAGCGGTGTTCTGCCTTAGTGCACTTCGTCGACGGCATCCGGGGGTGCGGCCGTCTACTAAAGTTTGCGACGAGCATTCGATCAGGTTGTCGGGAATCTTGTTGAATTGCCCGACTTGATATTGAAAAGAGTTTTCGATAAAGAGACTAAAATGCGGGGTTTATAATTGTTATGCATGCGATGTCTAAGGAATTCATTTGGTTAGGCATGCGATGTCTAAAGAGGTTGCGGATTCCAACTGTTGTAGTTTTACACTTTCTTTTCTGTGACCGTAAGCATGGTATGTGGTGTATCGCCGGCTTCGTTGCTATACATCAACGACAATCGGGATACGCATACTTGCTTACGTTGATGATATGAGATATTATGTGTTGCTGTGATATGTTGTATTGGATCGTCGCGTTTGAATAGCCGGGGTTTTTATGTGAGATGAGAGTTTTTTCTTTTTCATTCATGTAAAATACATATGTATGTAATATTCTTTTATTGGGGCACTTCCGGGCTGAGGATGATGTCACCGTTGTATATTATTTACTTTTCCGCATTAGGTAGACCCAAGGCGGGGAGCACAAGTAACCGGGTTCTAGGGTCCAGTGGGAGACCATCTCGAGGATTCGAGACCGGGTCTCCTAACACCAGAATTGGCAGGGTTACTTGCCGCTCTCATAGGGGTCTAGGGATGTGGGTTTGGCTATTCATCGCGACCGTGGAATCCGTGTTTTATATAGGCTCGTATTGAAAATACGGACATCCTAGTATATCCAATATTTCATATATGTTCTTCTGCTGCAATGTTCTGTAATGAGATCATATTACTGCCTGAGACGGATGTTTATATTATATATATGAAATATATGTTATATTGCAGATTTCGTTTCAAATGTGATGCTTGTGAAGCATAATAAAATGTGACTTCATTAATGAGATTAATGAAATAAAAGAAACCTAAGATGTTGTAGAAACTTGTTTAAAAACTGGTAGCTCTAGTTCTTGCTTTGCATAGCGGTGTTCCTTGTAGAACATCCAGCACCTTATTCGATAAGGAAAGAGCCGAGATCCCTTCACCGGGAGTGACCTCTTTAGTGAAACTAGCAAATGCTACAAACTCGGTTTGTCTTTTGATTGCTTCTATAGTTCTTTCGTTGCACAGCGATATTTGTGAAATATCCTGCACCTTATTCGATGAGGAAAGGGCCGACGATCCCTTCACCGGGAGTGACCCCTTTAGCAAAACTAGAAAAGCCTAAAAAACACTCCATTTAAAATCACTCGATTCTACAACGATATCAAGTTCATTACGCAAAGGGTTTTCTTAAAAACCTGTCGTAGCCCTCCGTCATTTTAGATAAGTACTAGTTAGTATTCGTGCTGCGGTAGTTTGGCATGCGTCAAGGCGTAGTGTACGGTAGCTAACTAGTGCTTATCTGCTAGCATACGATGCGATTGGATTAGGGTATTCGTACGGCGTTGTTTGGCATGCGTCAAGGGTCGTACGGGTGGGTTTAATTTAATCAAGAAATGTACGGGTTGAACTTGACTAGCGGACTATGGGTTGTTTGGCATGTGTCAAGGTCATAGCACGCTAGGGGTAAAATATTATCGGGAATTTCAAGTGTTGAAATTTGCAATGAGATTGCATACCTTCTATGAGATAGTTGGATCCCGATACCCACTGCGAGTAATTGTTACTCCTGGGAGAGTTTTACACATTACAATTAGCCGATCAAGTAGGTGTCTAGAAAGGTGTTAACGGGGTTACGCCTTTGGGAAAACGAGGTTTACTTTAATTAGGTTCATGCGAAAGCACGGGGACCTCCCTCACACTGGCCTGGCTGAAAGATTGGCGAACTTGTAGCGTGTAATTAATCTCGGCTAGTCTTTCCTTTTAGGGTTTGAAGGATGATTTGATTAAAACAGTAGGAGACATCCTGATTAGATATATTAGATAACCAATCTAATCTTGCAAGAGTATAGGCTGAGTGTTTTCTTCTCTCTCTCTCCAGGTAGCGACCATATCACGCCTTAATCAAGATAATAATACGGATATATTGACCGAACCCGCTTGTTATACTGAGCTGGGGAACGTTGGTCCCGCTCCAACTTTTAATTGTTATAAGACAGAGCAGGAAATTGGGGAATACCAGATTTCCCGTGCCGCCCAAACGAAGAAAGTGCATGTTGATGCATCATCTTCGGGTGTGTTCATTACAGAGAACTGTTTCTCAGTATCCTTTACGTCCTGGGTATTTGATACCGGATCAGGATCCCACATATGTAATTTGTTACATGGGCTACAGATAGGTAGAGAACTGAGAACGGGTGATAAGTTTCATGAGATAGAAACGGTGCAAGTGTTGCAACCAAGTCTGTTGGTCACTATCACCTTGTATTATAAGAATACATTGATTCTGAACGAATGTTATTAGATACCGAACCTGATATACAACATCACATCAGTCTCTTTATTAGTAAAGAAGGATATAATTTTGTATTGTTGGATAATTTTTTGAACATTTCCTATATCAAGAGTTGATCGGTTCAGGCACGTTCTCTAAAAGCATTGATGTTCTAAATTAAACTACAGTTCTTAGTATACAGAATACACACAAGAGGAAGAGTTCAGAAATGAACGAATCCTTCTTGAGGCATTGTAGACTAGGTCATATCAATGCGACCTGACTAGCTAAGTTACATTTAGATGCATATTTAAATCTGTTTGAATTTACATCTTGTGAAACTTGCCGGTCATGTCACAAAGATAAGATGACCATAGCTCTGTTTATTGGAAACAGAGAAAGAGTTAGTGAACTCTTGGGATAGATACATGCTGATGTATGAAAGTCCCCTGTCTACACATGCCAAGACCGGTTCTTTGTACTTCATTACAGTCTCTGATGATCTCTCAAGATTTAGACATATGTTCCTGTTGAAACACAAGTCCGAAGCTTTTGAGATATTCACAGAATATAAGTTAGAAGTAGAGAACCAAAATACGGGTAAAAGTATTATGTCCTTTGATGTGATCAAGGAGGAGAATACTTGAGCACGGATTTCCTGGACTATTCTAAAGGAGAATGAGATTCTCTCTCAGCATTACTCCTCCGTATACACCATAGCACGATGGTATATCGGGGCGGAGCAATAGCACCCTATGTGATATGGTGTGCTTTATGATGAGTACTACTGAGTTTCCTATTTCCTTTTGGGAGTTATGCACTTGAGAAGCTGCATACCTATTGAATAGGGTTCAAATCAAATCAGTTGCCTACCACTTCATATGTGATATGGAATGGGAAGAGCCCGTATCTTAAGTTTGTTAAGATTTGGGGTTGTCCGGCCTATGTCTGAAAAGAAAAATCCAGACAAGCTCGAGGTGAAGTCAGATCTGTGGAAGTTTGTTGGATATCCCAAGCATTCGCAAGGGAATATCTTCTACCAAACCGAGAAACAAAAGTGTTTTATTTCTCAACATGCCACCTTTGTGAAAGGGAATTTCTTGTGAAGAAATTAGTGGTTACGAGGTAGAACTGGAAGGAGTTCCAGCTATACAAACTACAGCAGATAATTTGGTAGAACCAAAGGATTCAATAGTAACCAACGAACCTCAGCCTCTCCGCCGATCTAGTAGGATTCCTCACCCACCTGAGAGTTACTTCGGTTTCTCTATGACAGTGGGAGCGAGGATTGCATCATGAGATGATGACCCAACTAGTTTCGGGCTGGCCATCAGGAGTGGGACTCTGTAAGAATGGCTGGATGCTTAGCGATCTGAGATGGAATCCTTATACACCAACAAAGTATGGACTTTGGTTGCTCTATCTGAAGGGTTAAATCCCCATCAGGAGCAAGTATATCTTGAGAAGATTACTAGGTGTACATGGAAAAGTTGAGACTTTCAAAGCTATGCTTAAGTCCATCCAGATCCTACTTGCCACGGCTACATACCATGACTACGATATCTGGCGGTTGGGTGTCATGACTGCTTTTCTAAATGATGTTTTAGAAAAGAGCGTCTATAAGTACACAGCCAGAGGGCTTCGTAGACAGTGGGAGCAGCGGGAACGTATGCAAGATGCTTTATATGATAAAGCAGGCATCGCGGAGTTGGAACGTCTGTTTTGATGTGGTAATCAAAGAGTTTGACTTCATCAAAATGGTAGATGAACCTTGTATATACAAAATGGTAGTAGGGAGTATGGTGGTGATCCTCGTAGAGTACGTGGATGACATACTCTTGATAGGGAAAGAGTTTCCTATGCTACGCTCGGTCAATCTCCGCTTATCACAAGGATTCTCCATATAGGATCAAACTGATACCTCCTAAATCCTGGGTTTTGGATCTATGAGATAGATCTAATTGGATGCTAGGATACCCACTAGTTGTAGTGAGATGGTATCAATGGATCCAGGGGAGAATCACTGGAAAGGTTCCAGGGTGATAAGGACGACTGAATGTCAGTCGCAGGCATTGTCTTTACCCTCAGTGGAGGGACGGTATGTTGGAAGAGTTCCAAGCTAGATACCGTGACTTACTAGATGATTAAAGGTAAGATACATCGTTACCAAGGATGCTACCAAAGAGGCAGTCTGGATATATATAAGTTCATGAGATGAACTTCGTTCCTGCCATTGTGTGACAATGGAGTTGTGGCTTTAGCCAAGGAACCCCCGTCCCATCAGAAATCCAGATATAATTCTTAGGCAGTATCACCTGATCATGGAGATGGTTGATCTCCAGAAAGATCGAGGTTAGGAGAGTAGACACAGAGGACGACAGCACGGATCCACTCACAAAGGCCTTTTTCCCAGTAGAGACTTTTATGGGATGGTTGAGTATGAGATACTTCAACCACGGCTAATTGTTGGGTATGCGATACCACAACAGATGGCCCTAGTGCAAGTGGGAGATTGTTAGTTATATGTATGCCCTAGAGGCCATTACTGTACATACGATGTATATTGTAGTGGATGCTTGGACATATATAGGGAGGACTTTCTTGCTCGACATGATAGTATGCTATCCGGTTGTACTTTATCTTAACATGTACTCTGATTGTCTACATATTACATGTTGATAAAGCCCTTAGGATATGTACTCGACTACTAGGACTATGATGAGATCATACTAGTGGGGCCACAGTAGTCGGTGAGTACATCCTATAACTGTTCCTAGTCGAGGGTGTATCGAGACAGGGCATCGATACACCAGAGTAGACTAGCGTATACGCATCTTGACCCATATGATGGGCGGTGGATGATCCTATATCCATCGGTGTTTGACATCAAGGATGGTGTACGGGTGCTCAGTTGAGACTGGGTACACTGGACGGACTCGCCGAGAACTCCCAGATGGTATTATACCTCACGTCAGATGGCAGTTCTCCGGTGACACTGGTACAGAGTAGTCTGTTGACCAGAGATCGTCATAGAGTTTTGTGTGATTCCCACTGTGCTTTGATTTCCATCATACCACATCCAAGAGGGCGTGCAAAAAGGTGGCTTTTGGGTATAGTCCCGAATCACATGGAGGCAATGAGCGATAGGAGGGGATTCGTCTCTCCCGGTATAGGGAGCTGATGTTGTGCTGTGTTCGATTGGCTATAACCGGAAATCCCTGGCCAGGGTTGTTGAGATTTACTGGTAAGTGTTATCAGTAGTTTCTCGAACTGTTATAGACCTTATATCGACACGACTTATCGAGCTACTGGGGTCTGACGTTTACCACCCCTAGGCGAGATATGCAACATATCAGACGACGAGACCGGACTGTACGGGAGTGTTACTGTTTGGATTCACAGGAGAATGTACAGGCTTTCTTGTTGATCTTCTGAGCGCTCAATACCTGGGTAGCTGTTACGTTTAGCTGACCGTTTGCAGCTTGTGGGTGTTTGATATGATCATCACCTACTGCCGGCGTATTGACGATTCTTTAGAGTCCTACACAGAGGTTTCTTGGCTCAGGCAAAACGGAGTAGGAGCACATATGTGATATGTGCGGGACTGAGGATAATACGATATGAGATACCGTATTCTATTCTCGTGATATTTGATATCAGCCGGGTCATCGGATCAAATGTTGATTCGATGAATCGGTACGGATAAATATTAGTCGGTTATATGCGATATAGCCGGATTGTCGGATCAAGTGTTGATTCGATAATTTAATGTATAATAATATATTTGATATATTAAATTACATTTACTAATATTTGCTCACTAAAAGATTCTTTTTCTCACTCGGGTAATACATTGATATATATGCGATATATGTTAAATGTATTTTTTTATTTTGTTACAATAAATATTATATATGTGATATATAATATTGTAACATGTTATAATTATTAATGCAACATAATTAAAGGAGTTTAAACATGATTAGGGTTTGGATTAGGGTTAAGACTTCTAGTAGATTCTAGAAGGTTTCTTTTTGTCATGAAGAAGATATTTGTCTTGATATTTTCAAGTGACTCACATATAACTCAACCCAAACCCTAACCCTAGTAAACTCTCTACATAGGTTACTACAACCATGGTTGCATAAATGATTATGACAACATTTTATTATTCAACACAAAAGAATTCTATTCTTCTTCTTCTTCTTCCTTCTTCTTTTCATGAAAAAGCTTTCTAGGTTTTTCCAAAGTGATGAATATGAGTGAGAACGAGAAAACAAATGAGAGAAATAATCCCACTTCATCATCCTCATCTATCCTTGCTATTTAGATGAGGGTGTTCACTTCATATTATGAGTGTTAGCTTGTGTTAACGAAACTTCAAGGTAGATCATCTTTATATCGAAGATCGGAAGCAAGACTGCATCTTTCTCTTCGTGAAGCCTCTCGAGAGTCCGGAACATGATGATCGCAGCGAAGGGATTTCAACACGGAGCTTAAGAAGTGAAGGACCGGATATACAAAGGTTGTAATCCCTCTCACTTAGTGTTAAAGTGTTTAACATGCTTGTTTTCGCCTAATCTTTAGTTTAAAGATCTGGCTTCGGGTTGTTCGGCACGGCTAATTTTTAAATCGGGCATGGTTGATACCTCGTACAACCTTGTGGCAGTGCCCAGCAACCCTACAGATTCGTCTCTCCCCGTATTGGGGGTTGATATCACGCTGTGTTCAGAAGGCCATTACACAAAGTCCTTGGCCAAGGTAAGCGAGATTTACTGGTAGGTATTCCAGTAGTTTCTCAGGGTGTATTGGGCTACTCTCCAACACGACTTATTGCGCTATTAGGGGTCTGACGATTACCGCCCCCTAGGCTCGATATGCGATACTCTTAGACGAACAGACTAGACTGTACATAGATTGTCACATTCAGGCTCAGTAGGAGTTCGGATGGGTTTTCCTCATCGGCCTTCTTATCGACATCTACTTGGGGACCGTTACGTGCAGCTAGTACCGCTTGCGGCCTGTGGTTAAACCCACTTCCAGCATAGTGTTGAGTCTTTAGAGTCCCACACAGAGAGTTTCCCTGCACCGGGCAGAAGGTGTAGACGCCGTATGGTTTTTCGGCAGGGCTTCGATCATGTACGTGCACTTGTGCGCGTATGATGTTTGGGCGGATAATACTAGTGGGCTTTGGTTTAAGCTGAAACCTAGTATTATATTGATGGATCTGGTTCGTCTCTTTGTATTCATGTTTCTCGGAACACGAATGCGGGTATGTATATACGGATGAGAGGGGCATAGAAGAAGACACCTCATTATGGTTTTGACCATTGACTTGATTAAAATAATTATGAGGTGGAGGAAAGTATTTGTTATTTTTTTGTAAATGATAAATGAGGTATGGCTACTTGTTTTGACAACTTGGCTTTATTTGACCATTTGACTTGGCTTGACCACTTGACTTGGTTTGACTATTTGACTTAGATATTTTTGTGAGATATTTTGTGACCTAGATATATTGGTGAGATATTTTTCATATCATGCTTGTGGTCATGTCAAAGTAGCCATCTCATTTTTCATTGATCATTATCATTTATCAAAAAGCTTTCTCTTTCCTCAAGTGAGCTCTCATGCTTGCTCTCTTCTTCTTCCTCACTTCAAAACCCTAAAAGCACTATTGTGTTGAGAATCCTAGGGTTTCAAGAGACAAAAAAATCCATCTTCATACTCTACATCACCTAGGACATCAAGTTTAGCAAGCTTTTTGCCCTAGTTACCTCGGTTTTGAGGTGGAGCTCGGACTATAGACTCCCGGGTGGATCGTCTTTGACTTGAGGAGGATGTCGAAGAACTACGATCCAGATCGATCCTTGGAGCCTACGTAGACGAGGAGGACAGCGATGAAGACCTGAAGGATATGTATCGTGAGGTATAACTTCGTATCCGAGTAGTTAAACCTCAAGTAGTTTGCCAGCTAAAGTTTATGAACGATCGTTGGTTCTAGTCGGTGTTGCGAAGCACGTAAAAATCATTTTTTGCAATTTCCGCCTCCCCGACACGTGGGGTGCGCGACATCGACTTACACATATTCCGCTGCGTTATTTGAGGCTTTGAACCCGAGCTTTAGAAAATACTTCATCTCTGCCTCGTTTGGGCCTCGAATGATGAGGCCGGCACCACAGCCTTCCTCGGTTGAGGACCCGTCGACGTAAATGTTACGACCCAAATTAGGAATATGACCGGCACTTAAATCTCGCAACGTCTAAACGCGTAACATAATTCAAATAAGCCGACAACCCAGAAATCTAAACCATAAAAAGATAGAAGATATAACATTTAAATCATTTTGAAAATCTTAAGTTAATTTATTTTCTTGAAAATTTCGGCAGCATCTCCTTTGTAAAATCTAACCCCAACGGGTACAAGAATAACATAAATATAAAGCATCCCAAACTGGAGCAACTTACGCCAAAAGGCGGAACACAACCATAACAAGTTTATATATAATATATATATATATATATATATATATATATATATATATATATATACGACGCCGTAGTGAAGGAATAAGCAATAAGGAAGTGAAACAATATCACAACATAAATAAAACAACCAACTCAACGAACTCGACACCCAAAGTCACAAATAATACAATACCGATCCTCACAAACTCGTCTCTAAGTCAATATACAAGAAAGTGGTGGATGGAGAGTACTAGATACAATAAGATATACATTGAGATCATACGGATAACCGCAAAACCAGCCACCTATCCAAAATGACAACCGACGGCAGTGGTACTCGCAGAAGAAGAATAAGAAATGATAAGCCCTGCCGCGACTATACTGAGGGTCGAACCTGCAAAACACTGTGCCACAACGGGGGTGAGTTGCCAACTCATGAATAGTAAATAACATGGTACATATAATCACAAGTATGCATGAAAAGTGATAATCTGAAATATGCAATCTGATGGCATAAATATAACAATACAGATATGCAGTAAAATCATGATCAAGGTACACCACCGGGGTACAACAACTACATGAAACGATGCATGTCTAATAAATCCTGAGTATGTAATAACATATAAAACCTCATGTATGAATCATCATCATGGAAAACCGTTGTCTATCAACGACACCCCAAATCCCAATATCTCAGGCGCCGCATACTCCGACCGGCCCTCATATATATATATATATATATATATCATCTCATAACTTCAAGACGGCATCCTCCGGACATCCGTCGAGTTCTATACAATCACCGGTAGGTAGTACTCCCTCCGTCGGGCTCACCGCCTATCTATACGAGTCTTCTTGCCCCGGGGTACTTCACCGGGTGCACCATGTACCCACAGATAGTGCCTACTGCTCCTCGAATCGGGTATACTCACATCTCAGAACCGAGAAAACTCATGGTGGACGCCTCAAAATATCATATCAAGAGAAACCATATTTTTCTTTATTATCAATACATCATTTTTTCCCATTTAAATATAATCATGGTTCTCAAATCCAGAAATCTCATGAAATCAGTATGTCAATGCATATGTCCATGAAATACGAGATATGCAAATACGGAACAGTAATATAAGCATTTCAAGGGAAAACCGCTCTTTTAAAATTATCAAGTTTTCAAAGGTATCTCGTGGTTTCCCAAATCTGCGAAATAGAAATACGACATCATATAAGAGTAAATATGTGGCTAGCAATGCATGTATGTAAGTATGAAGCAATTCGCATGCGTAATAGGATGAGAATTAATATCTAACAGTAAATGGTAATGAAAACGACGCAATATATCTTATCCATGGTAACTTCTATAGTATGCGTGTCATGGCAATTACTAACGGTGTGTGTGTGACATACAATTCAGTACTCGTGCAACATGAACCGCTAGTAATGGTATAGTGTCCAATCAATACAGTGTCAATGTACAACAGGTAATGGGATGTGCAAGATGATGTTTATGCACAATCAATGTATATACTAACAATATAGGTTTATATCACTGAATCCAGCCCTCGACGCTTAACGCCATATGGGCGATTCCTCTGTAGATGTTAAATCTACTCACCGAAGATCTTGAGCTAGGTGAATCCAACCACCTCTTTCCCTTTCCTTGTAGCGCCCGAAGTCCTCGAAATCGATCCTAATATCGCATCAAAAAACATAACAAGTGCAAATTAGAAACTTTCCGATAATACACGCAAACAACGCTTAAATCAACTTTAACATTTCAGAAAAATAAAATATTATTTTTGGGAATTTATATAATTAAAATAATAAATATTACGAATATTTTAATGAATGGAGATTAGTTTTAATATTATAGCATAATTATATACCGATAAATTGGGAAATATTTGGAAATCTATAAGAATTACTGAAATGAGGGTGTTTTATATAATAAGAGCATTTATAGATTTTTAAATACTCATTTGTAAAAGGGTTAAGTTCTAAACTTGATTAATTTTCACTAATCTTGCGTTAATCCGGTTTATGTGCATATGACATGCACCATGTCATATTACACATTTGTTACATTTTTCTACGATGGCTTCTTTCTTTTTTTTCATGCATGGCTTTGTTTTAAATGAGATGAAAAAGATAAATAAAAGGAAAGGAAAAGAAAAGAATAAAGAATGGGGAGACAAGGAGGTATGGGCTTGGATGAGAGAGAGAGAGAGGGTGAGGGGTCTTCCCTTGACCATGACATTGTTCTCACTTCATCATCTTCATCATTTCTTCTCCCCTTCCCCCATGGCTGCCCCTTCTCCTCCACCTCCTCTACCTCTTCACAACACCCTCTAAAACACCTCAAAACACCTATTTGCTTTCACAAAAAAGGTGCACAAGCTCACTAAAAGCATGGGGAACCAAGAAAGTTGGGATTTTGAAGACTTGATGCAACTTAAGAATTTTCTTGAGTTGCCAAATGAGATATTTCCTTCACCATTAGAATAGTAATTCATTCCCTTTAGCATCTATATTAGTCTAAAAGTGTTTAGTGAGGTTCAGTGACATTTGAAAATTTCAAGAAGAGGTTTTGAGGAATTCTTGAATTGAGATGGTGCAATTGAGGTTTAGTAGTGACCTTAAACCACCATAGTGCTAAAAACCTGGACCAAACAGATCCTAGACCATGCAATGTGAATTAGATATCGAAATGTCGGTTTTGTGTTTATATTATGCCTATAGGGAATCTGGAGTGACTTGAGACATTTATAAGAAAAACTAGCAACACGATTAACCTAGATTGAGCACTAGGAGGCCACCCTGCAAAGACGAACCCATTCCGAGCATCCCAAATAGAGCAGGCCGTTTTTCATGGGCATGTGGCCGGCCAAGTGGTGGAATTTGGTGCTAGGATTTGTTCTGTAGCTCATATACCCCCTATACAACACCCCAGTACTGTTTGTTTATCCTTATTTCACCTGAACTAAAATCTGGAGTAAGTTTTCATGAGTTGCTGTATTGTTTTTGTAACTTTCCATAACTTGAAGTTTTGATATTTTTTTTTGTATCGGTCACTTGACGTTTGTACGTCGATATCGGGTGTTATTTGGTTGATTTGCGTGAGTATACCATAGGTTTTAACCTATGTGTGATTCACGGGTCGTTTTGGTTTTGAATTGGACGTTTTGATGCGATACGATATATGTGATATGTAGGTACCCTCACATGGACTTCGGACGATGAAGAAGAGGTTGGCGACATCGACTTCGGCAAGTAAGGATCAAGGTGAGTTGATATATATCTACGGGGGAAGTCGTATGGATGGCGTATAACACCCCCATAGTTTCGTAGTGCAGTATACGAATGTGTTATATCTATATACTTATGTGTTATCATGAGATGTGCATTCTTAGCAAGAAATGCTTTAGGTGACTTTGGGTTAGTGTTAATGTATTTGGAAGTTAATGCTTAGGTTTAGTTTTTAGTCGCGAGACCCTAGAGTAAGGTACATACACACACATGCACACACGGGATATGATTTTGGTGTATATGATATAAGTATGTATATATATGTGTGTGTGTGTGTGTGTGTTGGTGTGTTGAGATACACACACACACATATACGTATACACGGGTGATGAGGATAGTATATGATACTTGGAGATGAGTCGATGTGATTAGGCATGATGCCGTGAGATCGGTGATGTGATTTGGGTCGTGTTATGAGATATGACATGATATTATAGAGGATCGAATGGGCGATGTGATTTTATTCACACGCGAATATATGTTGGATGGTATCGGTATGTACTAGACTTTAGATCAGTACCCTAGTTCATGATATTATGATGATGATACCATATGAATAATGTGTTATATGTGATATTCGACCCGTACCCCGATTTTGGGATGCCGTACGATGGATTTACTATACGAGATATAAATATGATAATAGATCCGTACTCATGACTCGAGGATGTCGTATTATATATATTTTAACATTCGTGATGCTATTGAGGCGGGATCACTGACTACTAGATATATCGACTCGGACTTAGGTGGATTTTCCTTACCCTTTCGTTTAGTCTCTTAGCATCGTCCTGTAGTTACTTGGTAGATGTTAGAGTGGGCTCGAGTCATACTTATTTTCAAAAACTAACGATCATGAGTATTTTAAAGACAGGCCAAAGGATACTACGGATTTCCCGAAAGACGTACCTCTTCTTAAAAAAACACCGTAGCCCTTATATTTCTAAAAACCACGATTCGTGCTATTTCAAATGCCAAAATTGTATGACTCGTACTTATAAATTTACATGCTTATATGTTGCGTTTGCTATTCATTTTTCCGTATATTCTTGCTGTTCGCATCGCATTTCATGCTAAATGGTGTTTTCATTAGTTATTATAAAACCATGCTGTCAGGACACCAGTACCATTACCGATGATGTGTATGCTCCACGTACACCTGCTTTCCGTCTCACACACATCTGTAGGGTTATCTTAGCACCTTAGCAAGGTTTTGGAAAGTATCAAACATGCTATATTAAAAAAATTTAGGTGCTAAACAAACCAACCATGTAATCGAACTAGAGAATTAGGGTTAACTATGCATGTAAACAAATTTACATCTAAGAGAGAGGGATTACAACCTTTGTATGTCACGACCCAAAATTTGGCCCGTGACCGGTACTTAACCACGTAACGTCTACAAGCGTAACGCGACTAAGTGAACCGAAAACCCAGAAAACAAACCAGTAAAAGTATAGAGTGTTTTAAGTTTTTAAAATGGAAGCATTTAGATATGATAAGAAATCCTTAGTAAACAATCACCAAGGTAGCAATATACGACGCCGTAGCGAAGATCAAGAGTAACAAGTGGGAACATCACAGATAGAATAAACTGCATAAGTAAGTCGGCTCACAACGAGCTCGACACCAGAATACAAATAATATACTTCATCATCCTCACACTGTCTCTAAGTCAATACATAAGTGGTAGATGGAGAGTACTAGATACAACAATGTACATAACTAAAAGATAAACAGATACCACACAAAACCCACCTATCAGCAAAACAGGTAGTACGCCAACTGTAGGGGTATCTGTGTCAAAAGATGCAAGAACGCAGCCTGCCGCGACTACTCCGAAGGGCAACCTGCAAACACTGTGGCACAACGGGGGTGAGTTGCCAACTCGTGAATAGAGATAACATATAAAGGTAATCGTGAGCATGCACGTACTGCGCTACTCTATCATATGCCAACAGATGATATCAATGCGTGGTAAGCAGTATGTGCAATAATCATGCAAGTGCTCTATCAGGTAATATAACTACAGGATGAGATACAATAATGAATGCTGAGCATGGGAAATATAACATCTACACGGAATGTCAACGTGGAATATATACTCGATGTCCATCAATGCACCCAGATCCCCCAAATAACTCAAACGCCGGCACTCTCATCAGCCCTCCAATCCTGTACATCTCTGGGAATCACGAGTGCCCAACATCGGCACCCAAATATAAAAAATACTCGTGTCCAGCATCGACACGCAAATCCTCATCCATCGGGCCCCGTCAGTCCGGGTCAGCCCACGGGCTCCGTCTGCGGTATCGGCCCTCGGCCCCGGCAGTACGGATCATCCCGCATCCATCTATCGACTCTGATCAGTATCTTCCGGATAACTGTCAGGTCCAACCAATCACCGGTAGGTAGTAGTCCCTCTTCCAGGCTCACCGTTTACTACACAGCGAAACCGTTCTCGCCCCGGGGTACCATACCGGGTCCACCATGTACCCGTAATCGGCCTCATCCAGCTCCTCGATTTGGGTTCACATATATCACTCTAGCACCGAGGAAACACATGGTGGACGCACCGAAATATCATATCAAGGAAACCGGGTTTTTAAATGATTACATATTTGAAATAGCCACGGTTCCCAAATCCAGAAATCACATGTAATCTAAACCAATATGCAAGTCAATGATCCGATGTGATATGTGCATCAAGTATGGATATCTTGTCAAGTCACATAAAGATGAGCTACAACATAATGATCCGATGTGATATATGCATCAAGTATGAATATCATGTCAAGTCACATAAATATGAGCTACAACATAATGATCCGATGTGATATATGCATCAAGTATGAATATCTTGTCAAGTCACATAAAGATGAGCTACAACATAATGATCCGATGTGATATATGCATCACGTATGAATATCATGTCAAGTTACATAAAGATGAGCTACAACATAATGATCCGATGTCATATATGCTTCAAGTATGAATATCATATCAAGTCACATAAAGATGAGCTACAACATAATGATCCGATGTGATATATGCATCAAGTATGAATATCATGTCAAGTTACATAAAGATGAGCTACAACATAATGATCCGATGTAAATTCTACAGTGTGAGTGTCATGGCAATTACTAACGGTGTGTGTGTAACATGCAGGATAGTGCTCGTGCAATATGAACCGTTAGTAAGGGTGCGGTGTTCTACCAATTCTAGTTTATATACATACATCAGGGAATGTTGTATGCACTAAATAGTAGCCATGAACTGTCAATGTATGGAAATATAGCTATAAGATCCAATCAGCCCTGACGTAGAACGCCATGCGGGCGATAACCCCGTAGATGTTAAACCTACTCACCGTAGTCTCTCGCTAGGTATAGCCGACGACTTGTTGCCCTCCTTCGCGGCGCCCGTCGCACTCGCCTGCGAATCCTATAATTTCACTATATATCACTCATAAGCTCAAAACCGTACAAACACGACATTTAAAGTCAACTAGAAACCCGTGTAGCAAACCAAGCGCGCGTGTGCGCGATACGCTAAAACGTGTTATTACGCGCCTGAAGCCACTCCGACGCGTCGCGATACGCAGAAACCCCAAACCCACAGACACGTATCACGCGTGTCGCGAAAGATTAAAAATACGGGAAATAGGGTATTCTACTCCAGATTTTGATACAGAACGGATCTTATAAAAATAGATTTACCAAAATACTCCACATAGCAGCAGACTCCAGTGGCCCAAACTCCAACCCCCAACTCACCCATCTGGCCGCAAATTGCGGCCAGAATGATTATTCCGGCGGCCTCTCTTGGGAATTGGGCTCCCAGGTTTGGTGTGTGCACTCAATACCCCCTGTGTATGCTACAGTAATTCCAATTTCATTCTGAAATGATCCGGGTAGCAGCAGATCCAACAGAACCCTATTTCTAGTTAAAAACCCCACTTTTGCACTAAATTGAAACTTTATGGTATTTTCCTGAAATCTGAAGCAAACCCAAGTCTAGAATCACACTAACAACTCATTACCAAGCTAATTGAGCCATAAAAATGCTAATTTTAACCTATCATCACTAAATCCCCTCAATACCACCAAACATGCACACAAAATATGATTTCTAGCTAAACTACTACAAGATATGGAAGAAGGGTGTTAAACAAGAGTTATATACCTTCAAAAGACCCTAAGAACACCAAAAGTTCCATCTACAAGATATGGAAGAAGGGTGTTAAACAAGAGTTATATACCTTCAAAAGACCCTAAGAACACCAAAAGTTCCATCTCCCTCTTTAAGTATGCAGATTTGCCTCCAAACACCTCAAAAAGCCCCCTTTTCCCATGGTTTTAGTGAAGAAAATGTGTGGTTTTGTATAGGATTTTGTATGGATTCAAAGGAGAAGTGAAAAGAGAAGGAAATGTGATGAGTTTTGTTGGGTTTTGCTGTTGCCTCTGCAGAAATTCTGCAATGAGAAAAGAGAGAGAGAGAAGAGAGAAGGAAAATAGTCAAAAAAAAGTCAATTCTCACCTAACCACCATGCTTCATTTTTCTATTTGGATTTTGAATTATTGAAAGGGGTTTTATTTGATAAAAGAGTGGGGTAAATAACATCCATGCATGAAAGAAAATGGTTAACATGTTAACACTTTTTACCTACGTCACAAAAATTGTGCTAAGTGTGCAAGTGTACACTACAAAGGAAAATTTTCCAATTTGGATAAACCCGACTAAATATAACTAATAATCCTATACACACATATAAAATAACACGCACAACTGCTAAATAACATGAACACATTCTAACGAAATTTCAAAGTGTTACAATCTACCCCCCTTAAAGAAATTCGGTCCCCGAATTTAAAAATCTAACTACACGCAACCTCAAAAAGATGGGGATACCTCTTCCTCATCTCGCTCTCGGTCTCCCAAGTGACCTCCTCTCTGCTCGGACCACGCCAAAGAACCTTGACGGACGGTATGTCCTTCGATCTCAATTTCTTCACTTGTCGATCCAAAATGATCACCGGCTGCTCTGCATAGGAAAGGTCACGCTCAAGCTGGATCGTCGGGTGCTGAATCGCATGCGTAGGATCATGAAGATATCTGCGGAGCATCGAAACATGAAATACGGGGCGCACGTCTGGAAAAATGGGCAGAAGGGCCAACCGATACGCAACTGCACCAACACTCTCGAGGATCTCGAAGGGGCCCACAAATCTGGGGCTAAGCTTCCCCTTCTTCCCAAATCACATCACACCTTTCATTGGGGAGACCCTCAAGAAAACATGATCACCAACAGAAAACTCAAGTCTGTGCCGACGACGGTCCGCATAAGATCTCTGCCTACTCTGGGTTGCTCTCATCCTATCGCGAATCAACTGGATCTTTGCGGTCGTCTCATACATAATCTTCGGCCCTAAGATACTGCCCTCACTGAGCTCTGTCCAACAAGCGGGCAATCTGCATCTCCTCCCATAAAGCGCCTCAAACGGTGCCATCTGAATGGTCTCCTGGTAGCTGTTTTTGTAGAAGAACTCTACTAAGGGTAAATAATGATCCCATCTACCTCCGAAATTTAATACGCACGCTCTGAGCATGTCTTCGAGAGTCTGAATAGTCCGCTCTGACTGTCCGTCGGTCTGCGGATGAAATGCTGTGCTGAAACTCAAGCGAGTGCCCAAAGCCTCCTGAAGTCTCTGCCATAGCCGGCTGGTAAACTGAGTGCCTCTGTCGGACACGATACAAGTCGGAACTCCGTATAGTCGTACGATCTCGTCGATATATATCTGGGCATACTGAGCAAATCCGAAAGTCTTCTTCACCGGTAGGAAGTGAGCCGCTTTCATCAAACGATTCACGATCACCCAGATGGAGTCATACCCTCGACTAGTCCTGGGTAGACCCACAATGAAGTCCATAGAAATCTGCTCCTATTTCCTTTCCGGAATGGGTAACGGCTGTAGCTCTCCCATGACCTCTGGTGCTCAGCTTTGACTTGCTGACAAGTCAGGCATCTTGACACAAGATCTGCGATGTCTCTCTTCATTCCGTCCCACCAGTAAACACCTCTCATATCATGGTATATCTTGGTGGAACTGGGATGAACACTATATACCGATCGATGTGCCTCCTCAAGAATCTCACGCCGTAGTCCCTCAGCATCTGGTACCCACAGTCTATCCCCAACAGTAGTATCCCCTGATCATCGATCGCGAACTCGGGAAATCTGCCTTGTCCAATCTGTGCCCGGATCTCTGAACATCGGTCGTCACTGTGTTGTGTCTCATGTATACGGTCGAGCAACTGTGTGCATGTACGAACATGCGCAATCTGTCCTCCGATCGGCGTAAACTCGAACTGTACCCGTCTGTTGCATAAGATCTGCCAATCTGCCGATGACTGCCACTGTACTGCGCTCAAATAAGATAGACTACTCCCGGGTCTCCTGCTCAAAGCATCCGCCACTACATTAGCCCTGCCCGGGTGATACAAGATCTCACAATCGTAGTCCTTCACTAACTCCATCCATCGGCGCTGTCTAAGGTTCAGGTCTCGCTGCTGGAATATATACTTTAAGCTCTTGTGATCAGTGAATATCTGGCACGACTCGCCATATAGGTAATGTTGCCAGATCTTAAATGCAAAGACCACTGCAGCCATCTTCAAATCGTGAGTGGGGTAATTCTGTCCATGTTCTTTAATTGCCGCGAAGCATACGCGATCACCATGTCATACTGCAGCAATACGCACCCTAGCCCCACTCGTGAAGCATCACAATAGACCACAAATCCGCCTGATCCTGAAGGCAATGATAGCACTGGGGTCGTAGTCAGTAGAGCCCGTAGCTGCTGAAAACTGTGCTCACACTCCTCCGTCTAATCGAAACGAACTCCCTTCCGGGTCAACCCGGTCAAAGGTGTAGCAATACGGGAGAAGTCCTGCACGAATCGCCTTTAGTAGCCTGCCAGCCCTAGAAAGCTGCGAACTTCCGTCACTAACGTGGGTCTAGGCCAACTCCGAACGGCGTCAATCTTCCTCGGGTCTACATATATGCCATCTCGTGTAATCACGTGCCCCAAGAAGTCTACGCTGTCCAGCCATAAAGCACACTTGGAGAATTTGGCGAAAAGCTGATGCTCCCTCAAGGTCTGCAGTGTAATCCGCAGGTGCTGCTCGTGCTCCTCTCTACTCTGAGAATACACCAAGATATCGTCAATGAATACTATGATGAACAGATCAAGATACGGCCGAAAAATACGGTTCATCAAGTCCATGAATGCAGCTGGCGCGTTGGTGAGTCCGAACGACATCACAAAAAACTCATAATGGCCGTAACGCGTGCAGAAAGCTGTCCTAGGAATGTCCTCCCGTCGAACCCGCAGCTGATGGTAGCCTGATCGTAATTCGATCCTCGAAAAGTATCCTGCCCCCCGAAGCTGATCGAACAAATCGTCGATGCGTGGCAAAGGATACCTATTCCGCACTATCACCCTGTTCAGCTGGCGGTAGTCGATACACAAACGCATACTGTCGTCCTCTTTCTTAACCAAAAGGACTGGAGCACCCCAAGGAGAAACACTGGGTCGAATAAGTCCCTTATCCAGTAAATCTTGCAACTGACCCTTCAATTCTCTAAGTTCCGCCGGGGCCATCTGATAAGGCGGTACAGAAATAGGCCCCGTGTCAGGATCCAAATCAATACCGAAAGAAATGTCACGCTCGGGCGGTAACCCAGGAAGATCGTCAGGGAACACATCAGGGAACTCGCTAACAACCGGAACCTGAACCAACGGAACCACTATAGCTCTAGTATCGCAAACATAGGCGAGAAATCCCTGACATCCCTTCCTCAAAAGCTGTCCCGCGTGAAAAGAAGAAATCACACTGTGAGGGGTGGCACCACGGTCCCCCAACACAACAAAAACCGACTCGTCGGGAAAACAAAATCTAACTGTCTTCTCGCGGCAGTCAACAGAAGCATAGCACGTGGCTAACCAATCCATGCCCAAAAGAACGTCGAAGTCCAACATCTCAAGAAGGATCAAATCGACCGGCAACTCTCTCTCACCAATACGGACGGTACAGGATCGGAACACGTGACTAGCGACAAACGACTCTCCCACGGGAGTAGTCACAACTAGCGGCTGATCAAGCAAACCGGACTTTCTACCCAAACTCGGCATAAAGTGTGTGGATACGTACGAGTACGTGGAAACATACGAGCACAAGGATCCGGATCAGACAATACGTGTGCAACAAAGGACATACTGAAAGAGTACCTGAAAGCTCTGCGTTGGACGCCCTCGCGTCCCGATGAGTCGAAGCGAAAACTTGTGCCTGTCCTCCATCTGCGACTGACCGAACTCCTCCTCTACTAACCTGACCCCTCTGCGCGAACCCTCCGCGTCCATGACGTCTCAGAATACGACCCTGACATGGTATGAAGGAACACTGCCTGATGAGGTGTTGAAGGCTCCCACATCGTAAACATCTACGCGCTGGCTGCCGTCCTCCCTGGGGATGAGAGCCAAACAACTGGCCTCTTCCTAAGCCTCTGCTCTGTGCTGGTACACCAGTACGATTCCTCAACTATTCTGGAACTCTCACGGTCTCTGGAAGACGTGTCCCATAAACTGGGGCTGCATCCACCGGTGCTATGTAAGGGACGGAATACTGCATGATGATCGCAAGGAACAACTGGGTAACAGGGGTGACAACCACCTGTCGCTGCGCTCGAACGACCTCCACCAACGAGCTCATCGCCTGGCGCAAGCCCTGCATCTCTACCACTAGTCTAGTGATCTGAGCTGTCGTAGAGGGAACAATCTGTCCTGGTACAACAGGAGTACTACTCGGATCAGTCCTCGTCTCAGATGAATCAACTCGAACCTCGGCTCTCACGGCCGCTCTCTGCACCCTCGTAGTCCTTGGCGGCATAATGGCTGAAAAGAAGGTAGGATTCGATGAGGATATAGAAATCGAATCGCAAGGATGTATACAATCATGGGGGAATTTCAAACAATAAGTCCTAAGGTCGCTTAGGCGGAGTACCGTGTCGTGAGTATGCCGCGGAACATACGCACGCTACACCACTCTGCTGCAGCTACCTACTCCATCATACCAGGGTCATCCTACACTCCGAAGGTAAAACCTACGCTCTGATACCAACTTTGTCAGGACCCAAAGTTTGGCCCGTGACCGGCACTTAACCACGTAACATCTACAGGCGTAACGCGACTAAGTGAACCTAAAACCCAGAAAACAAACCAGTAAAAGTATAGAGTGTTTTAAGTTTTTAAAATGGAAGCATTTAGAAGTGATAAGAAATCCTTAGTAAACAATCACCAAGGTAGCAATATACGACGCCGTAGCGAAGATCAAGAGTAATAAGTAGGAACATCACAGATAGAATAAACTGCATAAGTAAGTCGGCTCACAACGAGCTCGACACCAGAATACAAATAATATACTTCATCGTCCTCACACTGTCTCTAAGTCAATACATAAGTGGTAGATGGAGAGTACTAGATACAACAATGTACATAACTGAAAGATAAACAGATACCGCACAAAACCCACCTATCAGCAAAAGAGCTAGTACGCCAACTGTAGGGGTATCTGTGTCAAAAGATGCAAGAACGCAGCCTGCCGCGACTACTCCGAAGGGCAACCTGCAAACACTGTGGCACAACGGGGGTGAGTTGCCAACTCGTGAATAGAGATAACATATAAAGGTAATCGCGAGCATGCACGTACTGCGCTACTCTATCATATGCCAACAGATGATATCAATGCGTGGTAAGCAGTATGTGCAATAATCATGCAAGTTCTCTATCAGGTAATATAACTACAGGATGAGATACTATAATGAATGCTGAGCATGGGAAATATAACATCTACACGGAATGTCAACGTGGAATATATACTCGGTGTCCATCAATGCACCCAGATCCCCCAAATAACTCAAACGCCGGCACTCTCATCAGCCCTCCAATCCTGTACATCTCTGGGGATCACGAGTGCCCAACAACGGCACCCAAATATCACAAATACTCGTGTCCAGCATCGACACGCAAATCCTCATCCATCGGGCCCCGTCAGTCCGGGTCAGCCCACGGGCTCCGTCTGCGGTATCGGCCCTCGGCCCCGGCAGTACGGATCATCCCGCATCCATCTATCGACTCTGATCAGTATCCTACGGATAACTGTCAGGTCCAACCAATCACCGGTAGGTAGTAGTCCCTCTGCCAGGCTCACCGTCTACTACACAGCGAAACCGTTCTCGCCCCGGGGTACCATACCGGGTCCACCATGTACCCGTAATCGGCCTCATCCAGCTCCTCGATTTGGGTTCACATATATTACTCTAGCACCGAGGAAACACATGGTGGACGCACCGAAATATCATATCAAGGGAACCGGGTTTTTAAATGATTACATATTTGAAATAGCCACGGTTCCCAAATCCAGAAATCACATATAATCCAAACCAATATGCAAGTCAATGATCCGATGTGATATGTGCATCAAGTATGGATATCATGTCAAGTCACATAAACATGAGCTACAACATAATAATCCGATGTGATATATGCATCAAGTATGAATATCATGTCAAGTCACATAAAGATGAGCTACAACATAATGATCCGATGTGATATATGCATCAAGTATGAATATCATGTCAAGTCACATAAAGATGAGCTACAACATAATCATCCGATGTGATATATGCATCAAGTATGAATATCATGTCAAGTCACATAAAGATGAGCTACAACATAATGATCCGATGTAAATTCTACAGTGTGAGTGTCATGGCAAATACTAACGGTGTGTGTGTAACATGCAGGATAGTGCTCGTGCAACATGAACCGTTTGTCAGGGTGCGGTGTTCTATCAATTCTAGTTTATATACATACATCAGGGAATGTGGTATGCACTAAATAGTATCCATGAACAATCAATGTATGGAAATATAGCTATAAGATCCTATCAGCCCTGACGTTGAACGCCATGCGAGCGATATCCCCGTAGATGTTAAATCTACTCACCGTAGTCTCTCGCTAGGTATAGCCGACGACTTGTTCCCCTCCTTCGCGGCGCCCGTCGCACTCGCCTGCGAATCCTATAATTTCACAATATATCACTCATAAGCTCAAAACCGTACAAACACGACATTTAAAGTCAACTAGAAACCCGTGTCGCAAACCAAGCGCGCGTGTGCGCGATACGCAAAAACGTGTGATTACGCGCCTGAAGCTACTCCGACGCGTCGCGATACGCAGAAACCCCAAACCCACACACACGTATCACGCGTGTCGCGAAAGATTAAAAATACGGGAAATAAGGTATTCTACTCCAGATTTTGATACAGAACGGATCTTATAAAAATAGATATACCAAAATACTCCACATAGCAGCAGACTCCAGTGGCCCAAACTCCAACCCCCAACTCACCCATCTGGCCGCAAATTGCGGCCAGAATGATTATTCCGGAAGCCTCTTTTGGGAATTGGGCTCCCAGGTTTGGTGTGTGCACTCAATACCCCCTGTGTGTGCTACAGTAATTCCAATTTCATTCTGAAATGACCCGGGTAGCAGCAGATCCAACAGAACCCTATTTCTAGTTAAAAACCCCACTTTTGCACTAAATTGAAACTTTATGGTATTTTCCTGAAATCTAAAGCAAAGCCAAGTCTAGAATCACACTAACAACTCATTACCAAGCTAATTGAGCTATAAAAATGCTAATTTTAACCTATCATCACTAAATCCCCTCAATACCAGCAAACATGCACACAAAGTATGATTTCTAGCTAAACTACTACAAGATATGGAAGAAGGGTGTTAAACAAGAGTTATATACCTTCAAAAGACCCTAAAAACACCAAAAGTTCCAGCTCCCTCTTCAAGTATGCAGATTTGCCTCTAAACTCCTCAAAAAGCCCCCTTTTCCCATGGTTTTAGTGAAGAAAATGTGTGGTTTTGTATAGGATTTTGTATGGATTCAAAAGAGAAGTGAAAAGAGAAGGAAATGTGATGAGTTTTGCTGGGTTTTGCTGCTGCCTCTACAGAAATTCTGCAATGAGAATAGAGAGAGAGAAGAGAGAAGGAAAATAGTCAAAAAAAAAGTCAATTCTCACCTAACCACCATGCTTCATTTTTCTATTTGGATTTTGAATTATTGAAAGGGGTTTTATTTGATAAAAGGGTGGGGTAAATAACATCCATGCATGAAAGAAAATGGTTAACATGTTAACACTTTTTACCTAGGTCACAAAAATTGTGCTAAGTGTGCAAGTGTACACTACAAAGGAAAATTTTCCAATTTGGATAAACCCGACTAAATATAACTAATAATCCTATACACAAATATAAAATAACACGCACAACTGCTAAATAACACGAACACATTCTAACGAAATTTCAAAGTGTTACATTGTAGTCCGTTCCTTCGCATCATAAGCTCCGAGTTGTGGTCCCTTCACTGCGATCATCGTGCTCCCGGACTCTAGAGAGGCTCCATAAGGTGAATGATATATATTGCTTGAAGTCTTCGAAATCCATGACGATCTACCTTGAGAAAACACAAACTCAAGCTAACTCTTCACTAATTTAGAACTAGTGAAGCAAACACACTAATCTATATGGCTAGTATAGAAGAGGATGGTGAAGTAGGAATTTTGTTCTCTTTAGTTTTCTTTTTCTCAATCTATTTCATCACTTAAGAAAAAGCTAGAAAGCTTTTGAGGAAGAAGGAGATGAATGTAAGTCCATGCTACCTCTCCCGGTTCTTTCGGGCATGCGGAATTTGGTGAAAAACAATTTTCTAGAGACGGTAACATGGACTCAAAACCGGATCTTTGTTAAACATCTAACTAACAACCTAACTAAGAGTTGTTAACTACTCGGTTAGGGGGTTATACCTTTCTTTCTTGAACTCCTTCGTCTTCAAGCCTCGATGGTTGTCCGGATCGGATTCACCCCGTCGTCTCCTTGCGCCGAAGATCGATCCACCTGAAAGCTTCTACCTTTGGCTTCTTCTTCGAGCTTTGAAGAAACTAGTTCACTTGGTTTGCCAAACCTTGTGAACTAGAGTGAGTAGAGGAGAGTGTGTTGGGATTTTCCTCTATGGTTCTTGGTTCTCAACACATGAGACAAGTGAACCATAGACTAAAGAGAGGGAGAGCAAGAGGAAGAAGATGAGAGCTCAAGAACAAGAGAGAGAATGGAAATGAAAGAAAAATGAGAAAGACTTTTCTCTCTTGGCTCTCATAATCCAAAGCCATCATAACCAATAATAGCAATCAAGTATTAGTGATGGTTTAAGCTACAATAGCCATATCATTTCATGCACTCATTTTGCACAAGAGAACAAGCAAGCAAAAGTCTTTGCCATGAAATGATAGCCATTGTCATCATGATGGTCAACTAGTCCAACCTAGTCAACCGGTCAACAAAGTCAACAAGTCAACAAAGTCAACCCCTCAACAACCATGTCACTATAATACTTAATTAATATTATTGTTAATTACATATCATATTCTCATTAGGGTTGAGCAAAGAAGTCAATGGTCAACAGTCAACAGTCAACAACCCTAATAAGAATCCTCTGCCTCTGTCTCTCTGTCAACTGTGCATACACACCCGCATCCGCGTTCTGAGGAACACGAATACATACTGGATAAAACCAATCCCAAAACGTACACTAGGATCTGGCTTAAACCAAAGCCCGCTAGTGTTAACTGTCCGGACACTGTACGTGCACAAGTGCATGGATGTGATCGAACCCTGTCGCAAAACCATGCGACCTCTACTCTTTTGCCTAAAGGCGAATAGCTTTCTGTGTGGGACTCTAAAGACTCGACACTACGCTGGCACTGGGTTTAACCACAGACCACAAGCGGCACTAGCTGTGCGTAACGGTCCCCAGGCAGATGCCGACAAGAAGACTGACGAAGTGAAACCCATCTGAACTCCTACTGAGCCTGAATGTGACAGTCTCCGTACAGTCCGGTCTGTTCGTCTGATACATCGCATGGCGGGCCTAGGAGGACGGTAAACGTCAGTCCCCTAATAGCTGTACAAGTCGTGTCGGAGTGAAGCCCAAAATACCCTGAGATAACACTGGAAGCCTACCAGTATATCTCGCTTGCCCTGGCCAGGGACTACTCGTGTAATGGCTCTCCTAGACACAGCGCGATGTCAACCCCCAATACCGGGAGAGACAAATCCTGTCTAACCGTCACTGCCTCCAAGTGCTTCGGGACTGCACCCAACTACCACCTGTTTGCACGACTCCTTTGAGCCGTGGTAGGGTAGTAATCAAAGTACAGTGGGAACACACTCGAGGCGAAGTGACAGTGTCAAGTCAGCGGACTAAGTTGTACTCATGTTACCTGGGAACTGATAACTGACGATAGGTATAACACCAACCGGTCAGTTCCCGACGAGTCCTGTCCAGTGTACTCGTAACCCAACGAGCACCCGCATACTATCTCCAGTACGACGTACTGATGGCTGTGGGACAGACCATCTCCCACTCTGGGATGAGAAGCGCATGCGCTAGTCTACTCCGGAGTATCGATGCCCTGTCTCGATAGTCCTGCGACTAGGGACCTGCATAAGGATATGCTTATAGATTACCCAGCCCCCACTAGTGTGACTGCCATCACAACGCTGGTAATCAAGCAAAGATCCTAAGGGCTCCACTAATATGTATAGGTGATATACTAAAATAAACACATGTACACATTGAAGTAGAAACAAACCAAGTAGCATACTACTATATTGAGCAAGATTGTTTATACAAGGTGAATATCCCAAGCTTCCATTAAGTAATATACAAACTAGTATGATACAGTAATGGCCTCTAGGGCATATACACTAACAATCTCCCACTTGAACTAAGGCCTTGTACTGGCGTATCGAAGACCTATCATCTCGATCAGCCGCTCGAACTGAGTTTGGGGCAAGGCCTTGGTGAATGGATCTGCAGTGTTATCTTCTGAAGCAACCCTCCGGACCTCGATCTCCTGGCGATCCACGATCTCTCTGATCAGGTGATACCGCCTCAAGATGTGTCTGGATCTCTGATGGGACCTGGGTTCCTTCGCTAAAGCTATAGCCCCGTTGTTGTCGCAATACAGAGGTATTGGATCAACAATGGACGGAACCTCCTGAAGTTCTTTCAAGAACTTCCTCATCCAGACAGCTTCTTTTGCGGCATCAGATGCAGCAATATATTCCGCTTCCATCGTCGAGTCTGCAACGGTTTCCTGTTTGGAACTCTTCCAACACACCGCCCCTCCATTGAGGGTAAAGACAAAACCCGACATGGACTTGGAATCATCCTTGTCACTCTGGAAGCTGGAGTCAGCAAAGGCCTCGATCTGGAGGTCTTTTTCGCCATACACCAAGAACATCTCCTTAGTCCTTCTCAGGTACTTGAGAATGTTCTTTACCGCTATCCAGTGTTTCTCCCAAGGGTTTGACTGATACCGGCTTACCACACTCAGTGCATAAGCAACATCCGGTCTGGTACACAACATCGCATACATTATAGAGCCTACCGCAGAAGCGTATGGTATAATAGACATGCGATCCCTCTCCAAATCAGTCTTGGGGGACATCTCTTTGGAGAGGGTGATCCCGTGACAAGCCGATAGGTTACCGCGCTTGGAATCTTCCATACTGAATCTTTTCAGTATGGTGTCGATGTACCTGGACTGTGAAAGTCCTAATATCCTCTTGGATTTAACACGATGGATCCGGATCCCCAGGATGTATGAGGCATCACCCAGGTCTTTCATGGAGAACCTGTGTGACAAGAACCCCTTGACAGATTGTAACATAGGAATGCCATTTCCTATTAAGAGAATGTCATCCATGTATAAAACGAGGAATACTACAGTTCTCGCTACAAATCTACTATAGATGCATGGTTCATCTGGATTTTTGATAAAGCCAAATTCCTTAACCGTCTCATCAAAACAGATGTTCCAACTCCGCGATGCCTGCTTTAGTCCATAAATGGACTTAAGAAACTTGCACACCTTTCCGCTGCTCCCACTCTGAATGAAGCCCTCTAGCTGGTCCATATAGACACACTCCTCTAAATTTCCATTTAGAAAAGCGGTCTTTACGTCCATCTGCCAAATCTCATAATCGTGGAAGGCAGCAATGGCAAGAAGGATCCGAATGGATTTCAGCATAGCTACTGGAGAAAAGGTCTCGTCATAGTCCAAACCAGGTCTTTGACGAAAACCCATTGCAACCAGTCTAGCTTTATAGGTCTCAACCTGTCCATCTACACCAATCTTCCTTTTGAAGATCCACTTGCATCCTACGGGTTTTATCCCGTCTGGAGCAACGTCCAACGTCCATACTTTGTTGGTGTACATGGACTCCATTTCGGTCCGCATTGCATCCAACCATTTTATCGAGTCAACGCTCTGAACGGCCTGCTGGAAGCTAGTAGGCTCATCATAATCTATGATGCAATCCTCTCTATCCCCGTCTATGAGAAAACCGTAGTATCTCTCGGGCGGATGATACTGCCTACTACTCCTGCGGAGCGGCGTAGGAATGTCATTTTCTTTTGAACCCTCTGGTTCTACTAAGCTTTCAGTAATAGTCTGTGGTTCTGGAATTTCTTCCAGTTCTATTTCGCTCCCACTTATTTCCTTTTCTAAGAACTGGTGTTCTAGAAAGGTGCATTACGAGAAACAATGATCTTTTGTTCCTCTGCGTAATAGAAGAGATACCCTCTGGAATTCTTTGGGTATCCCACAAACTTGCACAGTACTGAGCGTGCCTCGAGCTTGTCCGCATGCTGCTTTTTGACAAAAGCCAGACATCCCCAGATCTTCAGATATTGAAGATAGGGTTTCTTCCCACTCCATATCTCATATGGTGTGGTAGGCACAGTCTTAGTTGGAACTCGGTTCAAAAGGTATGCAGCTGATTCTAGCGCATACCCCCAGAATGATCGCGGTAACTCAGCGTTACTCATCATGGACCGTACCATATCCAATAGGGTTCGGTTCCGTCTCTCCGATACACCGTTATGTTGCGGAGTGTATGGAGGAGTAAGCTGAGAGAGAATTCCGTTCTCTTTTAAATAGTCCAGGAACTCGGCACTCAAGTATTCACCACCTCGATCCGATCTTAGAATCTTGATACTTTTGCCGGTTTGTTTTTCTACTTCATTCTTATATTCCTGGAACTTTCCAAAGGCTTCGGATTTATGTTTCATTAAGAAGACATAACCGTACCTTGAAAAGTCATCCGTAAAAGTAATGAAGTAAGAATAACCGCTTCGCGCATGTGTAGACATTGGACCACACACGTCGCTGTGTACGAGTCCCAAGAGCTCGCTCGCTCTTACTCCGTGTCCAGTGAACGGAGTCTTTGTCATCTTTCCTTTGAGACAGGATTGACAAGTGGCATACGATTGATATTCGAACGGATTCAAATATCCTTCTGCATGTAACTTCGTCAACCTTCTCTCATTGATGTGACCCAGTCTACAATGCTATAAGAAAGTCTGGTTTATTTCCGGAGACTTTCTTTTGTGTGTATTCTGGACACTGAAAATCTGTGGTTGGTTTAATACGTATATACCATTGCTTAATGTACCTGACCCAATCAGAACTTGATTAAGGTGAATGTTTACAACATTACTTACAAACGCAAATTCATAACCTTCTTTAGAAGTCAAAGATACAGAAATGATATTACAAGTTGCGTTGGGTACAAAATAGAAATTACGCAAAACCAAAATGTGTCCATCTGATAACCCCAGGTGATAGTCCCCCACGGCCTTAGCATCCATGCTAGCTCCGTTTGCAACTTTAAGGGTCATGTCACCTGCTTTCAAAACCCTACGGTTTCTCAACGCCTGCAAAGAATTACAGATATGAGATCCTGATCCGGTATCCAATACCCAGGAAGTAGAGTTTATTGATAGACAGTTTTCAATAACATACACACCTGAAGCTGAAGCCGCAACTTGCTTCAGTTCCTGTGTTCTGGCTTTCCAAGCCCTGCAATCATTCTTCCAGTGTCCCTTCTTATGACAATAGAAGCATTCTTCTTTATCCATAAGCTGCCCCGCTTTCTTTGTTGCCTTTTCCTTTCCCTTTGTATCCACTTTACTAACACCGCCCCTTGGTTTGGCGGGGGCTTTCTTCTTCTTTCCCTTGGCTTTCGCCTTGGACCTAGAAGAGGAAGATCCTCCTACAAACAAAGTGGATGTTTCCCTACCTTTCTGTAGGGTGCCCTCTGCGCTCCTCAGCATGTTGAGGAGTTCTGAAAGTTCAACTTCCTTTTCTTGTAAGTTGAAGTTCAGGATAAACTGGGCGTAAGTGGAAGGAAGGGACTGGAGAATCAAGTCCGTATAGAGCTCATTCTCCAACGTGGTCCCAAGGTCCGCGAGCTCTTCTATGTAGCCAATCATCTTAAGCACGTGTTCCACTACCGATGATCCGACGGCCAACCTTGCCGAAAATAACTTCTTCGACAGTTCGTATCTTGCGATACGAGACTGCTCTCCATACAGTTCTTTTGTATGGAGAAATATGGACTCAAGGTCCATATTCTCGTGCCTCCTCTGATGTTCGTTGTCCATAGAGGCAAGCACGAGTCACCTGGCCTTCGCGCAATCAATCTCCTAAGTCTTACGGATTTCCTTATCCGCGACGCTGGAGGTGGGACCTGGGACGGGGGGAGCTTTGGTGGTAAGAAGATACCCCAGCTTGTCGTAAGTGATTGCCATTTTGACATTCCTGAGCCAATCTTTGTAGTTTGGCCCTGTCAGTATGTTTTTATCTAGAAGTAACTTAAGTCCAGTCATGTCGATTGGTCGCTGCAACTAGGAGAGAGAAGAAGAAACACTCAGCATGATGCTCTTGCAAGTTTAGAGTGGTTTTTAGTTTGTCTAAACATGATGGCTCCCACTGTTTCTCGAATCCCTCCTCAAACCAAAAAGGAAGAATTAGTCAGGATCAATCTCACCGTACAATACTTGCTTAACCGTTCGGCCAGGCTGGTGTCGGTACTTCGAGGGAGGTTTTCCAACGCTTTCGCGAAGTTCCTTAATTTAAGAACCTCTTTTCCCTGGGGGCGTAGCCCCGCTAACACCTTTCTAGACACCTACTAGGTTTATAGCATTGACCGTTAAGTGAGAAATTTCCCGAGGAGTAGCATATACTCACAGTAGGATCGGGATCCAAATATTATCGCGTGACGAAACTGAAGGAATCCTACCAGAATCATCACACTCTAAATGGTATGTAACACTAGCAAGTTTCAGTTCTTTTGAAACTCCCGATGTAGATTTTTGCCCCATGCTCTTATGACCTTGGCGTGAGGTCAAAATGTCATAAGTCACATGTCAAGTTCTTCCCATCATTATCGAGGTTAATTTGAACCCACCCGTACCTACCCTTGACGTAGGCCAAAATGGCAGTACGACTGTCTCAAACCAACGCATTCTATCTATGCAACAGATAAATATCCGGCAGCTACCAATCACTATGCCTTGGCGTGAGGTCAAAATACATAGCTTGAATACTACCGAATATTTAACTGAAATGATGGACGGCTACGGATGGTTTTGGCAAAACCGTGAACGTAGTGAACTTGATATGATCGATGGAACGAGATAGCTTTTAAAAAGAGTGGCTCAAGCTCCGCATTTAAAAGTTAGTTTTGAAAAGAACCGAGTGATTTTTCGAAAGTGTTCCAACGACTTTTACTTGGTTTATTTTCTTGCATTAGTTCTTTTAATGCGTGATATTCTTGCATTAGTTCTTTTAATGCGTCCCATCATTTAATCCTACCATTGCAGAAAACAACCAAAATATGACGTACGCTTATGCCATTCGCATTCGCCACGGGGCCCCGTTAGGTTACTTAACTAACGACAGAGCGGGGGCTGGGCTAGCGCGGCTGTAAAACATAAGCAACGCCTAAATAATATCATATATAGATATACATTGCAATGATAGCCATTTCAGATCACAGATGAACACATTGGATATACTAGGAACCCGCAATTCATACGAGCCTGCAACGAAAAGCAGATTACACGGTCGCGGTGAATATCCAAAACCCCACCCAAGACCCCTACGGATGCGGCAAACTACCCGCCAAGTACCCGAAGCGAAGCAACCTCCCTCAACTCCGTGAGTAGGCCACTCGGCACTTCGGAATACCCGGTAGTTTGTGCACCCCCTCCATGGGTCTATCCTAGGAGCAAAAACTGTAAAAAGAAATTATACAATGACGGCTACAACCCCGACCCGGTTGTGCGGCCATACAAATAATTATTACATCAATTTACAAATTTACATGAATTGAAAGAAAAGAAAACTCTCGTCTCACAACCCCCGGCTATTCACCCGCGACAATCCAATGAATTCATATACACATTCCAATGACATTACAGATCACAGATTTGTATAACCCCCACTAATCGACATATAGCGATTAGCAGACGTTCAATACAAATATCACATCACAGATAAAAACCCGTCAGCTTAAGTCATAAGAAACTCGATCAACTCGATCAAAATACGGTTTTTAAAGCCCCAAAAACTAAATTTTCTTTCTGGAAAATCTGGGCTGAAAAAACATATACCAAAATTCCCAAAATACCCCACTGAATATACTGTAGCAAAGAAGATCCAGAGAGGAGCCAATACGGCCGCGGAACCGCAGCAATAGCAAGCTATTGCCGCGTTTCCGCGGCTCTTTGATGAGATCAGAGGACCGTCTTTCTACAGTATACTCTAAAAACCCTGAGTCGATTTTTGAAGCATGATTTATTACTTTTACAGTACTTTGAAAATCGACAGCAAGCATGAATTTTTGGTGTATTTCGTGACTTTTTCTTTGATCGATCTTCTAGTTACTTTGCTAACATGCTAGATAGAGTTTAACTAGGCTCTGATACCACTGTAAGTCCATGCTACCTCTCCCGGTACTTTCGGGCATGCGGAATTTGGTGAAAAACAATTTTCTAGAGGCGGTAACATAGACTCAAAACCGAATCTTTGTTAAACATCTAACTAACAACCAAACTAAGAGTTTTTAACTACTAGGTTAGGGGGTTATACCTTTCTTTCTTGAACTCCTTCATCTTCAAGCCTCGATGGTTGTCCGGATCGGCTTCACCCCGTCGTCTCCTTGCGCCGAAGATCGATCCACCTGAAAGCTTCTACCTTTGGCTTCTTCTTCGAGCTTTGAAGAAACTAGTTCACTTGGTTTGCCAAACCTTGTGAACTATAGTGAGTAGAGGAGAGTGTGTTGGGATTTTCCTCTATGGTTCTTGGTTCTCAACACATGAGACAAGTGAACCATAGACTAAAGAGAGGGAGAGCAAGAGGAAGAAGATGAGAGCTCAAGAACAAGAGAGAGAATGGAAATGAAAGAAAAATGAGAAAGACTTTTCTCTCTTGGCTCTCATAATCCAAAGCCATCATAACCAATAATAGCAATCAAGTATTAGTGATGGTTTAAGCTACAATAGCCATATCATTTCATGCACTCATTTTGCACAAGAGAACAAGCAAGCAAAAGTCTTTGCCATGAAATGATAGCCATTGTCATCATGATGGTCAACTAGTCCAACCTAGTCAACCGGTCAACAAAGTCAACAAGTCAACAAAGTCAACCCCTCAACAACCATGTCACTATAATACTTAATTAATATTATTGTTAATTACATATCATATTCTCATTAGGGTTGAGCAAAGAAGTCAATGGTCAACAGTCAACAGTCAACAACCCTAATGAGAATCCTCTGCCTCTGTCTCTCTGTCAACTGTGCATACATACCCGCATCCGCGTTCTGAGGAACACGAATACATACTGGATAAAAACAATCCCAAAACGTACACTAGGATCTGGCTTAAACCAAAGCCCGCTAGTGTTAACTGTCCGGACACTGTACGTGCACAACTGCACGGTTGTGACCGAACCCTGTCGCAAAACCATGCGACCTGTCGCAAAACCATGCGACCTCTACTCTTTTGCCTAAAGGCGAATAGCTTTCTGTGTGGGACTCTAAAGACTCGACACTACGCTGGCAGTGGGTTTAACCACAGACCGCAAGCGGCACTAGCTGTGCGTAACGGTCCCCAGGCAGATGCCGACAAGAAGACTGACGAGGTGAAACCCATCTGAACTCCTACTGAGCCTGAATGTGACAGTCTCCATACAGTCCGGTCTGTTCGTCTGATACATCGCATGGCGGGCCTAGGGGGGCGGTAAACGTCAGCCTCCTAATAGCGGTACAAGTCATGTCGGAGTGAAGCCTAAAACACCCTGAGATAACACTGGAAGCCTACCAGTATATCTCGCTTGCCCTGGCCAGGGACTACTAGTGTAATGGCTCTCCTAGACACAGGGCGATGTCAACCCCCAATACCGGGAGAGACGAATCCTGTCTAACCGTCACTGCCTCCAAGTGCTTCGGGACTGCACCCAACTACCACCTGTTTGCACGACTCCTTTGAGCCGTGGTAGGGTAGTAATCAAAGTACAGTGGGAACACACTCGAGGCGAAGTGACAGTTCAAGTCAGCGGACTAAGCTGTACTCATGTCACCTGGGAACTGATAACTGACGATAGGTATAATACCAACCGGTCAGTTCCCGACGAGTCCTGTCCAGTGTACTCGTAACCCAACGAGCACCCGGATACTATCTCCAGTACGACGTACTGATGGCTGTGGGACAGACCATCTCCCACTCTGGGATGAGAAGCGCATGCGCTAGTCTACTCCGGAGTATCGATGCCCTGTCTCGATAGTCCTGCGACTAGGGACCAGCATAAGGATGTGCTTATAGATTACCCAGCCCCCACTAGTGTGACTGCCATCACAACGCTGGTAATCAAGCAAAGATCCTAAAGGCTCCACTAATGTGTATAGGTGATATACTAAAATAAACTCATGTACACATTGAAGTAGAAACAAACCAAGTAGCATACTACTATATTGAGCAAGATTGTTTATACAAGGTGAATATCCCAATCTTCCATTAAGTAATATACAAACTAGTATGATACAGTAATGGCCTATAAGGCATATACACTAACAATGAAGTGATGAGAATAAACTTGTGTGTGGTTAGAAATGCAACCCAAGGTCAAGTATATCATCCTTAACCCATGTAGAGACTTAACCATTAGCTATGGTTAAAGGTATGGTAGATAAATATCTTAAGCAAGACAAAAAGAGTGGACAAAGTCAAAGAAACTACAAGCTTCTACAAGCTTCATCCATGAACATTATCCAAAATATTTGAATTACTTAATGATAAATATAAACCCTAATATTAACCCTAGTATGGTTTAACTCTAATAAACCTTAGTTGCATTTATAACCATGCATGTTACAATTATACATATCATTGTTGGGGTAAAAATTTACGCCCCGGTTGACCGAGTCAAAGTCAAGGTCAACCCCAAGCCAGGTGGGCCCAAGCCCAGGTCAAGTGGGCCCATGCCCAGGTCGAGTCCGAAACATGAAGCGGCCGACTCTCCCCATGCCAAAAATGAAATCATGTAATAAATAATTTTTATGTAATTTTTTATGCATGAATATAAACAAAATGGGTATAAAGCCAAATCTTTGTAAGCTCATGGTTTATGTGCAAAAAGAAATGGCACATGAACCATGGGATGGACAAAATGCCATTTTGTAAAGCCCAAGGGGCTATATGTAAATGTGTAAGCGTATATAAGGCAACATGATGATGAATAAAGCATACACTTTTTCACTCCCTCAAAAAACTAGGGTTTGTGCCTTCACTCTCTCTTCTTCAAGTTCTTTCTCTTCCTTTTCATCTTCAAAATAAATCAAGAGCTTAGCTCACTTTTTTTTTAAAACTAAATAAAGTTTTACCATAAACCCATCTCCCAAAACTCCATCAAGAGAAGAAAAATGGTCTCTTTTTTTATCATCCAAGATCTAGATCTTGGAGTTTCAAGAGAACCCATTTTGGGTTTCTTCTCAAAGGAGAAAGGAGAAAATAAAATTCTTTTGGAGTTCAACTCCACAAATAAAATTCTTTTGGAGCTCAACTCCACCACCAGGAAAATTATTTTGGAGTTTAACTCCACTACAAAAATTCTTCTGGAGTTTAACTCCACGGTAAAAATCTTTTGGAGTTCAACTCCACAAATAAAATTCCTTTGGAGTTCAACTCCACAAATAAAATTCTTTTGGAGTTTAACTCCACTACAGAAATTCTTTTGGAGTTTAACTCCACAAAAAAATACCTTTTTTTTTGGGGAGTCTAACTCCACATTACATTTTTTAGCCATATAAAATTCTTTTGGAGTTGAACTCCACGTTAGTTAAAAAAAAAGGAAAAGGTGGTGGTGGTCACATGCAAAGTATGTGACGGGCGTCATGTGACGGGGTCACATGCACATGCTAAAGCAGCCCCATCACATGTTTAACATGTGACGCGTCACATGCTGAGCATGTGACGGGTCACATGCTGAGCATGTGACCCCTAGCATGTGAAGGGTCACATGCTAGCATGTGAAGGGTCACATGCTAGCATGTGACCCCCCCCTCACATGAGGGGTCACATGTTAACATGTGACCCTTCATGTCACATGCTAGCATGTGACCCCCCTCATATGAGGGGTCACATGCTAACATGTGACCCCACTTTTTTAAAAAAATACAAAATTCTCTTTTCTTTTCTTCTTCTTTCTTCCTCCTTTTTTTTATATTTAAAATAAATATTAAATAAATTATAAATAATATTTAAAAATTAAAAAAAAACATAATTATTTTCTTTTCTTCTTTTCTTTATTTAATCCCTTTTTTTTATTAAAAAAAAAATTAAATAAATAAAATTAAATTATAAATAATATTTTAAAATTAAAAAAAAAATAATAAGAAATTAAAAATAAATTCTTCAAATATTTATTTACTTATTTATTTTTGTTTTTATATATAGAAAAAATATATATATGTATATATCTCTTTTTTTTACAAGCGGAACAAAACAAAAAAAATACACACGCACCAACGCACTGCATATTGAGTTCGCATGGCCAGTTTAACCCGTCAATCGGAGGTTCCTTCGCTCCAAATGCGAGGGGTAATTAACGACAGCTTAGTTCGCGGCTGTCGGAGATTCGGATCCCCACAATCAATAAACCCCAGCCTACCCTAGGCAGGGGAAATCTGTAATGCGCCTGACAAGCGCGCGCGTATTCCCATCTCAATGGGGTGACGAAAAACACCCTACAGATTCTGGCACGCCCGGTGGGACCAATCTCTCCTCCCATATTTCGGGTTAAGCGTTCATGCGAACTCAATCAATATACATACCTGTATTTATACTAAAAATAATGCTTTTTCATGTAGATTTTCGAGCAATCACCTTCTGACGATGTCTTCGATGATGAACTCAGCTCCCGTCTCCTACACAATGAGGATAGACTCTAGGACGGTCCTTCCGGCCAGTCTCGGGCGACAATGGAAGGAGCCGCTGCTACCATTCGGCTCTATTATGTTCATGCCAGTTGGCGCCATCGCAGCTTCTCAAGCCCCGGTGGCAGACAAACCGGTCTCGAAAGGCAGGAGACCAAATGTGGTGATCTCAAGGGCGCCCCAACCCAAACGCAAGTCGGTATCTGAATGAATTTCCTTGGCCCCAGCTGGGGGCAAGTCCATCAACACCAATAAAGCTACAACGCATCCCGAGCAAGCTCCAGCGGCGCCCCTGACAAATGCTCGATCGGGTGTCTCCTCTAAGCTCCCCGCTGCTCAACTCACAATGGCTTCCCGGGTAGCGGATGCCCGCCAAGCCTTCAAAATCGAGAAGCTGAGGGAGAAAAGGCTCAGATATAGAGCCAATAAAAGGGCTAGGGCTCCTGCTAGGCTGAACCTCATGAGGTTCGAAGAACAGGGTTACCCCGACGAAGATGGGGAAATGGCTGGGTATGTGGTCCACACTGTCTACATGGTGGGCACGCACAGCAAGAGCAAGAACGGGGCTACTACATCTCAAACCTAATCTGGCTTGAATGTGGTGGCCGCTTCCCAAGAACAGTCGCCTCAGCTGGGTGATGAAGACCCTCTCGATGAGGATGATAGGCAGAAAGACCCTTCGGTCCATGAGGAGTCGGGCTCGGAAAGCAAAGAAGAGCCGGCTTTCCGCCCCAGGACCGCGGAGCAAGAGCTGCATCAAGAGCTCCGAAAGCAGCTCATAAACAAAGAAAAGGAGATGGCTAAACTCTACTCCAAAATTGATGACTTGACGAATGTCGTGATGCAGCTCACGGCCCGACTTGCCTCTCAGCCGCCCAATCAAGCGGAGGGCTCTGCTCGTGAACCGAGAAGTGGTGTGCCAAAGCAGCCGACGCCTATTCCCTCAAATCCAAAAGTGGGAGAACTACATGAAAATCAGTCGCATCCTATCTCGGGAAATGTCTTGGCTACCGATGACAGTAGCCCGCTAACTCAAGATCAAATCATGGATTTGGTTGCCAGCAAAGTCAAAACATTGGTGGCCGAAGCCGAAGCGCAAAAAAATATCAGCAGTAGTGGGAGACCATATCCTGCTCAGTATGATCTGGTGGAATTCCATAGCGGCTATGTCATCCCTAAATTCGGAAGATTCGATGGGACGGGAAACGCGAATCAGCACATCGCCCACTTCAAAGCCTCATACGGGAATACTGGGGGCAATGATGCACTTCTCCTCCGCCAGTTCGTTAATAGCCTGACCGATGTTGCTTTCGACTGGTACGCGAGCATACCGGATGGCTTCGTCACAACTTTTGTCCAAATGGAGTCTCTGTTTCGGCAGAGGTTCATGAGCGTCAGCGATAAGATTACCAATGCCGAGCTCATAAGGACCAAGCCTAAGAGCGAGGAAAGCAGCACGGATTTTATAACCCGATGGCGTAATCTCTCCGTCAAATGCGAACCGCCGATAGAGCAGGACCAATCTGTTAGTCTCCTCGTCGGAAATCTCAACAATTGGATGGCCCCGTTTTTATGCACCGCGGGTCTCAAAACATTCCAAGAGCTGACCAGGAAAGTCCAGATGCTGGAGCGCTCAAAGCAGGAGTCCTCCTCGGATTCCCAAAATAACAATAGGTCCTGGAGAAACCGAAAGGACGATAATCGCAAAGGCGGAAACTCCGATGATTCTGGATCTTTCAACATTTCGGCTAACCGAAATAAGCAAGGGATGAGCGGGCCTAGCGCTAACCAGCCTCGGAAGCCAATGTTCGGAGAGGGAGGAGAATCTCCACTGAAAGAGAAGCTGGATAAGGTCTATTCCTTTAGAAGGGACAAAATCCGTAAAATATTCAAAGACGCTCTGAGGAACGGTCTACAACTGCCAGAGTCAAAAAGACCGCAGGAAGCGAATATGACCGACGACCCCAAATACTGCCCCTGTCACAGAGTGATAGGTCATGCCATTGAGGACTGCTTCGTCTTCAAAGATTGGGTCGAAAAGCAATACAAGGCAGGAGAGATAGAACTGTCCAAAGGCGTGTTAGTAAACAGTCAAGATGCGACCACCAATTTCATACAAACGGAGACCGAAGTTCTTCGTGAAACTAATTCTCTCAGACATCTGCCTTTCTCTGAACACAGTCGACCACCACGTCATTAAACTGGGAACAATCGACCGCCACGTCATTAAACTGGGAACAATCGACCTCTAAGTCGTTAAACTGGGAATGTAAAAAAAACTGTAAATAAAAAAATGTGTAAATAAAAGAAAAATAAAGAAAAGCCGAAATGATGGGGCAACTCGCAATAAAAATCAGCGAGTAAAATAAAGATGAAATAAAGCCGAAATGATGGGGCAACTCGCAATAAAAATCAGCGAGTAAAATAAAGATGAAATAAAGCTGAAATGATGGGGCAACTCGCAATAAAAATCAGCGAGTAAAATATTGATGAAATAAAGCCGAAATGATGGGGCAACCGCGAATAAAAGCCGAAATGGTAGGGCAATCGCGACCTTCGCGATAAGTAAAGCTGAAATGATAGAGCAATCGCGGTAAAAAAAAACAACGGTGAATGATGAGTCGCTCCTATTACCATATTCCAGTGTAGCGATGCAGACGCCAACAAAAATTCAAATTTCCAAAATTCTCCCAGCCCTACGGCCAGTCCCCAAATTGACTACCGTATACAATCCACGGGCTCAAATAATTCTCAGCATACCCATGCCCCACCGCAACCACCAGTTACGCGGCTGGTCTCCGCCTTTGGAATTATGCTTCATTGGAAAGACCCACTCATGTGTCCTCACGATGCATGAGGAGAACAAACCTTCATGAGATCCTTACGACTCACCAAGGGAAAACACACTTAGGAGTCCTCACGACTCTTAAGGAGAAAATACACCTGCGGGATCCTTACGACTCGTAGGGAGAAAATGCTTTTATGGGACCCTCACGGCCCATAAAATTGAAAAGTCTTAGGTGATAGGGATCTAAACCTGTCTCCTAAGCCATCGCTCCCCAAACCCCAAGCGGCGAATGATGAGTCGCTCCTGGTACCATATTCCAGTGCAGCGATGCAGACGCCAACTAAATTCCAAATCCCATACCCCAACGGCGAATGATGAGTCGCTCCTGGTACCATATTCCAGTGCAGCGATGCAGACGCCAACCAAATTCCAAATCCCATAGCCCAATGGCGAATGATGAGTCACTCCTGGTACCATATTCCGGTGCAGCGATGCAGACGCCAACAAAATCTCGAAATATTTTTCCGGCCCTACGGTCTGGATCATACATCCTGCAAAACCGTATACAATCCACGGGCGTAAAACGATCCCAATCTTTCCCAAGTCCTCCCGGGGCAAATGATGAGTTGCTCCTGGCATCATTCCAGTGCAGCAATGCAGATGCCAAACCAAAACCGAAATCCTCAAATCCACTCGAGGCAAATGATGAGTTGCTCCTGGTATTATTCCAGTGCAGCAATGCAGATGCCAAACAAAAAAAAACAATTCCCAAATCCCTTCATGACAAATGATGATTCACTCCTGGTACCATAATCCAGTGTAGCGATGCTGATGTCAACCCATATCAAATCAAACCAACAACCTCTACGGCGGAATCATGCACCGTCCTAGAATTTACTCCGTGTCGAAATGATGCCTCGCCTCGGGATATCTACCTTCCCTGTCGGAATTATGCTTCGGCTCGGAATCAACCAACGACCTCCTCGTCGGAATTATGCTTCGCCTCGGAATCAAGTCAACCAACCAGCTCTGCGTCGGAACCATACTTCGTCTCAGAGTGTACCCCGCGTCGAAATCATGCTTCGCCTCGGTGTACCTGCCTTCCTTGTCGAAATTACGCTTCGCCTGGGAATCAACCTCTACATCGAAATTATGCTTCGGTCAAAATGTCCGCCGCTCTTCGGAATGATGCTCCGATCCCCTGGAATCATGCTCCGCTCATCGGAATGATGCTCCGATCCCTGGAATTATGCTCCGCCCTTCGGAATGATGCTCTGATCCCTGGAATCATGCTCCGCCCTTCGGAATGATGCTCCGATCCCTGGAATCATGCTCCACTCTTCGGAACGATGCTCCGATCCTTAGAATCATGCTCCGCCCTTCGGAATGATGCTCCGAATCCTGGAATTATGCTCCGCTCAACGGAATGATGCTCCGATCTCAGGAACCATGCTCCGCCCTTCGGAATGATGCTCCAATCCCCTGGAATCATGCTCCGCGCATCGGAATAATGCTCCGATCCCCTGGAATCATGCTCCGCCCTTCGGAATAATGCTCCGATCCCCTGGAACCATGCTCCGCCCATCGGAATGATGCTCCGATCCCTGGAACCATGCTCCGCCCATCGGAATGATGCTCCGATCATTGGAAGCATGCTCCGCCCATCGGAATGATGCTCCGATCCCTGGAACCATGCTCCGCCCATCGGAATGATGCTCCGATCCCCTGGAACCATGCTCCGCCCATCGGAATGATGCTCCGATCCCCTGGAACCATGCTCCGCCCATCGGAATGATGCTCCGATCCCCTGGAACCATGCTCCGCCCATCAGAATGATGCTCCGATCCCTGGAATCATGCTCCGCCCTTCGGAATGATGCTCCGATTCCTGGAATGATGCTCCGCTCTTCGGAATGATGCTCCGACCCCCTGGAATGATGCTCCGCTCTTCGGAATGATGCTCCGCTCTTCGGAATGATGCTCCGATCCCCTGGAATCATGCTCCGCTCTTCGGAATGATGCTCCGACCCCCTGGAATCATGCTCCGCCCTTCGGAACGATGCTCCGATCCTTGGAATGATGCTCCGCCCTTCGGAACGATGCTCCGATCCTTGGAATCATGCTCCGTCCTTCGTAATGATGCTCCAATCCCGTGGAATCATGCTCCGCCCATCGGAATGATGCTCCGATCCCCTGTAACCATGCTCCGCCCATCGGAATGATGCTCCGATCCCCTGGAATGATGCTCCGCTCTTCGGAATGATGCTCCGAATCCTGGAATCATGCTCCGCTCATCGGAATGATGCTCCGATCCATGGAATCATGCTCCGCCCATCGGAATGATGCTCCGATCCCTGGAACCATGCTCCGCCCATCGGAATGATGCTCTGATCCCTGGAATCATGCTACGCCTTTCGGAATGATGCTCCGATACCCTGGAATCATGCTCCGCTCATCGGAATGATGCTCCGATCCCTGGAATCATGCTCCGCCCATCGGAATGATGCTCTGAATCCTGGAATGATGCTCCGCTCATCGGAATGATGCTCCGCTCCTTGGAATCATGCTCCGCTCATCGGAATAATGCTCCGATCCCTGGAATCATGCTCTGCATTTCGGAATGATGCTCCGATCCCCAGGAATCATGCTCCCCGAGGGATACTCCGACCGTGGAATTATGCTCCGCGAATCAGAATGATGCTCCAATCCCCGGGAATCATGCTTCCCGGGATGATGCTCCGCCCTCGGAATGATGTTCCATATCGAAGTTCAGCTTCAAGATCCATCAATTTCATTCACAAAACTCAAATGTGCGGTGTGCATTTATTGATGTGGGGCACTTTGTTGGGGTAAAAATTTACACCCCGGTTGACCGAGTCAAAGTGAAGGTCAACCCCAAGCCAGGTGGGCCCAAGCCCAGGTCAAGTGGGCCCATGCCCAGGTCGAGTCCGAAACATGAAGCGGCCGACCCTCCCCATGCCAAAAATGAAATCATGTAATAAATAATTTTTATGTAATTTTTTATGCATGAATGTAAACAAAATGTGTATAAAGCCAAATCTTTGTAAGCCCATGGTTTATGTGCAAAAAGAAATGGCACATGAATCATGGGATGGACAAAATACCATTTTGTAAAGCCCAAGGGGCTATATGTAAATGTGTAAGCCTATATAAGCCAACATGATGATGAATAAAGCATACACTTTTTCACTCCCTCAAAAAACTAGGGTTTGTGCCTTCACTCTCTCTTCTTCAAGTTCTTTCTCTTCCTTTTCATCTTCAAAATAAATTAAGAGCTTAGCTCACTTTTTTTTAAAACTAAATAAAGTTTTACCATAAACCCATCTCCCAAAACTCCATCAAGAGAAGAAAAATGGTCTCTTTTTTTATCATCCAAGATCTAGATCTTGGAGTTTCAAGAGAACCCATTTTGGGTTTCTTCTCAAAGGAGAAAGGAGAAAATAAAATTCTTTTGGAGTTCAACTCCACAAATAAAATTCTTTTGAAACTCAACTCCACCACCAGGAAAATTATTTTGGAGTTTAACTCCACTACAAAATTTCTTATGGAGTTTAACTCCACGGTAAAAATCTTTTGGAGTTCAACTCCACAAATAAAATTCCTTTGGAGTTCAACTCCATAAATAAAATTCTTTTGGAGTTTAACTCCACTACAGAAATTCTTTTGGAGTTTAACTCCACAAAAAAATACCTTTCTTTTTGGGGAGTCTAACTCCACATTACATTTTTTAGCCATATAAAATTCTTTTGAAGTTGAACTCCACGTTAGTTTAAAAAAAAAAAGGAAAAGGTGGTGGTGGTCACATGCAAACGGGCGTCACATGCAAAGCATGTGACGGGGTCACATGCACATGCTAAAGCAGCCCCATCACATGTTTAACATGTGACGGGCATCACATGCAAAGCATATGACGGCCCCTCACATGCTAAGCATGTGACGGGTCACATGTTGAGAAACATGTGATGGCCTTCTCACATGCTAAGCATGTGACGGGTCACATGCTGAGCATGTGACCCCCCTTAGCATGTGAAGGGTCACATGCTAGCATGTGACCCCCCCCTCACATGAGGGGTCACATGCTAACATGTGACCCTTCATGTCACATGCTAGCATGTGACCCCCCTCATATGAGGGGTCACATGCTAACATGTGATCCCACTTTTAAAAAAAAAAATACAAAATTCTCTTTTCTTTTTTTTTTCTTCTTTCTTCCTCCTTTTTTTTTATTTAAAATAAAAATAAATAAATATTAAATAAATTATAAATAATATTTAAAAATTTAAAAAAACATAATTATTTTCTTTTCTTCTTTTCTTTATTTAATCCCATTTTTTTATTTAAATAAATATTAAATAAATAAAATTAAATTATAAATAATATTTTAAAATTAAAAAAAATAATAAGAAATAAAAAAAAATTCTTCAAATATTTATTTACTTATTTATTTTTGTTTTTATATATAGAAAAAATATATATATGTATATATCTCTTTTTTTACAAGTGGAACAAAACAAAAAAAATACACACGCACCAACGCACTGCATATTGAGTTCGCATGACCAGTTTAACCCGTCAATCGGAGGTTCCTTCGCTCCAAATACGAGGGGTAATTAACTACAGCTTAGTTCACGGCTGTCGGAGATTCGGATCCCTACAATCAATAAACCCCAGCCTACCCTAGGCAGGGGGAATCTGTAATGCGCCTGACAAGCGCGCGCGTATTCCCATCTCAATGGGGTGACGAAAAACACCCTACAATCATATATATATATATATAATTAAGTAACAAAAGAATATATTTAACATATATCACATATATATTAACGTATCCAAAATGAGAAAAAGAATTACTTAAGTGAGCTTATATTAGTTAATGTAATATAATATATCACATATATAATTATACATTAAATTATCGAATCAACACTTGATCCGATAATCCGGCTATATCTCATATAACCGACTAATATAAAATGTATCATTTCATCGAATCAACACTTGATCCGATGACCCGGCTATATCTCATATACACGGCCGATATCACATATCGCGAGAATAGAATACGGTATCACATATCGTATTTTTCTCGGTCACGCACATATCGCATAAGTGCTCCTACTCCGTTTCTCCTGAGCCATGAAACCTCTGTGTAGGACTCTAAAGACTCGTCAATACGCTGACAGTAGGTGATGATCATATCAAGCACCCACAAGCTGCAAGCGGTCAGCTAAACGTAACAGCCACCGTTGCATTGAGCGAGCAGAAGATCAACAAGCAAGCATGTACATTCTCCTGAAAATCCAATCAGTAACACTCCCGTACAGTCCAGTCTCTTCGTCTGATATGTCGCATATCCAGTCTAGGGGTGGTAAACGTCAGTCCCCAATAACCGATAAGTCGTGTCGATGTGAGGATCATAACAGGTCGAGAAACTACTAATAACACTTACCAGTAAATCTCCATATCAGCCCTGGTCAGGGACTTCCAGTTATAGCCAATCGAACACAACGCAACATCAACCCCCAATATCGGGAGAGACAAAACCCCTCCTATTGTTCATTGCCTCCATGTGATTCGGGATTGTACCCAAAAAGCCACCATTTTGCACGTTCTCGTGAACGTGATAAGGTGGAAATGAAAGAACAGTGGGAATCACACAAGACTCTATGACGATCTCGGGTCTACAGACTAACCTGTACCGGTGTCACCAGAGAACTGCTATCTAACGATAGGTATAGTACCATCTAGGAGTTCTCAGCGAGTCCGTTCAGTATACCCAGTCTCCACTTAGCACCCGTATACCATCTTTGTGTAAGTGCACGACGGCGCCCCGGCCGTCAATCCGAGGCCGAAATGCGGAAACGATAATTTACTTTAACTTTTTAACCGGCACCACCGCGCACTAAAACCCCGGATCGGGCCATTAACATAATCCTAGCTAACTAATGAACGGGTAGAGAGATATACCGAGCGATCCGTGTCCTTCGGTCTTCTCGTCGCCGTCCCGATATCCCGCGGAATGTCTGGTCTCCACCTCCTCACCGGAAGGGCACCACGTCGCCGGCTTCTTTTACGGGCTCCCACCTCTGGACCGAGGCAACTCGGGCATGAAGTTGGCGAGCCGACGTGCCCAAGGATGTTGTATGTTATCTGTAGAATGCTTTGTCTCATTTGGGGTTGTGGAAGTTGCCATATAAGTGGAGGAATGATATATGAACCTTTTGTAGATCAACTTGGGGATTTTGCAAGCATGAAAAGAACAAAATCCCATACCCAAAAATTGGGACAACCCCATAAGGAAGTGGCCGGCCCTTTTCATGGTGAAGGGAGTATGAAAATGAGGGAGCCCCTCAATCATGCAAGGGAGAGGAAGAGAAAAGGCTATCATGCATGAGAGAGAAAAAGATGTGATGATGAGGAATTATCATCACAACTAAAGCCACACTCAAAAATCCTATCATCAAACCACAAAAGTCAAGCCATGATGATGTCAAGAAGTCAAGGTCAAACATGAGCTATCATGAAGCAACAATATGCAAAGACCACCTCCCACAATGCTTATTTGCACAATTGAAAATAAGCCCTCCTTCACCAATTTTCAGCCAAGGAAAGATACAAAGGAAAATGGCCGAAACGGAAAGCAAACTGGCAACTTCATAAAACTGATCCCGTAATAAATTACAGGAAAACCCCGCTACTGTATATACATACCCGCATTTGTATTCCGACCGAATACAAATGCAATGAGACAAAATCTACACTGTCCAATACTAGGATCCGGCTTAAACCAAAGCCCGCTTGTATTATCCGTCCGATCATGGTCCGTGCAATACCGCACGTATCTGATCGAACCCTGCCATATCTCCATACGGCCTCTACAGCGTTTTGCCCGAAACTTGAGAAAACGGTCTGTGGGGGACTCTGAAGACTCGTCAACACTTTGGCTGTGGATTTAACCACTAGCACGTCAGAGGTATTAGCCATACGTGACGGGCTACCAGGTATTGACCAAAAGGGACGTCGATGAGCGAACTCATCCTGACACCCTACTGAGCCTGTCAGTGACAATATCCGTACAGTCCGGTCCGTTCGTCTATGAGCATCGCATGGCGGGCCTAGGGGGTTGGTAAAAGTCAGACCCCCAAAAGCGGTACAAGTCGTGTCGGAGTGTAGCCCAGAACACCCTGAGATACTACTGGAATACCTACCAGTAAATCTCCTGACTTGGCCAAGGACTTCGTGTAAGGGCTCTCCTAGACACATCGCGACCTCACCCCCAATACCGGGAGAGACGAACCCCTGCAGATCCGCTCACTGCCTCCATGTGGCTCAGGACTGTACCCAACTAAAACCTGTTTGCACGTCTCCTTTGAGCGTGGTAGGGTAGTAATCAAAGTACAGTGGGAACTCATACGAGACAAATGACGATCTGAGGTCGATGAACTAACCTGTACACATGTCACCAGGGAACTGCTATCTGACGTCAGGTATAAGACCAACTGGCATGTTCCCGGCGAGTCATGTCCGGTGTACTCATAACCCAATGAGCACCTGTATACATCTTAGGTGAACCAACTGACACCAGTGGCTTGTGAGACCGGCCACCGCCCCTCATCGGGGTCTCGACTGTATACACTTGTCTACTCTGGAGTATCGATGCCCTGTCTCGAAACTCCCTCGACTAGGGACCTTTTAAGGATATGCTTATAGACTACCAGCTTCCACGTATATGATCGCCCTCATACTGCTGGCAGTCAAGCAAGAATCCTAGGGGCTCTATCATCGTGAAATAGTGACCTGTAAGGTCACCTAAAGCAGTACACGATGATAAAGGTAAACCAGATAGCATACTATCATCTTGAGTAAGACTGTCCTACCAGAATATGTCCTCTCTCAATCATTGCAATCACGTGCCTGTGATCCAATAATTGACTCTGAGGGCACTATCTCCAACAATCTCCCACTTGCACTCAAGGCTAATTATTGTGATGTCGCATACTCACAGCCCGTGTGATACCGAACACCCAACTCCTCTATTAGTCAGTCTGACAAAACCCGTTTGCAAAACTATTGCGTTCGAGGAATAGCCTCAGTGAGTGGATCCGCCTTGATGTTTCTTTCTATGTCTCTCTATATCTCAAGTTCGTGGAGAAAGCCATCTCCCGAAATGAGCAATACCTGTCTTAGAATGTGTCTGGATGTCTGATGGGACCTAGCTCATAAATGAACTCCAAATCCAAACTTCTTAGACTGTATCGATAACCGAACTTAATTAGTATCCTGCACCATCCTTCCCTCAGTATCCACCTGGACCATCTGTCCAAAATACCGCCCCTCGTCAGATGGAAAACTATAACTCTGACAACCTCTCTGTTATCCAGGTCACCTTGGAAGCCTGGAATGATAACTGTCTCCCGAACGAGGCTGTCGTTATCATATCCCTAGAACATCCACTTATGTTCTAAAACTGCTTCCGACCGTTTCTCCAGGATTGGATCAATATCAACTTATTGCATCTATTGCAAAAACAACATTCGGTGTGGTACTCATGATCGACTCAATTGCCTAAGCAAGTGATCTGCCAATCATGCACATCCCTCTCCCCTTTAGTCTGTAAGACACCTTTAGAGAGGGTGACTCCATCACCTGCAGGTACACCACCATGCCAGGAGTCATCCATTCTAAAAAACTCTTAAGTACCCTGATTGGGAAACCACCCAAATCTAGATCTAAAACCATAGATCTAGTAACCAGAATGTCTGATATAATATCCAAGTCGTTTTTGGAGAAACCACTGTGTGACAACCAAAGTAAAACCGATCGTAGTATAGGAATATCACTTCCTACTCTGTGTATGCCATCCAAATACCAAGACATCACACCCTACTACCTTCTTAACAGATCCATCCCCTATTCTGATGAAGTCAAACCTATGACTGTCACATCAGAAATAGATGATCTATCTCCGCTATATGTGCTTTAGTCTATAAATAGACATAAGCCACTTGTCCACCATGCTTCCGCTGCTCCCACTGACTACGACAACCCTCTGGCAGAGTCATATAGACATACACTTCTGAAGCCAGTTCAGAACGACGCTATACTCATCCTCCTGCTAGGTCTCACAGTCTGGAACAGTAGCAATGGCAGGTCTGGGTAAACAAGAACTCCCTGTCACCGTCCTTGAGGCTACCGGAGTACCTCTCGGGTGCCTGAGGTTACCCATCTTATCTGCGGAGTGGCCAATAGAATGTCAAACCAGATTGAATCTTTAGGTTCTTATCAAATCTTCAGTAATCGTTTGCGGTTCTGGAATCAGTTCCAGTTCTACCATACTCCCACTACTGTTTTCTGAAAAAATCCATTTTTGTTAATACTGTGACGAGTCTAGAACAATATCACTATTGATCTTCCAGATGGTAGAAAGTCAACCCTCGTCATCGCCTGGGTCAACCCACAAACAGCCATTACAGAAACGTGCCTTGAGTTATCCAGAGTCTGGTTTTAAGCATAAGCCGGACAACTCCCCGTACCTGAACATCGTTAAGATATGAACTGTTTTATATCCAATACAGAAATAGTGGCACTGATTTAATTGAACCAGATTCAAATCATGCAGCTGTCTCCAGTGCATGTTAACTAAATGGAGAGAGGCCAATCAGTATTACTCAACTTAGAAGCACTTCCAATTATGAGTAATCTGAAAGAGAAGCAAGTTCTCTTAATCATTACTATTAACTGAATACCACACAAGTATCTACATCTTCGATCACCTTGAAGAATCCCGATACTTGCAATATCTAGTTCTCTACTTTACTCTTATACCTATAACTTCTCAAAACTTGGACCCTGTGTTTCTACGAAACACTTGTCTAAAATCTAGAGAAGTCATAAGTAAACCGAATATAGTATGAGAACCAACCCCTCTGTCCTCATGGACACTGGAAAACATACAATACTCTGTATAAGTCCCTTGAGTCTAATAACTCATTCCCTGTGTGTCGTAGGTTGAAAACTGTACTTATGGTTAAAAAGAATTACACCGCTGTTTAATGCTCCTTACCTAACCATCCACTGATATAGGTAAATGTCATAGACATAATTTTAAAAAGGTATATCTCACTCTATAAAAATAGACGTACAAATATATCAATTTGAAATTGGTGCATAACAGCGGATATTCAAAACCAAATATTTGCCGTCCGGCAAACAACCCAGGTGACTTCCTCAAATATCACCGATTGAAACGAATCCCGATATAATAAGGATGATCACCTAATTCCCAATAACTTACTCCCACTCATAATCTGTAAAACCATACAGATGTGAGAATCATACCTGGTATATACATACCCTGGACTAAGGACTAATTGGGAAATCAGTTTTCCTTTAACAGTACACAGTGAAACTGAAACATTGAAATGTTTCGATGGGGTATCCCGGTATTCCTAGTAATGCCTCTTCCATTATCCAGATTCACAAGTGTAACCGTGTAATTCTTTTCCATCTTTCCAAATCCCTTTATATGTCTTTAGTCATTACCTTCTGTACACCCTCTTAGGCTAAATGGTTTTCTTCCTTCCCTACCGTTCGGCACCAGCCTATGGTTTGGAAGAAGACTATCCAGTAAGCATAATGGGTGTAATGTCCTAATCCTAGGAGCACTCGCAATGTGAGAGAAGGTGAAGATAAAAGACAACCAAATAAACCTTATTCCCATTTCTCCTGAACCAGAATCCATCCCCGAACTGGAACAAGTTCCTTTCGAGTTCGTATATAACCATACGATGGAGTATCCAATAAACAGTGGATCTTCGTAGTGATACGGAGTGTCCTGGAGAAATACAAAGGTGATTTAGGATTGGCGAAGAAATACTTGGTTTGGTCGTGAATAGAAGTCGCAATTTACTTTGCCCTCTTACTAATTCCTTGATATGTCTTTACTTAATACCTTCTATACACCATCGTTAGGCTAATTGGTTTTCTTCATTCCCTACCGGTCGGCACCTACCTATGGTTTAGAAGAAGACTATCCAATTTGCGTAATAGGTGTACTATCTCCTAAACCAAGGAGTACTCGCAACCTGAGAGAAGGTAAAAGGAAAAGACAACTGAATAGTCCTATCCGTTTTCTCCAGAACCGGAAACCATCTTCGAATAAATTCCTTCGAGTTCGTATATAACCATACGATGGTTTTGTCCAATGGAAGTAGACATTCGTAGTAATACGGGGTGTCCTGGAGAAAAGGGTAAAAGTAGGAGTGGCAACGAGGTATGCAACTCTGACAATCCAAAAGCCAGTGTTTAAGAAGGTTCGGTTAATTTTGGTCACTGAGTCATAGTCTTAGGGTCGGGTCATGGTCGCTGCCAAAAAGAGAGAGAAAAGAAACACTCAGCGTGCACTCTAACCTAGATCAGAATGGTTACCAATTTATCTAATCTGGAAACCTCCCACTGTACCGTCAAATTCTCCTTCAAACCTGAAAGAAGAATTAGTCGGGATCACCCGAGGAGTAAACCAACTCATCAGTGGGAATCGGGATCCAACTATCATCGCATGATAACGTGACGGAATCCGCTCACGTTATCACACTCTAGAAGGTATGCGCATATCTGGCATGTTTCAGTTTCTTTAGAAACCCCCGATGTGATTTTTACCCCATGCTCTTATGACCTTGACTTTAGCCAACATATCATAAGTCACATGTCAAGTTCTACCCATCATTCTCCAGGTTAATTTGAACCCACCCGTACATACCCTTGACTTTGGCCAAAATAGTAGTACGACTGTCCCAAACCGACGCATCTATCTATGCTGCATATGAATACCCAATATCTACCAATCACTGTGCCTTGACTTTGGCCAACATACACAGCTTGAATACTTATTGACTATTCATATGAAACGACGGAGGGCTACGAATGGTTTCTGGCGAAAACCTTTAACGTAATGAATTTGATATCGTTGAAGGAACCGGATAGTTTTTAAAAATATAGTGACGAAAACCTTTGCTAAAGAGGTCACTCCCGGTGAAGGGATCTCGGCTCTTTCCCCATAGAATGAGGTGCAGGATATTCCAACTGAATACCACGATGCAAAGTAAAAGTGATCAGCAATAGTGAAGTTATTGCCCTGACGCAAACTTCTGTCGAAGGGGTCACTCCCGGTGAAAGGATCTCGGCCCTTGCCTCGTCGACTGAGGTGCAGGATATTCAAACTGAATACCACTGTGCAAAACAAAAGTGAACGTCCTTGCAATAACAGCTTTTTGAAAAATGTTCCAACAACATCAGAATAGGTTTTTTTTAACTTGCATTGATCCGAATCAATGCAGTCCCATCAATTGATCACACCACAAAGAACGAAAATATACTGACGTATGTATATGCCATCCGCATTCGCCACTGGGTCCCGTCATTACCCGTTAGGTTACTTAACTAACGACAGAGCGGGGACTGGACTAGCGTGGATGCAAAACATATACAACATCTACTAGTATATATATCAATATATAATATTTCGCTCAAGGCGTGATAAAATGCAACATCACAGAAATGTAATAAGCATCACAGAATAATATAGATATTTGGGATCCCCGGGTTTCATAGAGCCGCTACTGAAACCCGACGTTCCCCCGGTCGTGTGGATAGCCTGTGCAATGAAATACTAGATCCCTACGGGCGCGGCAAGTTACCCGCCAAAACCTGAAGCGAGGCAGCCCCCTTCAGCAACGTGAATGGACCACCCAGCACTTCACGGAATCCGGTAACTTGGGCACCCCTCCTGGGTCAACCTGTACCCCCTACGAGTGCGGCGAATAGCCTGCCAATTCTAGAGTAACGCCCCCTCCGTCTCAATTCCATGAGATGCGGGCCCGTTGCCCTCTAGAACCCGGCTATCCGTGCACCCCACCTTGGGGTAATCCTAGTACAGAAAGTAAAATATACATACAACGGGTACATCGACCTTACCCCGGTCGTGCCCCAAAAGAATAATATACAAACTGGCAGTGACGGCAGTCCACATGTCGGACGCTCGCCCCGCAATATCAAATGTACATATAAAACAAAACTGTAGTAACATTGCATCCAGGCTATCCCCCACGACCAATCCGCAACATCACACCACAACACAGAACATCAATGTGAATGTCACGTTCGCAAATCCGTCTAACCGGGCTATAGTAGTTAGACAGGATTTACCGATCAAGTGACATTCACGGTCGAAGATATAATGTAAATACCGTGAACTAACATGTTTAAAATATTCGATCGATCAAATTTACCCAAGTGGGCCCCAAGCACTACTGTAGCACTTAAAGAAAATCTGGGCCCAAAAAGAACATTCCAAAACCCCAATTTCCCTGTAAAAAGATCACTGTGGAAAAATGGTGCAGCGAAGACACTGTACTGCGGCGGAACCGCGGCGCCAAGGGGGTTTTGGCCGCGGTTCCGCAGTGGTTCTACAGCATCACGCTACCATTTTTTCACAGATGTCTTAGAATTTCCTGAACAGTATTCTGCAACAATCTGAAAAGATTTTGTAGACAAAAAAATTTCGACAGAGAACTGATGCAATGAAATCGCGAGTTTTGGAATTTTGTTCGATTGAAGATGTAAACACATTAGACCAAGCTAGACTAAGTTAATGGCATGGCTCTGATACCATGTAAGTGCACGGCGGCGCCCCGGCCGTCAATCCGAGGCCGAAATGCGGAAACGATAATTTACTTTTACTTTTTAACCGGCACCACCGCGCACTAAAACCCCAGATCGGGCCATTAAAATAATCCTAGCTAACTAATGAACGGGTAGAGAGATATACCGAGCGATCCGTGTCCTTGGTCTTCTCGTCGCCGTCCCGATCTCCCGCGGAATGTCCGGTCTCCACCTCCTCGCCAGAAGGGCACCACGTCGCCGGTTTCTTTTACGGGCTCCCACCTCTGGACCGAGGCAACTCGGGCACGAAGTTGGCGAGCCGACATGCCCAAGGATGCTGTAGGTTATCTGTAGAATGCTTTGTCTCATTTGGGGTTGTGGAAGTTTCCATATAAGTGGAGGAATGATATATGAACCTTTTGTAGATCAACTTGGGGATTTTGCAAGCATGAAAAGAACAAAATCCCATACCCAAAAATTGGGACAGCCCCATGAGGAAGTGGCCGGCCCTTTTCATGGTGAAGGGAGTATGAAAATGAAGGAGCCCCTCAATCATGCAAGGGAAAGGAAGAGAAAAGGCTATCATGCATGAGAGAGAAAAAGATGTGATGATGAGGAATTATCATCACAACTAAAGCCACACTCAAAAAGCCCATCATCAAACCACAAAAGTCAAGCCATGAAGATGTCAAGAAGTCAAGGTTAAACAAGAGCTATCATGAAGCAACAATATGCAAAGACCACCTCCCACAATGCTTATTTGCACAATTGCAAATAAGCCCCCCTCCACCAATTTTCAACCAAGGAAAGATACAAAGGAAAATGGCCGAAACGGAAAGCAAACTGGCAACTTTATAAAACTGATCCCGTAATAAATTACAGGAAAACCCCGCTACTGTATATACATACCCGCATTTGTATTCCGACTGAATACAAATGCAATGAGACAAAATCTACACTATCCAATACTAGGATCCGGCTTAAACCAAAGCCCGCTTGTATTATCCGTCCGATCATGGTCCGTGCAATACCGCACGTATCTGATCGAACCCTGCCATATCTCCATACGGCCTCTACAGCGTTTCGCCCGAAACTTGAGAAAACGGTCTGTGGGGGACTCTAAAGACTCGTTAACACTTTGGCTGTGGATTTAACCACTAGCACGTCAGAGGTATTAGCCATACGTGACGGGCTACCAGGTATTGACCAAAAGGGACGTCGATGAGCGAACTCATCCTGACACCCTACTGAGCCTGTCAGTGACAATATCCGTACAGTCCGGTCCGTTCGTCTATGAGCATCGTATGGCAGGCCTAGGGGGTTGGTAAAAGTCAGACCCCCAAAAGCGGTACAAGTCGTGTCGGAGTGTAGCCCAGAACACCCTGAGATACTACTGGAATACCTACTAGTAAATCTCCTGCCTTGGCCAAGGACTTCGTGTAAGGGCTCTCCTAAACACAGCGCGACCTCACCCCCAATACCGGGAGAGACGAACCCCTGCAGATCCGCTCACTGCCTCCATGTGGCTCAGGACTGTACCCAACTAAAACCTGTTTGCACGTCTCCTTTGAGCGTGGTAGGGTAGTAATCAAAGTACAGTGGGAACTCACACCAGACAAATGACGATCTGAGGTCGATGAACTAACCTGTACACATGTCACCAGGGAACTGCTATCTGACGTCAGGTTTAAGACCAACTGGCATGTTCCCGGCGAGTCCTGTCCGGTGTACTCATAACCCAATAAGCACCTGTATACATCTTAGGTGAACCAACTGACACCAGTGGCTTGTGAGACCGGCCACCGCCCCTCGTCGGGGTCTCGACTGTATACACTAGTCTACTCTGGAGTATCGATGCCCTGTCTCGAAACTCCCACGACTAGGGACCTTTTAAGGATATGCTTATAGACTACCAGCTCCCACGTATATGATCGCCCTCATACTGCTGGCAGTCAAGCAAGAATCCTAGGGGCTCTATCAATGTGCAATAGTGACCTGTAAGGTCACCTAAAGCAGTACACGATGATAAAGGTAAACCAGATAGCATACTATCATCTTGAGTAAGACTGTCCTACCGGAATAGGTCCTCCCTCAATCATTGCAATCACGTGCCTGTGATCCGATAATTGACTCTGGGGGCATTATCTCCAACACTTTGATGTCAAACACCAATGGATGTGGGATCATCCATCGGCCTTCAAATGGGTCAAGATGCGTATACGCTAGTCTACTCTGTAATATCGATTCCCTATCTCGATACACACTCGACTAGGAATAGTTATAGGATGTACTTGTAGACTACTCTGGCCCCACTAGTATGATTTGTAACATAGTCCCAGTAGTCGAGTACATATTCTAAGGGCTTTATCAACATGTGAGAGCAGGACATTGTTCCGATAAAAGTCTACACGTTAAGATAAAGAGCAACCGGATAGCATACTATCATATCGAGCAAGAAAGTCCTCTATATATATATCCAAACATCCACTATAATATATATCATATGTACAACAATGGCCTCTAGGGCATATACATAACTAACAACATCATCATCGGTAATTTTCATGTCACGTACACATTAGAAAACACTACATTAGTATAAATTGCCAGCTGATAGTTTTTACATAGTACTAGTGCTCTTGCTTTTATATGCTAGCTTAGACATTGCATTTATTACTGTGATATCTCATGCATATGTATATTCCTTTGTCATGCAATATTATGGGGCTTTATGCCGGTATTCACTGTTTTTTGACTTTTGATTATGGGATTCAAATTTTCTATGAGATTTATGGATTTGGAGAAACCACAACAATTTATAAATTCATTATCATTTTCAAAAAATAGAAATTTCGGTTTTCTTGTGATATGATGTGAGATATGTCTACCATGAGTTTTCTCAGCCCTTAAGTAGTATCATACACCCAATTCGAGGAGGAGGAGGAACCGTCTGCGGGTGGATGGTGGACCCGGTGCGGTACCCCGGGGCAAGATGGTCGCAGATGATGGCGTTGAGCCCGGCAGGGGAGTACTACCGACCAGTTATTTGTGACGTGGCGGATATCCGGAGGATGCCGACGTAGTCGGGAGATTTGATGATTTGGGCCAGTCCGGACTGCCGGAGCCTGGGGCCAGTCCGGATTCCCGTAGCCCGAGATATTGAGACATTGAGATTTTATGATATGGGCCAGTCCGGATTGCCGGAGCCCGAGATATTGGGATATATATTTTGTGTCGATGCTTGACACGGATTCCTTGTTGATTTCATTGATGATACTTCGATTTTTATGCAGAAATCTCACTGATATATGAAAACAGTTTTCTCATTTAGATGTATTCTGTTTTCATGCATTCATTCATCATATATACGATATGTTGTTACCAGAGGCACTGACACGAGCACTTGGTATTACACTTATGTTAGATGTTTACCTTTCCATTATTAGATGCTTCAGGCTACATTTATTATATGGATATTATGCTATGACCTAGGATAGAGTCATACATGTGATTTCTTCTCGGTGATATTTTCTACTCACGAGTTGGCAACTCACCCCCATTGTGCCACAGTTTCTTGCAGGTTTTGCCGTACAGGTTTCCTTGACGGCTTTGGTGGCATACTACTTCCTTCGACGTGATTGGTTTGGTCGGTGGGTTCACTTGTATCGTGACCACCGTAGTATTTGTATTTATTTCAGTTGTATCTAGTAACTCCATCAACTAGACTTGTATTATTTGATAGACTTAGAAGACCAGTTGTATATTCTTTCGACCTTAGAGTCGCACGCTATATTATTATGGTTTTCCTCTGGTTTTCTTTCTAAGTTTGATCCTCGCCCTTCGGCGTTGTATATTTTATCGCTTGCGTGGTTGTCTCCGTCTTTTTGGCGAAGAGCTAGCTCCCACTTGGGGATGCCTTTATTCATTATGTATATTATGCATGTTTGTACCCGTTTGGGGCCAGTATTTACAAAGGAGACTCTGCCGAAATTTTTGGGAAAATATGATGTTGCTTTTAAATGTTTAATGCCACTTATTTTATTAAAACCACCTGCCTTAAACAAGTTTTCCTTCACTTCTTTTGTAAAATGGTTTAGATTTCTGGGTTTTTGGCTTACTTGAATTAGGTGGGGTCCTATAGACTTCACATGATTCAAGTGCCAGTCACGTGCTATTTCGGGTCGTGACAAAGTTGTTATCAGAGCGCTAGGTTTAACCTTGGTTCGATTCTAGGTCTATTCAAAGTCTAGGGTGTATATTTATATTCGGCATTTAGGCTTGACTATACGGAACTTAGACTTGGTCGAGGGGGTATTAGACCCGAACTTTTATCGCATAGGTTGACCTTGGTTGATGGAGTATGTGACTTAGGTAGAGTGACGTACCGTGTGTATGTTCCGCGGCATACTTACGATACGCTACTCCGCTTAAGAAGCCTTAGGATGTACATTTCATTACACCGTTATATTCATTCCTATGATCTATCCTCATCGATATCAGTTTATGGTTTCTGTTACCACGGTTGCATGAGCAGAGAGAGTGTTGTGTCTAGAGTTGCGGTCAGCACGAGCTCGCCACGGACGAGGACTGACCAGAGCGTAATTCCAGTGACACACGATTGCATAGATGTGTCGTTTTATTGTGTTTTTCGCGACATGAGCATTTCGATATGTCGTTTTACTATGTTTCACATGGACGCGAGCGTTTGATATCTACACTAGATGATTGGGCCACTGCTAGAGGCCGGCTAGAATGTGATGACCGTTAATGTATCGTCTATTCTTGAGGATTAAGGCACTGTTCAGCATGCAGATGAATGAGCCAGCTGTTGCTGCGACTGACAAGATATCGTCCCAGATGTTTGAAGCTATTGCAGCATGAGTTGTACATAGGGATTTGATTGAAGATCGCTAGTCACCCATGGATAACCACTAGGACATGTGGTTCGTTTGCACACCCCGATGCGAGGTTATCAGATTGATTGATATCAGCTAGAGAAGACTTCACTCAGGCACGTTGAGAGTCGATGGAAAACGATCGAATGTCAGAAACCCATCTTTCCAAGTTTAAGGTATTCGGAAAAAACATACAAGTAATTGTAGGGTTAGCTTAGCACCTTAGCAAGGTTTTGGCAAGCATCAATCATGCTACTTTAAAATTTTTGGGGTGCTAAACAAACCCTAACTAAGATCGAACTAGAGAATTAAGGTTAAACAAGATATGTAAACTCTTTACATCTAAGTGAACAAGGAATACAAACTTTGTAGACAGGTCCTTCACTTCAATAGCTCCGTGTAGTAGTCCCTTCGCTGAGATCATGATCCCCAGACTCTTGAATGGCTCCCATGAAGAAACGAACAAGCTTGCTTCGAAGTCTTCGAGGCCGAAGATGATCTACGTCGAGAACACAAGCTCAAGCTATCTCTTCACTAATTGTGTAGATTAGTGAAGCAAACACCCTAAACTAAATGGCTAATAGTATAGGATGATGAAGTAGGAAGTGGTCTCACTTTAGATATATTTTTCTCATAAGTTTCCATCACTTTTTAAAAAGCTAGCAAGCTTTTCTCACTTGATGAAGAAGAAGAAGATGAATGAACTCATATGGTTAGAAATGCAACCATGGGTGAGTATATCATATATCTAACCCTTGTAGAGAGTTAACCAAAGTAAGGGGTTAAAGGTTAGGTCACAAAATATCTTAAGGAAAACAAAGGAGTGCACTTAGTCAATGCTTATCCACAAGCTTCTACAAGCTTCTAGCAATGATTTAATCCACTAATTTGTAATTACTTAATGATAAATGAAACCCTAACATAAACCCTAGCATGGTGTAAGTCTCATACATACATGTTGCATGTATAACCTAGCATGTCACAATATTATATATCACATATATAATATCTATGTAACATAAGAAAACAATACAACAAAATATATATCACATATACGTTAAATGCATCATAAGTGAGAATAATAAATATTTAAGTGAGCATATAATATATATATATATATATATATATATATATATATATATTATTTCATCGAATCAACACTTGATCCGAAAACCCAGCTATATCACATATAACCGGCCGATATCACATATCGCGAGAATAAAATACGGTATCATATACTCGTATTAATCTCGGTCCCGCACATATCACATATGTGCTCCTACTCCGTTTCGCATGAACCAGGAAACCTCTGTGTAGGACTCTAAAGACTCGTCAATACGCCGGCAGTAGGTGATGATCATATCAAACACCCACAAGCCGCAAGCAGTCTGCTAAACGTAACGGCCACCTGGGTATTGAGCGATCAGAAGATCAACAAGCAAGCCTGCTATAACTCCTGCGAATCCATTCAGTAACACTACCGTACAGTCCGGTCTCTTAGTCTGATATGTCGCATATCACAGCCTGGGGGTGGTGTAACGTCAAACCCCAATAGCCTGATAAGTCATGCCGATGCAAGGTCTGTAACGGTTCGAGAAACTACTGATAACACTTACCAGTAAATCTCAGCAACCCTGGCCAAGGATTTCTTGTTATGGCCAATCGAGCACAGCGCAACATCAACCCCCAATACCGGGAGAGACGAAACCCCTCCTATCGCTCATTGCCTCCATGTGATTCGGGACTGTAACCAAAAGCCACCGTTTTGCACGATCTCTTGGCCGTGGTAAGATGGAAATCAAAGCACAGTGGGAATCATACAAGACTCTATGACGATCTCGGGTCTACAGACTAACCTGTTCCAGTGTCACCAGAGAACTGCTATCCGACGATAGGTATAATACCATCTAGGAGTTCTCGACGAGTCCGTCCAGTATACCCAGTCTCCACTGAGCACCCGTATACCTTCTCTGATGTCAAACACCAATGGATATGGAATCATCCATCGCCCATCTACATGGGTCAAGAAGCGCATACGCTAGTCTACTCTGGAGTACCGATGCCCTGTCTCGATACTCCCACGACTAGGAACATTTGAGTGATGTACTTATCGACTACCCAGTCCCCACTAGTATGATCTACATCATAGTCCTGGTAGTCAAGTACTCATCCTAAGGGCTTTATCAACTTGTGATCACAAAACAGTATTTGTTTACATGTTAAGATAAAGTGCAACCAGATGCATACTATCATGTCGAGCAAGAAAGTCCTTCCTATATATGTCCAAGCATTTACTATAATATACATCGCATGTACAGTAATGGCCTCTAGAGAATACATATAACTAACAATCTCCCACTTGCACTAAGGCCATCTGTTGTAGTATCCAATATCCAACATTGTAGCAGAGGTTGTAGTATCCCATACTCAACCATTGTAGAGAAGTCTCTCTAGAGGTAAGGCCTTTGTGAGTGGATCCGCTGTGTCAACTTTCTTGTCTACTCTCCTAATCTCGATCCCTTGGAGATCAACCATCTCCCTGATCAGGTGATATTTGCCTCAGAATATGTCTGGAACGCTGATGGGACCTGCGTTCCTAGGCCTAAGCCACAACTCCATTGTTGTCACAGTAACAGTTATTGGACACTCAATGGTAGGAACCTTATTCATCTTATGAAAAATAAATGTCCAGACAACCACTTTGGTAGTATCGTTGGTAGCAATATATTCAGCCTTTATCGTCTAGTATGTCACGGTATCTAGCTTGGAACTCTTCCAACATACCGTCCTTGCACTGAGGGTAAAAACAATGCCTGTGACCGACTCTCAGTCGAACTTATCACTCTGGACGCTGGAACTAAGAACTTTCTTTTAGTGCTTCTCAAGTACTTAAGAATGTCCTCCATAGCTGTCCAGTGACTCTCCCAAGATCCGATTGATTCCTAATCACTACACCTAGTGAGTCATCTACATCTGGTGGTCTGGTACATAACATCGCACACTCTGATAGAGCCTACTGCCGAAGCATAGGGTATCCCTTGCACGCAAGCTCTCTCCAAATCAGTATTGGAGAGAGTGATCCATGAGTAAGTGGACGAACCACCACGCTTAGAATCTTCCATACTAAACCCCTTTACTATGGTGTTTATGTACCTGGATTTAGGACACTCCCAACATCCACTTAGATCCATCATCATAGATCATAAACCACAAGATGTAGTAGGTATCATCTAGATCTTATATTGAGAATCCTTGTGATAAGAGGAGCTTGATCGAGTGTAACATAGGAAAATATTTCCTATCAACAGTATGTCTTCTATTTACAATACGTGGAAGACAACCTTACTCTCTACAACCTTTTTGTCTATACAATGTTCATCTACCATTTTTATGAAGTCAAACTCTTTGACTATCACATTAAAACAGACGTTTCAACTACCTGAACCCGGTTGGGCCATCATCTCATGATGCAATCCACGCTCCCACTGTCACCGAGAAGATCGTAGTATCTCTCGAGTGGATGAGGAACCCTACCAAATTCGCGGAGAGGCTGAGGTTAGTTGGAAACTATTGAATCCTTTGATTTTACCAAATCATCAGCTGTTAGTTTGTCTATCTACCTCATGACCACTTAATTTCTTCACAAGAAATTCCGTTTCTAAAAAGGTGGCATGCTGAGAAACAAAATACCTTTTGCTCCTCAGATCGGTAGAAGATATTCCCTTACTAATGTTTGGGATATCCTGACAAACTCACGCAACTGACCTTGCTTCGAGCTTGTCCGGTTTTTGCTTTTCAACATAGGCCGGACAACACCATATCTTAACTCGTTTAAGACATGGTCTCTTCCCATTTCATATCTTATATGTAGTGGTAGGCACTGATTTGGATGGAACCCCATTCAATAGGTATGCAGCTTATCAAGTGCATAATACCTAAAAGGAAATAGGTAACTCAGCAGGACTCATCATAGAGCTCGCCATATCTCATAGGGTGCGATACCTCCGCCCCGATCCACCATTGTGCTGTGGTGTATACGAAGGAGTAAGCTGAGAGAGAATCACATTCTCTTTTTAGAAACTCCTGGAACTCCATACACAAGTATTCGCCTCCTCGATCACATCGTAGGACTTTAATACTTCTACCCGTTTGATTCTCAAAAGAACCAACCTTGGCATTTGTAGACATGGGACCATATACATCATCATGTATCTGTCCCAAGAGTTCAGTAACACTTTCTCCGTTTTCAGTAAACGGAGTATTGGTCATTTTATCTTTGAGACAAGACTAGCAAGTAGCATAAGATGAAAATTTGAACAGATTCTCATATTCATCTTTATGTAACTTAGCTGATCGTGTCGCATTGATATGACCTAGTCTACAATACCTCAAGAAGGATTCGTTCATTCCTGAACTACTCCTCTTGTCTATGTTCTATATGCTTTGAACTGTGGTTTGATTTAGAACGTATATACTATTATATAAGGTGCCTGATCGAATCAACTCTTGATTCAGGAAAATGTTCACAACATTATCATCCAATACAGAATTATATCCTTCTTTAACTTAATAAAGAATCTGATGTAATGATGTATATCAGGTTCGGTATGTAATAACATTCGTTCAGAATCAATGTATTAATACAAGGTGATATCGACCAACTGATTTGGCAGCAACAATTGCACCATTCTCTAACACTTAGAGACATATCACCCATTCTCAGTTCTCTGTAATAAGGACACCCGAAGAATATGCATCAACATGTACTTTCTTCAAATTGGGTAGCATGGGAATCCAGATATTCCCCTATTTCCTGCTCGGTCTTATAACAGTTATAAGATTGAGCGGAACCAACGTTCCCTAGCTCAGTATAATAAGGAGGTTTGGTCAATGTATCCATATTATTATCTTGATTAAGGCGTGACATTGTTGCTACCAGGAGAGAGAGAGAGAAGAAAACACTCTGCGTGCCCTCTTGCAAGATTAGATTGGTTATTAGTTTATCTAATCAGGATGGCTCCCACTGTTTTAGTCAAATCTTCCTTCAAACCCTAAAAGGTAAGACTGGACTGTTGGAGATAGTGCCCTCAGAGTCAATTATTGGATCACAGGCACGTGATTGCAATGATTGAGGGAGGACCTATCCCGGTAGGACAGTCTTACTCGAGATGATAGTATGCTATCTGGTTTATCTTTATCATCGTGTACTGCTTTAGGTGACCTGACATGTCACTATTACACGTTGATAGAGCCCCTAGGATTCTTGCTTGACTACCAGCAGTATGATGGCGATCATATACGTGGGAGCTGGTAGTCTATAAGCACATCCTAAAAAGGTCCCTAGTCGAGGGAGTTTCGAGACAGGGCATCGATTCTCCAGAGTAGACTAGTGTATACAGTCGAGACCCCGACGAGGGGCGGTGGCCGGTCTCACAAGCCACTGGTGTCAGTTGGTTCACCTAAGATGTATACAGGTGCTCATTGGGTTATGAGTACACCGGACAGGACTCGCCGGGAACATGCTAGTTGGTCTTATACCTGACGTCAGATAGCAGTTCCCTGGTGACATGTGTACAGGTTAGTTCATCGACCTGAGGATCGTCATTTGTCTCGTGTGAGTTCCCACTGTGCTTTGATTACTACCCTACCACGGCTCAAAGGAGTCGTGCAAACAGGTTTTAGTTGGGTACAGTCCCGAGCCACATGGAGGCAGTGAGCGGATCTTCAGGGGTTCGTCTCTCCCGGTATTGGGGGTGAGGTCGCGCTGTGTCTAGGAGAGCCATTACGCAAAGCCCTCGGCCGAGGCAGGAGATTTACTGGTAGGTATTCCAGTAGTATCTCAGGACGTTCTGGGCTACACTCCGACACGACTTGTACCGCTTTTGGGGGTCTGACTTTTACCAACCCCCTAGGCCCGACATGCGATGCTCATAGACGAACGGACCGGACTGTACGGATATTGTCACTGACAGGCTCAGTAGGGTGTCAGGATGAGTTCGCTCATCGACGTCCCTTTTGGTCAATAGCTGGTGGCCCGTCACGTATTGGCTAATACCTCTGACGTGCTAGTGGTTAAATCCACAGCCATAGTATTGACGAGTCTTTAGAGTCCACCACACTTTCAGTTACTCAATCTTTCGGGCGAAACGCTGTAGAGGCCGTATGGAGATATGGCAGGGTCCGATCAGATACATGCGGTATTGCACGGATCAGGATCGGACAGTTTTGTACTAGTGGCCGTATAGTTATATGGCAGGGTTCGATCAGATACGTGCGGTATTGTACGGATCAGGATCGAACGGTTTTTACTAGCAGGCTTTGGTTTAAGCCGGTCCTAGTTTAGTACAGTGTAGATTTTGTCTCTTTGCATTTGTATCCGGACGGAATACAGATGCGGGTGTGTATGCACAGTATCGGGGTTTTCCTGTAATTTATTACGGGACCAGTTTTCTGGAGTTGCCAGTTTGCATTCCGTTCCGGCCGGTTTTCCTTTGTTCTTTCCCGGCCGGACTTTTCCGATGGAGGGGGTTATTTGCAAGTTTGCAAATAACACTTTGTGGAGGTTTTATTTGCATGATGATTTATTATGAAAGCATCTTTTGATACCATTCTCATCACTTGATTTTTCTTGATTAGAGGTGATTTGATTTGGATTTGAGTTTTGTGATGATTATGTTTGGATGTGGTCACCCTCCTCCTTTTACTACCATCACCTCCCTTCATGCTTCATAATCTTTCCTCCCCCATTTTCTAAGTAAGAAAGTTTTTTCATTAGAAAAGAGAGAAGAAGAAAAGAGAAGGAGAGAGCTTCATCTTTGAGAGTGATTCATTTTTAATCTCTTTTCATGCTAAGAAAAATGCAAGCACCATTTTTCTTATCTTGTTTCCTCCATCATCCTCAAATGGCAACAAACCCAAAGTGAGACATGCACTCTACACTACATTCTACAGTAAATCTTGGGCGCGTCGGCTAGCCTACTTCGCGCCCGAGTTGCCTCGGTATTGAGGTGGGAGCCCGTAAAAGCTACAGGCGTTGTGGTGCCCTTCCGGCGAGGAGGCGACGACCGGAGATCCCGCGAGGAGATCGGAGTGGAGATGAAGACCGGAGAACTCGGATGAGTCGGTTCATCTCTTCCCATCTCTTGATAGCTAGCATTAGGTTAATGGTTAACGATCCGGGTTTTCATTGTCCGCGGTAGCGCCGGTTTCCAAGTAAGGAAAAATTTTGATTCCGCAATATGGCCTCGGATAGACGGCCGGGGCGCTGCCGTGGCGCAACATGGTATCAGAGCCACGCCATTAATCTTACCTAGCTTGTTTTAATGTGTTTTGCTTATCCGATCGACCGAAATTCCAAAAAACCTCATTTTGTACACATCACTTTTCTGTTGGAAATTTTTGGTCTCAAAAAAATTTTTCAGGTTGTAAAAAAAACGCATGTACTAAACATTATAAGACTTCTGTAAAATTTCGACTCTGTCAGTCGTTGACCTAAGCGCGGAACCGCGGCCAAACCCCCCCTTGGGCCGCGGTTCCGCCGCATGTTGGTATCTTCGCTGTGTCAAAATTCTACAGTGGGCTTATGGACTGTTTTTGGGGCTTTTGGAATATCAAATTTGGGCCCAGGTTTTCTGTGACTGCTACAGTATTGGTTGGGGGCCCACTTGTTAATTGTTTGATCGATCGGATATTTTTAAACACATTATTTCACAGTATTTACATTATATCTGCGACCGTGAATGTCACTTGATCGGTAAATCCGGTCTAACTGTTATAGCCCGGTTAGACGGATTTGCGAACGTGACTTTCACGTTGATGTTCTATGTTTATGCTGTGTTGTTGCGGATCGGTCGTGGGGGATAGCCTGGATGCAATGCTAGTACAGTTTTGTTGTATTATGTACATTTGATATTGCGGGGCGAGCGTCCGACATGTGGACTGCCGTCACTGCCTGTTTGTATTATTCTTTTGGGGCACGACCTGGTTGCGGTCGATGTACCCGGTGTATGTATATTTTACTTTCTGTACTAGGATTACTCCGCGGAGGGGTGCACGGATAGCCGGGTTCTAGAGGGCAACGGGCCCGCATCTCATGGCATTGAGACGGAGGGGGCTTCACTCTAGGATTGGCGGGCTATTCGTCGCACTCGTAGGGGGTACAGGTTGACCCAGGAGGGGTGCCCAAGTTACCGGATTCCGTGAAGTGCTGGGTGGTCCATTTACGGTGCTGGAGGGGGCTGCCTCGCTTCAGGTTTTGGCGGGTGGCTTGCCGCGCCCGTAGGGGTCTAGGATTTCATTGCACAGGCTATCCACACGACCAGGGGAACGTCGGGTTTCAGCAGCGGCTCTGTGAAACCCGGGGCTTCCAGATATCTGTATTGTTCTGTGATGCTGTACATTTCTGTGATGTTGCATTTCTTATCACGCCTTGAGCGAAATATAATATATTGGTATATATATTAGTAGATGTTGTATATGTTTTACATCCGCGCTAGTCCAGTCCCCGCTCTGCCGTTAGTTAGCTAACCTAACGGGTGATGACGGGACCCAGTGGCGAATGCGGATGGCATATACGTACGTCAGTATATTTTCGTTCTTTGTGGTGTGATTAATTGATGGGACTGCGTTGATTCGGATCAATGCAAGATAAACAAACCTATTCTGATGTTGTTGGAACACTTTTCAAAAAGCTGTTATTGCAAGGACGTCCACTTTTGTTTTGCATCTTGGTATTCATTTGGAATATCCTGCTCCTCAGTCGACGAGGCAAGGGCCGAGATCCCTTCATCGGGAGTGACCCCTTGGACAGAAGTTTACGTCAGGGCAATAATTTCACTATAGCCGATTACTTTTGCTTTGCATCGTGGTATTCAGTTGGAATATCCTGCACCTCATTCTACGGGGAAAGAGCCGAGATCCCTTCACCGGGAGTGACCTCTTTAGTAAAGGTTTTCGTCACTATATTTTTATAAAAGTTATCCAGTTCCTTCAACGATATCAAGTTCATTACGTTAAAGATTTTTCGCCAAAAACCATTCGTAGCCCTCCGTCATTTCGGATTAGTATTGCATAGTATTCGCGCTGCGTTTGTCGTTGCTATTCACCGAGGCGTAGTGTGCGGTAGCTTTGTTGTGCTATTCTGTCGCATGGATATGTGGATTGGTTAGGACAGTCGTACGACTTTGTTGATTATTCGTCAAGGGTCGTGCGGGTGGGTTTAACGCAATCAAGATAATGACGGGTTGAACTTGACTAGGACCTTTTTGATTTGTTGATTATTCGTCAAGGTCACTTGGGTCCTAGGGGTAAAAATCACATCGGGAGTTTCAAAACAACTGAAACTTGCCAGGCATGCGCATACCTTCTGGAGTGTGGTGACGTGAGTGGATTCCGTCACGTTATCATGCGATGATAGTTGGATCCCGATTCCCACTGATGAGTTGGTTTACTCCTCGGGTGATCCCGACTAATTCTTCTTTCAGGTTTGGAGGAGAATTTGAGGTACAGTGGGAGGTTTCCTGATTAGATAAAGTGATAACCATTCTGATCTTGGATAGAGTGCACGCTGAGTGTTTCTTTTCTCTCTCTCTGTGGCAGCGACCATTGACCCGACCCTGGACTATGACTCAGTGACCAAGTTGACCGAACCTTCTTAACACAGGCTTTTGGATTGTCAGAGTTGCAGACCTCATTGCCACTCCTACTTTTACCCTTTTCTCCAGGACACCCCGTATTACTGCGAACGTCCACTTCCATTGGACAAAACCATCGTATGGTTATATACGAACTCGAAGGACTTCGAGGATGGTTTCCGGTTCTGGAGAAAACAAATTGGACTATTCAGTTGTCTTTTCTTTTCACCTTCTCTCAGTTTGCGAGTACTCCTTGGTTTAGGAGATAGTACACCTATTACGCAAATTGGATAGTCTTCTTCCAAATCTTAGGCTGGTGCCGAACGGTGGGGCATGAAGGAAACCAATTAGCATAACGATGGTGTGCAGAAGGTATTAAGTTAAGACAAAGCAAGGGATTGGTAGGAGGGCAAAGTAAATTGCGACTGATATTCACGACCAAACCAAGTATTTCTTCGCCAATCCTAAATCACTTTTGTATTTCTCCAGGACACTCCGTATCACTACGAAGATCCACAGTTTATTGGATACTCCATCGTATGGTTATATACGAACTCGAAAGGAACTTGTTCCAGTTCGGGGATGGATTCTGGTTCAGGAGAAATAGGAATAAAGTACATTCAGGTGTCTTTTATCTTCACCTTCTCTCGCATTGCGAGTGTTCCTAGGATTGGGACAGTACACCCATTATGCTTATTGGATAGTCTTCTTCCAAACCATAGGCTGGTGCCGAACGGTAGGGAAGGAAGAAAACCATTTGGCCTAATGGGGTGTACAGAAGGTAATGACTAAAGACATATAAAGGGATTTGGAGAAGTGGCAAAGAATTATACGGTTACAGTTGTGAATCTGGATAATGGAAGAGGCATTACTAGGAATACCAGGATACCCCAACGAAATATTTCAATGTTTCAGTTTCACTGTGTACTGTTAATAGAAAACTGATTTCCCGATTAGACACTTACTCCAGGGTATGTATTTACCAGGTATGATTCTCACATCTGTATGGTTTTACAGATGATGAGTGGGAGTAAGTTATTGGGAATAGGGTGATCATCCTCATTATATCGGGATTCATTGTAATCGGTAATATTTGAGGAGATCATCTGGGCTGTTTGCCGGTCGGCAAATATTTGGTTTTGAATATCCGCTGTTGTGCACCAATTTCAAATTGATATATCTGTACGTCTATTTTCATAGAGTGAGATATACCTTTTGACATTATGTCGATGACATTTACCTATATCAGTGGATGGTTAGGTAAGGAGCATTAAACAGCGGTGTAATTCTTCTTAACCATAAGTACAGTTTTCAACCTACGACGCACAGTGAAAGAGTTGTTAGACTCAGCGGACTTATACAGAGTATTGTATGTTGTCCAGTGTCCATTAGGACAGAGGGGTTGGTCCTCATACTATATTCGGTTTACTTATGACTTCTCTAGTTTTTAGACAAGTGTTTCGTAGAAACACAGGGTCCGAATTTTGAGAAGTAATAGGTATTTGGATAAAGTAGAGAACCAGGTATTGCAAGTATCGGGATTCTTCAAAGAGATCGAAGATGTAGATACTTGTGTATGGTATTCAGTTGATAGTAATGATAAAGAGAAATTGCTTCTCTTTCAGGTTACTCATAATTGGAAGCATTCCTAAGTTGAGTAACGCTGATCGGCCTCCTTCCATTTAGTTGACATGCACTGGAGACAGCTGCATGATTTGAATCTGGTTCAATTAAATCAGTGCCTCTGGTTCTATATTGGATATAGAACAGTTCATATCTTAACGATGTTAAGGTACGGGGAGTTGTCCGGCTTATGCTTAAAACCAGACACTGGACAACTCAAGGCACGTTTCTGTAATGGCTGTTTGTGGGTTGACCCAGGCTATGACGAGGGTTGACTTTCTACCATCTGGATGAACAATAGCAATATTGTTCTAGACTCGCCACAGTTTTAATAAAAATGGATTTTTTCAGAAAAACAGTAGTGGGAGTATGGTAGAACTGGAAGTGATTCCAGAACCGCAAAAGATTACTGATGATTTAATAAGGAACCTAAAGATTCAATCTGATTTGACATTCCATTGGCCACTCCGCAGATATGTTGGGTAACCTCAGGCACTCGAGAGGTACTTCGGTATGCTCAAAGACGGTGGCAGGGAGGTTCTTGTTTACCCACACTTGCCATTGCTGTTGTTCTAGGCTGCGAGACCCGGCAGAAGGATGAGTATAGCGTCGTTCTAAACTAGCTTTGGAAGTGCACATCTATATGACTCTGCCAGAGGGTTGTCGTAGTCAGTGGGAGCAGCGGAAGCATTGGTGGACATCAGGCTTATGACTATTTATAGACTAAAGCAGATGTAGCGGAGATAGATCATCTATTTCTGATGTGACAGTCATAGGTTTGACGTCATCAGAATAAGGGGATGGATCTGTTGAGAAGGTAGTAGGAAGTGATATTCCTATACTACGATCGGTTATACTTTGGTCGTCACACAGTGGTTTCTCCACACAGGACTTGGACATAATATCTAACATACTGGTTACTAGATCTATGGTTTTAGATCTAGATTTGGGTGGTTTCCCAATCTGGGTACCTTGACAGCATTCTATGAGTATTTAGAATGGACGACTCCTGGCACGGTAGTGCACCTGCAGTTGATGGAGTCACCCTCTCTAAAGGTGTCTTATAGACTAAAGGGGAGAGGGATACTCATGATTGGCAGATCACTTGCTTAGGCAATTGAGTCAATCATGAGTTGTCAAGTACCACACCAGATGTTGTTCTTGCAGTAGATGCAATAAGTTGATATTGATCCAATCCTGGAGAAACAGTCGGAAGCAGTTTTAGAACATAAGTGGATGTTCTAGGGATATGATAACGACAGCCTCCTTTAGGAGACGGTTATCATTCCAGGCTTCCAAGGTGACCTGGATGGCAGAGTGGCTGTCAGAGTTATAGTTTTCCTTCTGACGAGGGGCAGTATTTTGGACAGGTGGTCTAAGGCAATACTGAGGGTGGCATGGCGCAGGATACTGATTAAGTTCAGTTGACGATACAGTCTAAGAAGTTTGGATTTGGAGTTCATTTATGAGCTAGGTCCCATCAGACATCCAGACATTCTAAGACAGGTATTGCTCATTTCGGGAGATGGCTTTCTCCGCGAACTTGAGATATAGAGAGACATAGAAAGAAACATCACAGCGGATCCACTCACTGAGGCTATTCCTCGAACGCAATAGTTTCGCAAACGAGCTTTGTGATACTGACTAGTAGAGGAGTTGGGTGTTCGGTATCACACGGGCTGTGAGTATGCGGCATCACAATAATTAGCCTTGAGTGCAAGTGGGAGATTGTTGGAGATAGTGCCCTCAGAGTCAATTATTGGATCACAGGCACGTGATTGCAATGATTGAGGGAGGACCTATCCCGGTAGGACAGTCTTACTCGAGATGATAGTATGCTATCTGGTTTATCTTTATCATCGTGTACTGCTTTAGGTGACCTGACATGTCGCTATTACACGTTGATAGAGCCCCTAGGATTCTTGCTTGACTACCAGCAGTATGATGGCGATCATATACGTGGGAGCTGGTAGTCTATAAGCACATCCTAAAAAGGTCCCTAGTCGAGGGAGTTTCGAGACAGGGCATCGATTCTCCAGAGTAGACTAGTGTATACAGTCGAGACCCCGACGAGGGGCGGTGGCCGGTCTCACAAGCCACTGGTGTCAGTTGGTTCACCTAAGATGTATACAGGTGCTCATTGGGTTATGAGTACACCGGAAAGGACTCGCCGGGAACATGCTAGTTGGTCTTATACCTGACGTCAGATAGCAGTTCCCTGGTGACATGTGTACAGGTTAGTTCATCGACCTAAGGATCTTCATTTGTCTCGTGTGAGTTCCCACTGTGCTTTGATTACTACCCTACCACGGCTCAAAGGAGTCGTGCAAACAGGTTTTAGTTGGGTACAGTCCCGAGCCACATGGAGGTAGTGAGCGGATCTTCAGGGATTCGTCTCTCCCGGTATTGGGGGTGAGGTCGCGCTGTGTCTAGGAGAGCCATTACGCAAAGCCCTCGACCGAGGCAGGAGATTTACTGGTAGGTATTCCAGTAGTATCTCAGGGCGTTTTGGGCTACACTCCGACATGACTTGTACCGCTTTTGGGGGTCTGACTTTTACCAACCCCCTAGGCCCGACATGCGATGCTCATAGACGAACGGACCGGACTGTATGAATATTGTCACTGACAGGCTCAGTAGGGTGTCAGGATGAGTTCGCTCATCGACATCCCTTTTGGTCAATAGCTGGTGGCCCGTCACGTATTGGCTAATACCTCTGACGTGCTAGTGGTTAAATCCACAGCCATAGTATTGACGAGTCTTTAGAGTCCACCACACTTTCAGTTACTCAAGCTTTCGGGCGAAACGCTGTAGAGGCCGTATGGAGATATGGCAGGGTCCGATCAGATACGTGCGGTATTGCACGGATCAGGATCGGACAGTTTTGTACTAGTGGCCGTATAGTTATATGGCAGGGTTCGATCAGATACGTGCGGTATTGCACGGATCAGGATCGAACGGTTTTTACTAGCCGGCTTTGGTTTAAGCCGGTCCTAGTTTAATACAGTGTAGATTTTGTCTCTTTGCATTTGTATCCGGACGGAATACAGATGCGGGTGTGTATGCACAGTATCGGGGTTTTTCTGTAATTTATTACGGGACCAGTTTTCTGGAGTTGCCATTTTGCATTCCGTTCCGGCCGGTTTTCCTTTGTTCTTTCCCGGCCGGACTTTTCCGATGGAGGGGGTTATTTGCAAGTTTGCAAATAACACTTTGTGGAGGTTTTATTTGCATGATGATTAATTATGAAAGCATCTTTTGATACCATTCTCATCACTTGCTTTTTCTTGATTAGAGGTGATTTGATTTGGATTTGAGTTTTGTGATGATTATGTTTGGATGTGGTCACCCTCCTCCTTTTACTACCATCACCTCCCTTCATGCTTCATAATCTTTCCTCCACCATTTTCTAAGTAAGAAAGTTTTTTCATTAGAAAAGAGAGAAGAAGAAAAGAGAAGGAGAGAGCTTCATCTTTGAGAGTGATTCATTTTTGATCTCTTTTCATGCTAAGAAAAATGCAAGCACCATTTTTCTTATCTTGTTTCCTCCATCATCCAAATGGCAACAAACCCAAAGTGAGACATGCACTCTACACTACATTCTACAGCAAATCTTGGGCGCGTCGGCTAGCCTACTTCGCGCCCGAGTTGCCTCGGTATTGAGGTGGGAGCCCGTAAAAGCTACAGGCGTTGTGGTGCCCTTCCGGCGAGGAGGCGACGACCGGAGATCCCGCGAGGAGATCGGAGTGGAGATGAAGACCGGAGGACTCGGATCAGTCGGTACATCTCTTCCCATCTCTTGATAGCTAGCATTAGGTTAATGGTTAACGATCCGGGTTTTCATTGTCCGCGGTAGCGCCGGTTTCCAAGTAAGGAAAAATTTTGATTCCGCAATATGGCCTCGGATAGACGGCCGGGGCGCTGCCGTGGCGCAACATGGACGGGATTAATTACACCCTACAAGTTCGCCATTCTTTCAGCCAGGTTAGTGTCGGTACTTTGAGGGAGGTTCCCCATGCTTTCGCATGAACCTAATTAAAATAAACCTCATTTTCCCAGGGGCATAATCCTGTTAACACCTTTCTAGACACCTACTTGATCGGCTAATTGTAATGTGTAAAACTTTCGCAGGAGTAACTCGTACTCTCAGTGGGTATCAGGATCCAACTATCTCATAGAAGGTATGCAATCTCATTGCAAATTTCAACACTTGAAATTCCCGATAATGTTTTGCCCCAAGCTCCTATGACCTTGAAAAAGGCAAACAAACCATAGGATGCTAGTCAAGTTCAACCCGTCATTTCCTGATTGAATTAAACCCACCCGTACAACCCTTGACAAAGGACAACAAGGTCGCACGACTACCCTAATCCAATCATATCATATGCTTAACCAGATAAGCACTAGTCAGCTACCGCACACTACGCCTTGACAAAGGCCAACAAACGTAGCACGAATACTAATAAGTACTTATCTGAAATGTCGGAGGGCTACGATAGGTTTTTAAGAAAACCTTTTGCGTAATGAACTTGATATCGTCGTAGAATCGAGTGATTTTTGAAAAGGAGTGCTTTTGAGGCCTTTACTAGTTTCACTAAAGTGGTCACTCCCGGTGAAGGGATCTCGGCTCTTTCCTTATCGAATAAGGGCAGGATATTTCATAAATACCACTATGCAAAACAAAATCTATAGAAGCAGTCAAAAGAGAAACCGAGTGGGTTGTAGCACTTGCTAGTTTCACTAAAGAGGTCACTCCCGGTGATGGGATCTCGGCTCTTTCCTTATCGAATAAGGTGCTGGATATTCTACAAGGAATACCGCTATGCAAAGCAAGAACTAGAGCTACCAGTTTTTAAACAAGTTTCTACAACATCTTTAGGTTTCATTTTCTTTCATTAATCTCATTAATGAAGTCCCATTTATTTATGCTTCCTAATCATCACATAAGAAATGAAAGCATCAAAATTTATTATATCTAATATATATAATATAGCCATTCGTCTCAGAACAGTTCAAATGATCACATCACAGAAATCAGCAGCAGAAGAATCATATATGAAATATTGGATATACTAGGAATTCCGAGTTTTAAGTTAAGCCGGTATAAAACACGGATTCCACGGTCACGATGAATAGCCAAACCCACATCCCTAGACCCCTACGAGAGCGGCAAGCAACCCTACCAATTCTAGAGTTAGGAGACCCGGTCTCGACTCCTTGAGATGGTCTTCTACTGTACCCTAGAACCCGGTTACTTATGCTCCCCGCCTTGGGTCTATCCTAATGCAGAAATGTAAATAATATACAATGGTGACATCATCCTCAACCCGGAAGTGCCCCAATAAAAGAATATTATATACAATGAATTTTACATGAATGAAAATGAAAAACACTCATCTCATATAAAAAAAACCCGGCTATTCAAAACACGACGATCCAATATAACATATCACGGCAACACAAAACATCACATGTCATCAACGTAAGTAAATATGCGTATCCCAGTTGTCGTTGACATATAGCACCGAAGCCGGCGATACACCACATATTACACTTACGGTCGCAGAAAAGAAAGTTAAAAACTACAACATTAGGAATCCACAATCACTTTAGACATCTTAAATCCGAAATATCACATACTTCGCATTTCATGCCTAACTATATGAATTCCACATATTGTATCACATTCCAGATAAATAGACAATGTTAAACTTTCCGATCGAATAAACAAACACCCAAGATTTTCCAAATAGCTCAACACTTGAGCGGAGTTCAAAAAGTCCCAAAACATGTCACAGCCGCTATGAACCAGCCGTTGAAGGGTCAAACCAACACCTCACATGTGGCAACGCTAAACTACCACAAACCATATGGTTCAGTGGCGGTTTTGACGGTCACATAATCGAGTTAAGGTTACATTCTTCTAGAGGGTCCTTAGATTCGCTTGCATGATTTTCTGAAAGTTTTAAACTCAGGAAAAATCTAACACTTGAAAGTTTTTCGACAGGGAAAAAAGTAAGTTATTGATATCCGTTCGAACCTTTTAACACGTTCTAAATTACCCGGAAAAACTTAAACGAAGTTAAACTTTCCGATCGAATCAATGAGTTCCCAATATTTCCCAGAAAGCTCAACACTTGAGTAGAATTAAAAATTCCCAGAAGGATGAAAAAGTACCCAAGATAAACCCCTGAAGTATTAGCCCCCAACTCCTAAAGTTGGCCGCGGAACTGCCGCCAAACGCATGGTTTGGCCGCGGTCCCGTGAGTGAGTTATGGCTTCGTACTTCACAGTAATCCTTAGAATTCCCTGCATGATTTTCTGAGTATTTATAATATGAAAATTTCAACTTTCGAAAAAATTTCCAGAAAGAGGGATTTATCGGGGTTTCGGAGTTCGATCGGACGTCAAAATTCGTCTAGACAATGCCTAATGCTCTAGCTTGGCTCTGATACCACTGTAGGGTTAGCTTAGCACCTTAGCAAGGTTTTGGCAAGAATCAATCATGCTACATTAAAATTTTTAGGGTGCTAAACAAACCCTAACCAAGATCGAACTAGAGAATTAAGGTTAAACAAGATATGCAAACTCTTTACATCTAAGTGAACAAGGAATACAGCCTTTGTAGACCGGTACTTCACTTCAATAGCTCCATGTAGTAGTCCCTTCGCTGCGATCACGATCCCGGACACTTGAATGGCTCCCATGAAGAAACGAACAAGTTTGCTTCGAAGTCTTCGAGGCCGAAAATGATCTACGTCGAGGAGACACTAGCTCATGCTATCTCTTCACTAATTGTCTAGATTAGTGGGCTCACTTTAGATAAATTTTTCTCACAAGTTTCCATCACTTTATAAAAAGCTAGCAAGCTTTTCTCACTTGATGAAGAAGAAGAAGATGAATGAACTCATGAGGTTAGAAATGCAACCATGGGTGAGTATATCATATATCTAACCCTTGTAGAGAGTTAACCATAGTAAGGGTTAAAGGTTAGGTCACAAAATATCTTAAGGAAAACAAAGGAGTGGACTTAGTCAATGCTTATCCATAAGCTTCTACAAGCTTTTAGCAATGATTTAATCCACTAATTTGTAATTACTTAATGACAAATGAAACCCTAGCATGGTGTAATTCTCATACATACATGTTGCATGTATAACCTAGTATGTCACAATATTATATATCACATATATAATATTTATGTAACATAAGAAAACAATACAATAAAATATATATCACATATATGTTAAATGCATCCTTAGTGAGAAAAATAAATATTTAAGTGAGCATATTGTTAGTTATGTATATGCCCTAGAGGCCATTGTTGTACATTTGATGTATATTATAATGGATGCTTGGTTATATATAGAGAAGACTTTCTTGCTCGTCATGATAGTATGCTATTTGGTTTCACTTTATCTTAACATGTTGACTTGTACTGGTTTACTGTTTTACTCTCACATGTTGATAAAGCCCTTAGGACTTGAACTCGACTACTGGGACTATGATGAGATCATACTAGTGGGGCCGCGGTAGTCAATGAGTACATCCTATAACTGTTCCTAGTCGAGGGTATATCGAGACAGGACATCGGTACACCAGAGTAGACTAGCGTATACGCATCTTGACCCATATGATGGGCGATGGATGATCCCATATCCATCGGTGTTAGACATCAGAGATGGTGTACGGGTGCTCAGTGGAGACTGGGTACACTGGACGGACTCGCCGAGAACTCCCAGATGGTGTTATACCACACGTCAGATGGCAGTTCTCCGGTGACACTGGTACAGGGTAGTCTGTAGACCCGAGATCGTCATGGAGTCTTGTGTGATTCCCACTGTGCTTTGATTTCCACCTTACCACGTCCAAGAGGGCGTGCAAAACGGTGGCTTTTGGGTACAGTCCCGAATCACATGGAGGCAATGAGCGATAGGAGGGGATTCGTCTCTCCCGGTATAGGGAGTTGATGTTGTGCTGTGTTCGATTGGCTATAACTGGAAGTCCCTGGCCAGGGCTGATATAGAGATTTACTGGTAAGTGTTACTAGTAGTTTCTCGACCCGTTATGAGCCACACATCGACACGACTTATCGGTTACTGGGGTCTGACGTATACCACCCCTAGACTTGATATGCGACATATCAGACGAACAGACCGGACTGTACGGGAGTGTTACTGATCGGATTCACAGGAGAACGCACAGGCTAGCTTGTTGATCTTCTGATCGCTCAATACCTGGGTGGCTGTTACGTTTAGCTGACCGCTTGCAGCTTGTGGGTGTTTGATATGATCATCACCTGCTACCGGCGTATTGACGATTCTTTAGAGTCCTACACAGAGGTTTCTTGGCTCAGGCGAAACAGAGTAGTGGCACATATGTGATATGCGCAGGAGCGAGAATAATGCGATATGGGATACCGTATTAGATTCTCGCGATATATGGATATGAACCGGGTCATCGGATCAAGTGTTGATTCAATGAATCGGTACATGATATATTAGTCGGTTATATTCGATATAGCCGGATCGTCGGATCAAGTGTTGATTCGATGATTTAATATATAATAATATATATGATATATTATTATATTAACTAATATTGGCTTACTTTATTATTTCATTTTCTCAGTGGATGATACATTGATATATATGCGATATATGTTAATTGTATTATTTTCTTTTGTTGCAAATATATAATATATATGTGATATATATTATTGTGACATGATATGATTAATTGTTAAACATGTTTAAGGATGATTAATTGAGGTTAGGGTTTGATTTGGTTTAGTTGCTTCAAGTTGCTTCTAGAAGCATTTTCTTTTGTCATTATGAAGATATTTATGGATGACACATTTGTTAACCAAACCAAACCCTAACTATAGTTTATTTTCTACTCTTTCTTATCCATTCATCCTTGACCATGGTTACAATTAAATCATATAATTCTTTCTATTCATCACAAAAGGTTTTAAGCTAATGAATATATTTTCCATTATCATCTTCTTCCTTCTTCAAGAAAAGCTCTCTTGAAAATCCTTAAGTGATGAAAGATTATGAGAAAATGATATAAAAGGATAGCTAAATTACTACTCTCTCATACTAATCTCATCTAGCCCATGGGATTAGTGTGTTCTTCTCTTTTGAGTGAGATAGCTTGAGTTCTTCGAAACCTCGACGTAGATCATCGGAGATTTGGAATACGACAAGCTAGAATGGATCATTCGAGTCGTGGAGCCTCTCATGAGTCCGGGAGATCGTGGATCGCGGCAAAGGGACTTCTACTCGGAGCTTGTGAAGTGAAGGAGCGGACTACAAAGGTTGTAATCCCTCACACTTAGATAAAAGTTATCTTATTGCATATTAAACCCTAATTATCTAGCAAAGATCCCGGCTTTGGGTTGTTCGGCACGTCTAAAATTTAATCCGGGCATGTTTGATGCCTCAAGAACCTTCACAAGAGTGCCTAGGAACCCTATAGTGGTATCAGAGCCTAGCTAGAGCATTAGGCGATGTGTTTGCGAAGTTAAAACTCCGATCGAACGCGAAACGACGGAATAAACCCCTTCTCTGGAAATTTTTTAAAATTTGGGATTTTTCTGAATTAAAAATATGTAAAAAAATCAGCAGGGAAATCTAAGAATTACCATAAAACCCGAGCCCCTAATTAGACCAAACGGCGGCGGAAGCGCGGCGTAAGCATGGCTTGCGCGGCGCTTCCGCGGCGGAACAGTGAAATCAGGACACGTGGCTTCATGGTAATTCCCATAGTTACTTGCTGAGTATTCTGGATATTTTTATTCTGTTCCAGGTGTTTAAAATTCTGGGGTTTGTTTTGTAAAAGTAGACTCGATCGGAATATTTAAGTTCGTATTTCTTTCCTGATATTTAGAAACTGTTAAACTGGTTGAACGGATATCATTAACCCACTTTATTCCGGCACGGCAAACTTTCAAGTGTTGAATTTTTATTGGGTTTAAATCTTTCGGAAAAATTGTACAAGTTAAGCGGTGGACCCTCTAGAAGACAACAAACCTTAACTCGATTATGTGACTGTCTTGAACTGCCTTTTGAACCTTCGGGTTTGGGGCAGTACGGCGTGCCACATGTGAGGCGTTGGCTTGGCCCTTCTACGGCTGGATCACTGGTACTGTGACATATTCTGGGATTATTTGAACTCCGCTCAAGAGTTGAGCACTTCGGGAAATTTTGGGTGTTTGATTATCTGTTCAAATAGTTTAATACCGTATATTTATCTGGAATGTGATACAATATGTGGAATTCATAGAGTTAGGCATGAAATGCGGAATATGAGATATTTCGGATTTACGATGTCTAAAGTGATTGTGGATTCCAAATATTGTAGTTTTACACTTTCTTTTCTGTGACCGTAAGCGTAGTATGTGGTGTATCGCCGGCTTCGTTGCTATACATCAACGACAATCGGGATACGCATACTTGCTTACGTTGATGATATGAGATATTATGTGTTGCTGTGATATGTTATATTGGATCGTCGCGATCAGAATAGCCGGGGGTTTTATGTGAGATGAGGGTTTTTATTTTCATTCGTGTAAAATTCTTTTGTAATGTAATATTCTTTTATTTGGGGCACTTCCAGGATGCGGTTGTTGTCACCAGTGTATATTATTTACTTTTCCGCATTAGGTAGACCCAAGAAGGGGAGCACAAGTAACCGGGTTCTAGGGTCCAATGGGAGACCATCTCGAGGAGTCGAGACCGGGTCTCCTAACCCTAGAATTGGCAGAGTTACTTGCCGCTCTCGTAGGGGTCTTGGGATGTGGGTTTGGCTATTCGTCGCGACCGTGGAATCCGTGTTTTATACAGGCTCGTATTGAAAACACGGACGTCCTAGTATATCCAATATTTCATATATGTTCTTCTGCTGCAATGTTCTGTGATGAGATCATATTACTGCCTGAGACGAATGCTTATACTATATATATGCTGATATATAAATATTGCTGCTTTCGTTTCTTCTGTGATGCTTAGGAAGCATAAGCTGATGGGATTTTTATTAATGAGATTAATAAAAGAAAAGAAACCTAAAGATGTTGTAGAATCAAAAACTTAATAAAAAGGGTAGCTACAGTTTTTCTTTGCACAGTGATATATACGATATATCCTGCACCTTATTCGATGAGGAAAGTGTAAGTCCACGTTGCCACCCCCGGTTCTTACGGGGAGGCGGAAACGGTATAAAAATCAAATTTTTAGTGCGAGAGGCAACATGGACTATGCAAGGTCGGGATCGTTACCTAAACTAAAACTAGTAACCTAGCTAAAGAAGTTTAGCTACTCGGATGAAGATGGTTATACCTAGACTTGAACTCCTTCGTCTTCAAACTTTGTAGAGGTTGATGGTTCTCCTTTGTCGCCTTCTCCCGTCGAAGATGGATCCACCTCGAAGGCTCGACCTTTGGGCTCTTTCTCGTACTTGGAGTGAACTAGAATCGCCGGCTTGCTAGACCCTTGATCCTAGAGTGAGTAGAGAGTGTTTAGGGTTTGCTTTTGTTTTTCAAGAGAAGGATTCTCAACTCATGAGAAGGTTTCTCTTGACTAGAGGAAGAAGAAGATGAAATGAAGAGAGAGAGTGAGAATGATAGAATGAGCCTTTCTTTTCCTTTTGCAACCATAACAAAAGAAAAAAGAATAATCAAATAATAATAATAATCAAAATGAAAAAGGTTTGATGGATAGTTTAGAATGACTAATATCATTACAAGCATTAAATGAATAAAGCAAGAATGAAAAGGCATCTTGCATTTGTAATGATGGTAGTCAAATGTTCAACCATGGTCAACAAGTCAACCATGGTCAACAAGTCAACAAAAACTAACCATGACACAATTTCATTTTATTATATATTATTAAATGATATAATACAAATCCATTAGGGTTTGGAAAAAGACGACTGTCAACTGTGCATACGCACCCGTTCCGAAACCCTAATGGAAATCATCTTCCTCCTCCTCAAACAACTGTGCATACACACCTGCATTCTTGTTCCGAGGAACATGAATACTGAGAGATAAAAGCAACCCCAAATACTATACCAGTATCCGGCTCAAACCAGAGCCCGCTGGTAATATCTGTCCGGACTCCAAACGTGCACAAGTGCGCGGATGAGAACGAACCCTGTCGCAAAACCATGCGACCTCTACTCTGTTTTGCCCATAGGAGAATACCCTCTGTGTGGGACTCTAAAGACTCGACACTACGCTGGCAGTGGGTTTAACCACAGACCGCAAGCGGCACTAGCTGTGCGTAACGGTCCCCAGGTAGATGTCGACAAGAAGGCTGACGAGGTGAAACCCCATCTGTACTCCTACTGAGTCTGAATGTGACAGTCTCCGTACAGTCCGGTCTGTTCGTCTGATACATCGCATGGCGGGCCTAGGGGGCGGTAAACGTCAGTCCCCCAATAGCGGTACAAGTCGTGCCGGAGCGAAGCCCAAAACACCCTGAGATAACACTGGAAACCTACCAGTATATCTCGTTTGCCCTGGCCAGGGACTACTTGTGTAATGGCTCTCCTAGACACAGCGCGATGTCAACCCCCAATACCGGGAGAGACGAATCCTGTCTAACCGTCACTGCCTCCAAGTGCTTCGGGACTGCACCCAACCACCACCTGTTTGCACGACTCCTTTGAGCCGTGGTAGGGTAGTGATCAAAGTGCAGTGGGAACACACTCGAGGCGAAGTGCCAGTGTCAAGTCAGCGGACTAAGCTGTACTCATGTCACCTGGGAACTGATGACTGACGATAGGTATAATACCAACCTGTCAGTTCCCGACGAGTCCTGTCCAGTGTACTCGTAACCCAACGAGCACCCGTATACTATCTCCAGTACGACGTACTGATGGCTGTGGGACAGACCATCTTCCACACTGGGATGAGAAGCGCATACGCTAGTCTACTCCGGAGTATCGATGCCCTGTCTCGATAGTCCTGCGACTAGGGACCTGTATAAGGATGTGCTTATAGATTACCCAGCCCCCACTAGTGTGACTGCCATCACAACGCTGGTAATCAAGCAAAGATCCTAAGGGCTCCACTAATGCGTATAAGTGATATAGTAAAATAAACACAAGTACACATTGAAGTAGAGACAAACCAAGTAGCATACTACTATTTTGAGCAAGATTGTATATACAAGGTGAATATCCCAAGCATCCATTAAGTAATATACAAACTAGTATGATACAGTAATGGCCTCTAGGGCATATACACTAACAATCTCCCACTTGCACTAAGGCCATGTACTGGCGTATCGAAGACCTATCATCTCGATCAGCCGCTCGAACTGAGTCTGGGGCAGGGCCTTGGTGAATGGATCTGCAGTGTTGTCTTCTGAAGCAACTCTCCGAACCTCGATCTCCTTGCGATCCACGATCTCCCTGATCAGGTGATACCGCCTCAAGATGTGCCTGGATCTCTGATGGGACCTCGGTTCCTTCGCTAAAGCTATAGCCCCATTGTTGTCGCAATACAGAGGTATTGGATCAACAATGGACGGAACCACCTGAAGTTCTTTCAAGAACTTCCTCATCCAGACAGCTTCTTTTGCGGCATCAGATGCAGCGATGTATTCCGCTTCCATCGTCGAGTCTGCAACGGTTTCCTGTTTGGAACTCTTCCAACACACCGCCCCTCCATTGAGGGTAAAGACAAAGCCCGACATGGACTTGGAATCATCCTTGTCACTCTGGAAGCTGGAGTCAGCAAAGGCCTCGATCTGGAGGTCTTTTCCGCCATACACCAAGAACATCTCCTTAGTCCTTCTCAGGTACTTGAGAATGTTCTTTACCGCTATCCAGTGTTTCTCCCCAGGGTTTGACTGATACCGGCTTACCACACTCAGTGCATAAGCTACATCCGGTCTGGTACATAACATCGCATACATTATAGAGCCTACCGCAGAAGCGTAGGGTATAATCGACATGCGATCCCTCTCCAAATCAGTCTTGGGAGACATCTCTTTAGTGAGGGTGATCCCGTGACAAGCCGGTAGGTTACCGCGCTTGGAATCTTCCATACTGAATCTCTTCACTATGGTGTCGATGTACCTGGACTGAGAAAGTCCCAATATCCTCTTGGATCTATCACGATGGATCCGGATCCCCAGGATGTATGAGGCATCACCCAGGTCTTTCATGGAGAACCTGTGTGACAAGAACCCTTTGACAGATTGTAGCATAGGAATGTCATTTCCTATTAAGAGAATGTCATCCACGTATAAAACGAGGAATACTACAGTTCTCGCTACAAATCTACTATAGATGCATGGTTCATCTGGATTTTTGATAAAGCCAAATTCTTTGACCGTCTCATCAAAGCAGATGTTCCAACTCCGCGATGCCTGCTTTAGTCCATAGATGGACTTAAGCAACTTGCACACCTTTCCGCTGCTCCCACTCTGAATGAAGCCCTCTGGCTGGTCCATATAGACACACTCCTCTAAATTTCCATTTAGAAAAGCTGTCTTTACGTCCATTTGCCAGATCTCATAATCGTGGAAGGCAGCGATGGCAAGAAGGATCCGAATGGATTTCAGCATGGCTACTGGAGAAAAGGTTTCGTCATAGTCCAAGCCAGGTCTTTGACGGAAACCCTTTGCTACCAGCCTAGCTTTATAGGTCTCAACCTGTCCATCTACACCAATCTTCCTTTTGAAGATCCACTTGCATCCTACGGGTTTTACCCCGTCTGGAGCAATGTCCAACGTCCATACCTTGTTGGTGTACATGGACTCCATTTCGGTCCGCATTGCATCCAGCCATTTCACTGAGTCAACGCTCTGAACGGCCTGCTGGAAGCTAGTAGGCTCATCATAATCTATGATGCAATCCTCTCTATCCCCGTCTATGAGAAAACCGGAGTATCTCTCGGGCGGATGAGACTGCCTACTACTTCTGCGGAGCGGCGTAGGAATGTCCTGTTCTGTTGAACCCTCTGGTTCCACTAAGCTTTCAGTAACAGTCTGTGGTTCTGGAACTTCTTCCAGTTCTATTGTGCTCCCACTTATCTGGGTTTCCAAAAACTCAGTTTCCAAGAAGCGGGCATGCTGAGAAACAAAAACCTTTTGTTCCTCAGCGGAATAGAAAAGATACCCCCTGGAGTTCCTTGGGTATCCCACAAACTTACACTGTACTGAACGTGCCTCAAGCTTGTCCGCATGCTGCCTTTTTACAAAGGCTGGACATCCCCATACTTTAAGATACTTGAGACAGGGTTTCTTCCCAGTCCACATCTCATAAGGGGTGGTAGGCACAGTCTTGGTGGGAGCCTTGTTCAAGAGATACGCAGCTGCTTCTATTGCATATCCCCAGAATGATCGCGGTAACTCAGCGTTACTCATCATGGACCGAACCATATCCAATAGGGTTCGGTTCCGTCTCTCCGATACACCGTTATGTTGCGGAGTGTATGGAGGAGTAAGCTGAGAGAGAATACCATTCTCTTTTAAGTAATTCAGGAATTCGGCACTTAAGTATTCTCCACCTCGATCCGATCTTAGAATCTTAATACTTTTGCCGGTCTGTTTCTCTACTTCATTCTTATACTCCTGGAATTTTCCAAAAGCCTCGGACTTATGTTTCATTAAGAAAACATAACCGTACCTTGAGAAGTCATCCGTAAAAGTAATGAAGTAAGAATGTCCGCTTCGGGCATGTGTAGACATTGGACCGCACACGTCACTGTGTACGAGTCCCAAGAGCTCGCTCGCTCTTTCTCCATGTCCAGTAAACGGAGTCTTTGTCATCTTTCCCTTGAGACAGGATTGACAAGTGGCATACGACTGATAGTCGAACGCATTCAAATACCCTTCTGTATGTAACTTCGTCAACCTTCTCTCATTGATGTGACCCAATCTACAATGCCATAAGAAAGTCTGGTTTATTTCTGGAGACTTTCTTTTGTGTGTATTCTGGACATTAAAAATCTGTGGTTGGTTCAATACGTATATACCATTACTCAAAGTACCTGACCCAATCAAAACTTGATTAAGGCGAATGTTTACAACATTACTTACAAACGCAAATTCATAACCTTCTTTAGAAACTAAAGATACAGAAATGATATTACAAGTTGCGTTGGGTACAAAAAAGCAATTACGCAAAACCAAAACATGTCCATCTGACATTCCCAGGTGATAGTCCCCCACGGCTTTAGCATCCATGCTAGCTCCGTTTGCAACTCTGAGGGTCATGTCACCTGCTTTCAAAACACTACGGTTTCTCAACGCCTGCAAAGAATTACAGATATGAGATCCTGATCCGGTATCCAATACCCAGGAAGTAGAGTTTATAGAAAGACAGTTTTCAATAACATACACACCTGAAGCTGAAGCTGCAACCTGCTTCAATTCCTGTGTTCTGGCCTTCCAGGCCCTGCAATCATTCTTCCAGTGTCCTTTCTTATGACAAAAGAAGCATTCTTCCTTATCCACAAGCTTCCCCGCTATCTTTGTTGCTTTTCCTTTTCCCTTCGTATCCACTTTACTAACACCGCCCCTTGGTTTGGCGGGGGCTTTCTTCTTCTTTCCCTTGGCTTTCGCCTTGGACCTAGAAGAAGATGATCCTCCTACAAACAAAGTGGATGTTTCCCTACCTTTCTGTAGGGTGCCCTCTGCGCTCCTCAGCAGGTTGAGGAGCTCTGAAAGTTCAACCTCCTTTTCTTTTAGGTTGAAATTCATTATAAACTGGGCGTAAGTGGAAGGAAGGGACTGGAGAACTATATCCGTATATAGCTCACTCTCCAATGTGATCCCTAGGTCAGCGAGCTCCTCAATGTAGCCGATCATCTTTAGCACGTGCTCGGCTACTGATGATCCGACGGCCATTCTTGTCGAAAACAACTTTTTCGACGCTTCGTATCTTGCGATACGTGATTGCTCTCCATACAGTTCTTTTGTATGAAGCAATATGGACTCCATGTCCATATTCTCATGCCTCCTCTGATGTTCGTTGTCCATCGAGGCAAGCAGGAGGCACTTGGCCTTCGCGCTATCAATCTCCCAAGTCTTGCGGATTTCCTTATCCGCGACGCTGGAAGTTGGACCAGGGACAGGGGGAGCTTTGGTGGTAAGAAGATACCCCAGCTTGTCATAAGTGATTGCTATCTTGACATTCCTGAGCCAATCTTTGTAGTTTGGCCCTGTCAACTTGTTTTTATCTAGGAGTAACTTAAGTCCAGTCATGTTGATTGGTCGCTGCAATTAGGAGAGAGAAGAAGAAACACTCAGCATGATGCTCTTGCAAGTTTAGAGTGGTTTTTAGTTTGTCTAAACAGGATGGCTCCCACTGTTTCTCGAATCCCTCCTCAAACCATAAAGGAAGAATTAGTCAGGATCAATCCCACCGTACAATACTTGCTTAACCGTTCGGCCAGGCTGGTGTCGGTACTTCGAGGGAGGTTTTCCAACGCTTTCGCGAAGTTCCTTAATTAAAGAACCTCTTTTCCCTGGGGGCGTAGCCCCGCTAACACCTTTCTAGGCACCTACTAGGTTTATAGCATTGATCGTTAAGTGAGAAATTTCCCGAGGAGTAGCATATACTTACAGTAGGATCGGGATCCAAATATCATCGCGTGACGAAACTGAAGGAATCCTACCAGAATCACCACACTCCAAATGGTATGCAAATCTAGCAAGTTTCAGTACTTATGAAACTCCCGATGTGGATTTTTGCCCCATGCTCTTATGACCTTGACGAAGGTCAACAAATCATAAGTCACATGTCAAGTTCTGCCCGTCATTATCCAGGTTAATTTGAATCCACCCGCATATACCCTTGACGAAGGTCAACAAGGTAATGTGAGTGTCCCAAACCAACGCATCTATCTATGCTACATATGAATACTTAACAGCTACCAATCACTATGCCTTGACGAAGGTCAACAAACACAGCTTGAATACTATTTGAATATTCATACGAAACGACGGAGGGCTACGAATGGTTTTGGCAAAACCGTGAACGTAGTGAACTTGATTTGGTCGATGGAACGAGATAGCTTTTAAATGGAGTGGCTCAAGCTCCGCATTTTAAAAGTTAGTTTTGAAAAGAACCGAGTGGTTTTTCGAAAGTGTTCCAACGACTTTAACTTGGTTTATTATCTTGCATTAGTTCTTTTAATGCGTGAAATTCTTGCATTAGTACTTTTAATGCGTCCCATCATTTAATCCTACCATTGCAGAAAACAACCAAAATATGACGTACGCTTATGCCATTCGCATTCGCCACTGGGCCCCGTCATTACCCGTTAGGTTACTTAACTAACGACAGAGCGGGGGCTGGGCTAGCGCGTCTGTAAAACATAAGCAACGCCTAAATAGTTATAGATATAGCAATAGTAGACATTACAGATCACAGATGAATGCATTGGATATACTAGCAATCCGCAATCCTTTCGAGCCTGAAACGAAAAGCGGATAACACGGTCGCGGTGAATAGCCAAATACCCCACCCAAGACCCCTACGGGTGCGGCAAACTACCCGCCAAGTACCCGAAGCGTAGCAACCTCCCTCATCTCCATGAGTAGGCCACTCGACACTTCGGCATACCCGGTAGTTTGTGCACCCCTCCATGGGTCTAACCTAGGAGCAAAAACAGTAAAAAGAATTATACAATGACGGCTACAACCCCGACCCGGTTGTGCGGCCAAACAAATAATATTATTACATCAATTTACATTTACAATGAATGAAAGAAAAACAAAAGCTCATCTCACATCCACCCCGGCTATTCACCCGCGACAGTCCAACACATTCATATACACATTCCAGCACATTACAGATCATGTATAACCCCGACTAATCGTCTTATAGCGATTAGCCGACGTTCAATACATGCAAACATTACAGATATAACCATCATAGTCAAAGTGCAGTGAAGTTCGGAAAAATACGGAATTATAGGACCCCAAAAGGAAATTTCTTTTCTGGAAAAATTGGGCACATATAATATATCTCAAAAATCCCAAAACCAACACCTACAGACACTGCACGAAAAACGACGCGCAGAAGATGACAAAGCGCGGCGGTTCCGCGGCACGAGCCTACCTCGTGCCGCGGATGCGCGGCGCTTTGAGCTCAACACTGGATCGTTTTTCATGGGTGTTTTTAGAAAACCCTGAGATGATTTTACAAATATAAATTTTTTCATTTTGAGCCCAAAAAATTTCAACAGAAACTCAGGTTTTGAAAAATACGGTTTTTGGGTTTTTTACGGTTCCGAACTTCGTTACACTTCACTACCAAGCTAGTTTAAGTTCAGTTAGGCTCTGATACCACTGTAAGTCCACGTTGCCACCCCCGGTTCTTACGGGGAGGCGGAAACGGTATAAAAATCAAATTTTTAGTGCGAGAGGCAACATGGACTATGCAAGGTCGGGATCGTTACCTAAACTAAAACTAGTAACCTAGCTAAAGAAGTTTAGCTACTCGGATGAAGATGGTTATACCTAGACTTGAACTCCTTCGTCTTCAAACTTTGTAGAGGTTGATGGTTCTCCTTTGTCGCCTTCTCCCGTCGAAGATGGATCCATCTCGAAGGCTCGACCTTTGGGCTCTTTCTCGTACTTGGAGTGAACTAGAATCGCCGGCTTGCTAGACCCTTGATCCTAGAGTGAGTAGAGAGTGTTTAGGGTTTGCTTTTGTTTTTCAAGAGAAGGATTCTCAACTCATGAGAAGGTTTCTCTTGACTAGAGGAAGAAGAAGATGAAATGAAGAGAGAGAGTGAGAATGATAGAATGAGCCTTTCTTTTCCTTTTGCAACCATAACAAAAGAAAAAAGAATAATCAAATAATAATAATAATCAAAATGAAAAAGGTTTGATGGATAGTTTAGAATGACTAATATCATTACAAGCATTAAATGAATAAAGCAAGAATGAAAAGGCATCTTGCATTTGTAATGATGGTAGTCAAATGTTCAACCATGGTCAACAAGTCAACCATGGTCAACAAGTCAACAAAAACTAACCATGACACAATTTCATTTTATTATATATTATTAAATGATATAATACAAATCCATTAGGGTTTGGAAAAAGACGACTGTCAACTGTGCATACGCACCCGTTCCGAAACCCTAATGGAAATCATCTTCCTCCTCCTCAAACAACTGTGCATACACACCTGCATTCTTGTTCCGAGGAACATGAATACTGAGAGATAAAAGCAACCCCAAATACTATACCAGTATCCGGCTCAAACCAGAGCCCGCTGGTAATATCTGTCCGGACTCCAAACGTGCACAAGTGCGCGGATGAGAACGAACCCTGTCGCAAAACCATGCGACCTCTACTCTGTTTTGCCCATAGGCGAATACCCTCTGTGTGGGACTCTAAAGACTCGACACTACGCTGGCAGTGGGTTTAACCACAGACCGCAAGCGGCACTAGCTGTGCGTAACGGTCCCCAGGTAGATGTCGACAAGAAGGCTGACGAGGTGAAACCCTATCTGTACTCCTACTGAGTCTGAATGTGACAGTCTCCGTACAGTCCGGTCTGTTCGTCTGATACATCGCATGGCGGGCCTAGGGGGCGGTAAACGTCAGTCCCCCAATAGCGGTACAAGTCGTGCCGGAGCGAAGCCCAAAACACCCTGAGATAACACTGGAAACCTACCAGTATATCTCGTTTGCCCTGGCCAGGGACTACTTGTGTAATGGCTCTCCTAGACACAGCGCGATGTCAACCCCCAATACCGGGAGAGACGAATCCTGTCTAACCGTCACTGCCTCCAAGTGCTTCGGGACTGCACCCAACCACCACCTGTTTGCACGACTCCTTTGAGCCGTGGTAGGGTAGTGATCAAAGTGCAGTGGGAACACACTCGAGGCGAAGTGCCAGTGTCAAGTCAGCGGACTAAGCTGTACTCATGTCACCTGGGAACTGATGACTGACGATAGGTATAATACCAACCTGTCAGTTCCCGACGAGTCCTGTCCAGTGTACTCGTAACCCAACGAGCACCCGTATACTATCTCCAGTACGACGTACTGATGGCTGTGGGACAGACCATCTCCCACACTGGGATGAGAAGCGCATACGCTAGTCTACTCCGGAGTATCGATGCCCTGTCTCGATAGTCCTGCGACTAGGGACCTGTATAAGGATGTGCTTATAGATTACCCAGCCCCCACTAGTGTGACTGCCATCACAACGCTGGTAATCAAGCAAAGATCCTAAGGGCTCCACTAATGCGTATAAGTGATATAGTAAAATAAACACAAGTACACATTGAAGTAGAGACAAACCAAGTAGCATACTACTATTTTGAGCAAGATTGTATATACAAGGTGAATATCCCAAGCATCCATTAAGTAATATACAAACTAGTATGATACAGTAATGGCCTCTAGGGCATATACACTAACAGAAAGGACCGAGATCCCTTCACCGGGAGTGACTCCTTTAGCGAAACTGGCAGATGCTGCAAAACGCGGTTTGTCTTTTGATTGCTTTTAGTGTTTTGCTTTGCATAGCGGTATATATGATATATCCTGCACCTTATTCGATGAGGAAAGGGCCGACGATCCCTTCACCGGGAGTGACCCCTTTAGCGAATCTATGAAAAGCCTCAAAACACTCCTTTTCAAAAACTACACGATTCTACGACGATATCATGTTCATTACGCTCAGGGTTTTTCTGAAAAACCTGCGTAGCCCTCCGTCATTTCAGATAAAGACTGTTTAGTATTCGTGCTGCGTTTGTTGGCCTTTGTCAAGGCGTAGTGTGCGGTAGCTAACTGGTACTTATCTGTTTAAACATATGATGTGATTGGATTAGGGTATTCGTACGACCTTGTTGGCCTTTGTCAAGGGTCGTGCGGGTGGGTTTGATTTCAATCAAGAAATGACGGGTTGAACTTGACTAGCTTCCTATGGTTTGTTGGCCTTTGTCAAGGTCATAGGGGTTAGGGGCAAAAGCATTATCGGGAATTTCAAGTGTTGAAATTTGCAATGAGATTGCATACCTCCTATGAGATAGTTGGATCCTGATACCCACTGCGAGTAAGAGTTACTCCTGGGAGAGTTTTACACAGGACAATTAGTCATTCAAGTAGGTGTCTAGAAAAGTGTTAACGAGGTTACGCCTCTGGGAAAACGAGGTTTACTTTAATTAGGTCCGTGCGATAGCACGGGGAACCTCCCTCAAAGTACCGACACTGATCTGGCTGAAAGATTGACGAAGTTGTAAGGTGTAATTAATCCCGGCTAATCTTACCTTTTATGGTTTGAAGGTAGATTTGATAAAAACAGTGGGAGACATCCTGATTAGATAAGATAATAACCAATCTAATCTTGCAAGAGCATACGCTAAAGTGTTTTCTTCTCTCTCTCTCCAGGTAGCGACCATTTCAGGCCATAATCAAGATAATAATATGGATGTATTGACTGAACCTGATTATTGTACTGAGCAAGGGAACGTCAGACCCGTTCTTTCTTATAAGAGTTATAAGACTGAGCAGGAAACAGGAGAATATCTGGATTCTCACGCCGCCCAAAAGAACATGCATGTTGATGCATCTTCTTCAGGTGTGTTAGTTATTGAGAACTGTTTCTCAGTTCACCCTACGTCCTGGGTATTAGATACCGGATCAGGATCCCACATATGTAAACAGTTACATGGGCTACGTAAAGGTAGAGAACTGGGAAAAGGTGATCATTCCGTTCAAGTAGGGAACGGTGCAAGTATTGTAGCCAAAGCAGTTGGCGAATATCACCTTGTATTACCAAGTCGTAATACACTGATTCTGAATGAGTGTTATTATATACCGAACATGATGTGCAACATTATATCAGTTTCTTTATTGAGTAAAGTGGGATATAATTTTGTAGTACAGGATAATGTTATGAACATATTCCTAGATCAAAAGTTGATTGCATCAGGCTCGTTAAATAATGGCATATTCATTCTAAATCAGAATACAGTCCTCAACATACAAAACACACACAAGAGGAAAAGTTCAGATATGAACGAATCCTACTTGTGGCATTGTAGACTTGGTCATATCAATGCAACACGACTGGCTAAGTTACATAAAGATGGTTATTTGAATCCGTTCGAATTATCATCTTATGATACTTGCCATTCATGTCTCAAAGGAAAAATGACCAAAGCTCCGTTTAGTGGACACGGAGAAAGAGTTACCGAACTCTTAGGACTGGTACATAGTGATGTATGCGGTCTCATGTCTACGCATGCCAGGAACGGTTCTTCCTACTTCATTACATTCACTGACGATCTCTCAAGATTCGGATATGTATTCCTGATGAAACACAAATCTGAAGCTTTTGAGAAATTCAGAGAATATAAGCACGAAGTAGAGAACCAAACGGGCAAAAATATTAAGATTCTTCGATCTGATCGAGGAGGTGAATACTTAAGCGGTGAGTTCCTAGATTATCTAAAAGAGAATGGGATTCTCTCTCAGCTTACTCCTCCTTATACACCACAGCACAACGGTGTATCCGAGCGGAGGAATCGCACCCTATTAGATATGGTGCGCTCTATGATGAGCGAGGCTGAGTTACCTATTTCCTTCTGGGGGTATGCACTGGAGACAGCAGCATACCTATTGAATCAAGTTCCAACTAAATCTGTACCTACCACACCATATGAGATATGGAGTGGGAAGAGACCATGTCTTAAACGAGTTAAGATATGGGGTTGTCTGGCCTATGTCAAAAGGCAAAATCCAGACAAACTCGAGGCACGGTCAGTTCTATGCAAGTTTGTGGGATATCCTAAACATTCACATGGATATCTTTTCTACCATCGCGAGGAACAAAAGGTGTTTGTTTCTCGACATGCCACCTTTTTAGAAAAGGAATTTCTTGCAAAAGAAATTAGTGGCGAAGAGGTAGAACTGGAAGAAGTTCCAGCAGAACAAACTATAACAGATGATTTAGTGGAACCAGAGGATTCAGTAGTACCCGACGAACCCCAGCCTCTCCGCCGATCTAGTAGGGTTTCTCGTCCACCTGAGAGATACTACGGTTTTCTCATTGATGGTGGAAGCGAGGATTGCATCATGGATGATGATGAACCGACTAGTTTCGAGCAGGCCATCACGAGTGGTGACTCTGTGAAATGGCTGGATGCAATGCGATCTGAGATGGAATCCATGTACACCAATAAAGTATGGATTTTAGAAAATGCTCCTGAAGGGGTAAAACCCATTGGGAGCAAGTGGATTTTTAAAAGGAAATTTGGTGTAGATGGAAAAGTTGAGACTTTCAAAGCTAGACTTGTAGCAAAGGGTTTTCATCAACGTTCAGGTGTGGATTATGACGAAACCTTTTCTCCAGTGGCTATGCTTAAGTCCATCCGGATCTTACTTGCCATTGCTGCATATCATGACTACGAAATCTGGCAAATGGATGTTAAGACCGCCTTTCTAAACGGTGATTTAGAAGAGTGCGTGTACATGACTCAGCCAGAGGGCTTCGTAGATAGTGGGAGCAGCGGAAAGGTGTGCAAACTGCTTAAATCCATTTATGGGTTGAAGCAAGCATCGCGGAGTTGGAACATCTGTTTTGATGTTGTAGTCAAAGAGTTTGACTTCGTCAAAAATATAGATGAACCTTGTATCTATAAGAAGGTAGCAGAGGGTAAGGTTGTCTTCCTCGTATTGTACGTGGATGCCATACTCTTGATAGGAAATGATATTCCTATGCTGCAATCAGTCAAGCTCTTCTTATCACAGAGATTCTCAATGAAAGATCTAGGTGATGCCTCCTGCATATTGGGAATCATGATCTATAGAGATAGATCTAAACGGATACTGGGATTGTCCCAATCCAGGTACATTGACACCATACTAAAGAGGTTTAGTATGGAAGAATCCAAACGTGGGAATCAGCCCACGATATCTGGACTCACTCTCTCCAAAGAGATGTCTCCCAAGACTGATTTGGAGAGAGCTCGCATGCAAGGGATACCCTATGCTTCGGCAGTAGGCTCTATCATGTATGCGATGCTATGTACCAGACCCGATGTAGCATACTCACTAAGTGTAGTGAGTCGGTATCAAGCAGATCCTGGAGAGAGTCATTGGACAGCAGTGAAGAACATTCTAGAGTACTTACGAAGGACTAAGGAGATGTTCTTGGTGTATGGTAACGGAGAACTCCAGGTGGAGTCCTTTACCGATTCCAGCTTCCAAAGTGATAAGGACGACTCTAAGTCGCATTCGGGTTTTGTCTTTACCCTCAATGGAGGGGCGGTATGTTGGAAGAGTTCCAAACAGGATACCGTTGCAGACTCAACGATGGAGGCTGAATACATCGCTGCCAACGATGCTGCCAAAGAGGCTGTCTGGATCAAGAAGTTCATTAGTGAACTTGGTGTGGTTCCATCCATTGAGCATCCAATACCTCTGTATTGCGATAACAATGGAGCTGTGGCTTTGGCCAAGGAACCCAGGACCCATCAGAAGTCCAGACACATTCTGAGGCGGTATCACCTGATCAGGGAGATAGTTGATCGCCGGGAGATCGAGGTCAGGAGAGTAGATACGAAGGACAACACTGCGGATCCATTCACGAAGGCTATTCCCCAGATACAGTTTGAGAGATTATTCGGGATGCTAGGTATGAGATACTACAACAGCTGGCCTTAGTGCAAGTGGGAGATTGTTAGTTATGTATATGCCCTAGAGGCCATTGTTGTACATTTGATGTATATTATAATGGATGCTTGGTTATATATAGAGAAGACTTTCTTGCTCGTCATGATAGTATGCTATTTGGTTTCACTTTATCTTAACATGTTGACTTGTACTGGTTTACTGTTTTACTCTCACATGTTGATAAAGCCCTTAGGACTTGAACTCGACTACTGGGACTATGATGAGATCATACTAGTGGGGCCGCGGTAGTCAATGAGTACATCCTATAACTGTTCCTAGTCGAGGGTATATCGAGACAGGGCATCGGTACACCAGAGTAGACTAGCGTATACGCATCTTGACCCATATGATGGGCGATGGATGATCCCATATCCATCGGTGTTAGACATCAGAGATGGTGTACGGGTGCTCAGTGGAGACTGGGTACACTGGACGGACTCGCCGAGAACTCCCAGATGGTGTTATACCACACGTCAGATGGCAGTTCTCCGGTGACACTGGTACAGGGTAGTCTGTAGACCCGAGATCGTCATGGAGTCTTGTGTGATTCCCACTGTGCTTTGATTTCCACCTTACCACGTCCAAGAGGGCGTGCAAAACGGTGGCTTTTGGGTACAGTCCCGAATCACATGGAGGCAATGAGCGATAGGAGGGGATTCGTCTCTCCCGGTATAGGGAGTTGATGTTGTGCTGTGTTCGATTGGCTATAACTGGAAGTCCCTGGCCAGGGCTGATATAGAGATTTACTGGTAAGTCTTACTAGTAGTTTCTCGACCCGTTATGAGCCACACATCGACACGACTTATCGGTTACTGGGGTCTGACGTATACCACCCCTAGACTTGATATGCGACATATCAGACGAACAGACCGGACTGTACGGGAGTGTTACTGATCGGATTCACAGGAGAACGCACAGGCTAGCTTGTTGATCTTCTGATCGCTCAATACCTGGGTGGCTGTTACGTTTAGCTGACCGCTTGCAGCTTGTGGGTGTTTGATATGATCATCACCTGCTACCGGCGTATTGACGATTCTTTAGAGTCCTATACAGAGGTTTCTTGGCTCAGGCGAAACAGAGTAGTGGCACATATGTGATATGCGCAGGAGCGAGAATAATGCGATATGGGATACCGTATTAGATTCTCGCGATATATGGATATGAACCGGGTCATCGGATCAAGTGTTGATTCAATGAATCGGTACATGATATATTAGTCGGTTATATTCGATATAGCCAGATCGTCGGATCAAGTGTTGATTCGATGATTTAATATATAATAATATATATGATATATTATTATATTAACTAATATTGGCTTACTTTATTATTTCATTTTCTCAGTGGATGATACATTGATATATATGCGATATATGTTAATTGTATTATTTTCTTTTGTTGCAAATATATAATATATATGTGATATATATTATTGTGACATGATATGATTAATTGTTAAACATGTTTAAGGATGATTAATTGAGGTTAGGGTTTGATTTGGTTTAGTTGCTTCAAGTTGCTTCTAGAAGCATTTTCTTTTGTCATTATGAAGATATTTATGGATGACACATTTGTTAACCAAACCAAACCCTAACTATAGTTTATTCTCTACTCTTTCTTATCCATTCATCCTTGACCATGGTTACGGTTACAATTAAATCATATAATTCTTTCTATTCATCACAAAAGGTTTTAAGCTAATGAATATATTTTCCATTATCATCTTCTTCCTTCTTCAAGAAAAGCTCTCTTGAAAATCCTTAAGTGATGAAAGATTATGAGAAAATGATATAAAAGGATAGCTAAATTACTACTCTCTCATACTAATCTCATCTAGCCCATGGGATTAGTGTGTTCTTCTCTTTTGAGTGAGATAGCTTGAGTTCTTCGAAACCTCGACGTAGATCATCGGAGATTTGGAATACGACAAGCTAGAATGGATCATTCGAGTCGTGGAGCCTCTCATGAGTCCGGGAGATCGTGGATCGCGGCAAAGGGACTTCTACTCGGAGCTTGTGAAGTGAAGGAGCGGACTACAAAGGTTGTAATCCCTCACACTTAGATAAAAGTTATCTTATTGCATATTAAACCCTAATTATCTAGCAAAGATCCCGGCTTTGGGTTGTTCGGCACGTCTAAAATTTAATCCGGGCATGTTTGATGCCTCAAGAACCTTCACAAGAGTGCCTAGGAACCCTACACATATAATATATATATATATATATATATATTATATATTATTTCATCGAATCAACACTTGATCCGATAACCCAGCTATATCACATATAACCGGCCGATATCACATATCGCGAGAATAAAATACGGTATCACATACTCGTATTAATCTCAGTTCTGCACATATCACATATGTGCTCCTACTCCGTTTCGCATGAACCAGGAAACCTTTGTGTAGAACTCTAAAGACTCGTCAATACGCCGACAGTAGGTGATGATTATATCAAACACCCATAAGCCGCAAGCAGTCTGCTAAACGTAACGGCCATCCGGGTATTGAGCGATCAGAAGATCAACAAGAAAGCCTGCTATAACTCCTGCGAATCCATTCAGTAACACTACCGTACAGTCCGGTCACTTTGTCTGATATGTCGCATATCACAGCCTAGGGGTGGTATAACGTCAGACCCCAATAGCCAGATAAGTTATGCCGATACAAGGTCCATAATGGTTTGATAAACTACTGATAACACTTACCAGTAAATCTCAGCAACCCTGGCCAGGGATTTCCTGTAATGGACAATCGAGCACAGCGCAACATCAACCCCCAATACCGGGAGAGACGAAACCCCTCCTATCACTCATTGCCTCCATGTGATTCGGGACTGTACCCAAAAGCCACCGTTTTGCACGATCTCTTGACCGTGGTAAGGTGGAAATCAAAGCACAGTGGGAATCACACAAGACTCTATGACGATCTCGGGTCTACAGACTAACCTGTACCAGTGTCACCAGAGAACAGCTATCTGACGATAGGTATAATACCATCTAGGAGTTCTCAGCGAGTCTGTCCAGTGTACCCGTCTCCACTAAGCACCCGTATACCATCTCTGATGTCAAACACCAATGGATATGGGATCATCCATCGCCCATCATATGGGTCAAGAAGCGCATACGCTAGTCTACTCTGGAGTACCGATGCCCTGTCTCGATACTCTCACGACTAGGAACATTTGAGGGATGTACTTATTGACTACCTAGTCCCCATTAGTATGATCTACATCATAGTCCCGGCAGTCAAGTACTCATCCTAAGGGCTTTATCAACATGTGATCACAAAACAATATTTGTTTACATGTTAAGATAAAGTGCAACCAGATAGCATACTATGATGTCGAGCAAGAAATAATATACATCGCATGTACAGTAATGGCCTCTAGTGTTAGTGTATATGCCCTAGGGGCCATTATTGTATCATACTAGTTTGTATATTACTTAATGGAAGCTTGGGATATTCACAGTTGTATTAACAGTCTTGCTCAACATAGTAGTATGCAACTTGGTTTATATCTATCTTAATATGTATATATGTTTTTTTAGCATATCGCGAATACATATTGATAGAGCCCTTAGGATCTTGCTTGACTACCAGCGTTGTGATGGCAGTCACACTAGTGGGAGCTGGGTTGTCCACAAGCACATCCTTTTTCAGATCCCTAGTCGTAGGATTATCGAGGCAGGGCATCGATACTCCAGAGTTGACTAGTGTATACACTTCTCATCCCAGCAGGGGAAATGGTCTGTCTCACAGCTATTAGTATGTTGTACTGGAGATAGTATGCAGGTGCTCGTTGGGTTACGGGTACACCGGACAGGACTCGCAGGGAACTGTTGGTTGGTATTGTACCCATCGTCAGTTAACAGTTTCCAGGTGACATGAGTACAGCATAGTCCATAGACTTGACACTGCTGCTTCGTCTCGAGTGTGTTCCCAATATTCTTAGATTGCTACCCTACCACGGCTCAAAAGAGTCGTGCAAACAGGTAGCAGTTGAGTGCAGTCCTGAAGCACTTGGAGGCAGTGGCGGTTAGATAGGATTCGTCTCTCCCGGTATTAGGAGTTGATATCGCACTGTGTTTGGAGAGCCATTACGCAAAGTCCCTGGCCATGGCAAGCGAGATTTATTGGTAGGTTTTCCAGTAGCTTCTCAAGGTGTAATGGGCATCACTCCAACATGACTTATACCGCTTTTTGGGGACTGGCGCTTGCCGCCCCTAGGCCCGATATGCGATAGTCTTAGACGAACAGAACGGACTGTACGGAGATTGTCACATCAGGCTCAGTAGGAGTTCGGATGTGTTTCCTCAGCGACCTTCTTATCGACATCTACCTAGGGACCGTTACGTACAGCTAGTACCACTTGCGGCTTGTGGTTAAATCCACTGCCAACATAGTGTCGAGTCTTTAGAGTCCCACACAGAGAGTTTCCCTCTTCAGTCGAAATGATATAGAGGTCGTATGTTTTTACGACATGGTTCAGACATATACGTGTATTTGTGCACATACGATGTTCGGATAGATTATACTAGCGGGCTTTGGTTTAAGCCAGATTCTAGTATTGGATTATTGGATTTATGCAGTCTCAGTATATCCGTGTTTTTCGGATAGGAGGGGCATTCTCATAATTAGTCGAGAACCTTCAAGAAGAAAGGTGACTCATTTAGATTTAATTCATTTATGAATTAAACTAAATGAGGTGGAGAGCTTATGTGTTATTATCATTAATTGCACCATGACTCATGAGATGATTCATCTCAAGAATTAAATGAAGCATGGATGATATTTGTGCAAGATATTTGTGCAAGATATTTTGTTATGCTTCATATATTTCAAAGTGAGAAGGGTTCAATTCATAATTAACAAACACACACTCTCTCCTCAAGCTCTCCTCTTCTTAAACCTAACCCTAATCCTGTCATGTGTTGAGATCCCAAGGATTAGAAAGACTAATAGATCCTTAATCCACTTCTATATCTTCTAGGTCACTTGGATTAGCAATCCTAGCCACCTAGTTACCTCAAGTTAGAGGTTAAAGTTTGGAGGAAGAACTCTCGGGTGGATCTTCTATTACATCGAGGAGGCCGACGAGGAGGTGAATAACAAGAACAAGAATGACTAGTATCTTGAGGTAAAACCATCTATCATAGTAGTTTAACACTTCTAGATAGTTGTTAGTTAGGGTTTAGCAAAGATCCGTAAAGTTAGTCGATGTACCTTAAACAAAATGATAGTTTTACCTATTCCGCCTCCCCGCATCTTGTGGGGTGTGTAACGTTGACTTACAGTGGTATCAGAGCCTAGCTAAACCATAACTAACATGTTAGCAAAGTCTTTAGAAATTCGATCGCAATTTAATCCCGAAAAACCAAAGTTTTCACCATGTTTCTGCCGTTTTTAAAATGGGGTCTAAAAATTTTTCAGGGACCCTTAAAAATACAAGCAGAGTTTTTTAAGAATTGTGAAGAAATTTAGGATCGTGACTCGTCCAAACCACCGCGGAACCGCGGCCTATCCAAGCGATCATCCGCGGATCCACGGCCGAGTTGACACCGAGTCAACCCAAATTTGCTCAGTTATTCTTCTGTGTTGATGTTGTGTTTTCTGGGATGTTTTGTTTCTGCTTATGTTTTATGTGTACAAAGAATTGTTTGGAGTAGATTCATATGTGTTGCTTGATCGAAATTCTAAGAACTTTGGCTAACTGGATAATATCTGCGTTGTGTTTAATGTGTTCGTAAACCTTCCCTAACTGCTAGTATGTCGGTTAGCAGGGGGTTCCATATTTCTGTAATGGTTTTTACTGGTTTGTGAATATGAACTTGTTGGATTGTCATGAATGGATAGCCGGGGATATGAGATCAGTGTTTCTTTCATTCAAATGTAAATTGTAATTTGTGGTAATATTCTTTTGCGGGACACATCCGGGTTGAGGTTGTAGCCACCGTTGTATTATTTCATTTACTGTTTTTTGCTCCTAGGATAGACCCAAGGTGGGGTGCATAAACTACCGGGTACTTTGAAGTGTTTAGTGGCCTACTCACGTCGTTGAGGGAGACCGCTTCACTTCGGGTACTTGGCGGCTAGTTTGCCTTACCCGTAGGGGTCTAGGGTGGGGGTTTGGCTATTCATCGCGACTGTGTAATCCGTTTTTCATTGTAGGCTCAAAAATGCGGATTGCTTGTATATCCAATATGTTCATCTGTGATCTGGAATGCCTATTTTTGCGTATGACGAATGTACAATATATATATATGATATCTAGTAGGTGTTACTCATGTTTTGCATCCGCGCTAGCCCAGCCCCCGCTCTGTCGTTAGTTAAGTAACCTAACGGGTGAATGACGGGGCCCAGTGGTGAATGTGGATGGCATAAGAGGACGTTGTATTTTCGTTGTTTTCTGCAATGATAGGTTAATTGATGGGACACATTATATTAATGCAAAGAAAATAAACCAAAGTTGAATCATTAGAATAGTTTAAAAGAAACCACTCGGTTATTTTAAAAATAGCAGATTTTTAATTGTGGAGCTTAAACCACTCCTTTTAAAAGCTATCAGGTTGCTTCGATCATATCAAGTTCACTACGTTCACGGTTTCGCCAAAACCATTCATAGCCCTCTGTCATTTCATTTGGGTATTCAGTAGTATTCAAGCTATGTAATTTGACCAACGCCAAGGCGTAGTGTTTGGTAGCTGCTGGGTATTCATCTGTTGCATAGATAGATGAGTTGGTTTGGTATAGTCGTACTGCCATTTGGCCAACGTCAGGGGTATGTACGGGTGAGTTCAAATTAACAAGATAATGATGGGTAGAACTTGACATGTGACTTATGACATTTTGACCAACGCCAAGGTCATAAGAGCATGGGGCAAAAAATACACATCGGGAATTTCTAAAGAAACTGAAATTTGCTAGAGTTGCATACCATTTGGAGTGTGATAATTTTGGTAAGATTCCTTCAGCTTTATCACACGATGATATTTGGATCCCGATCCTACTGTGAGTATATGCTACTCATCGGGAGATTCTTTCACTTAACAATCAATGCTATAAACCTAGTAGGTGTCGAGAAAGGTGTCAGCGGGGTTACGCCACCAGGGAAAAGAGGTTATTTAATAAAGGAACTTCGCGAAAGCGTCGTAAAACCTCCCTCGAAGTATCGACACCGGCCTGGCTGAACGGTTAAGCAAGTATTGTACAGTAAGAATAGTCCTGACTTGTTCTTCTTCTTTTGGTTTGAGGAAGGATTCGAGAAACAGTAGGATCCATCCTGTTTAGATAAACTAAAAACCACTCTAAACTTACAAGAGCATCATGCTAAAGTGTTTCCTCTCTCTCTCCTAATTGCAGCGACCCAGAACATGACAGGCCTTAAGTTATTATTAGATAAAAAAAATTTGACAGGGCCAAACTATAAAGATTGGTTCCGGAATGTCAAGATGGCAATTCCCTATGACAAATTGGGGTATGTCCTTACTACTAAGGCCCCTGCCGTCCTAGGTCCTGAATCCAGTGTCGCGGATAAGGAAATCCACAAGACCTGGGAGTTAGACTGCGCGAAGGGCAAATGCATCATACTTGCCTCTATGAATAATGAACATCAGAGGAGGCACGAGAATATGGATCTAGAATCCATATTTCTCCACACCAAGGAATTGTATGGAGAGCAATCTTGTATAGCTAGATACGAGACCTCGAAGAACTTGTTTCAGTCGAGGATGGCCGTAGGATCATCTGTAGGGGAACACGTCCTTAAGATGATTGGCTATATTGAAGAGCTCGCAGACCTCGGGACAACATTAGAGAACGAGCTGTATATAGACTTGATTCTCCAGTCCTTTCCTTCCACCTACGCCCAGTTTATCTTGAATTTCAACATTCAAGGTAAAGAAGTTGAACTTCCAGAACTCCATAACAAGTTGAGGAGTGCAGAGGGCACCTTGCAGAAAGCAAGGGAAACACCCACTATGTTTGTTTGTGGTGCTTCTTCTTCCAGGTCTAAGGCAAGGGCCAAAGGAAGGAAGAAGAAGGCCGCTACCAAACCAAGAGGTGGTGTTGGTAAGGTTGATGCCAAGGGAAAGGCAAAGGTTGCGGTGCCGGTAGTGGCAAAGGACGAGTGCTTCCACTGTCGCAGGAAAGGCCATTGGAAGAAGGATTTCAAAGCTTGGATTGCAAGAACCAGGACCCGAGGCAAGTTGTGGCTTCGGCTTCAGGTGTATTTGTAATTGAAAATTGTCTGTCAATCAACTCTGCTTCCTGGGTATTGGATACTGGATCAGGATCTCATATATGCAATTCATTGCAGGCACTGAGAAACCGTAGAGTGTTGAAGGTTGGTGATATGACCCTCCAGGTTGCTAACGGAGCTAGCGTGAATGCTGTGTTCGTAGGGGATTATCACCTTGGATCGACGAGTGGACATATTTTGGTTTTGCGCAACTGTTTTTGTGTATCTAGTTTAAACGTGTAATATCATATCAGTATCGTTGTTATCAAAAGAAGGTTATGATTTCATGTTTGTAAGCGATGTTGTTAACATCCACCTTAATCATGGTTTAATTGGGTCCGGTACACTAGATAACGGTATATACGTGTTAAACCAATTACATATTTTCAATGTCCAGAACACACTAAAAAGAAAGTCTCCAGATATAAATCAAGCTTTCTTATGGCATTGTAGACTGGGTCACATCAATGAGACAAGGTTAACTAAGTTACATAGAGAAGGATATTTGGATCCGTTCGAATATTAATCTTATGACACTTGTCAATCATGTCTCAAAAGAAAGATGACAAAGACTCCATTCACTGGACATGGAGTAAGGGCGAGCGAGCTCTTAGGACTCATACACAGCGATGTATGTGGTCCAATGTCTACACATGCAAGAGGCGGTTTTTCATATTTCATTACTTTTACGGATGATTACTCTAGGTATGGATTCATTTTCTTGATAAAACATAAATCCGAGGCCTTTGAGAAATTATGAGAATATAAGAATGAAGTAGAAAACCAAACCGGCAAAAGTATCAAGACACTGAAATCTGATCGAGGTGGTGAATACTTAAGTGCCGAGTTCCTGGGTTACCTAATAGAGAATGGAATTCTCTCTCAGCTTACTCCTCCATACACTCCACAACATAACGGTGTATCGGAAAGTAGGAACCGAACCCTATTGGATATGGTACGTTCCATGATGAGTAATGCTGAGTTACCGCGATCTTTCTGGGGTTATGCACTAGAATCAGCTGCATATCTTTTGAACGGGGTTCCTACCAAGACTGTGCCTACAAAACCATATCAGATGTGGAGTGGGAAGAAACCCTATCTTCAGTATCTGAAGATATGAGGATGTCCGGCTTTTGTTAAAAAGTAGCATGCGGACAAACTCGAGGCACGCTCAGTGCAGTGTAAGTTTGTGGGATATCCAAAGAACTCTAAGGGGTATTGTTTCTATTACGCAGAGGAACAAAAGGTTTTTGTTTCTCGTAATGCCCATTTTCTAGAACAGCAGTTTTTAGAAAAGGAAACAAGAGGGAGCGCAATAGAACTGGAAGAAATTCCAGAACCACAATCTACCACTGAATCTTTGGTAGAACCAGAAGTTCCAGAAGAATAGGACATTCCCGTACCCCTCCGCAGGAGTAGTAGGCCGTCTCATCCGCCTGAGAGATACTACGGTTTTCTCATAGATGGGGATAGAGAGGATTGCGTCATTGATAATGATAAAACTACTAGCTTCCAGCAGGCCATTCAGAGCGGAGACTCAGTAAGATGGCTAGATGCAATGCGGACCGAGATGGAGTCCATGTACACCAACAAAGTATGGAATTTGGACTTTCCTCCAGATGGGATAAAACCCATAGGATGCAAGTGGATCTTCAGGAGGAAGATTGGTGTTGATGGACAGGTGGAAACCTATAAGGCTAGACTTGTTGCAAAGGGTTTTCGTCAAAGACCTGGTTTGGACTATGACGAAACTTTTTCTCCAGTGGCTATGATCAAATCCATTCGGATCCTTCTTGCCATTTCCGCCTTCCATGATTATGAGATCTAGCAGATGGACGTAAAGACGGCTTTTCTAAATGGTAATTTAGAAGAGTGCGTCTATATGGATCAGCCAGAAGGTTTCAATCAGAGTGGGAGCAGCGGGAAAGTGTGCAAGTTGCTTAAGTCCATTTATGTACTAAAGCAGGCATCACGGAGTTGGAACATCTGTTTTGATGAAACGGTCAAAGAATATGACTTTATCAAAAATCCAGATGAACCATGTATATATAGTAAAATTGTAGCACGAACTATCGTATTCCTCGTCTTGTACGTGGATGATATTCTCTTGATAAGAAATGACATTCCTATGCTACAATCTATCAAAGGATTCTTGTCATACATGTTCTCCATGAAAGACCTGGGTGATGCCTCTTACATTCTGTGCATCCAGATCTATCGTGATAGATCTAAGAGGATGTTGGGACTTTCACAGTCCAGGTATATCAACACTATACTGAAAAGATTCAGTATGGAAGATTCTAAGCGCGGTAATTTACCGGCTTGTCACGGAATCACCCTCTCCAAAGAGATGTCTCCCAAGACTGATTTGGAAAGGGATCGCATGTCAGTTATACCCTACGCTTCTGCGGTAGGCTCTATAATGTATGCGTTGTTGTGTACCAGACCAGATGTAGCTTACGCACTGAGCGTGGTAAGCCGATATCAGTCAGACCCAGGGGAGAAGCACTGGATAGCAGTAAAGAACATTCTCAAGTACCTGAGAAGGACTAAGGATATGTTCTTGGTTTAAGGCGGAAAAGACCTCCAGATCGAGTCTTTTGCTGACTCCAGCTTCCAGAGTGACAAGGATGACTCCAAGTCCATGTCAGGTTATGTCTTTACCCTCAATGGAGAGGCGGTGTGCTGGATGAGTTCCAAGCAGGACACCGTTGCTGACTCGACGATGGAAGCGGAGTATATAGCTGCTTGCGATGCCGCAAAAGAAGCAGTCTGGATGAAGAAGTTCCTAACTAAACTTCAGGTGGTTCCTACCATTGTTGATCCAATACCGCTGTATTGTGACAACAACGGCGCTATAGCTTTAGCGAAGGAACCGAGGTCCCATCAGAAGTCCAGACACATCTTAAGGCGGTATCACCTGATCAGAAAGATCATAGATCGGTAGGAGATTGAGGTCCGGAGAGTTGCTACAGAGGAGAACACTGCAGATCCATTCATAAAGGCCTTACCTCAGACACAGTTCGAGAGACTATTCGAGATGATAGGTCTTCGATATGCCAGTATACGGCCCTAGTGCAAGTAGGAGATTGTTAGTGTATATGCCCTAGGGGCCATTATTATATCATACTAGTTTGTATATTACTTAATGGAAGCTTGGGATATTCACAGTTGTATTAACAGTCTTGCTCAACATAGTAGTATGCTACTTGATTTATATATATCTTAATATGTGTATATGTTTCTTTTAGCATATCGCGAATACATATTGATAGAGCCCTTAGGATCTTGCTTGACTACCAGCGTTGTGATGGCAGTCACACTAGTGGAAGCTGGGTAGTCTACAAGCACATCCTTTTTCAGGTCCCTAGTCGTAGGATTATCGAGGCAGGGCATCGATACTTCAGAGTAGACTAGTGTATACGCTTCTTATCCCAGCAGGGGAAATGGTCTGTCCCACAGCCATTAGTACGTTGTACTGGAGATAGTATGCAGGTGCTCGTTGGGTTACAGGTACACCGGACAGGACTCGTAGGGAACTGTTGGTTGGTATTATACCCGTCGTCAGTTAATAGTTCCCAGGTAACATGAGCACAACATAGTCCGTAGACTTGACACTGCTGATTCGTCTTGAGTGTGTTCCCACTGTTCTTAGATTGCTAACCTACCACGGCTCAAAGGATTTGTGCAAACAGGTAGCAGTTGGGTGCAGTCCCGAAGCACTTAGAGGCAGTGGCGGTTAGATAGGATTCGTCTCTCCCGGTATTAGGAGTTGATATCGCACCGTGGTTGGAGAGCCATTACGCAAAGTCCCTGGCCAGGGCAAGCGAGATTTACTGGTAGGTTTTCCCGTAGCTTCTCAAGGTGTAATGGGCTTCACTCCAACATGACTTATACCGCGTTTAGGGGACTGACGCTTGCCGCCCCCTAGGCCCGATATGCGATAGTCTTAGACGAACAGACCAGACTGTACGGAGATTGTCACATCAAGCTCAGTAGGAGTTCGGATGGGTTTCCTCATCGACCTTCTTATCGACATATACCTGGGAACCGTTACGTACAGCTAGTACCGCTTGCAGCCTGTGGTTAAACCCACTGCCAGCGTAGTGTCGAGTCTTTAGAGTCCCACAGTTTCCTTGCTTCAGGCGAAACGATATAGAGATCGTATGGTTTTACGACAGGGTTCGGACATTGACGTGTATTTTTGCACGTACGATGTTCGGACAGATTATACTAGCGGGCTTTGGTTTAAGCAAGATTCTAGCATTAGATTATTGGATTTATGCAGTCTCAGTATATCCATGTTTTTCCGATAGGAGAGGCATTCTCGTAATTAGTCGAGAAGCTTCTAGAAGAAAGGTGACTCATTTAGATTTAATTCACTTATGAATTAAACTAAATGAGGTGGAGAGCTTTTGTGTTATTATCATTAATTGCACCATGACCCATGAGATGATTCATCTCAAGAATTAAATGAAGCATGGATGATATTTGTGCAAGCTATTTTGTTATGCTTCATATATTTCAAAGTGAGAAGGGTTCAATTCATAATTAACAAACACACACTCTCTCCTCAAGCTCTCCTCTTCTTAAACCTAACCCTAATCCTCTTATGTGTTGAGATCCCAAGGGTTAGAAAGACTAATAGATCCTTAATCCACTTCTATATTTTCTAGGTCACTTGGATTAGCAATCCTAGCCACTTAGTTACCTTAAGTTAGAGGTTAAAGCTTGGAGGAGGAACTCTCGGGTGGATCTTCTATAACATCGAGGAGGCCGACGAGGAGGTGAACAACAAGAACAAGAAGGACTAGTATCTTGAGGTATAATCATCTATCATAGTAGTTTAGCACTTCTAGATAGTTGTTAGTTAGGGTTTAGCAAAGATCTGTAAAGTTAGTCGATATTACCTTAAACAAAATGATTGTTTTACCTATTCCGCCTCCCCGCATCTTGTGGGGTGTGTAACGTTGACTTACATCTAGGGCATACATATAACTAACAGTAATTCTGTGAACCCTATAGAAGAATGAAACCCTAACTCAACATAATGACCATGGAAACGCTTTTGAACCTTAGGGTTTGCGGCAGTTCCGCGGTGCCATTAATGAGGCTTGGGTTTGCCCTTCTACGGCTGGTCCATAGGTACTGTGGTATGTACTGGATATTATTAAACTGTGCTCAAGCATTGAGCTCTCGGGGATTTATGGGACTTTTATGAATCGATCGAAAAGTTCGACATCGTCCGGATATCATGTGATGGGATACATTACTTGTGAGACTCCAGATATGAGTATAGCCGATTGTAGCACAATCCATACTGCTACAAAGAGACGAGTCTGAATCAATTGACATTAGAGAAAAGTGGAGTAAGAGGTTCGTACGAGATTTTGATGAGATGACGTTCCACTCTGTTGACATTAGAGATGTGATACTCAAGTAGAGGCGTTGAATATGGATATATCTTCCAGATGGAGTCGTGATGAGTATGCAGCCGTTCCGGAACAAGAAATAGATTTAGTAATGGGTGATAACTTCCGGGCAGTTCAGCAGAAATTATATTTCGGAGAGACCCTGATAAGATCTTTCTAGAAATACTACAAGAGTAGACTTGGACCAGGATCGGTCGTATTACGCACGCCCAGTAGGCCAGAGTTCGGCAGCATCGACGAGACATGTTATGAGTGACCATGATAGTTAGCCAGAGATCTTTAGAGGATGTGCCAGAGTGGAACTGTTTCCGTCATTGTTCTATATTGGGCCGTTGAGCCAAGGAGTTATGTAGCTGAAAATTCGCAGTGAGAGATGAGAGCCTAAGGGCACCAGGTGCCAGGCCATGAACAGGAGGAAAGTGGATATCTTGCTCTGCTAGTTTTGGATGCACCGACACCTTCTTGATTTTGAAGGAAGGACATATCGACGACAGTGTTTACAATTTGCGACTTGGTGATTCGAATATCACGTGTCCGTCAATTTGGATTTTGGTATTTTGGGCGATCTATTTGCATGATTGAGATTTTATGCACCACGGTTTCACTCGACTTCGATTTGATGTCATTCAAGATGTTGATTTTGATTTCATGCCTATGGTATGCATGTGATTTGACTTGTGCCTTCGGTGTAGTTTTCATGCACTTCAGTATTTTGATTCGATTTTGTGCACGCTGATGCACATGGTTGTGAGATTATATACCACGGTGTACCTGATTTGGCTGAGGTACGTTGTGTACCGTCGATTTCGATTGTGATACTCAATATTTGTTATCGTGCACCTTGTGTACTTGATTTTGATTCTTGCGCATACTTGACGCGCTAGATGCGATTTTGGTGTACACCAGATGCACTAAATCGGGATTTTTCGTGCATATCAGATGCACTTGGTATTGTTGTCATGCACACTTGTTGCCTTTGACCAGTGTTTTCGTGCCTACCCGTTGCACTTATTTTTGGTTTCTGTGCACATGTATGACACATTCATTGATTTCGATTTTTGTGAGATATGTCCGAGTTTTCGAAGGGATTTTCAAGAATGAGCCACAATATCAATATTTTTACTATGTGTCTGAGATGACATGAAACAGATTACAAAGGAAATCCTTCTAAATTATTTTCAAAAACGGCGGGACGTGTATGTTAAACAAAGGATATATATATAATTAATTTCTCATACTGAACATCCGCTACTTGTGCCGTGATACGTTCATCGCACGGCGACTTGGAAAGGATTTTGCATGTATTTCTTTCAGATGTTTTGACGAGTTTACGACGATGCGTACTATGTACATGTAATAGTTTTGAGTATATCACGTTGGTTTTCATATTGGACCTTGACATTGTTATCTTCACCATAACTCCGATGATTGTATGATGCTTGACGGAGTTTTGATTTTGAGTTAGATACTAGTTTTTCATGCGCATTCATTGCGCTACGATATGTTTTATGTATTATGATTTCGGAGCCCCGACGACTTGATCATTTTACTGAAATGTTTTAGTATTTGAGGGGTTTAAATATAAATTCGGGGACCAAATTTATTTAAGGGGGGAAGACTGTAAGATTTCAGAAAAAAAAATTATTATTTTTGGGAATGTATATAATTAAAATAATAAATATTATGAATATTTTAATGAATGGAGATTAGTTTTAATATTATGGTATAATTATATACCGATAAATTGAGAAATATTTGGAAATCTATAAGAATTACATAAATGAGGGTGTTTTATATGATAAGAGCATTTATAGATTTTTAAATACTCATTTGTAAAAGGGTTAAGTGCTAAACTCGATTAATTTTCACTAATCTTTCGTTAATCCGGTTTATGTGCATATGACATGCACCATGTCATATTACACATTTTTTTACATTTTACTACCATGGCTTCTTTTTTTCATGCATGGCTTTGTTTTAAATGAGATGATAAAGATAAATAAAAGGAAAGGAAAAGAAAAGAATAAAGAATGAGGAGACAAGGAGGTATGGGCTTGGACGAGAGAGAGAGAGAGAGAGAGAGAGAGGGTGAGGGGTCTTCCCTTGACCATGACATTGTTCTCACTTCATCATCTTCATCATTTCCTCTTCCCTGTCCCCCATGGCTACCCCCTCTCCTCCACCTCCTCCACCTTTTCACAACACCCTCTAAAACACCTATTTGCTTTCACAAAAAAAGGTGCACAAGCTCACTACAAGCATGTGGAACCAAGAAAGTTGGGATTTTGAAAACTTGGGGCAACTCAAGAATTTTCTTGAGTTGCCAAATGAGGTATTTCCTTCACCATTAGAATAGTAATTCATTCCCTTTAGCATCTATATTAGTCTAGAAGTGTTTAGTGAAGTTTTGTGACATTTGAAAATTTCAAGAAGTGGTTTTGAAGAATTCTTGAATTGAGATGGTGCAATTGAGGTTCAGTAGTGACCTTAAACCCCCATAGTGCTAAAAACCTGGACCAAACTGATCCTAGACCATGCAATGTAAATTAGATATCGAAATGTCGGTTTTGTGTTTGTATTATGCCTACAGGGAATCTGGAGTGGCTTGAGTCATTTACAAGAAAAACTAGCAACATCATTAAATTAGATTGAGCACTAGGAGGCCACCATGCAAAGACGAACCCATTCCGATCATCCCAAACCGAGCAGGCCGGTTTTCATAGGCATGTGGCCGGCCAAGTGGTGGAATTTAGTGCTAGGATTTGTTCTGTAGCTCATATACCCGCTATACAACACCCCAGTACTGTTTGTTTCTCCCTATTTCCCCTGAAATAAAATCTGGAGCAAGTTTTCATGAGTTGCTGTATTGTTTTTTTAACTTTCCATGAAATGAAGTTTTGATATTTGGTTTTGTATCGGTCACTTGACATTTATACATCGATATCGGGTGTTGTTTGGTTGATTTGCGTGAGTAGACCATAGGTTTTAACCTATGTATGATTCCCGGGTCGTTTTGGTTTTGAATTGGACGTTTTGATGCGATACGATATATGTGATATGTAAGTACCCTCACATGGACTTCGGACGATGAAGAAGAGGATGGCGACATCGACTTCGGCAAGCAAGGATCTAGGTGAGTAGATATATATCTATAGGGGAAGTCGGGAGGATGGCGTATAGCACCCCTGCAGTTTCGTAGTGCAGTATACGAATGTGTTATATCTATATACTTATGTGTTATCATGAGATGTGAATTCTTAGCAAGAAATTCTTTAGGTGACTTTAGGTTAGTGTTAGCGTATTTGGAAATTAATGCTTAGGTTTAGTTTTTAGTCGCGAAACCCTAGAGTAAGGTACACACATGCACATTCACACACGGGATATGATTTTGGTGTATATGATATAGGTATACATATGTGTGTGTGTGTTGGTGTGTTGATATATACACACACACACACACACACGGGTGATGAGGATAGTATATGATACTTGGAGATGAGTCGATGTGATTGGGCATGATGCCGTGAGATCGGTGATGTGATTTGGGTCGTGTTATGAGATACGACATGATATTATAGTGGGTCGAATGGGCGATGCGATTTTATTCATACGCGGATATATGTTGGATGGTATCTGTATGTACTAGACTTTAGATCAGTACCCTAGTTCATGATATTATGATGATGATACCATATGAATAATGTGTTATATGTGATATTCGACCCATACCCCGATTTTGGGATGCCGTATGATGGATTTACCGTACGAGATATAAATAAGATAATAGATACGCACTCATGACTCGAGGATGTCGTATTATATATATTTTATCGTACGTGACGCTATTGAGGCGGGATCACCGGCTACTAGATATATCGACTCGGACTTAGGTGGATTTTCTTTACCCTTTCATTTAGTCTCTCAGCTTCGTCCTGTAGTTACTTGGTAGATGTTAGACTGGGCTCGAGTCATACTTATTTTCAAAAACTAACGATCGTGAGTATTTTAAAGACAGGCCGAGGGATACTACGGATTTCCCGAAAGACGTACCTTTTCTTAAAAAAAAACACCGTAGCCCTTATATTTCTAAAAACCACGATTCATGCTATTTCAAATGCCAAAATTATATGACTCGTACTTATAAATGTACATGCTTATATGTTGAATTTGCTATTCATTTTTCCGTATATTCTTGCTGTTCGCGTCACATATCATGCTAAATTGTGTTTTCATTAGTTATTATAAAACCATGCTGTCATGACACCGGCACCATTACCGATGATGCGTATGCTCTACGTACACCTGATTGCTGGCTCACACACATCATCATCGGTAATTTTCATGTCACGTACACATTAGATAACACTACTTCATTAGTATAAATTTCTAGCTGATAATTTCGAAATAGTACTGGTGCGCTTGCTTTTATATGCTAGCTTAGACATTGCATTTATTACTGTGATATCTCATGCATGTGTATACTCCTTTGTCATGCAATATTATGGGGCGTTATGCCGGTATTCACTGTTTATTGACTTTTGATTATGGGATTCGGATTTTCCATAAGATTTATGGATTTGGAGAAACCGCAAGGATTTATAAACATGTTATCATTTTCAAAAGATAGAAATTTCGGTTTTCTCGTGATATGATGTGAGATATGTCCACCATGAGTTTTCTTGGCCCTTGAGCAGTATCATACACCCGATTCGAGGAGGAGGAGGAACCGTCTGCGGGTGGATGGTGGACCCGGTGCGGTACCCCGGGGCAAGATGGTCGCAGATGATGGCGTTGAGCCCGGCAGGGGAGTACTACCGACCAGTTATTTATGATGTGGCGGATATCCGGAGGATACCGACGTAGTCGAGAGATTTGATGATTTGGGCCAGTCCGGATTGCCGGAGCCTGGGGCCAGTCCGGATTCCCGGAGCCCGAGATATTGAGACATTGAGATTTTATGATATGAGCCAGTCCGGATTGCCGGAGCCAGAGATATTGGGATATATATTTTGTGTCGATGCTTGACACGGATTCCTTATTGATTTCATTGATGATACTTCAATTTTTATGCAGAAATCTCACTGAGATATGAAAACAGTTTTCTCATTTAGATGTATTCTGTTTTCATGCATTCATACATCATATATACGATATGTTGTTACCTGAGGCACTGACACGAGAACTTGGTATTACACTTATGTTAGATGTTTACCTTGCCATTATTAGATGCTTCAGGCTACATTTATTATATGGATATTATGCTATGACCTAAGATAGAGTCATACATGCGATTTCTTCTCGGTGATGTTTTCTACTCACGAGTTGGCAACTCACCCCCGTTGTGTTGCGGGTTTTGCCGTACAGGTTTCCTTGACGGCTTTGGTGGCACACTACTTCCTTCCGGGTGATTGCTTTGGTAGGTGGGTTCACTTGTATCGTGACCACCATAGTATTTGTATTTATTTCAGTTGTATCTAGTAACTCCATCAACCAGACTTGTATTATTTGATAGACATAGAAGACCAGTTGTACATTCTTTCGAGCTTAGAGTTGCGCACTGTATTATTATGGTTTTCCTCTGGTTTTCTTTCTGAGTTTGATCCTCGTCGTTCGGCGTTGTATATTTTATCGCTTGCGTGGTTGTCTCCATCTTTTTGGCGAAGAGCTAGCTCCCGCTTGGGGATGAATTTATTCATTATGTATATTATGCATGTTTGTACCCGTTTGGGGCCAGTATTTACAAAGTGTTAGATATGTATGCCCTAGAGGCCTGTATTGTATAGGATGCTAGGCATGTATATGTGCAGAAACAATCTTTGCTCGAAATGATAGTATGCTATCTGGTTTATCTTCATCTTAACTTGTGTTATATTTCATATCTTTATATGCATGTTGATGAAGCCCTTAGGATCATGCTTGACTACCAGTATTATGATGAGATCATACTAGTGGGGCCTGGATAGTCTATAAGCATATCCTTTAATAGTTCCTGGTCGAGGGTATATCGAGACAGGGCATCGGTATTACCAAGTTAGACTAGTGTGTACGTTTCCTGACCCTTGGGGGGTGATGGTTGATTCCACAACCATTGGTGTTTGACATCAAAGATTGTACACAGGTGCTAATTGGATAATGGGTACACCGAACAGGACTCGCCGAGAACTCCTAGATGGTATATATATACCAATTGTCAGATAGCAGTTCTCTGGCGACACATGTACAAGCTAGTCTGTAGACCCGAGATCATCATAGTGTCTTGTGTGATTCCCACTGTGCTTTGATTTCCTCCCTACCGCGGCTCTGCTGAGTCGTGAAAACAGGTGGATTTTGGGTACAGTCCTGAATCGCATGGAGGCAGTGAGCGATAGGAGGGGTTTCGTCTCTCCCGGTATAGGGAGTTGGTGTCGCTCTATGCTTGATCGGCCATAACATCAAATCCCTGGCCAGGGTTCTCGAGATTTACTGATAAGTGTTATCATTAGTTTCTCGAACCGTTATGGGCCGTAAATCAGCATGAATTATAAAGTTACTGGGGCCTTACATTTACCAACCCTAGACTTCATATGCGACGTATCAGACGAAGAGACCGGATTGTACGGTAAGTGTTGATTGCAGGCTCGTTGGGGTTGTGATGAGTTCGCTCGTCGGCCATTTTTTCGTCATGTACCTGGGTAGCCGTTATGCACAGCTAGTGCCGCTGATGCGCTTATGGTTAAACCCACTGCCAGCGTACTGTCGATTCTTTACAGTCCCACACAGAGGGTTCTCTCGTTCAGGCAAAAGATGTAGAGGCCGTAAGTTGTTACGGCAGCCGTAAGGTGTTACGACAGGGTTTCGATTATGTTCGTGTAATTGTTACAAGAATAATAATCGGAACAATAATACTGGTAGGCTTTGGTTTAAGCTGGATACCGGTATTATATTATTGGATTAATGGTATTCGTATTTTTCGGAATTCGGGTACTGCTATACGGTATACGGAGGAGGGGTATTCTTGTAATTGTTACAAAGCTTGCCTTCTAGAAGGTGCCACCTCATAATGAAATTATTTATTTTTTGAAAATAAATAAATGAGGTGGAAATAAGAAAGTCCAAGCATGGCTGCAAGAATGGGTTATTTAATTTTATATTGTTTTGGAATTACTATTGAAGCATGGTTTAGACAAGATCTTTGGAAAAGTGCGTGTTGTATGCAAAGAAAATTTTCGTTTGTCGCTTCCGCCGCCTCACAAGAGTTGTGGGAGCATGAAACATGCACTAACAGGGCATCAGAGCCTAACTAAACCATAATTAGATTATTAGCCAAAAGTTAGAACTTCGATCGATGAATTTTTCCCGAAAAAACACATTTTCTGTCCCCTTTTTCTGTCGATTTTTAAAGTGTTCAAAAACTCAATTCAGTGGTCTTAAAAATAAATGCATGGTTTTCTAAGCCCATTTTAGAAAAACGAGACTCTAACTCGCCAGGAACGTCGCGGATCCGCGGCGAAACTCAGGGTTTGGCCGCCAATCCGTGGCGAGTCATGGCCGAGTTGACTCGTTTTTCAGCAGTTTGTTTAGATTAAGAAAATTGTGTTTCTGGGATATCTGGAATTTACACAAAGTTGTTTGTGCTCTGGATTATGACAAGTGTTGGCATGGTTTAAAATTATCGATCGAAATTCTAAAGTACTTGGCTAATTGGGTCTTCTTGGTTAAAGATATGTGTGTTTGAAACGTCGACTAATTGCTATAAGTCGATTAGTCGGGGTTGCTCGCTTCTGTAATGATATCTTGAGATGGTATGTGTATATGAATATGTTGGATCGTTGTAATGAATGGCCGGGGGATGTGAGAAAAGCGTTTTTCTTTTCTTTCATTCAATGTAATTTGTAAAAAGCAATGCAATATTATTTTGCGGGGCACATCCGGGTTAAGGTTGTTGCCACCGTTGTATAATTTCTTTTTACTGTTTTTGCTCTTAGGATAGACCCAATGTGGGGTGCACAAACTACTGGGTTTTCGAAGTGCCGAGTGGCCTACTCACTTTGTTGAGGGAGGTTGCTCCACTTCGGGAATTTGGCGGGTAGTTTGCCGCACTCGTAGAGGTCTAGGGTAGGGTTTTGGCTATTCATCACGACCGTGGAACCCGTCTTTCGTTAAGGATTGAATGAAATGCGGAATTCCTAGTATATCCAATGTATTCATCTATGATCTGTAATGGCTATATTTATATTTGAGATATATAATAAACGTTGCTTATGTTTTGCGCCCGCGCTAGTCCAGCCCCCGCTCTGTCGTTAGTTAAGTAACCTAACGGTGCATGAAGGGGCCCAGTGGCGAATGCGGATGGCATAAGCGTATGCTCTATTTTCGTTTCTTTTCTATGATGTTTAAGAAACGTAAATGATGGGACAACATTAATGTGATTAATATGAAGAAAAAGAAACCTGAAGATGTTGTAGAATCAAATTTTTTAAAATAGGTAACTCTAGTTTCTGCTTTGCATAGTGGTATTCTTGAATATCCTGCACTTCATTCGATGAGGAAAGGGCCGAGATCCCTTCACCGGGAGTGACCCCTTTAGTGAAACTTTCAAATTTTATAAAGAACTCGATTGTTTTTATAGTTGATCTAACTTTTGCTTTGCATCGTGGTATGCATGAATATCCTGCTCCTCATTCGATGAGGAAAGAGCCGAGATCCCTTCACCGGGAGTGACCTCTTTAGAAAAATTAGAAAGATACTACAAAACCATTCGATTTTTAAAATTGGAGCTTAAACCACTCCTTTCACTCGATTCTACAACGATATCAAGTTCAAAACGTTAAAGGTTTTCATAAAAACCATCTGTTGCCCTCCGCCATTTTAGGAAACAGAGTAGTTAGCATTCGTGCCATGTTTGTTGACCATAGTTAAGGCGTGGTGTACGGTAGCCAAGTGATGTATTCCTACAAAGCATCTGATGCGATCGATTAGGACATTCGCATGACTTTGTTGACCATAGTTAAGGGTCATACGGGTGGGTCTAAATCAATCCCGAAATGGCGAGTAGAACTTGACTTGTGCTTATGATTTGTTGACCATAGTTAAGGTCATAAGTCACTAGGGGTAAAAATCATATCGGGAATTTCAAGAGTTGAAATTTGCAATGAGATTGCATACCTTCTATATGATAGTTGGATCCCGATCCCACCGTGAGTAAAAGTTATTCTCGGGAGAGTTTTGCACTTTACAATTAGCTAATCCAGTAGGTTTCTAGAAAGGTGTTAACGGGGTTACGCCTCTAGGAAGACGAGGTTTATTTTAATTAGGTCCATGCGAAAGCGCGGGGAACCTCCCTCGGAGTACCGACACTGGCCTGGCCGACCGGTTAGCGAACTTGTAGATTGCAATTAATCCTGGCTAGCTTTCCTTTTAATTGTTTGAAGGAAAATTTGATAAAAAGTAGTGGGAGATATCGATTAGATAAGATTAATAACCAATATAATTATGCAAGAGCAATCGCTGAGTGTCTTCTTTTCTCTCTCCTAATAACAAAAATAAACTCACGGGACCGAATTACAAAGATTGGCTAAGGAACGTGAATATTGCCCAGACCTATGATAAGGACGGATACGTCCTGACTACTCCAGCCCCTCCTATCCGAGGCCCTGATTCTTCAATTGCAGATAAAGAAATCCGTATGACATGGGATATAGACTGCGCAACAGCCAAGTACCTCGCGCTTGCTTCTATGAACAATAAATATCAGAAGCAGCACGAGAAGATGGATGTTCAATCCATCTTTCTCCATACAAAGGAGTTGTATGGAGAGCAATCTTGTACTCTCCGATATGAGGCATCTCGAAAGTTGTTTCAGATGCAGATGGTTGCTGGCACGTCTATAAGTGACCATGTATTGAAGATGATTGGACCTATCGAAGAACTTGAGGACCTGGGATGGACCATGGAGAACGAGCAGTATGTTGATATTGTTCTACAGTCCCTTTCCCCTGCCTTTGCTCAATTCATTGTAAACTTCAACATGCACAACATGGAGAAGTCATTGCCTGAACTCCTCAATATGTTGAGGAGTGCAGAGAGCACACTAAAGGTAGAGAAAACTCCCGCTCTTATTGCTGGGCCATCTTCTTCCTCCGTCCCAAAAGCCAAGGCCAAGGGAAAGAAGAAGAAGAATCCCATCAAGCAGAGAGGCGGAGTGAAAAAAGGCACCGGGAAGGGACAAGAAAGGGGCTGCTGTAACAGAACGAGGGGAATGTTTCCACTGCCACCAGACTGGGCACTAGAAGAGAAACTGCGTTGGATACCTGGCCGACCTCTAGAAAAACAAACAGGCCAAAGTATCAAGAAACTTCGATCAGATCGAGGAGGTGAGTATTTAAGCTCAAAGTTTCTAGATTTCCTAAAAGAGAATGGGATTCTCTCTCAGCTCACTCCTCCGTACACACCACAGCACAATGGTGTATCTGAAAGGAGGAATCGTACCCTATTAGATATGGTACGATCTATGATGAGTGATGCTGAGTTATCAATATCATTCTGGGGGCACGCATTAGAGACTGCGATTCATCTATTGAACAGGGTGCCGACCAAAACCGTGTCTACCGCTCCATATGAGATATGGTATGGAAAGAGACATCTCTTAAAAGATTTAGGATATGGGGTTGTCCGGCTTATGTGAAAAAACAGAATCCGAACGAACTCGAGACACGATCGGTTTTATCTAGATTTGGGGGATATCCAAAACACTCGTATCGATATTTTTTCTACCACAAGGAGGAACAAAGGGTGTTTGTTTCTCAGTATGCCACAATTTTTGAAAATGAATTTTTTACAAATGATACTGTTGGCAATACGGTAGAACTGGAAGAAATTCCAGATACACAAACAATTACCGATGATTTGGTTGAACCTGAGGTTTCAATAGAACCTGACGAACCTCAGCCACTCCGTAGATCTGGTAAGACTTCTCGCCCACCTTATAGATAGTACGGTTTTATGATTGATTGTGATAGAGAAGATTGCATCATGAATGACGATGACCCTACTACTTTTTCGTCGACTTATCTTCTCGATTTAGTTTTCAGCAAGCTATCACGAGTGGTGACTCAGTGAAGTGGCTAGATGCCATGAGATCCGAAATGGAATCCATGCACACCAACAAAGTATGGACTTTGGAGGTTGCACCTTATGGTGTAAAACCCATAGGGTGAAAATGGATCTTTAAATGAAAGATCGGTATGGTTGGTCAGGTGGAGACCTATAAAGCTAGGCTGGTAGAAAAAGGATTTTGTTAAAGACCAGGCTTGGACTATGATGAAACCTTTTCACCAGTCACGATGCTCAAATCCATTCGGATCCTGTTTGCTATAGCTGCTCACTATGATTATGAGATCTGGCAGATGGATGTTAAAACGACATTTCTAAATGGTGATTTAGAAGAATGCGTTTTTATGGATCAGCCAGAATGCTTCATTGATAGTGGGAGCAGCGGAAAGGCATGCAGGCTGCTTAAATCCATCTATGGATTAAAGCAGGCATCACGGAGTTGGAACATCTGCTTTGATGATACAATCAAAGAGTTTGGTTTTATCAAAAATGTGGATGAGCCATGCATTTATATAAGGATTGTAGAGAGTACTGTTACATTCCTCGTATTATACGTGGAAGACATTCTCTTAATAGGAAATGTTATTCCTATGCTACAATCAGTCAAACTATTCTTATCGCAAAGGTTCTCCATGAATGACCTGGGCGATGCCTCGTACATTCTAGGGATTAAGATCTAAGAAATTATTGGGATTGTCCCAATCGAGATACATTGACACCATACTAAAGAGGTTTAGTATGGAAGATTCCAAGAGGGGTAAATTACCCGCTTGTCATAGGATCACCCTCTCCAAAGAGATGTCTCCAAAGACAGATGAAGAGAGGGCTCGCATGAGCATTATTCCCTACGCTTCACCAGTAGTATCTATAATGTATGCGATGTTGTGTACTCGCCCAGATGTAGCTTATGCACTGAGTGCAGTAAGCAGGTATCAATCTAACCAAGGGGAGAAACACTGGACAGCTGTGAAGAACATTCTTAAGTACTTGAGAAGAACTAAAGAAATGTTCTTGGTGTATGGTAACGGAGATCTCCAAATGGAGGCATTTACCGACTCCAGCTCCCAGAGCGACAAGGATGATAGTAAGTCCATCTCAGGGTTTGTATTTACCCTAAACGGAGGGGCGGTATGTTGGAAGAGTTCCAAACAAGATACCGTCGCTGACTCCACGATGGAAGCTGAGTATATTGCTGCTAATGATGCCGCAAAAGAGGCAGTCTGGATGAGGAAGTTCATTTCCAAACTTCAAGTGGTTCCATCCATTGCTAATCCAATACCTCTGTATTGCGATAACAATGGAGCCATGGCTTTGGCAAAGGAACTGAGGTCCCATCAGAAATCCAGATATATCTTGAGACGGTATCACCTCATCAGGGAGTTAGTGGATCGCCAGGACATCGAGGTACGGAGATTAGACACGAAGGACAACACAGCAGATCTATTCACCAAGGCCATCCCTCAAGTCCAGTTTGAGAAACTGTTCGAGCTGTTGGGCATGCGGTACGCAGGCAACCGGTTCTAGTACAGACAGTTGGTACTTATTGCATCAACTACAGGCCTTAGTGCAAGTGGGAGATTATTAGATATGTATGCCCTAGTGGCCTGTATTGTATAGGATGCTAGGCATATATATGTGCAGAAACAAGCTTTTCTCGAAATGATAGTATGCTTTCTGATTTATCTTCATCTTAACTTGTGTTATATTTCATATCTTTATATGCATGTTGATGAAACCCTTAGGATCATGCTTGACTACCAGGATTATGATGAGATCATACTAGTGGGGCCTGGATAGTCTATAAGCATATCCTTTAATAGTTCCTTGTCGAGGGTATATCGAGACAGGGCATCGGTATTACCAAGTTAGACTAGTGTGTATGTTTCTTGACCCTTGGGGGGCGATGGTTGATTCCACAACCATTGGTGTTTGACATCAAAGATTGTACACAAGTGCTCATTGGAGAATGGGTACACCGAACAGGACTCGCCGAGAACTCCTAGATGGTATATATATACCAATTGTCAGATAGTAGTTCTCTGGCGACACTTGTACAGGTTAGTCTGTAGACCCGAGTTTGTCATAGTGTCTTGTGTGATTCCCACTGTGCTTTGATTTCCTCCCTACCGCGGCACTGCTGAGGCGTGCAAACAGGTGGATTTTGGGTACAGTCCCGAATCGCATGGTGGCAGTGAGCGATAGGAGGGGTTTCGTCTCTCCCGGTATAGGGAGTTGGTGTCGCGCTATGCTTGATCGGCCATAACATCAAATCCTTGGCCAGGGTTCTCGAGATTTACTGATAAGTGTTATCAGTAGTTTCTCAAACCGTTATTGGCCGTAAATCAGCATGACTTATAAACTTACTGGGGTCTGAAATTTACCACCCCTAGACTTCATATGCAATGTATCAGATGAAGAGACCGGACTGTACGGTAAGTGTTGCTTGCAGGCTCGTTGGGGTTGTGATGAATTCGCTCGTCGGCCATTTTTTCGTCATGTACCGGGGTAGCTGTTACGCACAGCTAGTGCCGCTAACGCGCTTATGGTTAAACCCACTGCCAGTGTACTGTCGAGTCTTTAGAGTCCTACACAGAGGGTTCCCTCGTTCAGGAGAAAGATGTAGAGGCCGTAAGTTGTTATGGCAGCCGTAAGGTGTTACGACAGGGTTTCGATTATGTTCGTGTAATTGTTACAGGAATAATAATCGGAACAATAATACTGGTTGGCTTTGGTTTAAGCCGGATACCGGTATTATATTATTGGATTAATGGTACTCGTATTTTTCGGAATTCGGATATGGGTATACGGTATACGTTATACGGAGGAGGGGTATTCTTGTAATTGTTACAAGAATACCTTCTAGAAGGTGCCACCTCATAATGATATTATTTATTTTATGAAAATAAATAAATGAGGTGGAAATAAGAAAGTCCAAGCATGGCTGCAAGAATGGGTTATTTAATTTTATATTGTTTTGGAATTACTATTGAAGCATGGTGCTAATTTTATATTATATGCTTCAATTATTTCATTTGTAATATATCATTTTCTCATGCTTGAACTCTCTCATTATCACAAACACTTTCTCTCTCCTTCTTCTCTCCTCCTCCTTCATCCTAAGCTTTACCCTTCACATGTGATGTGAATCAAAAGCTTGGGGTTAAAGATAATTCAATACAGTAATCTCTACATTATCCTAGTGATCTCTTCTAGCAAACTTGATCTCTAGGTTAAACTCTTGTGAAGAGTTTGTAGCTTGCATGATAGATTTCACGTGGATCATCTAGGTCTTGAGGTGGCCGGAGATCGAGAACATTGGAAACATCCAAAGGAGCTAAGGAGTTCATCAAAAGAGAAGGCAAGGAGCAAAGGAGTTGCACCAAAGTGAAGACCCGAAGGACCGTATCATCGAGGTATAATCCCTAACATAGTAGATAAGATCTCTAGTTAGGGTTTTCTAGTTTAGACAAGATCTTTGGAAAAGTGCGTGTTGTATGCAAAGAAAATTTTCGTTTGTCGCTTCCGCCGCTTCACAAGAGTTGTGGGAGCATGCAACATGCACTAACACAAAGGAGACTCTGCCGAAATTTTTGGAAAAATATGATATTACTTTTAAATATTTAATGCCACTTATTTTATTAAAACCATCTTCCTTAAACAAGTTTTCCTTCACTTCTTCATGGTTTAGATTTCTGGGCTTTTGGATTACTTGAATTAGGTGGGGTCCTATAGACTTCACATGATTCAAGTGCCAGTCATGTGCTATTTCGGGTCGTGACATCAACGTACCGACTTCCACAAGATAATAAGTGTTAGCTTAGTGGCGAACGTGCGTAACGACACTCTAAACCAAGCCAAGTGCAGCTAGCTATACAAAGTACAAAAACCGTGTCGGATATCCGTATCGCGCGTTGCCGAAATACTAGAAACCAGCAAAGTGGTTCCAGATTTTGCCTACAGTCAATATAGGAAAATCAAGAAGTACTAAACACCAAGAATAACCTACAGACACCCACCCTCAAAAACACAATTTCCCCAGGTGCCCAAAAATCCGGCGACACCGGATTTTCCCTATGACTCGATGGTTCTACTAGGAGGGTTTGGGTCCAGGTCTCAGGTGTACACTCTGTGCTTCTAACACTATACTACTGTATTGCTAGATTTTACCGTAGACTAACTTAGTGATAGCAGATCCCAGAGACACCAAAACATATACAAAAGTACGATATTTGCACAAAACCATAACTTTAGTGTTTTAAAACTGAAACTAATAAGCATACAACTTCATTAGAGCCTAATAAGGGTATAAAGATCACTACCTCACCAAAACTTAGGGAAAATCCTAGCATTCCAAGCTCCAAGTCATCACAAGGGCTTTAGCATGAATTGTGAAGGGTTTTGTGAGGTTGGGCGGAAGTTTTGGCTTTGGTTTGTGATCAGATCATATAAATCAAGTGGAGAACTTGATGTGTAGTGAAGGAGGAAAGAGCAACTGAGTTGGGATTAATAATTGAGAGAGTGAGGTGAGAATGAGAGATATTGTGTAGGAATTGAGTGTATATGTGTTGTGAGGTGAGTGTATGTGAGTGTAAGTGTATGAGGTGAGTGTATGTGAGTGTAATACTCACTCTCCCTCTCATTAAAGTCATTAATGGCAGCCATCCCCCCCTAAGTCTCCCCCCTTAATCAACTCAAACCTTCTTTCTCTTCTCTTCTATTTTCTTTTAGTAAGAAAAATCATTAAACCTTTTGTTTCAATAATTAAAATAGATATACATGTTAAAATGTAGTATGTCTTGTTAAAAGAGAGGGTTAAGTATGCTATGGCTTATACAAGCATGATTAACATCTCTTTAACCCTTATTCAACATGCACATATGTGTGCAAGTGTAAAAACAATTAAATAAAATATTAATTAATTAAATAAAATGTGAAGAAAATAATTATTATTTAAATTTCATTAAAAACCCATAATATCGCTTAATTAACACTAACAACATTCTAAAGTGTTACAATCTTCCCCCTTTAAAGAAATTCGGTCCCCGAATTTAAAAATCTTACTAGGCATACCTTCGAAGAGATGGGATAATTTCCTCCGCATCTCGCTCTCGGCTTCCCATGTGACATCTTCGCTATTCGGGCCACGCCAAAGAACCTTGACAGACGGTAAGACCATTGACCTCAGTTTCTTCACCTGCCGATCCAGAATGACCACCGGCTGCTCGATGAAAGAAAGATCGCGGTCAAGCTGAACGGTCTGGTGCTGAATCATATGGGAAGGGTCATGAAGGTACTTATGAAGCATTGAAACATGAAATACGGGGTGAACATCTAGAAAACTGGGGGGAAGTGCCAAACAATAGGCAACGGTACCAACTCGCTCAAGGATCTCAAAAGGACCCAAAAATCTGGGACTAAGCTTCCCCTTCTTCCCAAATCTCATCACACCCTCCATCGGAGAAATCCATAGGAATACATAATCACCCAATGCGAACTCAAGTCTGCGGCGACGAAAGTCGGCATAAAACTTCTGCCTGCACTAGGCTTCTCTCATCCTGTCCTGGATCAACTGGATCTTCTCCGTAGTCTCCTGGACTAGCCGTGGTCCCAAAATCCTGCTCTCGCCGAGTTTGGTCCAACAGACTGGCGATCGACACTTCCTACCATACAAGGCCTCAAAAGGCGCCATCTGAATCGTCTCCTGAAAGCTGTTGTTGTAGGAGAACTTTATCAAAGGCAAGTGTTCGTCCCAACTGCCACCAAAATCGAGCACACCGCATAAGCATATCCTCAAGAGTCTGTATACTCCTCTCTGACTAACCATCGGTCTGCGGCTGGAAAGTGGTGCTAAAACTCAACCGGGTACCCAAACCTTCCTGAAGTTTCTACCAAAGATGGCTGGTAAACTGGGTGCTCCTGTCGGATACGATGCATGTAGGAACGCCGTGCAAACGTACAATCTCATCAATGTACAACTAAGCATATTGAGCAAAACCGAATGTGGTCTTCATTGGAAGGAAGTGAGCCGCTTTCATCAACCGGTCAACAATCACCCAAATGGAGTCATACCCTCGACTGGACCTGGGTAGACCCAAAACGAAATCAATGGAGATCTGCTCTCATTTCCACTCCGGAATGGGTAAAGGCTGCAACTCTCCTGCTGGTCTCTGATGCTCATCCTTGACTTGCTGACAAGTCAGGCACCTCGAAACAAAATCCAAAACATCGCTCTTCATCCCTGACCACTTGTAGACATCTCTCAAGTCATGATACATCTTGGTGGAACCTGGATGAACACTCTAAGCTGACTGATGTGCCTGCTCTAGGATCTCGCTTCTCAGCCCCTCGGTATCTGGTACACACAGATGCGTCCTAAAACATAGCACACCTTGGTCATCAATCAAAAAATCCGACTCTCTACCCTGCCGAACATGCTCAAAAATCTCAGACAAACGGGCATCGTCGGGCTGCGCCTCGTGGATACGATCAAGTAGAAGTGGACGGACGCGGACATGAGCAAGCTGTCCCCCAGTCGAGGTAAACTCAAATTGCACTCTACTGTCGCACAAGATCTTCCAATCTACAGAAGACTGTCTCTGAACTACGCCCAACTGGGACAAGCTACCTCCGGGCCTACGACTCAAAGCATCATCTACTACATTCGCCTTGCCCGGGTGATAAAGGATGTCACAATCATAATCCTTCATGAGCTCCATCCAACAGCACTGCCTCAGATTCAGATCCCGCTGCTGGAAAATGTACTTCAAGCTCTTGTGGTCTGTGAAGATCTGACATGACTCTCCGTACAGATGGTGTCTCCAAATCTTAAGCGCAAAGACCACTACGGCCATCTCAAGATCATGAGTGGGAAAATTCTGCTCGTGCTTATTCAGCTGCCGAGAAGTGTATGCGATAACTCTATCATGCTACATCAATACACAACCAAGCCCCACTCGCGAAGCATCACAGTAAACGACATAGCCGCCCGATCCAAAAGCCAAAGATAAAACTGGTACAGTTCGTCAACTGAGTCTTCAACTGCTGAAAACTCTGCTCGCATGCCTCAGTCCAAAGAAAAGGGACCCCCTTCCGGGTCAGTCCGGTTAGCGGTGCAGCGATACTCGAGAAATTCTGCACGAAACGGCGATAATAACCAGCTAAGCCTAAAAAGCTGCGGACCTCAGTCACCAATACAGGTATGGGCCAAAGCTGTACAGCCTCGATCTTCTTCAGGTTCACACGAATATCATCTCCCGTAACTACATGACCCAAGAAGTCGACACTATAAAGCCAGAAAGCACACTTCGAGAATTTAGTAAACAGCTGGTGCTCTCTCAATGTCTGCAAAGTAATCCTCAGGTGCTGCTCATGCTCCTCTCGACTTCTGGAATAGACCAGAATGTCATCAATAAACACAATAATGAACTGGTCGAGGAACGGCCTAAAATTCCGGTTCATCAAATCCATGAACGCTGCTGGGGCAATGGTGAGTCCGAATGACATCACCAAAAACTCATAATGTCTGCAGCGCGTACGAAAAGCAGCCTTCGGAATGTCATCATTCCGAACCTGCAACTGATGATAACCCGACCTTAAATCAATCTTGGAAAAATGTCCCGCCCCTGGAGCTGATCAAACAAATCGTCAATGCGAGGTAATGGATACCTATTCTGTACCGTAACTCGGTTCAATTGACGATAATCAATGCACAACCTCAAACTGTCGTTCTTCTTCTTGACGAACAGAACAGGAGCTCCCCAAGGCGAAACACTCGGACGCACAAGTCCCCTATCAAGCAACCCTTGCAACTGATCCTTAAGCTCCTTCAGCTCCGCCGGGGCCATCCGATAAGGCGGTATAGAAATAGGCCCCGTGCCGGGGATCAAATCAATGCAAAACTCAATATCGCGCTCTGACGACAAACCAGGTAACTCATCGGGAAATACGTTGGGAAACTCTCTCACAATAGGAACCTGGTCCAACGAATTTACTATGGCACCGGCATCACGAATAAAAGCTAAGAATCCCCGACATCCTCTCCTCAAAAGCCGACTAGGGCAATGGGAAGAAATCAAACTATGAGGGGCGACACTACGGTCCCCCTGCACAACAAGAACTGACTCGCCCGGAAAACAAAACCTGACTGCCTTCTTACGGCAGTCCATAGACGCATAGCAAGTAGCTAGCCAGTTTATGCCAAGAAGAACGTCGAAGTCCAATATATCAAGAAGGATCAAGTCGACGGACAAAACTCTATCTCCAATATGAACGGCACACGACCGAAACATATATCGCGCAACAAAAGACTCTCCAACAGGAGTAGTCACGACAAGCGGCTAATCTAGCAAAGACGACTCTCGGCCCAACCTCGGCATGAAGTGCGTGGAAACATATGATTGAGTAGACCCCGGATCAAATAAAACATGCGCATCAAAAGAACATACAGAAAGAGTACCTGACACGACTGCATTCGACGCCTGCGCGTCCTGATGAGTCAAAGAAAATACCCGAGCCTGCCCCTACCGGCAACTGGATGGCCTCCGCCTCTCCCACCCCATCCTCTCTGAACAAAACCTCCATGGCCACGACCCCTCTGAGAATAAGTCTGACACGGAGCAATAACTGGCGTAAGAGGCAACACTCTCTGAGGTGGAGAAGGTGGTAAGGTAACATGTGGAACCGCTGCCTCGCCCTTGTGTACCTCAGTACAATTTCTAACGCGATGATGTGGACTCCCACACCCAAAACATCCAGGTGACGACTGCTTACCCTATAGGTAAAAACTATATGTCTGGCCCCGTCTTACACTCCGGCTACCCGCACGGCCTATAGCGAATCCACCGCGGCCTCTGCCAAACCGCCTTTGTGCTGATAAATCAGTACGAATCTTCTTCAGTTCCGGGATGACCGAAGTCTCGGAAAGACGCTCCTTAACCAGTAGGGATGTGTCCACTGCGGCTGCGTATGTATCAAAATGCTGGGCGCCGATGGAGAGGAACAACTGGGTAATCAGGCCTCGTACAAATCTCTTGACACGCCTCTCCTCAGTATCTACTAAATACGGAGTATACACGGATAGTTGGGTAAACTGAACATCCTACTCCGTCACTGTCATAACCGGAGTCTGGCGCAATGACTCAAATCTGTGAGCTCGAGCATCTATAACGCTCTGAGGGAGGAATCGGGCAAGAAACACCATCGTAAACTCAGCCCAGGTCATAGGAGGAAGACCTACAGCTCGACTTCTCTCTAAAGATGTTGGATATGTATGACCTAGAGGCCATTATTGTATAGTACTAGTTTGTATAATACATTTTGGAAGCTTGGGATACACACACGGATTTATGACAGTCTTGCTCGATATAGTAGTATGCTACTTGGTTTGTATCTATCTTAATATGTGTATACGTTTTTTTTAATCTATCGCAAATACATATTGATGGAGCCCTTAGGATCTTTGCTTGACTATCGGCGTTGTGATGGCAATCACACTAGTGGGGGCTGGGTAGTCTATAAGCATATCCTTATACAGGTCCCTAGTCGTAGGATTATCGAGACAGGGCATCGTTACTCCATAGTAGACTGGTGCATACGCTTCTCATCCGAACAGGGGAGATGGTCTGTCCCACAGCCATCAGTACGTCGTACTGGAGATAGTATGCAGGTACTCGTTAGGTTACGTGTACACTGGACAGGACTCGTCGAGAACTGTTGGTTGGTACTATACCTATCGTCAGTTAGCAGTTCCCAGGTGACATGAGTACAGCTTAGTCCGTTGACTTGACACTGCTATTTCGCCATAAGTGTGTTCCCACTGTTCTTTGATTGCTACCCTACCACGGCTCTATTGAGTCGTGTAAACAGGTAGTAGTTGGGTGTAGTCCTAAAGCAATTGGAGGCAGTGGCGGTTAGAAAATATTCTTTTCTTCCGGTATTAGGGGTTTATATCGCCCTGTGTCCAGGAGAGCTATTACACAAAGTCCCTGGCCAGAGCAAGTGAGATTTACTGGTAGGTGTTCCGGTAGTTTCTCAGGATGTTCTGGGCTACACTCCGACATGACTTATACCGCTATTAGGGGTCTGACGATTACCACCCCCTAGGTCCGATATGCGATACTCTTATACGAACAGACCGGTCTGAACGGAGATTGTCACAGATAGGCTCAGTAAGAGTTCGGATGGGTTTTACTCATCGGCCATCTTATCGACAGATACCTGGGTAGCCGTTACGCATATCTAGTGCCGCTGATGTGCTTGTGGTTAAACCAACTGCTAGAGTACTATCGAGTCTTTAGAGTCCCACACAGAGGATTGTTCAACTTTGGGCGAAACGATGTAGAGGTCGTATGGTTTTACGACAGGGTTCGTTCACATACGCGTACTTGTGCGTGTTTGGTGTTCGGGCAGTTGATACTAGTGGAGTTTGGTTTAAGCCAGTTCATAGTATTTGATTTTGGGTTGGTTCAGTCTCATTGTATTCGCGTTCTTCGGAACACAGATGCAGGTATATATATACAGTTGACAGAGACAAAGACGGAAACACCTCATTAGGGTTTTGACCATTGACTTGATTAAAACCATAATGAGATGAAGGAAATTGATAACTAATTTTAATTAGAGATAATTTTGTCATGGTTATTTAGTTTGACCATTTGACTTGTTGACCATTGTTGACTTAAATAATTTTGTTAAGCAAAAGATATTTTTCTTAGCATTAATGGTGACATGATAATGGTCAAATCAAATGAACCATCATAATTTTGCTAATTAAAATTATTATTCTTTTATCCTATTATGAGAGCTATCTCTTCATTATTCACATATACATTCTCTCTCATAGCTCTCTCTCCATCTTCCTCTCTCTCAATCCCTCATCTCTCATGTGTTGAGAATTAAGGGCCATTGAGACCAAACCACTAAAATCCCTCTTTACTCACTCTAGGGTTCTTAGTCTAGCACACCAAGCACCCTAGTTACTTCATTGTTGAGGTTGGAGCTCAAGGTAAAGGCCTTTGGATGGATCTTCTATGACGTAGAGAAGCCGGTGAGGAGGAGCCATCTTCAACCACTCCAAGGAGCTCACAACAAAGAGGAGCACCACAAGAAGAGAAGGAGTTCAAGCTTGAGGTATAACTTTCTATCATTGTAGATATAACTCTTTTGTGCTAACTAGGTTTATGGTAAAGATCCGGTTTAGGGTTTATTCTAGCGCCAAGTTCTGTATCGTTGTAAAATTTTTGTTCCGCATTTGGCCATGGAAGTTGGCCGGGGTACTAGTGTAACCCTTCATGGTATCAGAGCCAACCCATATACCCTACTAGCTTGTTTTCATAAGGTTAAAATCTCGTTTGACTAAAATTTCCGAATCGTATTTCTAATTTTGTGTGCTTGCTGTCGAATTTTAAAATTGTTCAAAAAAAATTTCCATGCATCTTAAAAATATTTGCAGGCAAAACTATAGCTGTGGAAAAAATTTGGGCACGTAACTTCAAAATTCAGCGGCGGAACCGGAGCAAAATGGCACATTTTGCGGCGGTTCCGCCGCGCTTTTTGGGCTACAGTGTCCGAAATATTTTCTGGGGCTTTAGTTCATGGAAATATGATTTTTGTGATATATAGTTTTGGCCCAGATTTGTTTGAGTGCTTTATTTGCCTTTGGGGCCAATTTGGGAAAGTTTAGTCGATCGAAATTTTAAAATACGAATTTCGTTATCAGTACTTAGTTTAGCTCTGCGACCGTGAATGTCATTTGATCGGTAAACCCGTCTATCTGCTATATGTTCTTTTAGATGGATTTGCGAACGTGAAATTCACGTTGATGTTTCTGTGATTGTGCTGAGATTGTGGTTGGATTGTCGTGGTGGATAGCATGTGGTGCAATATTAGAAGTACATTTTATATTCATTTGTACATTTTTTATTGCGGGACGAGCGTCCGACATGTGGACTGCCGTCTTTTCCAGGTTGTATATTATTTTGGGGCACGACCGGGTTGAGGTCGATGTCACCATTTGTACATATTATTTTTTCTTTCTGTATTAGGATTACCCCGCAGAGGAGTGCACGAATAGCCGGGTTCTAGAAGGCAACAAGCCTGCATCTCATGGCGTTGAGACGAAGGGGGGCTTCATTCTAGAAATGGCGGGCTATTCGCCGTACTCGTAGGGGGTACAGGTTTTCATTGCACAGGCTATCCACAAGACATGGAACGTCGGGTTTTATTTACGGATCAAATGAAACCCGGGGCTCCAAGATTATCCACCATTTTGTATTGTTGGCTGAGTTTCTGTGATGTTGATTATTTTCATGCCTGGGACGAATGTTGTATATACTTATATATATATACTAGTAGATGTTGTATGTGTTTTGCACCCGCGCTAGTCCAGCCCCCGCTCTGTCGTTAGTTAAGTAACCTAACGGGTGATGACGGGGCCCAGTGGCGAATGCGGATGGCATATACGTACATCATATTTTCGTTCTTTTCTGTTGTGATAGGTTATATTGATAGGACCGCATTAATTTTCATTAATGCAAGAAAATAAACCTAAAAGATGTTGTTGGAACCAAGTTTTGAAAACTGACATTACAGACATTCTCTTTTGCTTTACACGGTGGTATTCGGTTATGAATATCCAGCACCTCATTCGACGAGGCAAGGGCTGAGATCCCTTCATCGGGAGTGACCCCTTGAGTAAAAGTTTGCGTCAACGTAATAACTTCACTATAGTCGATTATTTTTGCTTTGCATCATGGTATTCAGTTTGGAATATCCTACACCTCATTCGACGAGGAAAGAGCCGAGATCCCTTCACAAGGAGTGACCTTTTTAGCAAATGTTTTCGCCACCTTATATTTAAAAATCACTCAGGTTCTTTCAACGATATCAAGTTCATTACGTTGACGGTTTTTTTGCCAAAAACCCAGCCGTAGCCTTCTGTCGTTTCAGATAATTAATACTTAGTATTCGTACTGTGTTTGTTAATTATTCGTTAAGGCACAGTGAACGGTAGCTAAGTAATGATTCTCTGTTGCACTGATAGATGCGATTGGTTAGGACAGTCGCATGATTTTATTGATTATTCGTCAAGGATCATGTGGGTGGGTCTAATGCAATCCTGGATAACGACGGGTTGAACTTGACTAGGACCTTTTTTTGATTTGTTGATTATTCGTCAAGGCCACTTGGGTCCTAGGGGCAAAAACTATATCAGGAGTTTCAAATATACAGGAAACTTGCAGATTTAGCATACCTTCTGGAGTGTAGTGACTAGAGTGGATTCTATCTAGGTCATTACACAATGATAGTTGGATCCCGATCCGATTGATGAGTTAGATTACTCTCGGAAGATTATTTCACTTAACAATCAATGCTATAAACCAAGTAGGTGTCTAGAACGGTGTTAGCGGGGCTACGCCTTCAGGGAAAAAGAGGTTATATAATTAAGGAACTTCACGAAAGCGTTGGAAAACCTCTCTCGAAGTACCAACACTAGTCTGGCTGAAAGGTTAAGGAAGTATTGTGACATGTGATTAAATCCTGACTAGTTCTTCTTTTAGGGTTTTGAAGAAGAATTTGAGGAAACAGTGGGAGCCATCCTGGTTAGATAAATTAATAACCAATCTAATCTTGCGCACGCTGAGTGTTTCTTTTCTCTCTCTCTAGGTAGCAACCATTTCATGCCCTAATCAAGATAATAAAATGTATCGCTTGACCGATCCGAATTCTTATTCGGGGCTGAGGAACGTCGGTTCGACTCTAACTTACGACAACAGTCATAAGTATGAGCAAGGGAAAGAGGATTGTATGGATTCCAAGGAGACCCAAGTGAAGAAGAAGCATAATATTGCATCTATTTCAGGTGTTCTTGTAGTTGAGAACTACTTTTCGGTCAGTCCTACCTCCTGGGTACTAGATACCGGATCAGGATCTCATATCTGTAATTTATTGTAGGGACTGAGAAAAAGTAGGATCATTGGACCTGGTGATATGTACCTCACGGTAGGGAAAAAAGCACAAGTTAATGCTGCAGCCGTCGGTGAATATCACGTAGTGTTGCCAAATGGAAATACTATGATTTTGAACAATTGCTACTATGTACCTTCCATGGTTTGCAACATCATATCAGTTTCTTTACTTGATAAAGATGGATATAACTTTGTTCTTGATAGAAATATCATGAATATTTACCTTGATAAGGTACTTGTTGTAGAAGGTACATTGTGTAATGGTATCTATGTTCTAAATCAGAATACAGTTCTCAATGTACAAAACACACACAAGAGGAAGAGTTCAGATACGAACGAATCATACTTATGGCATTGTAGACTTGGTCATATCGGAGAGAAAAGACTAAGTAAGTTACATAAAAATGGACTTTTGAATACGTTCGAATTTTCATCTTATGAAACTTGTCAGTCGTGTCTCAAAAGAAAAGATGACCAAATCTCCGTTCACCGGACATGGAGAAAGAGCAGCAGAGCTCTTGGGACTCATACATAGTGATGTGTGTGGTCCGATGTCTATACATGCAAGGGGTGGGTTCTCGTATTTCATCACATTCACTGGCGATCTCTCTAGATTCGGATATGTGTGTCTTATGAAACACAAATCTGAAGCTTTTGAGAAATTCAAAGAATTCTGAAACGAAGTAGAGAACCGGATTGGCAAAAGTATCAAGATCCTCCGATCGGATAGAGGAGGGGAGTACTTAAGCACGAAATTCCTAGATTACTTAAAAGAGAATGGAATTCTCTCTCAGCTTACTCCTCCGTATACACCACAGCACAACGGTGTATCGGAGCGGAGGAATCGTACCCTATTGAATATGGTTCGCTCAATGATGAGTAGTGCTGAGTTGCCTCTTTCATTCTGGGGACATGCGCTTCAGACAGCGGCAGACCTTTTGAATCAAGTTTCGTCCAAATATGTGCCTAAAACTCCGTATGAAATATGGAGTAGCAAGAAACCATGTCTTAAATTTATTAAGATATGGGGTTGTCCAGCCTATGTGAAAACACAGAAACTAGACAAGCTTCAGGCACGTTCAGTTCTATGTAAATTTGTGGGATATCCTAAGGATTCACTAGGATATCTGTTCTACCACACTGAAGAACAGAAGGTGATTGTATCTCTCCATGCTACCTTTTTAGAAAGGGAGTTTCTTGCAAAAGAAACTAGTGGGAGTACGGTAGAACTGGGAGAAATCCATGAACCACAAAATGTAACTGAAGATTTGGAGGAACACTGGATTCAGTAATCCCAGACGAACCTCAGCCACTCTGCAGATCTGGTAGGATTTCTCATCCACCCGAGAGATACTACGGTTTTCTCATAGACGGGGATCGAGAGGATTGCATCTTGGAAGAAGATGATCCTACCAGTTTCAGGCAGGTCATTGTCAGTAGAGACTCTGATAAGTGGCTAGATGCTATACGATCCGAAATAGAATCCATGTACACCAATAAAGTGTGGACCTTGGATATTGCTCCACCTGGGGTAAAACCCGTTGGATGCAAATGGATCTACAAAAGAAAACTTGGTGTAGATGGGCAGGTAGAAACCTATAAGGCTAGACTCATTGCAAATGGTTTTCGTCAAAGACTTGGTGTGGACTATGACGAAAATTTTTCTCCAGTGGCTATGCTCAAATCCATCCGGATCCTACTTGCCATTGCTGCCTTCCATGACTATGAAATCTGGCAGATGGACGTAAAAATGGATTTTCTAAACGGCAATTTGGAAGAATGCGTTTATATGGATCAGCTAGAAGGTTTTGTAGATAGTAGGAGCAGCGGAAAGGTGTTCAAGTTGCTCAAATCCATTTATGGATTAAAGCAGGCATCGCGGAGCTGGAACATCTGTTTTGATGAAGCAATCAAGGATTTTGACTTCATCAAGAACGAGGATGAGCCTTTTATTTATAAGAAGATTGTAGGACGAACTGTCGTATTCCTAGTCTTGTACGTGGATGACATTCTTTTGATACAAAATGACATTCCTATGCTACAATCGATCAAGTTATTCTTGTCACAAAGGTTCTCCATGAAAGACCTGGATGATGCCTCGTGCATTCTGGGGATCAAGATCTACAGAGATAGATCTAAGAGATTACTGGGACTTTCGCAGTCCAGGTACATAGAGACCGTACTAAAGAGATTTAGTATGGATGATTCCAAGCGCGGTAATATACCCGCATTGCACGGAATCACCCTCTCCAAGAAGATGTCTCCCAAGGCTGACGAGGAGAGGGTTCGCATGAGTACTATACCATACGCTTCGGCGGTAGGATCTATAATGTATGCGATGCTATGTATAAGACCAGATGTAGCTAACGCGCTAAGCGTGGTGAGCCGGTATCAGTCAGACCTAGGTGAGAATAATTGGAAAGCAGTGAAGAACATTCTCAAGTACCTAAGAAGGACTAAGGAGATGTTCCTGGTTTACGGTAATGGAGACCTCAGGGTCGAGTCCTTTACCGATTCAAGCTTCCAGAGTGACAAGGATGATAGCAAGTCTGTCTCGGGTTTTGTTTTTATCCTCAACGGAGGGGCGGTGTGTTGGAGGAGTTCCAAACAGGATACTGTCACAGACTCGACAATGGAGGCTGAATACATTGCTGCAAGCGATGCTGCAAAAGAGACGGTCTGGATGAAGAAGTTCATTAGTGAACTTCAAGTGGTTCCGTCTATTGTTGACCCAATACCTTTGTATTGCGATAACAATAGGGCTATAGCTTTAGCGAAGGAACCACGGTCCCATCAGAAATCCTGGCACATCTTAAGGCGGTATCCCCTGATTAGGGAGATCATTGATCGCCAGGAGATCGAGGTACGGAGAGTGGACACTAAAGACAACACGGCGGATCCTTCACAAAGGCCCTCCCTCAAACACAGTTCGAGCAACTTTTTGAGCTATTGGGTATGCGGTACTCCAGCAGCTGGCCTTAGTGCAGACGTTGGGTATGCGGTACACCAAATACTGGCCTTTAGTGCAAGTGGGAGATTGTTGGATATGTATGCCCTAGAGGCCATTATTGTATAGTACTAGTTTGTATAATACATTTTGGAAGCTTGGGATATATACACGGATTTACGACAGTCTTGCTCGATATAGTAGTATGCTACCTTGTTTGTATCTATCTTAATATGTGTATACGGTTTTTTTAACATATCGCTAATACATTTTGATGGAGCCTTTAGGATCTTTGCTTGACTACCGGCGTTATGATGGTGATCACACTATACAGGTCCCTAGTCGTAGGATTATCGAGACAGGGCATCGATACTCAAGAGTAGACTGGTGCATACGCTTCTCATCGCAGCAGCGGAGATGGTCTGTCCCACAGCCATCAGTACGTCATACTGGAGATAGTATGCAGGTGCTTGTTAGGTTACGAGTACACTGGACATGACTCGTCGGGAACTGTTGGTTGGTACTATACCTATCGTCAGTTAGCAGTTCCCAGGTGACATGAGTACAGCTTAGTCCGTTGACTTGACACTGCTACTTCGCCTCAAGTGTGTTCCCACTATTCTTTGATTGCTACCTTACCACGGCTCTATTGAGTCGTGCAAACAGGTAGTAGTTGGGTGCCGTCCCAAAGCACTTGGAGGCAGTGGCGGTTAGATAGGATTCGTCTCTTCCGGTATTGGGGTTTGATATCGCGCTGTGTCTTGGAGAGCCATTACACAAAGTCCCTGGCCAGGGCAAGTGATATTTACTGGTAGGTGTTCCAGTAGTTTCTCAGGGTGCTCTGGGCTACATTCCGACATGACTTATACCGCTATTAGGGGTCTGACGTTTACCACCCCCTTGTCCCGATATGCGATACTCTTAAACGAACATACCGAACTGTACGGAGATTGTCACATATAGGCTCAGTAGGAGTTCGGATTGGTTTTACTCATCGTCCTTCTTATCGACAAATACCTGGATAGCCGTTACGCACAGCTAGTGTCGCTGACGTGCTTGTGGTTAAACCCACTGCCAGAGTACTGTCGAGTATTTAGAGTCCCACACAGAGGGTTGTTCACCTTTCGGTGAAACGATGTAGAGGTCGTATGGTTTTACGACAGGGTTCGTTCACATACGTGTACTTGTGCGTGTTTGGTGTTCGGGCAGTTGATACTAGTGGGCTTTGGTTTAAACCAGATCCTAGTATTTGATCATTGGTTGGTTCAGTCTCATTGTATTCGTGTTCTTCGGAACACGGATGCAGGTATATGTATACAGTTGACAGAGACAAAGACGGAGACACCTCATTTGGGTTTTGACCATTTACTTGATTAAAACCATAATGAGATGAAGGAAATTGATTACTAATTTTAATTAGAGATAATTGTGTCATGGTTATTTAGTTTGACCATTTGACTTGTTGACCATTGTTGACTTAGATATTTTTGTTAAACAAAAGATATTTTGCTTAGCATTAATGGTGACATGATAATGGTCAAATCAAATGAACCATCACAATTTTGCTAATTAAAATTATTATTCTTTTATCCTAATATGAGAGCTATCTCTTCATTATTCATATATACATTCTCTCTCATAGCTCTCTCTCCATCATCCTCTCTCTCAAGCCCGCATCTCTCATGTGTTGAGAACCAAGGGCCATTGAGACCAAACCACTAAAATTCCTCTCTACTCACTCTACGGTTCTTAGTCTAGCACACCGAGCACCCTAGTTACTTTATTGTTGAGGTTGGAGCTCAAGGTAGAGGCCTTCGGGTGGATCTTCTTTGACGTAGAGAAGCCGATGAGGCGGAGCTATCTACAACCACTCCAAGGAGCTTACAACAAAGAGAAGCACCACAAGAAGAGAAGGAGTTCAAGATTGAGGTATAACTTTCTATCATTATAGATAGAACTCTTTTGTGCTAACTAGGTTTATGGTAAAGATCCAGTTTAGGGTTTATTCTAGTGCTAAGTTTTGTATCGTAGTAAAATTTTTGTTCCGCATTTGGCTATAGAAGTTGGCCGGGGCGCTAGTGTAACCCTTCAAAAGAGTCGCACCAAGTCTGGGCAAGACCCTCAAGACGGGAACTAGCAAACTCCACCCATCTCGTGTTGGAGCATCTCAACGAACGACATATCCTAGCCATCCAATCGATGAAAGACTGTGGATCCTCAGCTGTGTCGGTGCCTGTGAAAACTGGAGGCTTCGGCCTCATGATCTCAGATAAGGATACGGTGATAACCTCCGCAACTGCAGGTATGACTGTCGGAACAGTTGGCACCATCACGGTCCTCGTAACAGGTGGGACAACCTCCGATCTCTGCGCTCGACTGGCCTCTACCAACATCTGGCGCAAATCCTACATACCGGCCTCTAGCCTCGTAATACGATCCGGAGAAGGTGGATCAAACTGCTCCTGTAAAATAGGCATACCGCCCCGGTCATTCCTCGTCTCCGACGAGCCTGCCTTAACCTCGGCTCTCGCGGCAGCTCTCTGCGCCCTCGTAATCTTCGGCGGCATAATGGCTGGAATAAGGAAACAGGATTCGATAAGAACATAGAAATCGAATCATTAGGATATATATAATCAAGGAAGGAATTTAAGCAACATGTCCTAAGGTCACTTAGGCGGAGTACCGTTTCATAAGTATGTCGCGGAACATACACATGCTACGTCACTCTGCTTAAGCTACCTACTCCATCATACCAAGGTCATCCTACAGTCCGAAAGGTAAAACCTAGCGCTCTGATACCAACTTTGTCACGACCCAAATTAGGAACGTGACCGACACTTAAATCTCGCAACGTCTAAAGGCGTAACGTAATTCAAATAAGCCTACAACCCAGAAATCTAAACCATAAAAAGATAGAAGATATAACATTTAAAACATTTTGAAAATCTTAAGTTAATTTATTTTCTTGAAAATTTCGGCAGCGTCTCCTTTGTAAAAACTAGCCCCAAATGGGTACAAGAATAACATAAATATTAAGCATCCCAAACGGGAGCAACTCACGCCAAATGGCGGAACACAACCATAACAAGTTTATATAATATATATATATGACGCCGTAGCGAAGGAATAAGCAATAAAGAAGTGAAACGACATCACAACATAAATAAAACAGCCAACTCAACGAGCTCGACACCCAATGTCACAAATAATACAATACCGATCCTCACAAACTCGTCTCTAAGTCAATATACAAGAAAGTGGCTGATGGAGAGTACTAGATACAATAAGATATACAATGAGATCATACGGATAACCGCAAAACCACCCACCTATCCAAAATGATGAGCAACAGCAGTGTACCCATAGAAGAACAAGAAGAAATGATAAGCCCTGCTGCGGCTATACTGAGGGTCGAACCTGCAAAACACTGTGGCACAATGGGGGTGAGTTGCCAACTCGTGAATAGTAAATAACATCATACAGATAATCACAAGTATGCATGAAAAGCGATAATCTGAAATATGCAATCTGATGGTATAAATATAATAATACGCTTATGCAGTAAAATCATGATCAAGGTACACCACCGGGGTACAACAACTACATGAAACAATGCATGTCTAATAAATCCTGAGTATGGAACAACACATAAAACCTCATGTATAAATCATCATCATGGAAAATCGATGTCTATCAACGACACCCCAAATCCCAATATCTGTAACATTTCAAAAAAATAAAATATTATTTTTGGGAATTTTTATAATTTAATATTAATTTTTAATGAATATTTTAATATTTCGGTAGAATTAAATACCGATAAATAGGGGAAATTTTGGAAAAATTATGGAAAATTCTAAAATAGGGTATTTTATGCGATTATGCCATTTTTAAGTTTTTATGGTTAATTATATGCTAATTTGTTGCTAATCGTGATTAAAAATCGCTAATCGGGTTTTTAGCATTTTTGTGCAAAACATGCGCATATCATTTTTTTCTACATTTGTTTTATTTTCTTACATGTTGTGGGTAGATGGTGGCCTAGGCTTACCATTGTGAGGAGAAGGAATAAAGGAAAAAGAAAAGAAAAGGTAAAGTATGATGATGAAAGAGAGAGAGAGTGGGTTACTTTTGACTTGTTTGACCCCCCCATCATTTTATCATCTCATTTCTCTCTCCCCCTTCAAAGAGCTGCTGCTACTGCCGCCCTTTCCCTCTTCCTCCTCCCTCTTCAAGCTTAGATCCACCATGAAATTCACCCCAAAATCCTATTCCCATTTCACAAAAAATGTTCTCGAGCTCACTAGCTACACTTTGGACCTAGAAGGAATGGATTTGGAGGATTTTGAGCAACTCAAGAAAATTCTTGAGTTGCCAAAGGAGGTAAATTCTACACCATTAGAGTAGTATTTCTATTTCTTGTGCATCTATACTTGTTTCATGTCGATATTGTGTGTTTTGAGGACTTTGGAAAATTCAAGTTAGGGTTTAGGGTTTGATCTGAAATCAAAGATGAATTGAGGTGTAATTAGAGGCTACAACCCCTGTTGTGAAGTTACATTGGACCAAACTAGAGATTAGAACCCAGAATACGGATTTATAGAATCGATATCGGGAAAACTGTAAATCTGGGAATGTATTCGGAAATCTGCTTTCACCCCGAGACTCCTAAAATAATTTTGGTTGGACAGTGAGATGTGCAGGCACCCTGGAACCACCACACAAAACCCTAGCCCCTATCTCCTTCCCCAGGCCGCAGATAAATCCATTCTGGCCGCAAATTGCGGCCAGAGCAGGTTGGAACCCCCTCGTTTTTTGTTTAGGGCCCTATCTCCAGTAAATTTGACCTTTGGTATGTGCAATTTTGACTGATTCCATCTAGGATAGAATCTGGGGTAGTTTTCTTGTGTTGGCGCATGTTTTATGACTTGTTTTAGCATGGATTCTGGTATTTGGTGATTCGTTTCTGTCGGGTGGCGTTTGAACGTCAACGACAAAGGGTTATTGATCGTGTTTGCATGCGAGACTATAGGTTTTTACCTATGAGAGTAGCGTGTACCGTTTTGGTTTTCCGATGTGATTTTTATGTGCTTTAGCGTTTGTGATATACTTGTAGGTACCCTACGTGATGTCGAGGCGTTGAAGATAAAGATGGCGACATCCGCATCGGCACACAGGAAGCAAGGTGAGTAGATTTATATCTACGGGGAGAAGTCGGGTGGATGGCGTATAGCACCCCCGCAGTTCGTGGTGATGTATACGAATACGTATACACACATATATTGATTATATATTGTTTGAGATTATTAATGTTAAAGATGGGTAATTGGTGTGATTGGATTGGTTTAGTGTTGTGAAACCCTAGAGTAGCGGTTGCACCACACATACACACACACACCCATACTTGCATGCATTCTTCTTTCATATGTGCTTATATGAGAATATATGGTTATGTGTTCACATGGGTATGGGACTATGTGATCATATACTGGATTTGAGGATAGTACTTAGGATTTGAGGTGAGTCGATGAGATGTGATTTGAGACCGTGAGATCGGTGATATGGCAGAATTTGTATTTGAGATACGTCATGATGTTATAGCGGATCTTTGGACGACGATATCATGTGAATGGTGATATAAATAAAATGGACGACATGTGATCGTGATATGAGTTATGATATATTAAGATAATTATGATAGGCCGCATTGGGCGATGTGTACTCCTTATTGATGATATGTGCTGATGATATCAGTTTGTACGAGACTGTCGATCAGTAGTCAGATCATGATTATATTGATGATATTATTATTGTACTAGACGTAGATCAGTACCCGGATTATGATCTTGATAAAGAGGATACCAGATGAATAATATGATGAATGTGATATTGACCGTACCCAGATTTGGGATGCCGTACGACGGATTTACATACGAGCTATATATTGATGTTTGATCCGCACTCTTGACTTGGGAATATCTGATTATAGATATGGTATCGGATGTGATATTATCGAGGCGGGATCACCGACTAATATATATATATATATATATATATATATATATATATATATATATATATATATATATATATATACGTATCGACTCAAATGTTAAGCGGTTTCCTTACCTTCAGTTAGCCTGTTAGCTCAGCCCTATAGTTTAGTGTAGTTGTTAGACTAGATTTATATTAAATGCAGATTAGGTATCGTTGTGTCTAGTATTCAGCTGCTGCACATTATTGTTGTTGCTCCGCATCGCATACTTATTGTGTTTCATATTGCTTGTTGATATCATACTGTTAGGACACCAGCACCATTACCGATGATGCGTATGTACCACGTATACTTACTTGCCGGCTCACACACATCTTCATCGGTAATTGCCATGTCACGTACACTTAGAAAAGACTATTGCATTGACTTAGCTTGTTAGCTAATAGTTTCGACATGATATTAGTGTACTTGCCTTATATGCTAGTTTAGACATTGTAGTTATTACCTGCTACTTCATGCATGTTATTATTCACTGTTATGCCGCATTCATGGATTCTCATGCCTATATTCACTGTTTACATGCTATAGATGATTTGGTTTCGGATTTTCATGAGATTTCCTGGATTTGGCGGAAAACCGCAAAGACATTTATAAACTTCTTTTCTCTCTCTTTTTAAATGAAAAGTGCGGTTTTCCCATGATGTATGAGTCGTCCACCATGAGTTTGCTGATGGATTTCGAGACCCGATTCGATGAGATGGATGAACAGTTTCGGGTACATGGTGGGCCCGGTAAGGTACCCCGGGGCAAGAAGCTCATGGTGATGACGATGAGCCTGGAAGGGGAAGACTACCGACCGGTGATTTTACCCGACGCGTCGGATATCCGGAGGATACCGTCGTGGTCTTGAGATTGATGGTAGGGGCCGGTCTGGACTGACGGCGCCCTAGATAGTGAGATTGATACTGAGATTTTGAGATATTGAGGTACTGAGATTTGATGATACTGGCCAGTCCGGATAGCCGGAGCCTGGGATTTTGAGACATTGGGATTTATGTTTTGTATCGATGCTAGACACGGTTTATACTGATTTCATTTATGATACCTCGTTTTGAAAATACAGAAATCTCACTAAATTATGAAAGCAGTTTCTTCAGTATATGTATTATGTTTTCATGCATTCATACATCATCCATATGATATATTGCTATCTGAGGCACTGACACGAGCACTTGGTATTACTGTTGTTTAGAGGTATACCCTAGCCATTGTTATAGGCTGCTGGTTATATATTTGAGGATATATATTGATCGTATGACCTAGGATTGCGTCATACATGCGATTCCTGTTCGTAGATGTATTCTATTCACGAGTTGGCAACTCACCCCCGTTGTGCCACAGTTTCTTGTAGGTTTTGCCATACAGGTTTCATTACGGCTTTGTTGGCACTGCATCTTTTCGGGTGATTTGCTAGTAGATGGGTTTATTTGTATCGTACCCATCATTATACCTTGTATATTATTATTCTGTTGTATCTAGAAGTTCCATCAACCAAACATGTATTTATTTCAGATAGCGACCAGTGATGTTATTCTTTCGACCTTAAAGTCCCACGTTGTATTTCTATGGATTTCATGCTGTTTTGAGTTTCCTTTTCTGTTGTGATCGTCGCCTTCGGCGTTGTATATTATATTGCTTGCGTGGTTATGACCATCGATTAACGAAGAGCTAGCTCCCGCTTGGGGATGCCTTTATTCATTATATATGCTTTATCAGGTTTTGTAACCGTTTGGAGTCAGTTCTTACAAAGGAAACTCTGCCGAAATTTTTAGAAAAGTCTTGTGTTTTTAAAATGCATATTTCGACGTATGTTGCAAACTATTTGATTTAAAATGGTTTTCCTTCACTCTGCTACTTTTCTTGGTTTGGATTTCTGGGTTTTACGGCTTACTTAGATTACGTACGCCTCGAGACGTTTCGTAGTTTAAGTGCCGGTCATGTTCTGTACTTCGGGTCGTGACAATATCTCTGGTGCCGCATACTTCGACCGACCCTCATATATATATATATGTATGTATGTATGTATGTATATCATTTCATAACTCCAAGACAGCATCCTCCGGACATCCGTCGAGTTCTATACAATCACCGGTAGGTAGTACACCCTCCGTCGGGCTCACCGCCTATCTATACGAGTCTTCTTGCCCCGGGGTACCTCACCGGGTCTACCATGTACCCACAGACGGTGTCTATCACTCCTTGAATCGAGTGTACTCACATCTCAGAACCGAGAAAACTCATGGTGGACGCCTCAAAATATCATATCAAGAGAAACCACATTTTTCTTTATAAGAAATGCATCATATTTTCCCTTTTAAATATAATCGCGGTTCTCAAATCTAGAAATCGCATGAAATCAGTAAGTCAATGCATATGTCCATGAAATACGAGATATGCAAATACGGAACAGTAATATAAGCATTTCAATGGAAAACAACTCTTTTAAATTATCAAGTTTTCAAAGTTATCTTGCGGTTTCCCAAATCTGCGAAATAGAAATGCGACATCATATAAGAGTAAATATGTGGCTAGCAATGCATGCATGTAAGTATGACGCAATTCACATGCGCAATAGGATGAGAATTAATATCTAACAGTAAACGGTAATGAAAACGACGCAATATATCTTATCCATGGTAACTTCTATAGTATGCGTGTCATGGCAATTACTAACGGTGTGTGTGTGGCATACAATTCAGTACTCGTGCAACATGAACCACTAGTAATGGTATAGTGTCCAATCAATATAGTTTCAATGTACAACAGGTAATAGGATGTGCAAGATGATGTTTATGCACAATCAATGTATATACTAACAACATAGGTTTATATCACTGAATCCAGCCCTCGACGCTTATTGCCATATGGGCAATTCCCCTGTAGATGTTAAATCTACTCACCGATGATCTCGAGCTAGGTGAATCTAACCACCTCTTTCCCTTTCCTTGTAGCGCCCGAAGTCCCCGAAATCGATCCTAATATCGCATCAAAAAACATAACAAGTGCAGATTAGAAACTTCCCGATAATACACGCAAACAATGCTTAAATCAACGTACCGACTTCCACAATCTAATAAGTGTTAGCTTAGTGGCGAACGTGCGTAACGAAACTCTAAACCAAGCCAAGTGCAGCTAGCTATATGAAGTACAAAAACCGTGTCGGATATCCGTATCGCACGTTGCCGAAACACTAGAAACTAGTAAAGTGGTTCCAGATTTTTCCTACAGTCAATATTGGAAAATCAAGAAGTACCAAACACCAAGAATAACCTACAGACACCCACCTTCAAAAACAAAATTTCCCCAGGAGCCTAAAAATCCGGCAACGCCGGATTTTCCCTATAACTCTCCGGTTTTACTAGGAGGGTTTGGGTCCGGATCTTAGGTGTACACTCAGGGCATCTAACACTATACTACTGTATTGCTAGATTTTACTGTAGACTAACTTAGTGATAGCAGATCCCAGAGACACCAAAACATATACAAAAATACGATATTTGCACAAAACCATAACTTTAGTGTTTTAAAACTGAAACTAATAAGCATACAACTTCATTAGAGCCTAATAAGGGTATAATGATCACTACCTCACCAAAACTTGGCAAAAAACCTAGCATTCCAAGCTCAAAGTCATCACAAGGGCTTTAGCATGAATTATGAAGGGTTTTGTGAGGTTGGGTTGAAGTTTTGGCTTTGGTTTGTGATCAGATCATATAAATCAAGTGGAGAACTTGATGTGTAGTGAAGGAGGAAAGAGCAACTGAGTTGGGATTAATAATTGAGAGAGTGAGGTGAGAATGAGACTTATTGTGTAGGAATTGAGTGTATATGTGTTGTGAGGTGAGTGTATATGAGTGTAAGTGTATGAGGTGAGTGTATGTGAGTGTAATACTCACTCTCCCTCTCATTAAAGCCATTAATGGCAGCCATCCCTCCTAAGTCTTCCCCCTTAATCAACTCAAACCTTCTTTCTCTTATCTTTTCTTTTAATAAAATAAATCATTAAACCTTTTGTTTCAATAATTAAAATAGATATACATGTTAAAATGTAGTATGTTTTGTTAAAAGAGAGGGTTAAGTGTGTTATGGCTTATACAAGCATGATTAACATCTCTTTAACCCTAATTCAACATGCACATATGTGTGCAAGTGTAAAAATAATTAAATAAAATATTAAATAGTTAAATAAAATGTGAAGAAATTAATTATTAGTTAAATTTCATTAAAACCCCGTAATATCGCTTAATTAACACTAACCGCATTATAACCTCGGTATCTTCCTTAGAGCTTTGAAGAACGGGAGGAACTTCTCTCCAGACCTTGACATGAAACGACTCAGAGCGGCTATCCACCCTGTTAGCCGCATGATTTCGATGTTAGTCTTGGGCACGACCATGTTGAGGATGGCGCTGATTTTCTCCGGGTTAACCTCGATTCCACGGTGGGTGACCATGAAGCTGAGGAACTTTCCACTGGTGACCCCAAATGCGCATTTGGCGGGGTTTAGTTTCATCTTGTATTTGTAGATCTTCGTTCGGGTTATCATCAGGTGAAGGTCAAAGAGTCCGATATTCCGAAGACGGCGTTCAGGACTCGCTATGGTCATTACGAATATCTTGTGATGCCATTTGGAGTGACCAATGCACCTGCTATATTCATGAATCTGATGAACCAAGTTTTCCAAGAGTACTTAGACAGCTTCGTTGTTATCTTCATCGACGACATCCTGGTGTATTTAAAGAATCGGAAAGAGCACGCCGAGCATTTATGGATTGTCCTGGAGACATTGCGACAAAATCAGCTCTATGCCAAGTACAGGAAGTGCGAATTTTAGCTAGATCAAGTCGGATTTTTCGGACATATTTTTTCCGGCGAAAGAATCTCAGTAGATCCAACTAAAGTGTCAGCTGTCAGCGAATGGCCGACACCAAAGACGGTGAATGATATTCGAAGTTTCTTGGGATTAGCAAGATACTACCGAAAATTCATTGAAGGTTTCTTGAAGATTGCAGCACCCATGACCAAGCTCACACGTAAAGATGAAGCATTCGTGTGGTCAGAGGCATGTGAACAAGCTTTTATAGAACTCAAGTTGACGTTAACTTCAGCTCCTATCCTCATAATACCGGATCAATCTGGAGGTTCCCTGAGTAAAAATAGCAGGACTGCTTGCGAGTTTGTGAAAACCCGAAAAGGGCGCAAACTCGTAAAATATAAAAAATCATGTGCACTTGCATAGTCCTCTCGACCTTGTGTGGAGAAAAAAACCTGCATGAGATCCATACGACTCACAAAGGAGCAACACACTTAGGAATCCCCACGATTCCTAAGGAGAAAATACAGCTACGAGATTCTCATGACTCGAAGGGAGAAATACCTTTATGAGACCCTTACGGCTCATAAAGTAAAAAAGCCTTAGTCGACAGGATCCTAACCTTGTTTGCTAAGACATCTTTGTTTAAATCAACAAAGGCAAATGATGAGTCGCTCCTGGAAATGTTCCATTCGTAGCGATGTTGATGCCTAAAAAGGTATCAAACTTCAAGTTCTCTCAAGGAAAATGATGATTCGCTCCTGGCAATATCCCAGTTGCAGCAATGCTGATGCCTAAACAGGTGTCAAACTCCAAGTCCTTTCACGGCAAATGATGATTCGCTCCTGATAATATCCCAGTCGTAGCGAAGCTGATGTCAAGATTGGTATCAGATTCCAAACTCACAATAAAAACAGCAGCGAGTAGAAAAAAATGCATATGAAATAGCCAAAATGATGGGGCAACTCGCAATAAAAATCAGCGAGCAAAAAATATGCATATAAAAACAACCAAAATGTTTTGGCAACTCGCAATAAAATGCAGCGAGTAAAAATATATAAAAAAATAGCCGAAATAATTGGGCACCGCGGATAAAAAGCCGAAATGATTGGGCAATCGCAACTTTTGTGATATGAAAAGCTGAAAAGATAGAGCATCGCGGCTATAAAAAATAAAATAAAATAAAATATCCTCTGCCCTGCAAATATGTCCATATTGACTCTTGTATACGATTTATGTGTACAAATAAAAGAAAAGGGAACCATATTTTTCCACCAGGCTCTGTCAAAGGGAGAGCCAAATCTTGATGGCAACATTTACAGCCTAAAGGTCAGCTCGACGCTCTCCTTATTCCAACAGGGTGTAGACATGACGTCAGAAAGCTCCAAGGAGCCAAATCAATAAAGAGTGATAGCAAAATCCTAACTTCAGACTGATGTGCTTCTCATGCCAGCAGGATATAGACGCAACGTCATCAAAGACCTAAGAGTTAAACAAAAAACGAGTAATGGCAAAATCCCAGCTCCAGCTCGACGTTCCTTCTCGTTGCAGATGCGACGTCAACAAAGTCTCCAAGGAGCCAATTTTAAAAGGAGTGACGACAAAATCCTAACTCCAGCTTGACGTGCTTCTCATGCTAGCAAGATGCAGACGCGACGTCAACAAAGGCTCCAAGAAGCCAAATCAAAAAGGATTGATCGCAAAATCGTAACTCCAGCCCGACGTACTTCTCATGCCAGCAGGATGTAGACGCAACGCCATCAAAGACCCAAGGGTGAAACAAAAAAGGATTAATAGCAAAATCCCAGCTCCAGCTCGACATTCCTTCTCGATGTAGATGCGATGTCAACAAAGGCTCTAAGGAGCCAAATCAAAAAGGAGTGACGGAAAAATCCTAACTCCAGCCCGACGTGCTTCTCATGCCAGCAGGATGTAGATCCAACGTCATCAAAGACCCAATGGTCAAACAAAAAAGGAGTAATGGCAAAATCCCAGCTCCAACTCGACGTTCATTCTTGGTGCAGACGCAACGTCAACAAACAAAAATGGAGTGATGGTAAAGATCCTAGCTCCAGCTCGATGTGCTTCTCATGCTAGCAGGACGTAGACGCAACGTCATCCAAGACCCAAAGGTCAAACAAAAAAGGAGTAATGGCAAAATCCCAGCTCTAGCTCGACGTTCCTTCTCGATGAAGATGCAACGTCAACAAAGGCTCCAAGGAGGCAAATCAAAAAGGGGTGACGGAAAAATCGTAAACTCCAGCTCGACGTTCTTCTCATGCTAGTAGGATGAAGATGGAACGTCAACAAAAGACCCAATCATCAAAGCAAAAAATGAAGTGACGGCATATTCCTAGTTTCGAGTCTTGACGGCAACTTATATAAAACCCGAAAGACCATTGGAGATCATCCCATCCCAGAAGGGTGCGGTTATGACTCATCGGGGCTCCAAATTGAGCCTAACTTCAAGTAAAAAGCGTCATGGAAAATTCCTAACGCTTGCTCTTCTAGCGGTAATATAACCTAAGGAGATTACTTGAAGACGTCTTGTCCAACCTCCGAAGGGATCAGAGACACGATAGTTGTGGGGCGATGGTATATTCCTAGCTCCGGACTTCAATAGCAATACATACAGTATAGAGGTCCTACAGATGTCTACCCTACTTCAGCAATGAAACGACACGACATCGTCAAAACAAAAATGAAGCGACGACATATTCCCAGCTTCGGGTCTCGACGGTAACTCATATAAAGCCTAAAAGACTATCAGAGATCATCCCACACCAGAGCAGAGTGGTTATGACTCATCGAGGCTCCAAATTGAGCCTAACTTCAAGTAAAAAGCGTCATGGCAAATTCCTAATGCTTGCTCTTCCAACAGGCAATATGACCTAAGAATATTACTTGAAGACGTCTTGTCCAGCCTCAGAAGGGATTAGAGACACGACAGTCGCCGGGCTACTCGAACAGCAGCTTAAAGACTGCATAGCGAGGAATACATCGGTCAATGCGACGGTACCACGGACTAATACCCTAGTACCATAAACCTAATGGACCCCTTTCGTAAAGAATAGGGGTTATCTATATTTCACGTTAGGATACACCTGTGAGATCCTCTTGACTCATCTCGACTCGTTGGGAAAAACATCTTTATGAAACCTTCACAGCTCATGAAGGTGAATAGCCTTAGGCGACGGGGATATAAACCTGTTTTCCTAAGCACTGTGGCCCTATAAGTAGGTCCAAACAGACTCTTGTATAATATCCACAGGCTACATTCTCCAAAGTCGCATACCGATGAGGAGGAAAAACAACTTACGAGTCCTCTCGACTCGTAAGGAGAAAATTCTCTTATGAGATCCTTACGACTCTCAAGAGAAAACACACTTAGGAGCCCTCACGACTCCTAAGGAGAAAATACACCTACGAGATCCTCTCGACTCGTAGGGAGAAACATCTTTATGAAATCCTCATGGCTCATAAAGTTGAAAAGCCTTAGGCGATAGATCTAAACATGTTTCTTAAGCCATCGCTACCCTACAAGAAGGTCCAAACCGACTCTTGTATACTATCCACGGGCCACATTCTCCAAAGTTGCATACCGATGAGGAGGAAAAACCACTTGCGAGTCCTCTTGACTCGTAAAGAGAAAATTATCTTATGAGATCCTTACAACTCTCAAGAGAAAACGCACTTAGGAGTCCTCACGACTTCTAAGGAGAAAATACACCTGCGAGATCTTCTCGACTCGTAGAGAGAAACATCTTTTTGAGACCCTCATGGCTCATAAAGTTGAAAAGCCTTAGACGATAGATCTAAACCTGTTTCCTAAGCCATCACTACCCTACAAGAAAGTCCAAACTAACTCTTGTATACTATCTGCGGGCCACATTCGCCAATAAAGTGAAGAAGCTACTTACGGGTCATCACGACTCATAAGGAAAAATATCCGAGTAAGATCCTTACGACTCACGGAGGCGATGAACACTTAGGATTCCTCACGATTCTAGGGAGAATATGCACCTATGAGATACTCATGACTCATAGGGAGAAAAGGCCTTCTTGAGACCCTTAAAGCTCATGAAGATAAAAAATAGCCTTAGGCAACAAGGACCCTAAACTTGTCTCCTAAGCGATCAATTCTATGGCCATGCAAAACTTTGCACTACTTCACCCACGTACATACTAACGTAAGAAAATTAGTGGGGGGCATTTGTTCCCGCCAAATTTTTTTGGCTCAGAGCTTGCTGTTCCGTTATAAAAATAAAGGGAAAGCTCCACGTGTTAAATACGTGCACCCACATGCAAAGTATGTAACTATCACCTAAGTTAGAGGTGCACATGAAGTTCACGCGGGCACCAATGTGCCTAGCACAGGAGCGTTTGTTCTCCTAATATTTAAATATAATAAAAGATCTAAGCTCTGTTAAAATTTTGTTGAGGCAGCGCCTCACGTGCCCCAAATGAGGACGCCGGTGCCAGCGTCAATCTTATAGGATTAAATCCTATGGTGGCGCCGCACGTGCTCTTCACGTGGGCGCTAATGTGCAAATCACAGAAGCGCCTATCATAAATAAGAATTAAATTCTTAAGTGGCGCCCACGTGCACAATACGTGAGCGTCGTCGCCCAAATTAAAGCAAGCGGAATTAAATTCTATATGGGGATACTTCCCTAAAAACTGGGATAATCTCTGTTAAACAGAGCCGTTGGATCAAAAATCCACTGGTGATAATAAATCATCAGATGATAAATTATATTTGGGAAATATTTTCCTTCTAATATAGAAAGATCTTCTCTAATAGAGAATCTTGGATTTAAAATCCAATTGTGATAAAAATATCACCAATTAAACCATTCGATAGAATTAAATTCTATATGGGAAATATTTTCCTCATCTTTCTAAAATAAGAGAGATCTTCTCTGTTAAACAGAATTAAATTCTATGGTTAGGAAAATATTTCCTAATGTTGTTAAACTAACATGATATTCATATGATAGAATAAAACACTATCTAAGGAAAATATTTCCTAATCTTGATAAACAAATAAGAAAGATCTTCTCTATTAGATAGAATAAAATTCTATATTAGGAAAATATCTTCCAAATCTTATGATAGAATAAAATTCTAGTCTTGTTAAATTAACAAGATATTCATATGATAGAATAAAATTCTATCTTAGTAAAATATTTTCTAATCTTGTTAAACAAACAAGAAATTTTCTTTGTTAAACAGAGAGCCTTTAGATTAAAAATCTAACGGTGAATAAAATTCACCAATTAATCTAAAAGATCATTATTGATTGATTATGAAATTAATCATGATCTCTCAATGTGAGATTTTCTCAACAAATTGATTTTTCTCTTTTCCTATAAATAGGAGCAAAGAGATTAATCAAAAAAAAGGAGGGGAGGCCCCCCATAAGCTTCTGTAAAAATACAGAAGGCTCTCAAAACGACAGAGAATTTAATTCTATCAAAGAAAAAGATCTCCCTCCTAAAAACGTAGGGTAAAGAAAAAAAAAAGATCAAAATATCTCCTTTACCTAGCATACCTTATCTAAGGGTTTAACCCTTCTAAAAGAATTTAGTTATTTCTCTAGATCTGAGATTATAAGACAAGTCTCTCACAAGTTGAGAATTTAATTCTCATCGGAAAGATCTTGTTCTTGAGAATCAAAGATTCAGGGAAGAATAAAATTTAAAGAAAGAAGATGGAGTTCATAATACTCCAGGAACTTAGTTCCTTCAAATCAAGAATTTAGTTCTTTAAAGAACCCGATCCAAGATTCTCAAAATAGTGACTTTGGTGATCCTTAATGGTCAAAATACCATTAACAAATGTCTAACCTCTTTTGAAAGCATGAACATGGAAAACATGGAGTTCATAATACTCCAGGAACTCAGTTCCTTCATAAAACAAGAACTTAGTTCTTAAACAACCTGATCCCAGATCCTCAAAATAGTGATCTTGGTGATCATTAATGGACAAAATTCCATTAACAGAGATTTAAGTTCTCTAAAAATATAAACAGAGATTAAATCTTCAAAAAGAGCTCAGCGCTTCATGTAAAACACACGTGGACGCCCAAAACAGAAGGTCAGCACCTCACGTAAAATACACGTGAGCACTGAGTAAAGTGCTTAGCACTTCATATGCAGCCAAAATGCCTGAGTGCTTAGCACTGATTGGGCAGAGCGTAGCGCCTCACGTGAAATACAAGTGAGCACCACAAAAGATTAGCACTTAACACTATTATAGCGCCTTACGTGATATACACGTGAGCTCTATATATAACCGAGTGCTTAGCACTGCTGGGTGTTACAAAAACTCAATCTTAGCTCAAATTGGCTAAGCTTATATTCAGGATATCCAAACTGATATTCAAACGATCTTAGTCTCAATCATGACTAATGATCTCTCATTGATGATATCCAAAACGATATTCATCCCATATCTTCTAAGGTAATCTTTGTCTCAAATAAGGCTAATGATTCTTAGATGATCCACCATGATCTTTTCGCTCAAATACGGGATTTGGTTCAAGTGTACATCTTTCCACACCTCTGATATATGTCGTCGTAATTTCTCAACGTCTTTAGAGAGGTCGCGGGTCCCGACAACCAACAACTCTTTTCTTGTCCCAACTTGATGTGAAACTTCATCACAACTGGGAATGATATATCCCACGTTGATGCACTTCCAAATTGACGTGCACAGCTCAAATCGCATCGCACTCCAAATTGGGTGCATTCTATGTCACCATCTTTCACTCCACCATATAACAAATACACGTGCGCGCAAGTTGAATGTTGGACCGAAATGTCTTTAAACTAACATTCATCCCCAAAACAGGAATGTTCGACCGAAATATCCTTAAACTAACATTCGTCCCCAAAATGGGAATGTTGGACCGAAATGTCCTTAAACTAACAATCGTCTCAAACAGGGAATGTTGGACCGCGACGTCCTTAAACTAATATGTTTTGCCCTGCGGACTGTCTCCATAATGACTACCGTATATTATCCATGGGCTATTCATATATGATCTAATGATCAGTTGAGCCCATATGCTTGCTGCTCATAAATCGATCTCCGTCTCAAATATGGCTAATAATCCTTAGATCAAACCTAAATATACCATGAACTGACGGACCTCACAAATATGAGATTTGTATCCAAAGTTTATTGCCGTTGGCAAACCAAGCTACCAACGAGGGCCCTATCAAGCAAAATTCTTGACCTAAACCCAAATCTAAAATATACGGATTTGGACTAATCCGCGCCCTATGGGCGACGACAGAAACTAGTCTCCGTATACAATCTACGGGCAACATAAACAAACAAAAACACACACGACACGAAATGAACTTCCGGAGCAGGAGAAAGTGGTTATCGCAATACAGTAACCTAATTAACTACAAGGGCTTGCGCCTGCAGGGAAGAGCGTCCCCATAATCAAAAACCCCTCACAAATGAGGGGGAATCTGATAAAGTCACGCTACAACGGCCGCTTCTGTCCAAACCTTCGATATATGGTGCCATAAATCAACTTGGTATCTTCGGAGAGTTGGACGGATAAATCCAAATAGTATGTGCCCCCAAATTCAGGCAAGATAATCTATCCCAGTTCATCTATCTCTGGCGGTATACACCTAAGTTCATCCTAAATATAAGAATTACGGATTTGGAATAATCTGTGCCCTACGGGAGACGACCAAATTAGTCTCCTTATAGAATCCAAGGGCAACCCCAAAATAAACAAATTATAACACGACACAAAGTGATGCACATGGAGAAGGAAAAAGTTGTTATCGTGTCGCAATAATGTAATTAACTGTAGGGGCTTGCGCCTGCAGGAAAAGACATCCCCACAATAAAAAACCCTTCAAATATGAGGGGGAATCTGATAAGTCAACTACAACGGTCGCATCCATCCAAACATCGGACAGATGGTGCCATAAATAAATTTGGTATCTTCGGAGAGGTGGATTGATATGTTCCATATAGAATCTGTCCCCAAATTCAGGCATGACGTTCAAACCCAGCTCTTCCCTGATTTCGGCGGTAAACAGATTCTGGCACGCTCGGTGGGACCTTTTACGCTTTCCACCCACACTTCGTGTGTCATGTTTCGCGAACCCATCACGGTATATTATGTTTATGTTGCCCTTAGACGTTTAGGATACTAAAATCGGTGCTTCACCTCTGTGCAGATTTTAATGGCATCCTCCAGAAAGAAGTGTGATTGTGCCACCAACTGCTATTCAAGCACCACCACATCCGGCATTGTAATAGATGGTCAAGCTATGACCCTTCTGCTCTGCATACCCACTGCTTAGGTGATGCAGACAATTAACGGCCTTTATTTTGGGACGATGCCTGTGTTCCCTATATACACTGCCGCAAGTCAGAAGAAGTCGGTCTTTGATCGGCTGACTGCCGCTCCAAGCTTTGATGCTAAGTCAGAAGGCTCCATTTTTAAAGATTGGGAGCAAGCTTTATAGGCTTCTTTAAAAGGCCCACGATTCCAAGGAAGGACATTTTCAAATGTTTGTCTTTTGGAACGGTGACTACTACCCCTGAAACTCTCAGGGATGCGTTCCCACCGAGGCAGACTGCCTTCCACAGGCTGGCTCCTCAAATCTTTGCTGCTACTCCACCCAGACAATCGTCTTTCAAGGGATTGTTACCTGCTGAAGGACAAGACCAATGCAGGGGGCAGATACAGGAGGCTCCCAAACCTAAAGAGGCTCATGTTTCCATAAATGCTCGATGTCGATACTGGCGCCGAATAAAGCAGGATAGGGGCAGTTCGCCATCTGGACCGACCCTACCAGCTCCAATGATCTAGGTTACTGTTCCAATTGGGAACAGCTTTGAGGCGCTGAAGATGGTGAAGCACAACTCCCCAACTGCTATACTAAAGAAAACTCCACCTCCCACTGAGATATATGATGAGCCAAAATTGGTTTGATCGATGAAACAACTTTCCTCGACCATCCATAAGATCTGGAAAGAAGTACAAGGGTCAATAATCAACAAGGATTAGTTTCTCCAACCTAAGAATATGATGAACCATGATAAACGCTTTTCCCACCAACTCAAGGAGACTCCTGTTATGATGATTCCTCCAAAACCGGCTTCTCACAAACGAGAGAAGCCAGAGAAGATTCAAAGGACCAAGGAAAACTCCGAAGGTCAACACTCCAAAAATGATTAAAGTAAGGCTCCCGTCATTTATAGACCAATCACACGGTCTGTAATAAAAGATCAACACAAGCTGCAAGAGTTGATGGCTCAAGCGGCATAAATTATGAGTCCTCTGCCTTGTGCAAATCAGGACGAAGCTTCCGAGAAAAGAGCGGAGAAGGAATCTGATACTAAATATCTAAAATGCATGCTCTAGAAGAAGAATGAAAAGACTGCGGAAATGTAGGCCAGAATGGATAAGAAGACCCAGTTATTCCAAAGTATGATCGGGATAATGGATCACCCCGAACCACTAGGAGATGAACCACTGGTGGTCGTCGTTGAAGATAAAGGAGAGACTTATAATCCCCTTCAAGCCTCATCAGCGATAAAGGAGGAAGCAATCTACAAATCACAGCTGGACCAATATATCGCCCAATAGTTCAAAGCTCACCTAGCCAATGAAGCTGCCGAAAACTTGATAAAGACCGAATGACCTTACCCGGCGTGTTATGATCAAATATAGTACCTGCCAGGATATACAATCCTGATGATCCCTATATAAAAAGGAATCGAAAACCCGAAGCAGCATATCACCTAGTTCAGGTCCAAGTGCAGCAACACTGGGAGTAACGGCATATTTCTCATTTGACAGTTCGTTAGCAGTCTAGAAAACGTGTCTTTCGAATGGTTCTAGAAGATTCTTAATAACTCGATCAAAACCTTTGATGAGACGGAGCTCCTCTTTTGCCATAAATTCTCTAGTGCGAGCGAGCACACTACCATGACCGCCTTGGTCAACGAGAGGCCCAGATCGAACGAGACATGGGTCTAGTACGCGATGAGAGGGAGAAATCTTTGGTCCAAGTGCGAACAAAGAATCACTGAAGCTCCAGCTATAAGTATGTTCATAAGCATTCTCGATAAAATGGCGCAAGTATTCCCATATCTGGACCTTCTCAGCCAAGCAACGTTTCAAGAGCTCATCGATAAGTTGACTCAGCTGGATGCGATGAACCAAGGTCTTCCTTCTTCTAATGGAGATTTATGAAACTTCAAGGGAAAAGGGTAGGTTAGCATTTATCGCTAATACGCAACAACAGCCGAGCGGTCCTAAAGCATCTGGTCGTCAAACTAACAACTGCATGGGACCCACTCTTGAAGAAAGGATGGGACGAGAATATTCGTTCCCTCATGAGAAGACAAAGAAGTTATTCGACCTTGCAATGAAGAGTGGCTTTTTGACTTTTCCCGAGCCACGGCTACCGGCCCAAGCCAAATGGCATCAAAAGTACAACTTATTGCCCATATCATCGGGTGGTAATTCATCCGATTGGAGACTGTTACATCTTCAAGAACTAGGTCGAGCACCAGTATAAACAGGGAAAGTTCATGCTCTCCGATAAATGGAAGGCGGACCCTCCTTAGAAGCATATCACTAAAGAAACCAATGTGCAGGGGGCATCATGCTTGTTCTTCGAAGAAACCCCATGAGAGGTGACGTTGTCTTCCACAACGAAGTGAATGTTAAAAGATATCCAAACATGTCTTGCGATCAGGTGGAAAAGCCCGCTTAAACCGGAGATCAAAGAAGGGATATTGAAGCCATGTCCTACTCTGAAGGCTATTGATAAAATGAAAATCCCCAATGTCAAGCAGTCTTCTAAGAAGAAAAATAAGAAAAAAGTGAAGAAGCCTGTATAGCTAGCCGAGCATGTCAACAGCTATACAAATATCCAAAAGTATATTGATGCGCTAGAAGATTATAATCATAAAGCGTGTTCGCTCGTTACTCTTGAGGAGTTTATCAAACACATCCTTGAAAATAGCAAGGAAGATGAGGATGCTGACTCTGAGGAGGAAACATAAGACCGTGTAGAAAGCTGTCGCATGGTCTCTCACTCCTCCATCTATGATGATGTGGCCTCAGAAGCATCCGAAAGCGATTCGGATGGACATGGGGCAGAATAAATAACTGAAGCTCCGAGTTCGCCACAAAATGACCCGATTGAGAAACTCTTAAGGGAAGCCTTTCAAAGGGGCAAGGAAAATCAAAGACGTGAACTGGCTATATACGAAAAATCCAGACAACAACGTCTAAAAAGGAAAGTCGTGGAAGAGGAAAGTTTTGTGGCTCCCTAACCAAAGCAGGATGTACAACCGAAGCAGAAGATACTGCTGAAGAAAGGCAAGGCTGAGAAACATTTCACTAAGGCCTTATCCAAATGGATGAAGCTGCCGCCCCTAAAGATGTATATCCCAAGGGTTCGGGATTTTGAAGGTGGAGAAGAGCATCCAACATATTGCCTCTACCATCAGAGGGTCTGCTATCCCATCGACGAATGTAAAGAGTTCAGGAAATGGTGGAGAAAGTACGTTCTCCAAAACAGACATCTAAAAAGAAAGAAGCGGATGTCCAAGGATCACCGGCCCCAATATGATGGTTCCAAGGAAAACGGCCAAGCAAAAACGATCACCGAAAGCTGTTATATGACCAAGGCTCAGACTTCAGATGGAGGAAGTTCGGTAGTGCCAACTTTTGGAAGTGATTCGGAAAATTAACCTCCCGTCACTCTCCTCTATGTAACCTCCTCATCGGGGACGAATAAAAGGCAAAGGACTGCAGCAACATTCGTCTGTAGAACCGCACTCTCCTCAAAAAGAACCTTGGGATCGCAAATAAGGATCCTAAGAATCAAGATAATGGTAAAGGAAAAATGCCCGAAGAGATCGCCCTTGATGAAGAGGTGGACAAAGAACTCGCCGCCAAGGATCTCCTCAAGAAAATTAAGGTGGAATACAATGTATTGGCCCATCTGAAGAAGTTAACTTCACAGTTGAGAATATACGATGCTCTGCTCTTTTCAAAGGAACTGCGGGAGTCTTTAATGAAACCCCTCGAAGAACCGGACCTTTTTCATGCACTCTTTGCAGAGGAAGCGATGAAGGATAAAATGGCAGAGGTATACAGGGCCGACATCACCTTCACCGAAGAAGATCTTCTCCTAGGTACGTTCGAGCATAATAGACCACTCTACATCGTCGGGTACTGCGATGATCAGAGGATAAATAAAATCCTCATCGACAACGGTTCTTCGGTCAATGTGCTAAATTTTAAGATGCTCAAGAAGCTGTCCGTGGATGTACGATAGCTCGGCCGAGAGAAAATCACCATTTCCGGATTCGACTCCCAGTCTTCAAGAACGCTGGGGTCCATAGTGTTGACGCTTCTCTTTGGACAACTTGTCAAGGATGTCAAATTTCGTGTTATCGAGGGCAAGACCTGCTATAAAGCTTTACTGGGTAGACCTTGGTTACACCAGTATAGCGTCTTCCTTTCTATACTGTTGGATATAGCGCCCTCAAGGCAATTATTATAATTGCAGGTATGCGATTATGTTAATTAAGGGAGGACCTATACAAGTAGAACAATCTTACTCGAAATGATAGTATGCTATCTGGTTTGTCTTTATCATTGATGTATACACGTTTTACTTGTTATTACGTGTCGCTAATACATAATGATGAAGCCCGTAAGATTCTTGCTTGACTACCAACATTATGATGGCGATCATATACGTGAGAGCTGGGTAGCCTATAAGCACATCCTTAAATGTCCCTAGTCATGAGAGTATCGAGACTGGGCATCGATATTCCGGAGTAGACTAGTGTATACGTTTCGAGACCCCGACGAGGGGCGGTGGCCGGTCTCACAAGCCATTGGTGTTATGTAACCTAAGATAGTATACAGGTGCTCACTGTAGGTGAGTACACTGGACAGACTCAACGAGAACTTCTAGATGGTATAATACCTATCGTCAGATGGAAATTCTCAGGTGGCATGAGGACAGGTTAGTCCCTCGACCTGAAGTCGTCATTTGTCTCGTGTGAGTTCCCACTGTACTTTGATTACTACACTACTGTGACTCAAAGGAGTCGTGTCGATCTTCCTTTCGACAGATACCTGGTTAGCCGTTACGTACGGCTAGTTATCGTGTCGATCTTCCTTTTGACAAATACCTGTGTAGCCGTTACGTACAGCTAGTGCCACTGACGTGCTTGTGGTTAAACCCACTGCCAGCGTATTATTGAGTCTTTAGAGTCCCACACAGAGGGTTTCCCGGTTCAGGCGAAACGGTGTATTTTGCGTATGGTTTTTACGTGGGGGTGTTCGATTGAACTCGTGCATTTATGCACGTGCATTAATTGGACGGTTTAGTAGTACTAGCAGGTTTGAAAAACGGCCAGTTTTGATTCTAGTATTATATTTCTCTCTTTTGTGTATTTGTATTCTAACACGAATACTATATTTATACGAATACATATATTTGTATAAATACGGGTATTTTTGCTTTGATACAAATACATGTATTTCTTTTTAAATATGAATACGCGTATTTTGTATTTTCGGTACAAATACGGTATCCGTATTTTGGTAGAAATATGGTATACGTATTTATACGGCTTTGGGTATACTTGTTTCTATACTTACATTTATATTATAAATGTTTGTATATGTGTAGCTAATGAGGTGGCTTCACACATTCTCTCTCTTTTATTCATCAATTAACATGGAAGTGTGTGGGCTTGTGATTCACCCTAGTGAGTCAGCAAGCCCACCCACTTATTTTGTGTAAAATTCTGAAAATTTAGAAATAAATAAAATTAATAAATTAAATAATAAAATGTTAAATTAAAAAATTATTAAAACCAAATAAGACAATTTCATTAGATGTATGTAAAACAAATTAAATTAAAATTTTAGCATGCAACATAAATAAATTATAAGGGTTTTAATGTGAATTTTAGCTTCATTTTAATAAAAAGGGTGTTTTATAATAACATAAGTTGTGAAAGGTTTTTATATAAAATTTAGGATATTGTGCAAATTGGGATTTTTAAGCGGTGTAAATAGAAAGAGTTTAAACAAGATTTAGTTCAGAAGAAATCAAAGGATAATTCAAATTGGAAAAGAAAAATATAATTCCATATCATTCTTGCATACACACAACCACACCACACCTCCTCCTTGCATGAAGATGACACCCTTTAGCCTTTGACACCTCCTCCTTCACTTTATCCTTCGCTTTTCTTATATATATAGATTGTGTTCAGATCTGTAGCATTTTTAAAACCTGAAAATTTAAAGAAAGAAAAAGAAAACCAAAGCAAAACAAATAAGAACAAGAGAAAGGAGAAGAAAAGAAATAAGTTTAGGGTTTTCCTCACCATCAAGCTAGGACAAGGAGCTTGTGTATCTTGGAGGGTGTTCTCCCAGCAAGTTATTTGTAGGTAAAAATTCTTAATCACAGTAGGGATTTAATTATGTAACTAGTTCAAAATTTGAAAGCAAAGTGTATAAAATATCGTATTTTTAGGCAAAATCGAGTTTGTTTGAATCTGCTTTAGTTTAGAGAAAAGTTAACTGAACTAAACGGGTTCTAAATGATGTATGTTGAACCTAGAGAAAACCATAGGAGCATGAACCCAGGGTCTCGGAAATTGGCCGGCGACCAACAATAGGATTCCAGCGTCGCCGGATTTTTGATGTGGGTTGGTGTTTTGGGTTATTGGGTAGGTCTCTGTGTAGGTTTTTGGTTACTTTGGTATTGTTTAATCAAGTTATTTTAACTGTATATAAAATCTGGGAACTAATATCGGAAAAGAGATCAAAATTCTAAAATACGACACGGGTAAAACGTATCGCGTTCTGTTTTCTGTCGCGATGTAGCGTTGGGTTAAATTTCAGTGAGGTTGAGTGTTAGATTGTTTGCAATAGTCGTAAGTAATGTAATTAGCACGTACAACTTGTGTTTTCTTGATTTTGTCGTATCGGAATGTAGCCATTTTCTTATACAAGATAATTCAATGTTAGATTTGAGTGCGGGAACTTCGGAGGCCGCAAGGAAAGGAAAAAGGATTGGAGATTCCTGAGTAGTTACGACGTATTCCGGTGAGTAGACTAAACATCAACCGGGGGATTTTGTAAAGATGGCGTAACACGCCCGTATTTTGTTAAATTGAAAGATTGACTTTATATGCGAAGTTAATAACATGCATTCATATATACCTATACATCACTATGTTTATAGTTTTTAGAACACTGCACCATTATCGACGAGTTACGCCGCACGCGCACATCTTTACATGTTACACTACACCTCGTTGGTAATAATATGTCACTTTTACACTAAATAATTATCCTGTTAGATATGATTCTATCATACCTTAAACATCATTAACAGTAGTACTTTGCATAAATAACATCATGTTTCGTATTTAAATGTCCGGAGTTGATATAAAAGAAAATTATATTATTGAGGATTTATGGTTTTGAGCTTTCTTAGACTATTGCATAAATCCAGTGATTGTTCATGATTGATGTGACATGTCCACCATGAGATGTTTTTATGATTTGGTCTTTATTCCGAACCGAGTCGGTGGGTATACGGTTATGGATTTACAGTTTTATCTAGACTGAGTCGGTGGGGATATAGTTGGATACATGGTGGACCCGGTCGAGACCGAGGGGCAGGATAGCTACATGATAGGCGTGGAGCCTAACGAGGATACTCGATACCGGAGATAGTTGTGAAACACGACGGATATCTAGATGATATCGACCGGTGTTATTGATTACAGGATCGTTCGAGAAATGATGCCTGAGAGAATGGAAGATTTGTGTCAATGATGGACACAGAAAGAGGAACTTTATTTGGAAACAAATGATGAGATTTCAGTTTTGGTTATGTGATTGGCAGTACGGATTCATGTTTTCCACATGTTATCATGCATCATAATTATCCTTATTGCAGTTAGTGATAGTTTTCATATTTACATTATCAGCCGTTATATGTTAGTTTTATTCACTGAGTTGGCAACTCACCCCCGTTGTGCCACAGTTTCTTGCATGAGTAGAGTGGACGGTTAGCAGCAGTGCAGATCCACTTCTTCAGTGTTTATCGCATCTTTTGATAGGTGGGTTACATATGTAGTAACCTTCTCTTTTGGTATTGTATTCGGATCTAGAAAATCTCCATCAGACTATGTATTATGACTTTGAATGAGAGATAGGTATATGTATATTATTTGACAGGTGAGATCGTTGTTATGTTAGAAGAGATTTCTTTTATTTATGTCTGGGATTTTTATTGATATCCTATATACTGAGTATTTATTTCCGCTATTGATATTGTTGATCCCAACTAAGGATGCAACCAAACATAACAATTTATAATTGTTTTTATTATGAATTCACTAGTAAGTTACTGTTAAGATCTTAATTATATAAAACTGTGATTTTTACTTAAAAACAAAATTTTTTCCGCAAAAAGGATTTGATCTTGGTTTTTCGGCTTACTCGGGTTGTGTAAATATCTTTAGATATTATACAATCTAAGTGCCGGTCACATCCAAACTTTGGGTCGTGACAAAGTTGGTATCAGAGCTTAGGATTAACCTTACGGAATCGAGTAGTGAGTTAAGATAAGTTGACGAGAGTTCGTTACCTAGGATGACCTTTGGTTTGATGGAGTAGGTGATTTAGGATCGGTGCAGTACCGTACGTATGTTCCGCGGCTTATTTACGTTACCATACTTAGCCTAACTAACCTTAGGATGTATGTCTTGATTATCCTTCCTTTGACTCTCTGTTAGTGATTATCCTTATTCGTAAGCCTTATCAACTCTCGTTTCTTGTTCCAGTTGCTATTGTTACGTGAGCTAGGCGAGCCGCAGCCAGAGATGTAGCTAGGCGAGTCCACCTGTGACGGCGACTGGCACACCGGACGTTCCAGCGGTGCATGAGCATATTGATCCTCCTCCTCCAGATCGCATGACTAGGATTAAGAAGGGTATGTTAGGATTGCAGCGAGTGGTAGGACAGTTAGCTGAGGCCACTCGAATACAGAGACAGGATCCGACACCATCCATGGCAGAGTCTGAGGTACATCCCACGCAGACGGTCGCACTTGTAGAAACGAGGGTGATGGAGGTATCGCTTTCAGAGTTTATGAGGTTGAGACCTCCGGTATTTACAGGGACCGATGTAGCGGAGGATCCTCAGTCTTTTCTAGATAGGATGGCGAGGATTGGCAAATCATTGCGATGTTCTGATGTGAGGTCAGTTGAGCTGACTAGCTTTCGTTTAGAGTGACTTGCACACGAGTAGTGTGAGTCGATGGAGAAGGGGCGAGCTACGGGTCTTCCTCCGATGTCGTGGACCGAGTTTTCCGAGGTCTTTCTTGCCAGATTTCTTCCACAGAGTGTGAGGGACGCTAGACCTAGCAGTTTTGAAGCGTTGCGGAAATCTGCAAGTATGTTGGTGGCAGATTATGATTTACGATTCACGCAGCTGTCGCGCTATGCTCCATATTTAGTTCCTATGGAGGAGCTTCGGGTGAAGAGGTTCCTAAGGAGTCTGGACACGCAGTTGTATCTAGCTATATGCTCCCAGCATTTTGATACGTATGCGCAGTCCATGGATGCAGCGATACGAGTGGAGGAGCGTTTGAGCGAGGTAGTGGTTGTTCCGGATCCAAAGAGGAGTAGACCGATTGAGCCAATGACTAGGCAGTTTGGCAAAGGTAGAGGCAGGTACACTCCCGGCCGCAGTTTCGGACGAGGTTGGACCTAGGGACAGATGATCAGTTCATACCCCGATGATCAGAGGACCCCACTTACATGTTATAGTTGCGGACTTCCAGGGCAACGGCTAGAGGGTGTACATGCCATAGCGGGACTGTTGCTTCACAGGATGCTTTACCCCCTCCACCTTTGACATCGATCGCTTTACTTCCTCCCCCAGCTGGCACTATGCGCCAGGCAGTTGCACCACGAGGTCGAGGTTCTGCAGGACGCTTTCAGAGAGGTCGAGGAGATAGAGGTAGAGGACGACAAGATGCGGGCATGGGCCAGGCACGGGTTTTTGCGCTGACTCCACAGGATTCCCAGGCATCAAATGCAGTTGTGACAGGTACTCTTGTAGTATGTTCGTTAGATGCACATATTTTATTTGATCCTGGTTCTACACATTCTTATGTATCTTCACCCTTTGCCCTTTCTTTGGGGAAAGAGTCATCGTTGTTAGAGTTACCGTTAGTGGTGATTACTCCGGTGGGAGATTCTTTTATAGCTCGACACGTATTCAGATCATGTTCTGTACGTATTGGTGATAGAGATTCGCTAGTTGACTTGATTCTCCTGGATATGTTATATTTTGATATACTTCTCGGTATGGATTGGTTGGCCGCTTGTCATGCCTATGTAGATTGTCGGGGGAAAGCGGTTAGATTTTGTTTTCCAGGCGAACCGATCTTTGTTGTGAAGGGGGACTTTAATATAACTCCTGGCAACCCGATTTCTGCTCTTTGTGCGGGACGACTCTTGAAGAAGGGTTGTCATGGGTTCTTAGCATTTGTTCAGGACTTAGGAGCCGCTGAGATTCCGTTGGACCAGGTTCCGATCGCACGAGAATTTCCGGATGTATTTCCTGTTGAATTACCAGGATTTCCGCCCGAACGCGATATTGAATATTGCATTGTCTTGATTCCGGGTGGGGGCCTATTTCTATACCACCCTATTGGATGGCCCCGACGGAGTTGAAGGAACTCAAAAGCCAGTTGCAAGAGTTGTTGGATTGAGGACTGGTTCGTCCCAATGTATCGCCGTGGGGAGCTCCTGTCTTCTTTGTAAAGAAGAAGGACGGTAGTATGAGACTGTGCATCGACTACCGACAACCGAATCGCGTCACTGTGCGAAATAGGTACCACTACCTCGTATCGATGACTTGTTCGATCAGTTGCAGGGAGCTGGTTACTTCTCAAAGATTGATTTGCGGTCAGGGTATCTCCAGTTAAAGGTTCGGAAAGATGACATTCCGAAGACTGCTTTTTGCATACATGGGCACTATGAATTTCTGGTGATGTCGTTTGGACTCCCCAACACCCCAACAGCTTTTACGGATATGATGAACCGTATCTTCAAGCCCTTCCTTGATCAGTTTATTATAGTATTCATTGATGATATTCTCGTTTATTCCCGGAGCAGAGAGGAACACGAGCGCATTTACATATCACGTTGCAGACCTTGAAAGAGCATCAGCTATTCGCTAAATTCTCAAAGTGTGCTTTCTGGATGGATAGTGTGGATTTCTTGGGTCACGTAGTTACGAGAGATGGGATACGTGTGGACCCAAAGAAGATCGCAGCGGTACAGCACTGGCCCAGACCTGTGTCAGTTACTGAGGTTCGGAGTTTCTTAGGTCTGGAGGGTTATTATCGACGCTTTGTGCAGGATTTTTCTCGGGTCGCTGCACCGTTGACCGGATTGACTAGGAAGGAAGTTCCATTTCTTTGGACAGATGCATGTGAGAAGAGTTTCCAGCAGTTGAAGACTCGCTTGACGATTGCACTAGTCTTATCTTTACCTTCTGGGTCAGGTGGGTTTGTTGGTATTGTGATGCATCTCGAGTGGGTTTGGGCTATGTATTGATGCAGCACGGATGGGTTATAGCTTATGCTTATCGACAGTTGAAGAAGCACGAGCAGAACTACCCCACTCATGATTTAGAGATGGCTGCTGTAGTATTCGCACTGAAGATTTGGAAGCATTACTTGTACGGTGAGTCGTGCCAAATCTTCACAGATCATAAGAGATCAAAGTATATTTTTCAGCAGAGGGATCGAATCTAAGGCAGCGTAGATGGATGGTGCTCGTGAAGGATTACGATTGTGAGATCTTGTATCATCCAGGCAAAGCAAATTTTGTAGCAAATGCTTTGAGTCGGAGGCCTGGAGGTAGCCTATCTCATTTGCGCACCTTGCAGAGACAGTCTTCTACAGACTGGCAGATTTTATGTGATAGTCGTATACAGTTTGAGTTCACCCCGACAGGAGGACAATTAGCACATGTTCGCACCCGTCCTCAGTTATTGGATCGTATTCGAGAGACACAGTCCGCAGATGCTCGTATATCGGAGATTATGGATCAGGTTAGGCAGGGCAGGGAGTCGGAGTTCGTGATAGATGAATATGGAGTATTACGTTTTGGGACTCGTCTTTGTGTGCCAGATTCAGATGGACTGAGACGTGAGATCTTAAAGGAGGCCCATAGATCAGCGTATAGTATTCGTCCTGGTTCCACCAAGATGTATCATGACTTGAGGGATGTTTATTGGTGAGAAGGAATGTGGAGGGATGTTCACATCATAATATTGTATTATTATATTCCCCTTTCTTATTCTTTTTATAAATAAACAGGTGCTTTTGACGCATGTCTGCTACATGTTACAGGTTACAGGTTCTTGGACAGAAAACAGTGAAAACGATGTAAAGACGATGAAAAAGTGGACTTTGACCAACAAATAGAAGACTCTTGAGCAAGCCCACATAAGGAACAGTTCACAAAGCACGATTCAAGACGTCGACACAAGCCACAGTAAAAGTCCACTATATTATTCACTGGAGATCTGGAGGAAACCTAAAAGCCCAATTGAGAAAAGACATACATAAACAAGAAGAACAATACAAGACAAGCCGGCCCAGAAAACAGGAAGTTTCAAGCCTTTACTTTGGCCGCGGAACCGCGGCCAAAGCATGCCTTTGGCCGCGGAACCGCGGCCATCCAAAGCCCGTGTCGGCGCGAAGTTTTATGACGGTGCTCGGGAGTTGATTAGGTCTTTTTCATAGGGGCTAATTTTGTAAATTCAGACATGCAAATCAAAATGTAACCTAGGGTTTCTATTTCCTATAAATAGAACTCTACAGATTGTAATTCTTTATGCCTCCCTTTAATGAATAAATTTTAGAATTCTTTTGGAGAGCATCGGTGTTTCTTTTCAATTCATGAATTCAGATCTGACAACCCTGTGTTGATGATTGGAGAGATGCATCTGTAAGTAGATTTAATTCCTTGCTCTAGTTTAGATTTCAATTCTGGCCCTAGGTAATTTTTATTCTCTGCCCTAGATAAATGTTCTTCAATTCCCTAATGAATGAGTAGTCTCCTCGCTTGTTAGGGTTAGATCCGGGGAAGGTTTGAAAGACGAAGATCTCTCATCGCCTTTCTTGCCCGTCATATATTTTCATAGGACTCCATGCATACCTTCTTACTCCGCTCCCTACGGCATTCTACCCACGAGGTAGCGGTGATACCGTAGTCTAAAGGCCCGGATTTTAAGGTTTTCCATGGAGGTTAGGGTAAAGATTAAGAAAGGAAGGACAAGGATCTAGAGGAAGAACAATCCTCCCAATCATCCTAATCCCTTTTATTAATATTTACCATAACACCAAATTAGATCTTCATATGGGTATAGAAAGCGGTGAGATTTATTGACTTTCCAAACTTAACCTAGGCCTAACCCTAGCAACACTAGATCTAGATAATCATGGTATAGAATAATTCGGTTTTTAGATTTAATAATCAATCCGACCACAATCGGAATTAACTCATTTGAGCGACTAGGAAATTCACAACATCCCTGTGGACCGACCCGTATTCACCGGCTAGCTACTTGCGACGCCGTTCTTGATTGCGGTAATAGAAATAGTTTTTGAGATCAATCAAATGGCGCCGTTGCCGGGGAAGGCATAGAATTTTCTTTTCGCAATTTCGGGTTAATCATAAAATTTAAAAATTCATAAAAATCTGAAAAATCATAAAAAAATATAAAAATATATCAATTGTTGTTTTTGGAAGGGATACTGTGTTGTTTGAATCTTGCAGGATCTACACAAAGACGGATCTGGAAATTTCCAGAAGGCAAATCAGAAAAGGGTACATCAGAACAGAGGGAAAGTGCCTCAACAGAGCCGTACAATTTTTTTCAGGACCCGATCCCGCAGAACAACCACGGAACCGCGGCCTTGATGCGCCAAAAACCGCGGAACCGCGGCTGTTTGGACTGTTCATTGCAAAAAAATTTCACGGTTTGATTTATAATTCTCTCCTCTGAAAATCCCCATATATCTTTTCTGGAAATTCGTGCAAGATTCCGTGCGTTTTAAAAATATATTCCTTTCCAAAATAACAATCTTGTGCAGGATTTTTGGGCCCCGCTTGAAATGAAATTAGATTGCAAGTAATATTTTGCTGTTGCATATCTTTTTTATAAAATATTTTGCTGTTGCATATCTTTTCTAAAAAATATTTTGCTGTTGCATATCTTTTCTCTAAAAATCTTTTTGCAACAAAATTTTTCCAATTAAAGAGAAAAAGAATGAAAATAAAAAGGACAAATATTTTATAGAAACTTGCAAAATTTTTAGCCGTAAATAAATCCTTGCACCCCCACAAACATTCTTTCTTTTCACCCATAATTCTAACATGGGTACCCCACATAATAAATCACTTGCCGAACTTTGGTATCCCGAACCTAATTTTGCGTCGTTCAGAAATTTGTTCAGTCAATTTAAAGACGATCCTTCCTTGCCTAAAATATCTTTGAAAGATCAAATAGAGGCGTCTAGGGGAAACAGTTTGACTTTTCAACCCACTTTGTGTCAACCAAGTCAACCTTTACCACCTCCATACGTTGACACCACTTTTTCGAGTCCTTCTGTCACTCCTAAGCCGATGTCCATTACTGAGCATATTGCTCAATCTCGCAGCCAATCTTTCACCCCTCTCCACTCATCTAGTTTTAGGGATCCGCAAGACTATTCATCTTTTTATCCACATGTTGACCCTACCCCTGCCCACCCACCCACTTCCTACCAGTCCTACTCGACCGTCCCACCCTCACTAGACACTGCTTCTACACAGCCTTTTGGGAGTTTCACATATCCAAACAATTTCGAATCTTTTACCGAAACCCCCTTACCACCCAAGTCTAGTTTGGAAGAGTCGTTGGAGGCGTATATCGCAGCAACCAATAAAATAGTTAGGAATATGGAAGCGTCCGTGGCCGCCTTTATGCAACCTGCTGAACCGGTAGCAAGTTTCCCGCTGGCCCCAAATTTTTCAATGTATGAGGAGGCGGTTGGACAGAATGAGAATGTGAGAGAATTTCCAAATCAAACCTACCCTTACCCAATTGAAGCCCACAACTCCAGTTTTCCATCGAATGTTCCAAATGATTCACCAGTTGAAAATAAAAACAAGTTGTGTGATTTTGTAGTGTTTGATTTGCCAAATTGTGAGGAACCCCTTTCGAGTGAAACCGCACCTAATCCTTTCGATCTTTACACCTCCCATCTAGAACCTAAATTGATAGATATCCATGCTTTTGATGAGGTGTCTAAGAAAATTGATTTTCACTTGATTGAGGATATAGACGCCGGGAATATTTCGGATGATGAACCTGTCGATTTAATTGAAATTTTATGTTCAAATTATCATCCCGAGTTATTAAATGTTTCTTCCGAATCTCATATGCGTCTTGATTTTGATGATAATGGCATGGATGAGTTGAATTTTGAGGAGAATTATAAGGATAGTATTGAGGAGAGTATTGAGGATAATATTGAGGTTGAACCATTTTTCTTTGATGTGTCGGATTTTTCAATTCATCCTCTTGAACCTTTACCTAAATCACCCTCCCTCTTTTCCATCATTCCGACCACGCCTCATTTCACGCTTGACGACTGTGAGCTTGAAAACTTTTCCTTTGAATCTGACACAGTTCTCACAGCCGATGACACTTACGAGTGTTTCACTTTTTCGGACGATGTTGAAGTCTCACCGCCCGAGTTTGAGTCCTTTGCATTTTCAGATGAGTTAGTTAATCCATCAGACTCGGTTGCTTACAGTCGTTTCGAACCATTGATGGAATCTTTCCAGTTCGACACAGTTTACTACGGTGAGAATGAGACTATCCCTAATTCACTCCCTTTCGTCCTTCCTATCGTTCCGACCGTGCAAGTGACCGTTACGCTTTCATCTCAAATACCAAGTTCGGCGTACCCATGTTTTCTTGCGAATCTTGAGGGATTTGATCCCATTTCTCGACGAGTTGATAGGTTAGCGCAATCGCTTTTAACACATCGGTCTTCACAAATTGCGCTAATTTATTCACTCGATTTACACCCTCAAGATCGCGCGACCCTTCTTTCTCCCTTCCGCCATTCTTCTCCTACACCGAGACCATATTCTACTCTTCTTCCCATTCGGTCTCGTGTGTTTCTCATCTCTTTTCTTTCTACTCCATTCCTTCAACAACTAGACCATTACCACGATAAGATTTTTGAATGGTTGGTGTTAACCTTTGGCTTGTGTAAGGCCAAGCTTAAGTTTGGGGGGGAATCTTTGTAAATATGTAAATATATTTTTGTTTTCTTTTTCTATAAAAAAAATAACAAAAAAAATTCAAAACTATAAAAAAAATTATTATAAATAAATAAACAGGGGAGTGCCGGCATTTTGACCCTCTTGGTGTAGTAGGACAGTGAGGACACTGTCAAGTTTAAGTTTGGGGGTATGCTCGGTACGTATTCTTCCTTCGCATTCATTTGTACATATTTTTGCATTTGCATACTTATTTTAAAACCCATAAAAATTAAAAATTTTCAAAAATATAAAAAATATTGTATTCAATTTTGGCTAATTGACTTGAGTTTGACAAAAAAGGTTAACTAGTTAGGAACAACTAGATCTTAGACTTAGTAAATTAAAAGCCCTAAAAATAACCTCCCTTAAAGTTTAACGGTAGAAAGTATTTGTCTTTGTAGTTTATTTAGAAATAGGCAAATTTTGAGTTCAGTTCTTGGGCTAAGTTGAAACAAAGGAAAAGTATTAATATTTTTATTAGAGTATAAGTTTGAAAGATAATTCCTAGCTTAAGTCTAGATTCTGAAAATGTATACCCTACAATCTGCACAATCACGCACCTTGAAACTTGGAATAGTAGAGAAGACCTTGAAATGCTCTTGTCTAAAGTCCTTAGTACGAAGAAAATAAAAGAAAAAAAGAGTGAATAAAGAAAAGAAAAAAATGGACACTGGTTTTTGTGATTACTTAAGGATGTAAAAATAGAAAAATATTTAGCGAGGGTGCTTCATCACCTAGTGCCTTAGACCAACTGGTTTGGGAGTCACTGCTAAAAGCCTTGGGTGTTGCAAGACTAGGAATTACGCTTCAATGTGCAAACATATCTTGTAATTGGTTGTTGGTACCTCAAGAAGTATTAACGGTCGCATGAAGGATGTGTAAGAAAAATTCATTTAAATTCACCAACTAAATAGTGCTTTGGACAACGGACAAGAGTATGATTGCTTGATTTGAATTTCCAAGTGTAGAGGTGATTTATACACACACGTGGGGATATGTGATTGGAATTTAGATAAGAGAGAGGAATGAAAAATAGAACTTATATCTTTAATAGAGTTGATAGAAATTCCTAAGTGGAGATGAAACCCTAGAAGGAAGACTTAAGAGATGCCGAAAGCTAAGTAGGTCTACATAACATATATAATCTTAAGTTAAATAATGAGGAAGTGTGAAGAATGTGGGTGGATAATTTGCGAGTCAAGAGGATAATAGAATTCCTTGTTAGAAAACCTAAATGAAGAACAAAAGTCAATGGGCCGAGTTGATAGGATTTTGTGGGTGTAATCCGCTGAAAACCCTCAGGAGACAACACTCCTCCTACTAGGGACACCTAGAGGTTTAAAGGCTTGTTGCACGTGCTCAGTGCAATCGCGTTTCCCTGCGAAAGTGTGGTTAGGATTTTAGTGAATAAAAATAATTTTGCTCGAGGACGAGCAAAAGATAAGTTTGGGGGTATTTGTTCACATCATAATATTGTATTATTATATTCCCATTTCTTATTCTTTTTATAAATAAACAGGTGCTCTTGACGCATGTCTACTACATGTTACAGGTTACAGGTTCTTGGACAGAAAACAGTGAAAACGATGTAAAGACGATGAAAAAGTGGACTTTGACCAACAAATAGAAGACTCTTGATCAAGCCCACATAAGGAACAGTTCACAAAGTATGATTCAAGACGTCGACACAAGCCACAGTAAAAGTCCACTATATTATTCACTGGAGATCTGGAGGAAACCTAAAAGCCCAATTTAGAAAAGACATACATAAACAAGAAGAACAGTTCAAGACAAGCCAGCCCAGAAAACAGGAAGTTTCAAGCCTTTACTATGGCCGCGGTAAAGCATGCCTTTGGCCGCGGAACCGCGGCCATCCAAAGCCCGTGTCGGCGTGAAGTTTTATGACGGTGCTCGGGAGTTGATTAGGTCTTTTTCTAAAGGGCTATTTTTGTAAATTCAGACATGCAAATCAAAATGTAACCTAGGGTTTCTATTTCCTATAAATAGAACTCTACAGATTGTAATTCTTTATGCCTCCCTTTAATGAATAAATTTTAGAATTCTTTTGGAGAGCATCGGTATTTCTTTTCAATTCATGAATTTAGATCTGACAACCCTGTGTTGATGATTGGAGAGATGCATCTGTAAGTAGATTTAATTCCTTGCTCTAGTTTAGATTTCAATTCTTGCCCTAGGTAATTTTTATTCTCAGCCCTAGATAAATGTTCTTCAATTCCCTAATGAGTGAGTAGTCTCCTCGCTTGTTAGGGTTAGATCCGGGGAAGGTTTGAGAGACGAAGATCTCTCATCCCCTTTCTTGCCCGTCATATATTTTCATAGGACTCCATGCATACCTTCTTACTCCGCTCCCTACGGCATTCTACCCACGAGGTAGCGGTGATACCGTAGTCTAAAGGCCCGGATTTTAAGGTTTTCCATGGAGGTTAGGGTAAAGATTAAGAAAGGAAGGACAAGGATCTAGAGGAAGAACAATCTTCCCAATCATCCTAATCCCTTTTATTAATATTTACCATAACACATAATTAGATCTTCATATGGGTATAAAAAGCGGTGAGATTTATTGACTTTCCAAATTTAACCTAGGCCTAACCCTAGCAACACTAGATCTAGATAATCGTGGTATAGAATAATTAGGTTTTTAGATTTAATAATCAATCCGAACACCCTTCGGAATTAACCCGTTAGCGCGATTAGGAAATTCACAACATCCCTGTGGACCGACCCGTACTCACCGGCTAGCTTCATGCGACGCCGTTCTTGATTGCGGTAATAGATAGTTTTTGAGACGAATCAAGGGACGTTGCGGAAATTGTTTCGAGATGCTTGACTTGTCAGCAAGTCAAGGACGAACACCAGAGGCCGGCAGGAGAGTTGCGTCCCTTGTCCATTCCGGAGTGGAAATGGGAACAGATTTCCATGGATTTCGTTGTGGATCTACCAAGGACTAACAGTGGGTATGTTTCCATTTGGGTGATTGTAGATAGATTGACAAAGGTAGCTCATTTTCTTCCGGTGAAAACAACGTATGGATTTGCTCAAGATGCTCGGATTTATATGAATGAGATTGTACGATTACATGGAGTTCCGACGTGCATATTTTCAGATAGGGGTACCCAGTTTACTAGCAGGCTATGGCAGAAACTTCAAGAATCTCTTGGTACATGACTGAGTTTTAGTACAACTTTTCACCCCCAGACGGATGGTCAGTCGGAGCGGACCATTCAGACGTTAGAAGATATGCTTCGAGCTTGCGGCCTTGATTTTGGTGGTAGTTGAGATCGTCACTTACCTTTGATAGAATTCTCGTACAACAACAGTTTTTAGGAGACGATCAAGATGGCACCCTTTGAAGTTTTGTATGGGAGGAAATGTCGATCACCCGTTTGCTGGACGGAAATGAGCGAGAGTAGCATTTTGGGACCGCAGATAGTACAGGAGACTACGAAAAAGATTCAGCTGATAAGAGAGAGAATGAGAGCGGCCCAGTGCAGACAGAAATCATATGCAGACCGACGACGTCATAGAATCGAGTTTGATATGGGAGATCATGTGTTCCTTCATGTGTCTCCGATGAAAGGTATGACGCGTTTTGGGAAAAAGGGGAAGCTCAGCCCCTGATATGTCGGACCTTACGAAATTCTGGAGAGAGTGGGTGCTGTAGCTTATCGTTTAGCACTTCCACCGAGTTTTCCTGATGTGCATCCGCTGTTTCACGTATCGATACTTCACAAGTATCTTCACGATCCTTCTCACGCGATTCAGTATCAAACCTTACAGCTTGAGCCAGATTTATCCTACACAATGCAGCCAGTCACTATTCTAGACAGGCAGGCAAAGAAACTGAGATCGATGGTACTTCCATCTGTAAAGGTTCTTTTGCGAGGAACGGATCGCGAAGAGATTACTTGGGAGGCCGAGGATGCGATGCGAAAAAAATTTCCACATCTTTTTGAAGGTACGTCTAGTTAAAATTTAAATTCGGGGACCGAATTTTCTTAAGGGGGGGGGATATTGTAATATTCTGAAAATTTAGAAATAAATAAAATTAATTAATTAAATAATAAAATGTTAAATTAAAATGTTATTAAAACCAAATAAGACAATTTCATAAGATGTATGTAAAACAAATTAAATTAAAATTTCAGTATGCAACATAAATAAATTATAAGGGTTTTAATTTGAATTTTAGCTTCATTTTAATAAAAAGGGTGTTTTATAATAACATAAGTTGTGAAGGGTTTTTATATAAAGTTTAGGATATTGTGCAAATTGGGTTTTGTTAAGGGGTGTAAATAGAAAGAGTTTAAACAAGATTTATTTTAGAATAGATCAAAGGATAATTCAAATTGGAAAAGAAAAATATAGTTCCATATCATTCTTGCATGCACACAACCACACCACACCTCCTCCTTGCATGAAGATGGCACCATTTAGCCTTTGACACCTCCTCCTTCACCTTATCCTTCCCTTTTCTCATATATATAGCTTGTGTTCAGATTTGTAGCATTTTTAAAACCTGAAAAATTTAAAGGACGAAAAAGAAAGCCAAAGCAAAAGCAAAACAAAGAAGAACAAGAGAAAGGAGAAGAAAAGAAATAAGTTTAGGGTTTTCCTCACCATCAAGTTAGGACAAGGAGCTTGTGCATCTTGGTGGGTGTTCTTCCAGCAAGTTATTTGTAGGTAAAAATCCTTAATCACGGTAGGGATTTAATTCTTTAACTAGTTCAAAATTTGAAAGCAAAGTGTATAGAATATCGTATTTTTAGGCAAAATCGAGTCTGTTTGAATCTGCTTTAGTTTAGAGAAAAGTTTACTGAACTAAACAGGGTCTAAATGATGTATGTTGAACCTAGAGCAAACCATAAGAGCACGAACCCAGGGTCTCAGAATTTGGCCGGCGACCAACAATAGGATTCCGGCGTCGCCGGATTTTTGATGAGGGTTGTTTTGGGTTGTTGGGAAGGTCTCTGTGTAGGTTTTTGGTTACTTTGGTATTGTTTAATCAAGTTATTTTAACTGTATATAAAATCTGGGAACTAATATCGGAAAAGATATCAAAATTCTAAAATACGACACGGGTAAAACGTATCGCGTTCTCTTTTCTGTAGCGATGCAGCGTTGGGTTAAATTGCATTAAGGTTGAGTGTTAGATTGTTTGCAATAGTCGTACGTAGTGTAATTAGCACGTACAACTTGTGTTTTCTTGATTTTGCAGTATCGGAATGTAGCCGTTTTCTTATACAAGTTAATTCAATGTTAGATTAGAGTGCGGAAACTTCGGAGGCCGCAAGGAAAGGAAAATGGAATGGCGATTCCTGAGTAGTTACGACGTATTCCAGTGAGTAGACTAAACATCTACCGGGGGATTGTGTAAAGATGGCGTAACACGCCCGTATTTTGTTAAATTGAAAGATTGACTTTATATGCGAAGTTAATAACATGCATTCATATATACCTATACATCACTATGTTTATAGTTGTTAGAACACATCACCATTATCGACGAGTTATGCCGCACGTGCACATCTTTACATGTTACACTTTTACACTAAATAATTATCCTGTTATATATGATTCTATCATACCTTAAACATCATTAACAGTAATACTTTGCATAAATAGCATCATGTTTCGTATTTAAATGTCCGGAGTTGATATAAAAGAAAATTATATTATTGAGGATTTATGGTTTTTAGCTTTCTTAGACTATTGCATAAATCCAGTGATTGTTCATGATTGATGTGACATGTCCACCATGAGATGTTTTTATGATTTGGTTTTTATTCCCAACGGAGTCGGTGGGTATACGGTTACGGATTTACAGTTTTATCCAGACTGAGTTGGTGGGGATACAGTTGGATACATGGTGGACTTGGTCGAGACCGAGGGGCAGGATAGCCGCATGATAGGCGGGGAGCCTAACGAGGATACTCGATACCGGAGATAATTGTGAAACACGGCGGATATCTAGATGATATCGACCGGTGTTATTGATTACAGGATCGTTCGAGGAATGATGCCTGAGAGAATGGAAGATTTGTATCAATGATGGACACGGAAAGAGGAACTTTATTTGGAAATAAATGATGAGATTTCAGTTTTGGTTATGTGATTGGCAGTACGGATTCATGTTTTCCATATGTTATCATGCATCATAATTATCCTTATTGCAGTTAGTGATAGTTGTCATATTTACATTATCAGCCGTTATATGTTAGTTTTATTCACTGAGTTGGCAACTCACCCCCGTTATGCCACAGTTTCTTGCAGGAGTAGAGTGGACGGTTAGCAGCAGTGCAGATCCATTTCTTCAGTGTTCATCACATCTTTTGATAGGTGGGTTACATATGTATTAACCTTCTCTTTTGGTATTGTATTTTGGATCTAGAAAATCTCCATCAGACTCTGTATTATGACTTAGAATTAGAGGTTGGTATATGTATATTATTTGACATGTGAGATCGTTGTTATGTTAGAAGAGATTTCTTTTATTTATGTCTGGGATTCTTATTGATATCCTATATACTGAGTTTTTATTTCCGCTATTGATATTGTTGATCCCAACTAGGGATGCAACCAAACTTAACAATTTATAATTGTTTTAATTATGAATTCAATAGTCAGTTATTGTTAAGATCTAAATTACATAAAACTGTGATTTTTACTTAAAAACTAAATTTTTTCCGCAAAAAGGATTTGATCTTGGTTTTTCGGCTTACTCGGGTTGTGTAAATATCTTTAGATATTATACAATCTAAGTGCCGGTCACATCCAATCTTTGGGTCGTGACATTTTGTTTGTGATGAATAGATAAGTGAGAGTGGTGAGTTATTTTTGTGGAGATGGTTCATTTTTCACTTGGAGATTTCTTGAGTTGCCACCATCATCTTCTTCTTCCTCAATTCTCATTCTTGAGTTGTGATGATTAAAAGAGAGCACTTGTTTTCATAAACTACACCACTCTAAGCATCTTGTCTTAGAAAGACGCGATCTTTAGTTGCTTATGACAAAACTATCGCTTGATTCGTCATCCTCGGGTGGATCGTCTTTGACACGGAAGATCGGCTTCGAAAGCTCGCACCATCAACCCAAGAAGCTTGAAGAGTAAACCTTCATGACCCGAAGGATCGTCTACAAAGGTTTTTATTTCAACCGAGTAGATAAAACTCTAGTTAGGGTTAGTTTAGTTTAGTGTTTGGACTTAAATCCTAGGTTTTAGTATTATGTGCTCAAGATTTTTAAAGTATTTGATTCTGCATAGCCGTAGTTGGCACGGCAAGGAGCACACATACACTTACAATGGTATCAAAGCCTACTCAAACACATAACTAACGGAATAGACAAGGTTTAGAGTTTCGAAACCGAAACGACTCCGAAACGATAAAACTTAAATCCAAGTTTCTGTCGATTTAAAAAAGTCTTCTAATTTTTTTAAACAAGTGCAAAATACTACTTATGATGTAACTAGAACACCACAGAAATACGAGGTCCAAATTCCAAGTTTTGGCTGGCGAAAATAGCAATTTACCCGGTATGGCCGGTTCACTGTAGCATTTGGGTCTTGGAATTTTTGTGGTGTTCTGTAAACTTGGATTTAGGATTTATGGTATTGTTTGATTTTTCTCAGATTTCATATTGTGTTATCTTTGTGCTTGGGTAAGACGGAGTGTTTCTAGATAGAAATTTTAACATCGTTTAATCCCATTAAGTTTGACTATGTGTTTCGAAACGTCGACTAATTGCTATATGTCGCTTAGTAGGGGTTGTACATATCTAGTATCTTGTATTTGTGGTTTGTGGATATGAAGTATTAGATCGTCGTGATTGAATAGCCAGTTATTTTCTTTCATTCATGTAATTTGTAAAGTGATGTAATATTATTTATGCGAGGCACATCCTGGTTGAGGTTGTAGCCACCATTGTATTATTTCATTTACTTTTTCTTGCACCTAGGATAGACCAAAGGTGGGGTGCACAAACAATCGGGTTCTTGAAGTGCCGAGTGCCCTACTCATCTCATTGAGGGAGGTTTCTTCACTTTAGGTATTTGGCGGGTAATTTGCCGCACCCGTAGGGGTCTAGGGTGAGGGTTTGGCTAGTCATCGCTATAGTGGAATCCGCTTTTCGTTATAGGCTTAAACGAAACACGGAAATCCTAGTATATCCAATATATTCATCTGTGTTATTTATGCTGTGATCTATGATCTGGAATGGCTATAATTGTGTGAGACGAATGGCTATATATATAGATTATATATAATAAACGTTGCTTATGTTTTGCCCCCGCGCTAGCCCTGCCCCCGCTCTGCCGTTAGTTAAGTAACCTAACGGTGCATGACGGGGCCCCGTGACGAATGCGGATGGCATAAGCGTACGTTCTATTTTCGTTTCTTTCTGTAATGATAGGATTAAATGATGGGAGAACATTAATATTTTATGCAAAGAAATCAAACCAAGGTTAAATCGTTGGAATAATTTCAAAACCACTCGATTTTCTTTAAAAATAACTTTTAAATGCGGAGCCTAACCGCTCCTTTTAAAAGATATCATGGTTCCTTCGACTATATCAAGTTCATCACATTCACGGTTTTCAGCAAAACCAGTCGTAGCCCTCCGTCATTTCAGTTGGGTATTCAGTAGTATTCAAGCTATGTATTTTGACCTTCGCCAAGGCATAGTGATTGGTATCTGCTGGGTATTCATCTGTAGCATAGATAGATGCGTTAATTTGTTACAGGCGTACAACTATTTTAGCCTTCGTCAATGGTTTGTATGAATGGGTTCAAATTAACCTGGACAATGATGGGTAGAATTGACTTGCGACATATAATATTTTAGCCTTTGTCAAGGTCATAAGAGCTTGGGGCAAAAATCCACATCGGAAGTTTCAAAAGAAAAGGAAACTTGCTAGTTTTGCATACCATCTTGAGTGTGATGATTTTGGTAGGATTCCTTCAAATTTATCACACAATAATAGTTGGATCCCGATCCCACCGTGAGTTTTATCACTCCTCAGGAGAATTTTTCACTTTTTAATCAATGCTATAAACTAAGTAGTTGTCTAGAACGGTATTAGTGGAGCTACGCCTCTAGGGAAAAGAGTTTATTTAATTAAGGAACTTCGCGAAAGCGTTGTAAAACCACCCTTGAAGTACCGAGCCTGGCCGAAAGGTTAAGCAAGAATTGTAGGTTGCGATTAATCCCGACTAATTCTTCTTTTATGCTTTGAAGGAGGATTTGAGGAAACAGTGGGAGCCATCTTGTTTAGATAAACTAATAACCAATCTAAACTTGCAAGAGCAGCATGCTGAGTGTTTCTTCTCTCTCCCATAAATGCAGCGACCAAGATGACCGGGCTTAAGTTACTATTAGATAAAAATATATTAACGAGGAAAAACTATAACGATTGGCTAAGGAATGTCCACTTACCTATGACAAGCTTGGCTACCTCCTTACTACTAATGCCCTTGCCGTCCCAGGTCCAGATTCTACTGTCGCGGATATTGAAATCCATAAGACATGGGAAATAGGCAGTGTGAAAGCCAAGTGCTTCGTGCTGGCCTCAATAGATAACGAACACCAGTGGTGGCACGAGAAGATGGACTTAACTTCTATCTTCCTCCATACCAAAAATTTATATAGAGAGCAATCTCGTATCGTAAGATACGAGAGCTCTAAGAAATTATTTCAGGTGAGGTTGGTTATCAGGTCATCTATAGGGGACCATGTCCTTAAGATGATCAGCCATATTGAAGAGCTCGCGGACCTTGGGACCACGTTGGAGAATGAGGTATACACAGACTTGATTTTACAGTCCATCCCCTCTACCTATACCTAGTTTATATTGAATTTCAATATTCAAAGGAAGGAAGTTACACTTCCAGAACTTCTCAACATGTTAAGGAGTGCAGAGGTCACCCTACAGAAAACTTGGGAGACACCCGCTCTGCTTATTGGGGAATCTTCCACTTCTAGATCCAAGGCGAAAGCCAAGGGGAAGAAGAAGAAAGCCCCCACCAAACCGAAATGCGGTGTCAATAAGGTACATGGAAAAGGGCAAGGCAAATGTTGTTAGTGTATATGCCCTAGAGGCCATTACTGTATCATACTAGCTTGTATATTACTTAATGGAAGCTTGTGATATTCACAGTTGTATAGACAATCTTGCTGAAAATGGTAGTATGCTACTTGGTTTGTTTCTACTTCAATATGTGCATGTGTTTCTTTTAGCATATCGCTTATAAATATTAGTAGAGCCCTTAGGATCTTTGCTTGATTACCAGCGTTGTGATGGAAGTTACACTCGTGGGGGCTGGGTAATCTATAAGCACATCCTTATACAGGTCCCTAGTCGTATGACTATTGAGACAGGGCATCGATACTCCGGAGTAGACTAGCGTATGCGCTTCTCATCCCAGCAGGGGAGATGGTCTGTCCCACAGCCATCAGTACATCGTACTGGAGATAGTATGCGGGTGCTCGTTGGGTTACGAGTACACTGGACAGGACTCGTCGGGAACTGTTGGTTGGTACTATACCTATCGTCAGTTATCAGTTCCCAGGTGACATGAGTACAGCTTAGTCCGCTGACTTGACACTGTCACTTCGCCTCGAGTGTGTTCCCACTGTACTTTGATTACTACCCTACCACGACTCAAAGGAGTCGTGCAAACAGGTAGTAGTTGGGTGCAGTCCCGAAGCACTTAGAGGCAGTGACGGTTAGACAGGATTCGTCTCTCCCGGTATTGGGGGTTGACATCGCGCTGTGTCTAGGAGAGCCATTACACGAGTAGTCCCTGGCCAGGGCAAGCGAGATATACTGGTAGGTTTCCAGTGCTATCTCAGGGTGTTCTGGGCTACACACCGACATGACTTGTACCGCTATTAGGGGACTGACGTTTACCACCCCCTAGGCTCGCCATGCGATGTATTAGACGAACAGACCGGACTGTACAAAGATTGTCACATTCAGGCTCAGTAGGAGTTCAGATGGGTTTCACCTCGTCAGTCTTCTTGTCGGCATCTACCTGGGGACCGTTACGCACAGCTAGTGCCGCTTGCGGTCTGTGGTTAAACCCACTTCCAGCGTAGTGTCGAATCTTTAGAGTCCCACACAGAAAGCTATTCGCCTTTAGGCAAAAGAGTAGATGTCGCATGGTTTTGCGACAGGTCGCATGGTTTTGCGACAGGGTTCGGTCACATCCGTGCACTTGTGCACGTTTGGTGTCCGGACAGTTAACACTAGCGGGCTTTGGATTAAGCCAGATCCTAGTGTACGTTTTGGGATTGGTTTTATCTCGTTTGTATTCGTGTTCCTCGGAACGCGGATGCGGGTGTATATGCACAGTTGACAGAGAGACAGAGGCAGAGAATTCTCATTGGGGTTATTGACTGTTGACTGTTCACTGTTGACCATTGAATTTTGCTAAACCCTAATGAGAATAAGAAATATGATTAATGATAATATTAATTAAGTATTATTGTGTCATGGTTGAGATGAGGGGCTGACTTTGTTGACTTGTTGACTTTGTTGACCGGTTGACTAGGTTGGACTAGTTGACCATCATCATTACAATGGCTATCATTTCATGGCAAAGACTTTTGCTTGCTTGTTATGCTTTGCAATATGAGTGCATGGAATGATAATGCCACTTGATATGATATGAACCATCACATAATACTCAATTATTATTATTATTATTATTATTATTATTTTTTAATGGGAGCATGGGAGGAAAAGGGGTTGGCTCATTCTATCATTCTTCTTCTCTCTCATGCTCAAGCTCTCCCTCTTGCTCTCTTTCTAGTTCAAGGCAACTCCATCTCATGAGTTGAAAAACATTGCCTTAGAGATAAAAGAAAATCCATATCACTTCTCTACTCATCCTAGTTGACAAGGTTTAGCAAACCAAGTGTTCTAGTTTCTTTAAGTTCGAAGAAGAAGCCAAAGGTAGAAGCTTTCAGGTGGATCCATCTTCGGCGCAAGGAGACGACGAGGTGAGGCCGATCCGTACACCGGAAAGAGTTGAAGACGAAGGAGTTCAAGAAAGGTATAACCCCTAACCGAGTAGGTAAAACTCTTGTTAGGTTTGTTAGATAAGTTGTTTAACAAAGATCCGTATTTTGAGTCCATGTTACCACCTCTTGAAAAATCGTTTTTCATCATTTCCGCAAGCCCGTAAGTACCGGGAGAGGTAACGTGGACTTACAGTGGTATCAGAGCCTAGTTAAACACTATCTAACATGTTAGCAAAGTAACTAGAAGTTCGATCGAAGAAAAAGTCGCGAAACATGCCCGAAAAATCAAGTTTCTGCCGATTCTGTTTTCTGTTCAAAAAATAAAAAATCTTACACTAAAAATCGGCTCAAGCTTTTTTGAACACACTGTAGAAAAATGGTCCCACGACTCGGTCAAAGCGCCGCGGAACCGCGGCGGGAGCATGCTCCCACCGCGGAACCGCGGCCGAGTTGACTCGGCCGTGGGAGATGTTTCATGCAGTGTGTTCAGTGGGGTGTTTTGGGATTTTTACAATATGTTTTTTCTGCCCAGATTTTCCAGAAAGCAAATTTTGTTTTTGGGGCCTAAAAATCCGTATTTTGATCGAACTTCTAAAAGACTTAAGCTAACGGGTTATATCTGTGATGTGATATATGTAATGAACGTCCGCTAATCGCTATACGTCGATTAGTGGGGGTTATACATATCTGTGATCTGTAATGTTGATGGTATGTGTATATGAATTCATTGGATTGTCGTGGATGAATAGCCGGGGGGTTGTGAGATGAGAGTTTTCTTTTATCTTTCAATTCATGTAATATGTAAATTGATGTAATATTATTTTTGGCCGCACAACCGGGTCGGGGTTGTAGCCGTCATTGTATAATTTCTTTTTACTGTTTTTGCTCCTAGGATAGACCCAAGGTGGGGTGCACAAACTACCGGGTATCTCTAAGTGCCGAGTGGCCTACTCACGTCGTTGAGGGAGGTTGCTCCGCTTCGGATATTTGGCGGGTAGTTTGCCGCACCCGTAGGGGTCTAGGGTGGGGTATTGGCTATTCATCGCGACCGTGTAATCCACTTTTCGTTACAGGCTCGTACGAATGGCGGATTCCTAGTATATCCAATGTGTTCATCTGTGATCTGGAATGGCTATCATTGCATGTGACGAATGAGTATATCTTGATATGATATCTATTTAGCCGTTGCTTATATTTTGCATCCGCGCTAGTCCAGCCCCCGCTCTGTCGTTAGTTAAGTAACCTAACGGGTAATGACGGTGCCCCGTGGCAAATGCGGATGGCATAAGCGTACGTCATATTTTCGTTGTTTTCTGCAATGGTAGGATTAAATGATGGGACGCATTAAAATTAATGCAAGAAAAATAAACCAAGTAAAAGTCGTTGGAACAATTTCAAAAATCACTCGGTTTCTTTTCAAAAAATAACTTTTAAAACGCGGAGCTTAAGCCACTCCTTTTAAAAGCTATCAAGGTTCCTTCGATTATTTCAAGTTCACTACGTTCATGGTTTCGCCAAAACCATTCGTAGCCCTCCGTCGTTTCGTATGAATATTCAATAGTATTCAAGCTATGTTTGTTGACCTTCGTCAAGGCATAGTGATTGGTAGCTGTTGGGTGTTCATATGTAGCATAGATAGATGCGTTGGTTTGGGACAATCGTATTACCTTGTTGACCTTCGTCAAGGGTATATACGGGTGGGTTCAAATTAACCTGGACAATGATGGGTAGAACTTGACATGTGACTTATGATTTGTTGACCTTCGTCAAGGTCATAAGAGCATGGGGCAAAAATCCACATCGGGAGTTTCAAAAGAACTGAAACTTGCTAGCGTTGCATACCATTTGGAGTGTGATGATTCTGGTAGGATTCCTTCAGTTTATCACACGATGATATTTGAATCCCGATCCTACTGTGAGTATATGCTACTCCTCCGGAACTTTCTCGCTTAACGATCAATGCTATAAACCAAGTAGGTGTCTAGAAAGGTGTTAGCGGGGCTACGCCCACAGGGAAAAGAGGTTATTTAATTAAGGAACTTCGCGAAAGCGTTGGAAAACCTCCCTCGAAGTACCGACACCAGCCTGGCTGAACGGTTAAGCAAGTATTGTACGGTGAGATTGATCCCGACTAATTCTTCCTTTATGGTTTGAGGAGGGATTCGAGAGACAGTGGGAGCCATCCTGTTTAGATAAATTAAAAACCAATCTAAACTTGCAAGAGCATCATGCTGAGTGTTTTCTTCTCTCTCTCTCAATTGCAGCGACCCAGTGACCAGACATAGGTTACATCTAGATAATAAAATGACTGAATCTGACTGTTATGATTGGTAAAGGTCTATCCAGATGTCCATTACCCATGACAAGCTGGGACACCTCTTAACTAATCAAACCCTTGCCGTCTCAGGACCAGTTTCCCCTGTCACGGACATTGACATCCGTAGGACATCGGAAAAAGACTGTGCGAAAGCCAAGTGCCTCGTGTTAGCCTCAGTTGATGGTGCAAACCAGAGGCAGCACGAGAAGATGGACTCAGTTTCTATCTTCCTCCATAACAAAGATTTATATGGAGAGCAATCTCGTATTGCAAGATATGAGACCTCGAACGAATTGCTTCAAGCGAGGTTGGCTTTCGGGTCATCTATAAAGGGCAACGTCCTTACAGAGACCAGCTATTTTGAGCTCACAGACCTGGAGACCACGTTGGAGAATGGGTCAAGAACTGACTTAATACTACAGTCCCTGCCCTCTGCTTATACCCTAAAGGAAACCAGGGAAGAAGAAGGAAAGGGAAGGGCAAAAGTTTCGGGACTGGATGTAGTAAAAGAGGGAGGTTCCTATTGTTACGGGAATGAACATTGGCAGAAGGATTGCAGGGCTAGCAAAGCCAGTAGCCAGAATTCGAAGCATGTTGTGTCTTCGGCTTCGGGTGTGTTTGTGATAGAGAACTGTATGTCAGTTAACCCTACTTCCTGGGTATTGGATACCGGATCAGGATCTCACATCTGTAATTCATTACAGGCTCTGAGAAACCGTAGGGTTATCAGGAAAGGTGATATGACTCTCAGGGTTGCTAACGGAATGGGCATGGATGCTGAATCCGTAGGGGAATATCATCTTGGACTGACAACTGGGAAGATATTGATTTTGCGTAACTGTTTGTATGTACCAGGTGCGACTTGTAATATCATATATGTATCCTTACTTTCTAAGGAAGGATATGAATTTACTTTTGTAAGCGATGTAGTACACATCCACCTAAATCAAGTTCTTATTGGGTCAGGTACATTAAATAACGGGATATACATATTGAATCAAGCTCAGATTTTCAGTGTCCAGAACACACTTAAAAGAAAGTCTCCGGAAACAAATCAGGCTTTCTTATGGCATTGTAGACTGGGTCACATTAATGAGACACGATTAACTAAGTTACATAAAGAGGGATACTTGAATCCGTTCGAGTATCAGTCTTATGCCACTTATGAATCTTGTCTCATGGGAAAGATGACAAAGACTCCGTTCACTGGACACGGAGTAAGAGCGAGCGTGATTTTGGGACTCATACACAGTGATGTGTATGGTCCATTTTCTACACATGCGCGAAGTGGTTATTCATACTTCATTACTTTCACAGATGATTTCTCTAGGTATAGACATGTCTTCTTAATGAAGCACAAATCCGAGGCCTTTGGGAAATTTCGGGAATACAAGAATGAAGTTGAAAAACAAATAGGCAAAAGTATAAAGACACTGAGATCTGATCGAGGTGGTGAATACTTGAGTGCCGAGTTTCTGGACTACTTAAAAGAGAATGGAATTCTCTCTCAGCGTACTCCTCCATACACGCCACAACACAGCGGTGTATCTGAAAGGCGGAATCGAACCCTATTGAATATGGTTCGTTCCATGATGAGTAAGGCTGAGTTACCACAATCTTTCTGGGGTTATGCACTAGAAACAGCTGCATATTTCTTGAACAAGGCTCCAACCAAGACTGTGCCTACCACCCCATATCAGATGTGGAGTGGGAATAAACCCTGTCTTAAGTATCTTAAGACATGGGGATGTCCAGCTTTTGTAAAAAAGCAGCATGCGGACAAGATCGAGGCACGCTCAGTACCGTGTAAGTTTGTGGGATACCCAAAGAACTCCAGGGGGTATCTTTTCTATTCCGCAGAAGAACAAAAAGTTTTTGTTTCTCCGCATGCCCACTTCTTGGAAACTGATTTTTTTGGAAAATCAGATAAGTGGGAGCGCAATAGAACTGGAAGAAATTCCAGAACCACAAGCTGTTACTGAAAGCTTGGATGAACCAGAAGTTTCAGGAGAACCGGACATTCCTGCGCCGCTCCGCAGGAGTAGTAGGCAGTCTCATCCGCTCGAGAGATACTACGGTTTTCTCATAGACGGGGATAGAGAGGATTGGACTATTGATTATGATGAGCCTACTAGCTTCCAGCAAGCCATTCAGAGCGGTGACTCGGTAAAATGGCTGGATGCAATGCGGACCGAAATGGAGTCCATGTACACCAACAAAGTATGGACGTTGGACGTTGCTCCAGATGGGGTAAAACCCGTAGGATGCAAGTGGATCTTCAAAAGGAAGATTGGTGTAGATGGACAGGTTGAGACCTATAAGGCCAGACTTGTTGGAAAGGGTTTTCGTCAAAGACCTGGTTTGGACTATGACGAAACCTTTTCTCCAGTGGCTATGCTGAAATCCATTCGGGTCCTTCTTGCCATTGCTGCCTTCCACGATTATGAAATCTGGCAGATGGACGTAAAGACGGCTTTCTTAAATGGATATTTGGAAGAGTGCATCTATATGGATCAGCCAGAGGGATTCATTCAGAGTGGGAGCAGCGGTAAAGTGTGCAAGTTGCTCAAGTCCATCTATGGACTGAAGCAGGCATCGCGGAGTTGGAACATCTTCTTTGATGATACTGTCAAAGAATTCGACTTTATCAAAAACCCAGATGAACCATGCATTTACAGTAAGATTGTAGGGAGAAATGTGGTATTCCTCGTCTTGTACGTCGATGACATTCTCCTAATAGGAAATGATATTCCTATGTTACAGTCAGTCAAAGGATTCTTGTCACAGAGGTTCTCCATGAAGGACCTGGGCGATGCCAACTACATTTTGGGGATCCAGATCTATCGTGATAGATCTAAAAGGATGTTGGGACTTTCACAGTCAAGGTACATCGACACCATACTGAAATGATTCAGTATGGAAGATTCCAAGCGCGGTAATCTACCGGCTTGTCACGGAATCACCCTCTCCAAAGAGATGTCTCCCAAGACTGATTTGAAAAGGGCTCGCATGTCATCAATACCCTACGCATCTGCGGTAGGATCTATTATGTATGCGATGTTGTGTACCAGACCAGATGTAGCATACGCATTGAGCGTTGTCAGCCGGTATCAGTCGAACCCAGGGGTGAAACACTGGATAGCAGTAAAGAACATTCTTAAGTACCTGAGAAGGACTAAGGAGATGTTCTTGGTGTATGGCGGAAAAGACCTCCAGATCGAGGCCTTTGCTGACTCCAGCTTCCAGAGTGACAGGGATGACTCCAAGTCCATGTCGGGTTATGTCTTTACCCTCAATGGAGGGGCGGTTTGCTGGAAGAGCTCCAAGAAGGAAACCGTTGCTGACTCAACTATGGAAGCGGAGTACATAGCTGCTTGCGATGCCGCAAAGGAAGCTGTCTGGATGAAGAAGTTCCTCACGGAGCTTCAGGTGGTTCATACCAGTGTTGATCCAATACCGCTGTATTGTGACAACAACGGCGCTATAGCTTTAGCGAAGGAACCCAGGTCCCATCAGAAGTCCAGGCACATTTTGAGGCGGTACCACCTGATCAGGGAGATCGTAGATCGCCGGGAGATCGAGGTGAAGAGAGTAAATACAGAAGATAACACTGCTGATCCACTAACGAAGGACTTACCCCAGACTCAGTTCGAGCGGCTGATTGAGATGATAGGTCTTCGATACGCCAGCTAGTGCCGCTTGCGGTCTGTGGTTAAACCCACTGCCAGCGTAGTGTCGAGTCTTCAGAGTCCCACACAGAAAGCTATTCGCCTTTAGGCAAAAGATTAGAGGTCGCATGGTTTTGCGACAGGTCGCATGTGTAAGTCGATGTACTTCACCCCAGTACTTGTGGGGAGGCGGAATTTTCAAAAAAGATCATGTTTAAAGAACGAACATCGACTAACCGCTTGAATCGAAGCTAAACTCTAAATAACCGTACACAAAGAGTTTCATAACTATTGTGTTTAGGGATTATACCTAATGAAACTAGTCCTTCGTCTTTACGATCTCCTTGTTCTCCTCGGCCTTCTCTAGGTAGTAGACGATCCACCCGAGAGCAAAACTCCAAGCTTAGCCTCTAAACTTGAGGCAACTAACCTTCTTGGATTGCCAATCAAAGAAGCTAGATTGAGATAGAGTGATGGTTATGGATTGTTAAGTCTTGCTAATCCTTTGATCTCAACTCATGAGGTGTAAGGATTAGTCTCTTGAAGATGAGAGCTTGAGGAGAGAGAATATGATAATAATTATGAGATGAGAATTGTGAGTATCATAATATATTATGAAGCATTCTTATTTATCAACAAAAGAAAATAAGTGATGAATAAGCATGCTTCACAAATATCTAATGGTGATTCATTAAGTATGTGTCATTATCATTTATGGTGCAATAATGATAATGATGAATCACTCTCATGACTCACAAATCTTATCCAAAGTAACCTCCTTAGTCACATCTTCTAGAAGCTTCTCGCACAATTATGAGAACGCCCCTCCAATCCGCAAAAATACGGAAAAACTTTAGACTGTAAAAATCCAATAACCGGATACCAGTAACTGGCTTAAACCAAAGCCGACTGGTAAAAACTGTCCGAAAGTCGTACGTGCGTAAACGCACGTATGCGTCCGAACCCTTGTCGTAAAACCATACGACCTCTATATCGTTTCGCCTGGAATAGGAAACTCTCTGTGTGGGACTCTAGAGACTCGACTACTACGCTGGCACTGGGTTTAACCACAGACCGCAAGCGGCACTAGCTGTACGTAACGGTCCCCAGGTAGTTGTCGATAAGAAGGCCGATGAGAAAACCCATCCGAACTCCTACTGAGTCTGATGTGACAATCTCCATACAGTCCGGTCCGTTCTTCCAAGACTATCGCATATCGGGCCTAGGGGGCGGCAAGCGTCAGTCCCCTAATAGCGGTATAAGTCGTGTCGGAGCGAAGCCCATTACACCCTGAGAAACTACTGGAACCTACCAGCAAATCTCGCTTGCCCTGGCCAGGGACTTTGCGTAATGGCTCTCTGACACAGCACGATATCTACTCCCAATACCGGGAGGGACGAATCCTGTCTAACCGCCACTGCCTCCAAGTGCTCGGGACTGCACCCAACTGCTACCTGTTTGCACGACTCCTTTGAGCCGTGGTAGGGTAGCAATCTAAGAACAGTGGGACACACTCGAGGCGAAGTAGCAGTGTCAAGTCTGCGGACTACGATGTACTCATGTCACCTGGGAACTGTTCACTGACGACTGGTATCAAACCAACCAACAGTTCCCTGTGAGTCCTGTCCGGTGTACCCGTAACCTAACGAGCACCTGCATACTATCTCCAGTACGACGTACTGACGGCTGTGGGACAGACCATCTCCCCAACTGGGATGAGAAGCGTACACACTAGTCTACTCCGGAGTATCGATGCTCTGTCTCGATAATCCAACGACCAGGGACCTGAATAAGGATGTGCTTGTAGACTATCCAGCCCCCACTAGTGTGATTGCCATCACAACGCTGGTAGACAAGCAAGATCCTAAGAGCTCTATCAATACGTACACTCACATATTAAGATAGAAAAACCAAGTAGCATACTACCATGTTTAGCAAGACTGTTATATACATGTGAATATCCCAAGCTTCCATTAAGTAATATACAAGCTAGTATGATACAGTAATGGCCTTCTAGGGCATAAACACTAACAATCTCCCACTTGCACTAGGGCCATGTACTGGCATATCGTAGACCAATGATCTCGAGTAGCCTCTCGAACTGAATCTGAGGAAGGGCCTTAGTGAATGGATCAGCAATGTTATCCTCCGTATTTACTCTCTTTACCTCGATCTCCCGGCGATCTACGATCTCCCTGATCAGGTGATACCGCCTTAAGATGTGTCTGGACTTCTGATGGGACCTTGGTTCCTTCGCTAAAGCTATAGCTCCGTTGTTGTCGCAATACAGAGGTATTGGACCAACACTGGTAGGAACCACCTGAAGTTCTGTGAGGAACTTCTTCATCCAGACAGCTTCTTTTGCGGCATCGCAAGCAGCTATGTACTCCGCTTCCATCGTTGAGTCAGCAACGGTGTCCTGCTTGGAACTCTTCCAACAGACCGCCCCTCCATTGAGGGTAAAGACATAACCCGACATGGACTTGGAGTCATCCTTGTCACTTTGGAAGCCGGAATCAGCATCGGCCTCCATCTTGAGGTCCTTTCCGCCGTAAACCAAGAACATCTCCTTAGTCCTCCTCAGGTACTTGAGAATGTTCTTTACTGCTATCCAGTGATTCTCCCCTGGGTTTGCCTGATACCGGCTTACAACGCTCAATGCGTATGCTACATCTGGTCTGGTACATAACATCGCATACATTATAGAGCCTACCGCAGAAGCGTAGGGTATAATCGACATGCGTTCCCTTTCCAAATCAGTCTTGGGTGACATCTCTTTGGAGAGGGTGATTCTGTGACAAGCCGGTAGGTTACCACGCTTAGAATCTTCCATACTGAATCTTTTCAATATGGTGTCTATGTACCTGGACTGTGAAATTCCCAACATCCTCTTTGATCTATCACGATAGATCTGGATCCCCAGAATGTAGGTGGCATCACCCAGGTCCTTCATGGAGAATTTCTGTGACAAGAATCTTTTGACTGACTGTAGCATAGGAATATCATTTCCTATTAGGAGAATGTTATCCACGTACAAGACGAGGAATACAACAACTCTCCCTACAATCTTACTGTATATGCATGGTTCATCTGGATTTTTGATAAAGTCGAATTCTTTGACAGTATCATCAAAACAGATGTTCCAACTCCGCGATGCCTGCTTTAGTCCATAAATGGATTTAAGCAGCTTGCATACTTTACCGCTGCTCCCACTCTGAATGAATCCCTCTGGATGATCCATATAGACGCTCTCTTCTAAATTTCCATTTAGAAAGGCCGTCTTTACGTCCATCTGCCAGATTTCATAATCGTGGAAGGCAGCAATAGCAAGAAGGACCCGAATGGATTTCAGCATAGCTACAGGAGAAAAGGTTTCGTCATAGTCCAAACCAGGTCTTTGACGGAAACCCTTTGAAACAAGTCTAGCTTTATAGGTTTCAACCTGTCCATCTACACCAATCTTCTTTCTGAAGATCCACTTGCATCCTACGGGTTTCACCCCATCTGGAGCAGTGTCCAAAGTCCATACTTTGTTAGTGTACATGGACTCCATTTCGGTCCGCATTGCATCCAGCCATTTTACCGAGTCACCGCTCTGAATGGCTTGCTGGAAGCTAGTAGGGTCGTCATTATCAATGACGCAATCTTCTCTATCCCCGTCTATGAGAAAACCGTAGTATCTCTCGGGCGGATGAGACTGCCTACTACTTCTGCGGATAGGCGCTGGTATGTCCCTTTCTTCTGAAACTTCTTGTTCCACCAAACTTTCAGTAACAGCTTGTGGTTCTGGAATTTCTTCCAGTTCTACTGCGCTCCCACTCTTCTGATTTTCTAAAAATTCAGTTTCTAAGAAGTGGGCATGACGAGAAACAAAAACCTTTTGTTCCTCTGCGTAGTAGAAGCAATATCCCATGGAATTCTTTGGATATCCCACAAACTTACACTCTACTGAGCGTGCCTCGAGCTTGTCCGGATGCTGCTTTTTTACAAAAGCTGGACATCCCCATGTCTTCAGGTACTGAAGTTGGGGTTTCTTCCCACTCCACATCTGATATGGGGTGGTAGGCACAGTCTTGGTGGGAACCTTGTTCAAAAGATATGCCGCTGATTCTAGCGTATAACCCCAGAATGATCGCGGTAACTCAGCCTTACTCATAATGGAACGAACCATATCTAATAGGGTTCGATTCCTCCTTTCCGATACACCGTTGTGTTGTGGTGTGTATGGAGGAGTAAGCTGAGAGAGAATCCCTTTCTCTTTTAAGTAACCCAGGAACTCGGCACTTAAGTATTCACCACCTCGATCAGATCTCAGCGTCTTAATACTTTTGCCTGTTTGGTTTTCCACTTCATTCTTGTATTCTTGGAATTTCTCAAAGGCCTCGGATTTATGCTTCATCAAGAAGATATGTCCATACCTAGAGAAATCATCCGTAAAAGTAATGAAGTAGGAATAACCACCTCGCGCATGTGTAGACATTGGACCGCACACGTCACTGTGTACGAGTCCTAAGAGCTCGCTCGCTCTTACTCCGTGTCCAGAAAACGGAGTCTTTGTCATCTTTCCCATGAGACAAGATTCACAAGTGGCATAAGATTGATATTCGAACGGATTCAAATATCCTTCTCTATGTAACTTTGTTAACCGTGTTTCATTGATGTGACCTAGTCTACAATGCCATAAGAAAGCCTGATTCACTTCTGGAGACTTTCTTTTAAGTGTGTTCTGGACATTGAAAACCTGAGCTTGATTCAATACGTATATACCGTCATCTAATGTACCGGACCCAATCAGAACTTGATTTAGGTGGATGTGAACTACATCGCTTACGAATGTAAAGTCATATCCCTCTCTTGAAAGTGAGGACACTGATATGATATTACAAGTCAAACTAGGTACATACAGACAGTTACGTAGAATCAATATCTGCCCACTTGTCAAACCCAGGCGATATTCTCCCACGGATTCAGCATCCACGCTCATTCCGTTTGCAACTCTGAGAGACAAATCACCTATCCTTATAACTTTACGGTTTCTCAAAGCATGTAACGAATTACAGATATGAGATCCTGCTCCGGTATCTAGTACCCAGGAAGTAGAGTTAATTGACAAACAGTTCTCAATTACAAACACACTTGAGGCTGAAGCCACAACATGCTTCGAATCCTGGCTATTAGCTTCCAAAGCCCTGCAATCCTTCTGCCAATGTCCATTCCCATAACAATAGGAATATCCCTCCTTACCTATACCAAGTCCCAAAGCTGTTTCTCTTCCCTTTCCTCCTACTTTGCTGACACCGTATATCGGCTTTGTAGAGGTCTTCTTCTTTTCACCCTTTGCTTTCGCCTTGGATGAAGAGGAAGAAGGTCCCCTATTAAGCAGAGCTTGTGTCTCCCTGGTTTCTTTCAGGGTGTAAGTAGAGGGTAGGGACTGTGGAAATAAGTCAGTATATGACCTGTTTCCCAACGTGGTCTCCAGGTCCTTGAGCTCATCAATATAGCTAGTCATCGTAAGGACGTCGTCCCTTACAGATGACCCGTCAGCCGACCTCGCTTGAATCAATTCGTTCGAGGCCTCATATCTTGCGATATGAGATTGCTCTCCATATAAATCTTTGTTATGGAGAAAGATGGAACCAGAGTTCATCTTCTCGTGCTGCTTCTGGTATCTACCATCAACTGAAGCCAACACGAGGCACTTGGCTTTCGCTTTATTCTTTTCCTTTGTCTGACGGATATCCATATCCGCGACGGTGGAAACTGGACCTGGGACGGTGGGATCTTGAGTAGTAATAGGGTGGTCCAGCTTGTCATAGGCAATGGTCATCTGGACAGACCTTTGCCAGTCAAATAAGTTAGATTCAGTCATCTTGTTATCTAGATGTAACCTAGTCATGGTCACAAGGTCGCTGCAATGAGAGAGAGAGAAGAAAACACTTTAGCATGATGCTCTTGCAAGTTTAGATTGGTTTTTAATTTATCTAAACTGGATGGCTCCCACTATTTCTCGAATCCTTCCTCAAACCATAAAAGAAGAATTAGCCAGGACTATTCTCACCGTACAATACTTGCTTAACCGTTTAGCCAGGCTAGTGTCGATACATCGAGGGAGGTTTTCCAACGCTTTCGCGAAGTTCCTTAATTAAATAACCTCTTTTCTCTGGGGGCGTAACCCCGCTGACACCTTTCTGGACACCTACTAGGTTTATAGCATTGATCGTTAAGTGACGAATATCCTGATAAGTAGCATATACTCACAGTAGGATCGGGATCCAAATATCATCGTCTGATAATGTTGTAGGAATGCTACCAACATTCATCAAACTCAAAATGGTATGCATCTCTTTGCAAATTTCAGTTTCTTTAGAAATTCCCGATATACATTTTTGCCCCATGTTCTTATGACCTTGACGAAAGCCAACAAATCATAAAACACATGTCAAGTTCTGCCCATCATTATCTTGTTAATTTGAACCCACCCGTATATACCCTTGACGAAAGCCAACAAGGTTATACGACTGTCCCAAACCAACTCATCTATCTATGCAACAAATGAATACCCCAGCAGCTACCAAACACTATGCCTTGACGAAAGCCAACAAGCATAGCTTGAATACTACTGACCATCCATAAGAAATGACGGAGGGCTACGACTGGTTTTGGCGAAACCGTGAACGTAGTGAACTTGATATAACCGAAGGAACCTGATAGCTTTTAAAAGGAGTGGTTAAATCTCCGCATTTAAAAATATCTGTTTTAAAAATAACCGAGTGGTTTCTTTTAAATTGTTCCAACGATTTAAACTTGGTTTATTTTCTTTGCATTATAGATAATGCGTCCCATCATTAACCTATCATTGCAGAAAACAACGAAAATACAACGTCCTCTTATGCCATCCGCATTCGCCACGGGGTCCCGTCATCACCCGTTATGTTACTTAACTAACGACAGAGCGGGGGCTGGGCTAGCTCGGGTGTAAAACATAAGCGACGTCTAAATAGCTATCATATATATAGATATTTTACATTCGTCTGACGCAATGATATTCATTCCAGAACACAGATAAACTTTATTGGATTTGCAAGCAATCTGTATTTCTTTTGAGCCTGCAAGAAAAGACAGATTACACAGTTGTGATGAATAGCCGTTACCCCACCCTCGACCCCTACGGGTACGACAAACAACCCACCCGGCAGTTTGTGTACCCCACCTTGGGTCAGTCCTAGGAGCAAAAACAGTAAAATGAAATAATACAACGGTGGCTACAACCGCAACCTGGATGTGCCCCGCAAAAATAATATTACAACAAATTACATTTACAACAAATGAATTAATTAATAACCCCGGCTAAACACCACAACAGTCTAATACAGTTTATATGCACAAACAGATATAACCATTACAGAAATGTGCAACCCCCTGCCAACCGACATACTAGCAGTTAGGGGAGGTTTACGAACACATTAAACAATCACAGATATAATCCAATATGCAAATACTGTACAACTTCGATCGATTAAACATCTTTAATATTTCTCCAAAATCTGCTTTGTATACTGGAAACCTGAGCAAAATTAAAATATTCCAGAAAACCCCTAATTACACAGAGAAGCAACAGAAGAAAATTGGGTTACTGACTCGCCAACTCGGCGGCGGAAGCGCGGCGACTCAGTAGGCTGAGGCCGCGGTTCCGCGGCGAGTTAGGCGATTCAGGGGCCTATTTTTCTTGGGTGTTCTACTGGTGTCTTTTAAAGCTTTCTGAACGCACCTGAAAAATTTTTGGACTTCATTTTAAATTCGACAGAAACTTGACAATTTTAGGGTTTTCCGGCATCGTTTTTCCGTTCGAAATTCGTACAAATTTGCAATTAAGTTATTTATTGTTTAGCGAGGCTCTGATACCACTGTAAGTCGATGTACTTCACCCCAGTACTTGTGGGGAGGCGGAATTTTCAAAAACGATCATGTTTAAAGAACGAACATCGACTAACCGCTTGAATCGAAGCTAAACTCTAAATAACCGTACACAAAGAGTTTCATAACTATTGTGTTTAGGGATTATACCTAATGAAACTAGTCCTTCGTCTTTACGATCTCCTTGTTCTCCTCGGCCTTCTCTAGGTAGTAGACGATCCACCCGAGAGCAAAACTCCAAGTTTAGCCTCTAAACTTGAGGCAACTAACCTTCTTGGATTGCCAATCAAAGAAGCTAGATTGAGATAGAGTGATGGTTATGGATTGTTAAGTCTTGCTAATCCTTTGATCTCAACTCATGAGGTGTAAGGATTAGTCTCTTGAAGATGAGAGCTTGAGGAGAGAGAATATGATAATAATTATGAGATGAGAATTGTGAGTATCATAATATATTATGAAGCATTCTTATTTATCAACAAAAGAAAATAAGTGATGAATAAGCATGCTTCACAAATATCTAATGGTGATTCATTAAGCATGTGTCATTATCATTTATGGTGCAATAATGATAATGATGAATCACTCTCATGACTCACAAATCTTATCCAAAGTAACCTCCTTAGTCACATCTTCTAGAAGCTTCTCGCACAATTACGAGAACGCCCCTCCAATCCGCAAAAATACGGAAAAACTTTAGACTGTAAAAATCCAATAACCGGATACCAGTAACTGGCTTAAACCAAAGCCGACTGGTAAAAACTGTCCGAAAGTCGTACGTGCGTAAACGCACGTATGCGTCCGAACCCTTGTCGTAAAACCATACGACCTCTATATCGTTTCGCCTGGAATAGGAAACTCTCTGTGTGGGACTCTAGAGACTCGACTACTACACTGGCAGTGGGTTTAACCACAGACCGCAAGCGGCACTAGCTGTACGTAACGGTCCCCAGGTAGTTGTCGATAAGAAGGCCGATGAGAAAACCCATCCGAACTCCTACTGAGTCTGATGTGACAATCTCCATACAGTCCGGTCCGTTCGTCCAAGACTATCGCATATCAGGCCTAGGGGGGCGGCAAGCGTCAGTCCCCTAATAGCGGTATATGTCGTGTCGGAGCGAAGCCCATTACACCCTGAGAAACTATTGGAACCTACCAGCAAATCTCGCTTGCCCTGGCCAGGGACTTTGCGTAATGGCTCTCTGACACAGCACGATATCTACTCCCAATACCGGGAGGGACGAATCCTGTCTAACCGCCACTGCCTCCAAGTGCTCGGGACTGCACCCAACTGCTACCTGTTTGCACAACTCCTTTGAGCCGTGGTAGGGTAGCAATCTAAGAACAGTGGGACACACTCGAGGCGAAGTAGCAGTGTCAAGTCTGCGGACTATGCTGTACTCATGTCACCTGGGAACTGTTCACTGACGACTGGTATCAAACCTACCAACAGTTCCCTGTGAGTCCTGTCCGGTGTACCCGTAACCTAACGAGCACCTGCATACTATCTCCAGTACGACGTACTGACGGCTGTGGGACAGACCATCTCCCCAACTGGGATGAGAAGCGTACACACTTGTCTACTCTGGAGTATATATGCTCTGTCTCGATAATCTAACGACCAGGGACCTGAATAAGGATGTGCTTGTAGACTACCCAGCCCCCACTAGTGTGACTGCCATCACAACGCTGGTAGACAAGCAAGATCCTAAGAGCTCTATCAATACGTACACTCACATATTAAGATAGAAAAACCAAGTAGCATACTACCATGTTTAGCAAGACTGTTATATACATGTGAATATCCCAAGCTTCCATTAAGTAATATACAAGCTAGAATGATACAGTAATGGCCTTCTAGGGCATAAACACTAACAGCATGGTTTTGCGACAGGGTTCGGTCACATCCGTGCACTTGTGCACGTTTGGTGTCCGGACAGTTAACACTAGCGGGCTTTGGTTTAAGCCAGATCCTAGTGTACGTTTTAGGATTGGTTTTATCTCGTTTGTATTCATGTTCCTCGGAACGCGGATGCGGGTGTGTATGCACAGTTGACAGAGAGACAGAGGCAGAGGATTCTCATTGGGGTTATTGACTGTTGACTGTTGACTGTTGACCATTGACTTTTGCTAAACCCTAATGAGAATAAGAAATATGATTAATGATAATATTAATTAAGTATTATTGTATCATGGTTGAGATGAGGGGCTGACTTTGTTGACTTGTTGACTTTGTTGACCGGTTGACTAGGTTGGACTAGTTGACCATCATCATTGCAATGGCTATCATTTCATGGCAAAGACTTTTGCTTGCTTGTTATGCTTTGCAATATGAGTGCATGAAATGATAATGCCACTTGATATGATATGAACCATCACATAATACTCAATTATTATTATTATTATTATTATTATTATTTTGTTATGGGAGCATGGGAGGAAAAGGGGTTGGCTCATTCTATCATTCTTCTTCTCTCTCATGCTCATGCTCTCCCTCTTGCTCTTCCTCTTGCTCTCTCTCTAGTTCAAGGCAACTACATCTCATGAGTTGAGAAACATTGCCTTAGAGATAAAAGAAAACCCATATAACTTCTCTACTCATCCTAGTTCACAAGGTTTAGCAAACCAAGTGTTCTAGTTTCTTCAAGTTCGAAGAAGAAGCCAAAGGTAGAAGCTTTCAGGTGGATCCATCTTCGACGCAAGGAGACGACGAGGTGAGGCCGATCCATACACCGGAAAGAGTTGAAGACGAAGGAGTTAAAGAAAGGTATAACCCCCTAACCGAGTAGGTAAAACTCTTGTTAGGTTTGTTAGATAAGTTGTTTAAAAAAGATCCTTATTTTGAGTCCATGTTACCACCTCTTGAAAATCGTTTTTCATCATTTCCGCTAGCCCGTAAGTACCGGAAGAGGTAACGTGGACTTACAAATGTTTTGGGGCCGACAATAGAGAAAAAGGAATGTTTCTATTGTCATATGAAAGGCCATTAGAAGAAGGACTGCAGGGCTTCGAAAAATAGAAACCAGGATTCGAAGCACGTTGTGGTTTCGGCTTCAGGTGTGTTTATGATTGAAAACTGTTTGTCAATTAACTCTACTTCCTGGATACTGGATACCAGATTAGGATCTCATATCTGTAATTCATTGTAGGTTCTGAGAAACCGTTGGGTTATCAAGGCAGGTGATATGACCCTCAAGGTTGGTAACGGAGCGAGCGTGGATGCTATGTCCGTAGGGTAATATCACCTAGGATTGACATGTGGATACATTTTGGTTTTGCTTAACTGTTTTTTTGTACCTAGTTTGACATGTAATATCATCACTGTATCTTTACATTGAAAAGAAAGTTATGATTTTTCATTTATAAGAGATGTCGTAAACATCCACCTTAATCATGGTTTGATTGGATCAGGTACACTAGACAACGGTATATACATATTAAACCAACACCAAGTTTTCAATGTCCAGAACACACTTAAAAGAAAGTCTCCAGAAACACGGTTGACGAAGTTACATAAAGAGGGATATTTGGATCCGTTTGAATATCTGTCTTATGCAACTTGTCAATCATGTCTCAATGGAAAGATGACAAAGACTCCGTTCACTGGACATGGGATAAGATCCAGCCAGCTCTTGGGACTCATACACAGCGACGTGTGTGGTCCAATGTCTACACATGTAAGAAGTGGTTATTCCTACTTCATTACTTTTACGGATGATTTCTCAAGGTATGGACATGTATTATTGATGAAACATAAATTCGAGGCCTTTGAGAAATTCTAGGAATACATGAATGAAGTGGAAACAAACAGGCAAAAGTATCAAAACACTTAGATCTGTTCGAGCTGGTGAATACTTAAGTGCCGAGTTCCTGGATTGTTTAAAAGAAAATGGAATTCCCTCTCAGCTTACTCCTCCATACACACCTCAACACAACGGTGTATCGGAAAGGCGAAACCGCACCTTATTAGATATGGTACGTTCCATGATGAATAACGCTGAGTTACTGCGATCTTTCTAGGTTTATGCATTAGAATCTGTTGGATATCTTTTAAACAAAATTCCTACTAAGTCAGTGCCTACCATACCATATGAAATATGGAGTGGGAAGAAACCCTATCTTAAGTATCTAAAGATATAGAGATGTCCAGCTTTTGTCAAAAACTAGCATACGGAAAAGCTCGAGGCACGATCAGTAATGTGTAAGTTTATGGGAGACCCAAAGAATTCAAGGGGGTATCTTTTCTATTACGCAGAGGAACAAAAGGTTTTTGTTTCTTGGCATGCCCACTTTCTGGAGACTCAATTTCTTGAAAAATAAATAAGTGGGAGCGCAATAAAACTGGAAGAAATTCCAGAACCACAAACTATTACTGAAAGCATGATAGAACCAAAGGTTTCAGAAGAACCCAGACGTCCCTGTGCCACTCAGCAGATCTAGTAGGCAGTCTAATCCGCCTGAGAGATACTACGGTTTTCTCGTAGATGGGGATAGAGAGGATTTCATCATCAACGATGATGAGCCAACTAGTTTCTAGCAGGCCATTAGGAGCAGAGACTCGGTAAAATGGCTGGATGCAATGTGGACCGAAATGGAATCCATGTACACCAACAAAGTTTGAACTTTGGACATTGCACCAAAAGGGGTAAAACATGTAGGCTGCAAATGGATCTTCAGAAAGAAGATTTGTGCAGATGGACAGGTTGAAATCTATAAGGCTAGACTTGTAGCAAAATGTTTTCATCAATGACCTGTTTTGGACTATGATGAAACCTTTTCTCCAGTGGATATGCTTAAATCCATTCGGATCCTACTTGTCATTGCAGCCTTCCAAGATTATGAAATTTGGCAGATGGGACGTAAAGACCACTTTTCTGAATGGAAATTTAGAAGAGTGTGTTTATATGGATCAGCCGGAGGGTTTCATAGAGAGTGAGAGCAGCGGAAGTGTGTGCAAGTTGCTTAAATCCATTTATGGATTAAAGCAGGTATCGCGGAGTTGGAACATCTATTTTTATGAGACGGTCAAAGAATCCGACTTTATCAAAAATCTAGATGAACCATGCATTTATAGTAAGATTGTAGCGAGAACTGTGGTATTCCTCGTCTTGTACGTGGATGACATTCTCCTGATAGGAAATAACATTCCTATGCTACAATCAGTCAAAGGATTCTTGTCACAAAAGTTCTTCATGAAAGACCTAGGTGATACCTCGTACATTCTGGAGATCTAGATCTATCGTGATAGTGTTGGGGTTCCTAGCGCCCTGGCCATCTACCATGGCCGATTGCGGAACAAAAGTTTTGGCATTTAAAGAACTTGGCACTAGAAACAACTACCTAGAATCGAATCCAAAAATGAAACTAGTAATCTAAAAGAGTTTATCAACTGTGATAGAGAGTTATACCGAACGAACCATGTCCTTCGGTCTTCCACCATTTCCCTTAGCTCCTTGAGATCCTTTGGATTGAGCTTAGCCACCGGTCTTCCTCCGTTGAAGATGATCCACCCGAGAGATGTAGCTCATGGCTCTAGCTCCACATAAAAGATCAAGTGAAGTAACTAGGGATTCTAGATGGCTAGTCTAGAATGCCTAGGATGTAGTGGAATGTTCTAAGTGTATCTCTTCTTCACCCCCTCTCTTGATTCTCAACACATGAGATTGTAGAGAGGAGGTTGAAGATGAAGATGGAGGAACTCAAGAAAAGAAAGAGGAGAGTGAAGCTAATAGTAAGAGTGTTTTACTCATCTCAAAAAATAATGAACCAACCATCCAAGAGAGCAAACCATGAAGCATGGTTTTATCAAACTCATTTTTCCAATTTTTAAAATGCTATTATACTTGAATAGTGAGCACAAATGAATTAACAATTCATTTGTCAACACTATTCAAGCATGGTTCTCACCATACTCTCATTTTTCCTTTTCCACCTCATTATCCATTTATGATAAATGGATAAATCCAAAATAAGGTGTCCACCTTCTAGAATGTTATCCGTAAAAAATATGGATTACACTCTACTGTATATACATACCTGTATTTGAACTGAAATACGAATACCCGAAAAGACAGAATAACATAAAGAAAATAATACTAGAATATACATATCGAAGTACATATACGTAAATTATTAAATCAATACCTGATTTAATAATCCGGCTCAAACCCGAGCCGGCTAGTATTATCAACTGTCCGATCGAAAGTCCTGGTACATAGTACAATCAATCGATCGGAATCCTGCATGTATGCAATACGGCTACTACATTGTTTCGCCAGAACCAGAGAAACCCTTTGTGTGGGACTCTAAAAACTCGTCAATAAGCTGGCAGTGGGTTTAACCACAAGCACGTCAGCGGCACTAGCTGTACGTAACGGCTACCCAGGTTTTGAGCGAAAGGAAGGTCAACGAGAAAACTCATCTGAAACCCTACTAAGCCTGTCAGTGACAATCTCCGTACAGTCTGGTCTGTTCATCTAAGAGTATCGCATATCGAGTCTAGGGGATGGATAAAGTCAGACCCCTAATAACGTGATATTTCGTGCCGGTATGAAGCCCATCACCCACTGAGAAACTACTAATCCAAATTAGTAATTCTCGTCTACCTTGGCCAAGGATTTCTGATGATGGCCACCCATGCACCTCGCGGCATCAACCCCCAATACCGGGAGAGACGAATCCCCGACGATCCGTTCACTGCCTCCATGTGGCTCGGGACTGTACCCAACTAAAACCTGTTTGCACGACTCCTTTGAGCCGTGGTAGGATAGTAATCAAAGCACAGTGAGAACTCACACGAGACAAATGACGATCATAGGTCGACAGACTAACCTGTACACATGTCACCTAGGAATTGCTATCTGACAATAGGTATAATACCAACTAGCATGTTCCCGGCGAGTCTGTCCAGCGTACTCATAACGTAATGAGTACCTGTATACTATCTTAGGTGACTAACTGACACCAATGGCTTGTGAGACCGGCCACCGCCCCTCGTCAGGGTCTCGATAAGTATACACTAGTTTATTCCGGAGTATCGATGCCCAGTCTCGATACTCCCGCGACTAGGGACATTTAAGGATGTGCTTATTGACCACCCAGCTCCCACGTATATGATCGCCAGCATAATGCTGGTTGTCAGGCAAGAATCCTATAGGCTCTATCAACATGTAATAGTGATATGTAATACCATATAATGCATATGCATGATGACAGAGACAAACAAGATAGCATACTATCATCTCGAGTAAGACTGTTCTAACCGTATAGGTCCTCTCTCAATCATCACAATCGCGTGCCTGCAATTACAATAATTAACTTGAGGACACTATAGCCAACAATCTCCCACTTGCACTTAAGGCTAATTATTGCGGCGCCGCATACTCACAGCCCGTGTGATACCGAACACCCAACTTCTCTACTAATCAGTTTCGCAAGGCCCGTTTGCGAAACTATTGCGTTCAAGAAATAGCCTCAGTGAGTGGATCCACTCCAAGGATTCTATCTTTATCTCTCTATATCTCAACTTCGAGGAGAAATACTATCTCCCGAAATGAGCGATACCTGTCTTAGAATTTGTTTGGATATCTGATAGGACGCAGTTCACAAATGAACTCCAAATCTAACAAACTTCTTAGACCATATCATCCACTGAATTTAATCAGTATCCCGTGCCATGCCTTGCTCAGTATCCGCTTGGACCACCTTTCCAACATACTGCTCCTCAAAAGAGGGAAAACTATAACTCTAATAGCCACTCTGTCATCCACGTCACCTTGGAAGCCAAAAATGATAACCGCCTCTTTGAGGAGGCTGCCGTTACCATATACCAAGAACATCCACTTATGTTCATAACTGCTTCCCAACGTTTCTCCAAAATTGGATTAATATATACTTATTGCATCTAGTGCAAAATCAATATCTGGTGTGGTACTTAACATCTCATAATTGACTCAATTTCCTAAGCATGTGACATGCCAATCATGCAAATCCCTCTCCTCATCAGTCTAGAAGACATCTCTTTAGAGAGGTTGACTCCATCACCTGCGGGTACACCACCACGCCAAGAGTCGTCCATTCTAAAACACTTTAGAATAGTGTCAAGTACCCAAATTGGGACACTTCCCAAATATAGATCTAAAACCACAGATCTAGTGACCAGAATCCCTGATATTTTATCCAGATCTTATATGGAGAAAACACCTTTTGACAACCACAGTGAAACCGATCGTAGTATAGGAATATCACTTCCTATAAAGAGCATGTCATCCAAAAACAGGACATCACTCCCTACTACCTTCTTATCAGGTCCATCTGTTGTTCTAATGAAGTCAAACTCTATGACTGTTATATCAAAACTAGAGACGATCTGTTTTCGCTATACCTGCTTTAGTATATAAATAGACATAAGCTACTTGCCCACTATGCTTCCACTACTCCCACTGACTACAAAAACCCTCTGGCAGAGTCATATCCACGTGCACTTCCAAAGATAATTTAGAACGATGTTATGCTCATCCTCCTGCCAGATCTCATAGTCTAGAACAGCAGCAGTTGCATGTTTGGGTAATCAAAAACCTCCCTGTCACCATCTTTGAAGAGACTGAAGTACCTCTTGGGTGCCTGAGGTTGCCCACTAAATCTGCGAAGTGGCTAATGGAATGTCGAATCCAATTGAATCTTTAGGTTTTACTAAATTTTCAGTAATCGTTTGTGGTTCTGGAATCAATTCCAGTTCTACCATACTCTCACTAATGTTTTCTGAAAAGAATTCATTTTACTAAAACTGGTGGCGAGTCAAGAACAATATAACTATTGATCTTCCAGATGGTAGAATGTTAACCTTCGTCGAAGCCCGGGATATCCCACAAACTATTATTACTGAAACGAGCCTAGAGTTTATCCAGATTCTGGTTTTAAGCATAAGCCGGACAACTCTATATACATTAACATCGTTAAGATATGAATCCATTCTATATATCCAATATAGAAACAAAGGCACTAATTTAATTGGAACTAGATTCAAAATACAAATAGTCGTTTCCAGTGTATATCAACTAGATAGAAGGTGGCCAAGAAGCATTACTCATCAAGGAGTGCACCCACGCATGAGTAACCTAAGAGAGAAGCAAGTTCTCAAAACTATTACTTACAATGGAATACTAAACACTGTTAGTTGTATGTATGCCCTAGAGGCTATTGTTGTACATGATTGTATATTATAATGGATGCTTGGACATATATAGGGGGAACTTTCTTGCTTGACATGATAGTATGCTATCCGGTTACTCTTTATCTTAACATGTAGACTAGTATTGTGATACTGTCTTGCTCTCACATGTTGATAAAGCCCTTAGGATGTATACTTGAGTACCAGGACTATGATGCAGATCATACTAGTAAGTCTAGGGTAGTCCACAAGTTCATCCTTTAATTGTTCCTAGTCGAGGGTGTATCGAGACGGGGCATCGATATTACAGAGTAGACTAGCGTATACGCTTCTTGACCCATTTGATGGGCGATGGATGATCCCATATACATTGGTGTTTGACATCAAAGATGGTATACGGGTGCTCAGTGGAGACTGGGTATATTGAACAGGACTCGCCGAGAACTCCTAGATGGTATTATACCTAACGTCAGATAGTAGTTCTCTGGTGACACTGGTACAGGTTAGTCTATAGACCCGAGATCGTTATAGAGTCTTGTGTGATTCCCACTGTGCTCTGATTTTCACCTTACCACGTTCAAGAGAGCGTGCAAAACGGTGATTTTTGGGTACAGTCCCGAGTCATATGGAGGCAATCAGCGATAGGAGGGGATTCGTCTCTCTCGGTATTGAGGGTTGATGTTGCGCTGTGCTCGATTGGCCATAACAGGAAGTCCCTGGCCAGGGATGATACAGAGATTTACTGGTAAGTGTTATCAGTAGTTTCTCGACCCGTTATGAGCCTCACATCGGCATGACTTATCAAGTTTCTGGGGTCTGACGTTTACCACCCCTAGACTCGATATGCGACATATCAGACGAAGAGATCGGACTGTACGGTAGTGTTACTGTTGGATTCACAGGAGTATGGACAAGCTTGCTTGTGGATCTTCGGATCGCTCAATACCCGGGTAGCCGTTACATCCAGCTAGTACGACTGACGGCTTGTGGGTGACAGTATGATCATCACCTACTGCCAGCATATTGACGTGTCATTAGAGTCCTACACAGAGGTTTCCAAGCTCATGCGAAACGAAGTAGGGCACACATGTGATATGTGTAGGACAGAGATTAATACGTGTATGTGATACCGTATTCCAATCTCGCAATATAGGTTATATGTGATATAATCGGATTGTTGAATCAAGTGTTGATTCAATGTTATGTTATATGTATATGTGATATGCATATAAATGATATTAGTCAGTTGTATGCGATACAGCCGGGTTATTAAATCAAGTGTTGATTTAATAGTTTAATGTGTAATTATATATTTGATATATTAATATATATTAACTAATATTAGCTTACTTAAGAAAATGTTTTCTTTTTATACATTTAATATATATGCGATATATATTAATGTATTATTTCTTTGGGTCATGCTAAATGATACATTGGACTTAGGTGCATGAGACTCATACCATACTTCAGATAATTTGGGGATTTAATTATTAAGGGAAAATCAAAATTATGTGGTAATTAGTCATGGCTTGAAGCTTGGAGAAGCTTGTGGAACCCATTGACTTAGTCCACTAATTTGTTTTACTCTAGATATTTATTAACCTAACCATTATCATTAGCCATGGTTTAGTCTCTACAAGAGTTATATATGATATTTTCTCACCCATGGTGCACACTTGATCATTCTTGAGTTTCTTTTTCATCTCCTTCTTTCTCTCTAGCTTCAAGTGAGTGAAGAAAAAGAGTGAGAAAAATTATTCTAAAGTGAGCAAAATTCCTACTTCACCAATCTGCACTAGACTAGCCATTTAGTATAGGTTGTTTACTTCACTAATTCTCAATTAGTGAAAAGGTGGCATGAGTTGGAGATTCCTCGATGCAGATCATTTTCGGCCTCGAAGTTCTTCAAGCAAGCTTGTTCCTTTCGCCTAGTGGAGCCTAACGAGAGTCCGGAAGACCACTACTTGGAGCGAAAGGACTACTACACGGAGCTTTAGAAGTGAAGGACCGGTCTACAAAGGTTGTATTTCTTGTTCACTTAGAGTAAAGATGTTTACTTGTATAACCTAACCTTAATTCTCTAGTTAGATCTTTTTTCCGGGTTTCCTAGCACTCTAGATTTTTTTAAATTGAATGCTAGATGCCTTAGAAAACATAATGAGGGTACTAAGAAACCCAGCAAACACAAGTATCTACATCTTCAATCACCTTGAAGAATCCTGATACTTGCAATATATGGTTCTCTACTTTATTCTTATACCTATATCTTCTCAAAATCTGGATCTTGTATTTCAATGAAATACTTGTCTAAAACTAGAGAAGTCATGAGTAAACAGAATATAGTACGAGTACCAACCCCTTTGTCCTAACCGATACCGGACAACATACAATACTCTTTATAAGTCCACTGAGTTTAATAACTCAAACCCTGTGCGTCGTAGGTTGAAAACTATACTATGGTTAAGAAGAATTACAAAGCTATTGAATGCTCTTTACCTAACCATCAACTGATATAGGTAAATGTCATAAACATAATTTCAAAAATGTATATCTCTCTTTATAAAATAAACGTACAGATATATCAGTTTGAAATTAGTGCATAACGATGGATATTCAAAACCAAATATTTGTCGTCAGGCAAAACCCAGGTGATTTCCTCAAATATCACCAATTACAAAGAATTTCGATATGATGAGAATCTAATCACCCAATTTCCAATATTTTACTCCCACTCAGCATCCGTAACACCATACAGATATGAGAATCGAATCTGGTAAATACATACCCTGGAGTTATAATCTTATTGGGAAAATAGTTTTCACTTAACACCGCACAGAAAAACTGAAACATGAAAATGTTTTGAAGGGGTGGCCGGGTATTCCTAGTAATGCATCTTCCACTATCCAGATTCATGACAGTAACCGTATACTTCCTTTCCCTCACTGCAATCCCTTTATATGTGTTTACTTATTACCTTCTGTACACCACACTTAGGCTAATTGGTTTTCTTCCTTCCCTACCTATCGGCACCCGCCTATGGATTGGAAGAAGACTATCCAATAAGCACAATAGGTGTACTCTCCTAATACTAGGAGCCCTCGCAACCTGAGAGAAGGTAAAGGGAAAAGACAACCGAATAATCCTATTCAATTTCTCCAGAACCGGAATCCATCCTCGAACTGGAACAAGTTCCTTCGAGTCCGTATATAACTATACGATGGAATATCCAAGAAATGTGGATCTTCATAGTTATACGGAGTGTTCTGGAAAAATGCAAAGGGAAAATAGGAGTGGCAATGATATATGTGACTAAATAACAATCCAAAAGCCAAATTGTTTTAAGAAGGTTCGGTTAACTTGGTTCATGAGTTTTAGTTTAGGGTCAGGTCATGGTCGCTGCCAGAGAGAGAGAGAGAGAGAGAGAGAGAAAAGAAACACTCAGCGTGCACTCTAACCTAGATTAAATTGGTTAATCACTTTCTCTAATCAGGATGGCTCCCACTGTTTCCTTGAATTCTCCTTCAAACCCTAAAAGGAGAATTAGTCGGGATCATCTGAAAATCACCCGAGGAGTAACACATACTCATCAGTGGGAATCGGGATTCAACTATCATCGCATGATAACTTGATGGAAGCCACTCAAGTCACCACACTCCAGAAGGAATGCGCATGCCTGGCAAGTTTCCTGTATATTTGAAACTTCCAATGTGGTTTTTTCCTCTAACGACCTATAACCTTGACGCTTGCCAACAAGTTATATGCCACTAGTCAAGTTCAAACCGTCATTGTCCTGGATTAACTCGAACCCACCTGTACAAACTTTTGATGCTTTCCAACAAAGCTGTATGACTGTCGCGATCAATCGCATATCCATGCAACAGATAAATATCACTCAACTACCGTTCACTATGTCTTGACGCTTGCCAACAAACATAGCATGAACACTAGGTGGAACCCATCTGAAATGACGGAGGGCTACGACTGGTTTTTGGCAAAAAACCTTTAACATAATGAACTTGATATTGTTGAAGGAACTCCAGTGGTTTTACAAATATATAGTGACGTAAAATTTTGCTAATGAGGTCACTCCCTGTGAAGGGATCTCGGCTTTTTCCTCATCGAATGAGGTGCAGGATATTCCTAACTGAATACCACGATGCAAAGCAAAAGACTCGACTATAGTGAAGTTATTACAATGACGTAAACTTTTACCCAAGAGCTCACTCCCTATGAAAGGATCTCGGCACCTGCCTCGTCGAATTAGGTACTGGATATTTATAACCGAATACCGCTGTGCAAAGCAAAACGAAACGTTTGCAATAACATTTTTCAAAATTGGTTCCAACAACATCACATAGGTTTGTTTTCCTTGCATCAATCAGAATTAATGCAGTCCCATCAATTAATCCATATCACACCAGAAAAGAACGAAAAAAAATGTACGTATATGCCATACGCATTCGCCACGGGCCCCGTCATGCACTGTTAGGTTACTTAACTAACGGCAGAGCGGGGGCTGGACTAGCGCGGATGCAAAACATATACAACATCTACTAGTATATATAAATATATATATAACATTCGCCCCAGGCATGATATAAGCAACATCACAGAAAAGCGATAAGCAACACAGAATAACGGATAATTTAGGAGACCCGGGTTTCCTTTGAGCCGCAAATGAAACTCGACGTTTCCCGGTCGTGTGGATAGCCTGTGCAATGAAAAACCTAGACCACTACGAGTGCGGCAAGTTACCCGCCAATCCCAGAAGTGAGGCAACCCCAATCAACAAATTGAATGGGCCACCTGTTAGTGAGATATGCCTTAGAGGCCATTATTGTATCATACTGGATTGTATATTACATATTAGAAGCTTGGGATCTTTGCTTGACTACCAGCGTTGTAATGGCAGTCACACTAGTGGTGGCTGGGTAGTCTATAAGCACATCCTTATACAAGTCCCTAGTCGTAGGATTATCGAGACGGGGTATCGATACTCCTGAGTAGACTAGTATATATGCTTCTTATCCCAGCAGGGGATATGGTCTGTCCTATAGCCATTAGTACGACGTACTGGAGATAGTATGCAGGTGCTCATTAGGTTATGAGTTACACTCGACAGGACTCATCGGGAACTGCTGGTTGGTATTATACCAATCGTCACGAAGCAGTTCCCAGGTGACATGAGTATAGGTTAGTCCGTTGACTTGCCATCGCTACTTCGTCTCGAGTGTGTTCCCACTGCACTTCGATTACTACCCTACCACGGCTCAAAGGAGTCATGCAAACAGGTAGTAGTTGGGTGTAGTCCCGAAGCACTTGGAGGCAGTGATGGTCAGATAGGATTCTTCTTTCCCGGTATTATGGGTTGATATCGCGCAGTGTTCAGAAAGCCATTACACAAAGTCCCTGGCCAGGACGGTTGAGAAATACTGGTAGGCATTCCAGTAGTTTCTCAAGGTGTATTGGGCTCTCATCCGGCATAACTTATTAGGCTGTTAGGGGTCTGACGTTTACTATCCCCCTAGGCCTGATATGCGAGTATCTTAGACGAACAGACCGGACTGTACGGAGATTGTCACAGACAGGCTCAGTAGGAGTACGGATGAGTTTGCTCATCGACCTTCTTATCGACAGATACCTGGGTAGCCGTTACGTGAAGCTAGTACCGCTGACGAGCTTGTGGTTAAATCCACTGCCAGCGTACTGTCGAGTCTTTAGAGTCCCACACAAAGGGTTTCCTTTCTTTGGGCAAAATATGTAGAGGCCGTATAGTTTTACGACGGGGCTACGATCACATACGTGTACTTGTACACGGATGATGTTCGGGCGGACAATACTAGTGGGCTTTGTTTTAAGACGGAACCTAGTATTGTATTATTAGATTTTTATTGTCTCAGTTTATTCGTATTTTTCGAAATACGGATACGGGTATGTATATACGGTGAGGGGTATTCTTGTAATTTTCTCAAGAATGCTTCTAGAATGAGACACCTCATTGCTTAGTATTATCCATTTTTGGTAAATGGATTAATGAGGTGGAATTGGAGGAGACATACTTGGCATGGTGAGAGGAATAGCTCTTGTATTATTATATTGGTTTTGGATCACTATTGAAGCATGGGAGATTTTTATATTGTGAAAAATCGCCATGGTTCAATAAGTGAGATGAGATATTAGCCATTCTCTACACAGCCATTTCACTCATTCTTCATTTTTGCTCTCTCACTTTTCTCTCCAAGTTCCATCTCCTTCTTCCTTTAGTAACCCCGTACACTCACATGTGTTGTGAAATAAAGGGTTTAGTGAGATAATAAAATCTATTAGACATTCTCTACATCACCTAGGCTACTTGGATTAGCGAACCATTTACCCTAGTTACCTCGGTTTAGAGGTTGTATCTTGAAGAACAAACTCTCGGGTAGATCAACTTTGACGCGAGGAGGTCGATGTCGCAACCTTCATCCGTTCACCGAGGACCCAAGGAGAGGAGGACAAGAAGACCTGAAGGACCGGTTCTAAGAGGTATAACACTCTTACCGAGTAGCTAAATCTCCTAGTTAGTTTAGTTAGTTAAGTTTTTAGTATAGATCCTGGAGTTAGCCGATGTTGCGTAGTTCGTTAAAATTGTTTTTTGAAAATTCCGCCTCCCCGCGAACCCGCGGGGTTCGCGGCATCGGCTTACAGTGGTATCAGAGCGTACAAAACCTTAACTAGCTAGTTAGCAAGTAGTTAGAAATTCGATCGTTGGAAAAATCCCAAAATCACGATCAAAAACACATGTATCTGTCGATTTTAAAAACTAATCTAAAAATTATTTCAGAGACCTTAAAAATATAAGCAGGGTTTTCTAAGAACACTCAAGAAAAATGAGATCGTAACTCGCCAAGACCGCCGTGGAAGCACAGCGAAACAGTGCATTTCGCCGTAGTTCCGCGGCCAAGTCGAGGCCGAGTTGACTCGGTTTTCTTCTTGGGTATATTTTCTCGAATTGTGATTATGGGAATATTTGATTTCTACCCAGAACTGTTTGCGTGCTGGATTGTGCATGGGGTAGACTCGGATTTGGCTTATCGATCGAAATTCTAAGATTCATCGCTAATGAGATTCTGTGTTTGTTTATATGATGCTAAACGTCTGATAATCGCTATATGTCGATTAGTGGGAGTTGCACATATCTGTGATGTGATGATGGTTTGTGTATATAGAGTATTGGATCATCCTTGATGAATAGCCGGGGGGATGTGAGAAGAGTGTTTTCTTTTCTTTCATTCATGTAATTTGTAAAAGTGATGTAATATTATTTTGCGGGGCACAACCGGGTTGAGGTTGTAGCCACCGTTGTATTATTTCTTTTACTTTTTTTGCTCCTAAGATAGACCCAAGGTGGGTGCACAAACTACCGGGTTCTTGAAGTGTCAAGTGGCCTACTCATTTTATTGAGGGAGGTTGCTTCACTTCAGGAATTTGGCGGGTAGTTTTCCGCACCCGTAGGAGTCTTGGATGGGGTTTGGCTATTCATCATGACCATGGAATCCGTCTTTCGTTATAGGCTTAAACGAAACACGGAATTCCTAGTATATCCAATATATTCATTTATGATCTGGAATGCCTATTATTGCGTGATACGAATGAATATATATATATATATATAGTAGGCATTGCTTATGTTTTGCACCCGCGCTAGTCTAGCCCCCGCTCTGCCGGTAGTTAAGTTACCTAACGGTGGATGACGGGCCCCGTGGCAAATGCGGATGACATAAGCGTACGTTGTATTTTCGTTTCTTTTTATGTAATGATAGAGTTAAATGATGGAACCATATTAACATTGATTAATGCAAGGAAAAACAAACAAAAGCTTAATTGTTGGAACAGTTCCAAAACCACTCGGTTTTCTTCAAAAAGAAAATTTTAAATGCAGAGCCTAAACCACTCCTTTTAAAAAGTTATCATGGTTCCTTCGACTATATCAAGTTCATTACGTTCACGGTTTCGCCAAAACCATTCGTAGCCCTCCGTCATTTCATATGGGTAATCAGTAGTATTGAAGCTATGTATTTTGACCTTCGCCAAGGCATAGTGATTGGTACCTGCTGGGTATTCATATGTAGTATAGATAGATGCATTATTTTGGGACAGTCGTAGTACTATGTTGTCTTTCGTCAAGGGTATGTATGGGTGGGTTCAAATTAACCTGGACAATGATGGGAAGAACTTGACATGTGACTTATGATATGTTGGCCTTCGTAAAGGTCATAAGAGCATGGGGCAAAAATCCACATTGAGAGTTTCTAAGAAAATTGAAACTTGCTAGTGTTGCGTACCATTTGGAGTATGATGATTTTGGTACGATTCCTTCAAAGTTGTCACACGATAATATTTGGATCCCGATTCTACTGTGAGTATCCGCTATTCTTCAGGAGATTTTTTCACTAAACAATCAATGCTATAAACCAAGTAGGTATTTAGAACGGTGTTAGCGGGGCTACGCCTCCAGGAAAAAGAGGTTATGTAATTAAGGAACTTCGCGAAAGCGTTGGAAAATCTCCCTCGATGTACCGATACCAGCCTAGCTGAAAGGTTAAGCAAGAATTATAAGAGTGAGATTAATCCTGACTAATTCATCTTTTTTGTTTTGAGGAAGGATTCGAGGAACAGTAGGAGCCATCTTGTTTAGATATATTAATAACCAATATAAACTTGTAAGAGCATCATGCTGAGTGTTTCTTCTCTCTTTCCTAATTGTAGATGTAAGTCCACGTTACCTCTCCCGGTTCTTTCGGGGTTGCGGAAACGGTGAAAAACGATTTTTCATGGAAAGGGTAACATGGACTAGAAAAACCCGGATCTTTGCTAAACAACACACTAGAAACTAGCTACGAGCTTTACCTACTCGGTTAGAGGGTTATACCTAGTCTTGAACTCCTTCTCTTCTTCTCCTTGGATTGGGTTGAATGGTTCCTCCTCGTCGCCTTTTCTTGCCGAAGAAAGATCCACCCGAGGGCCTCTACCTTGAGCTTCTTCCTCGAACTTGAGGTAACTAAAGTATTAGGTTTGCTAAACCTTCAACCTTAGGATGAGTAGAGATGAGTTTTGGTGTTTTATCTCCAAGGCAAATGGTTCTCAACACATGAGAGATTTTAGCCTTGAGCTAGAGGAAGAGGGAGAGCAAAGGATGAGAGAGAATGGGAATAAGGTTATGATAAGAAATTTACAACCATATCACATATATGTGAATTATCAAATTAATAATATTAATCAAAATGAAAAAGGTGATGGTTGGTTTGATAAGACCATTATCATTTCACATTTAATGATTTTGCTAAGATCAAAGAGCATCTTTGGTGTGAAATGATGATGGTCAAAGTTTCAACCTTGGTCAACAAGTCAACCTTGGTCAAAAGGTCAACAACCCTAACCATAACTCAATTTCCTTTTAATTAACATTATTAATGATATTTCACATATTCATTAGGGTTTGGAAAAAGACAACTGTCATCAACCCTATTGAAAATCCTCTGCCTCTGCCTCAGTCAACTGTGCATACACACCCGCATCCATGTTCCGAGGAACACGAATACAATGAGATAAAAACCAATCCCAAAACATATACTAGGATCTGGCTTAAACCAAAGCCCGCTAGTATCAACAGTCCGGACACCAAACGTGCACAAGTGCGCGGATGTGAACGAACCCCGTCGCAAAACCATGCGACCTCTACTTTGTTTTGCCCATAGGCGAATAACCCTCTATGTGGGACTCTAAAGACTCGACACTACGCTGGCAGTGGGTTTAACAACAAACCGCAAGCGGCACTAGCTGCACGTAACGGTCCCTAGGTAGATGCCGATAAGAAGACTGATGAGGTGAACCCATCCGAACTCCTACTGAGCCTGTATGTGACAATCTCCGTACAGTCCGGTCTTTTCGTCTGAGAATATCGCATGGCGAGCCTAGGGGGCGGTAAACGTCAGTCCCCTAATAGTGGTACAAGTCATGTCGGAGTGTATCCCAGAACACCCTGAGATAACACTGGAAACGCTACCAGTATATCTCGCTTGCCCTGGCCAGGGACTTTGTGTAATGGCTCTCCTAGACACAGCGCGATATCAACCCCTAATACCGAGAGAGACGAATCCTATCTAACCGTCACTGCTTCCAAGTGCTTGGGGACTGCACCCAACTACTACCTGTTTGCACGACTCCTTTGAGCCGTGGTAGGGTAGTAATCAAAGTATAGTGGGAACACACTCGAGGCGAAGTGACACTGTCAAGTCAGCGGACTAAGCTGTACTCATGTCACCTGGGAACTGATAACTGACAATAGGTATAGTACCAACCAACAGTTCCCGACGAGTCCTGTCCAGTGTACTCGTAAGCTAACGAGCACCCGCATACTATCTCAAGTACGACGTACCGACGGCTGTGGGACAGACCATCTGCCCTGCTGGGATGAGAAGCGTATACGCTAGTCTACTCCAGAGTATCGATGCCCTGTCTCGATAGTCCTACGACTAGGGACCTGTATAAGGATGTGCTTATAGATTACCCAGCCCCCACAAGTGTAACTGCCATCACAACGATGGTAATCAAGCAAAGATCCTAAAGGCTCCACTAATGTGTATAGGCGATATGTTAAAAGAAACACATGTACACATTAAAGTAGAAACAAACCAAGTAGCATACTACCATTTCGAGCAAGATTGTCTATACAACTGTGAATATCCCAAGCTTCCATCAAGTAATATACAAACTAGTATGATACAGTAATGGCCTCTAGGGCATATACACTAACAATCTCCCACTTTCACTAAGGCCATGTACTGGCGTATCGAAGACCTATCATCTCGATCAGCCGCTCGAACTGAGTCTGGGGTAAGGCCTTTGTGAATGGATCTACAGTGTTATCTTTTGTAGCAACCCTCCGAACCTCGATCTCCCGGCGATCCACGATCTCCCTGATCAGGTGATACCGCCTCAAGATGTGCCTGGACTTCTGATGGGAATTGGGTTCCTTCGCTAAAGCTATAGCCCCGTTGTTGTCGCAATACAGAGGTAATGGATCAACAATGGACGGAACCACCTGAAGTTCTTTCAAGAACTTCTTCATCCACACGGCTTCTTTTGCGGCATCAGATGCAGCGTTATATTCCGCTTCCATCGTCGAGTTAGCAACGGTTTCCTGTTTGGAACTCTTCCAACACACCACCCCTCCATTGAAGGTAAAGACAAAACCCGACATGGACTTGGAATCATCCTTGTTACTCTGGAAGCTGGAGTCAGCAAAGGCCTCGATCTAGAGGTCTTTTCCGCCATACACCAAGAACATCTCCTTAGTCCTTCTCAGGTACTTGAGAATGTTCTTTACCGCTATCCAGTGCTTCTCCCCATGGTTTGACTGATACCGGCTTACTACACTCACTGCATAAGCTACATCTGGTCTGGTACACAACATCGCATACATTATAGAGCCTACCGCAGAAGCGTAAGGTATAATAGACAAGTGATCCCTTTCCAAATCAGTCTTGGGAGACATCTCTTTGGAGAGGGTGATCCCGTGACAAGCCGGTAGATTACCGTGCTTGGAATCTTCCATACTGAATCTTTTCAATATGGTGTCGATGTACCTGGACTGCGAAAGTCCTAATATCCTCTTGGATCTATCACGATGGATCCGGATCCCCAGAATATAAGAGGCATCACCCAGGTCTTTCATGGAGAACCTGTGTGACAAGAACCCTTTGACAGATTGTAATATAGGAATGTCATTTCCTATCAAGAGAATGTCATCCACATATAAAACGAGGAATACGACAGTTCTTGCTACAAATCTACTATAGATGCATGGTTCATCTGGATTTTTGATAAAGCCAAAATCTTTGACCGTCTCATCAAAACAGATGTTCCAACTCCGCGATGCCTGCTTTAGTCCATAAATGGACTTAAGCAACTTGCACACCTTTCCGCTGCTCCCACTCTGATTGAAACCCTCTGGATGGTCCATATAGACACACTCCTCTAAATTTCCATTTAGAAAAGAAGTCTTTACGTCCATCTGCCAAATCTCATAATCGTGGAAGGCAGCAATGGCAAGAAGGATCCGAATGGATTTAAGCATAGCCACTGGAGAAAAGGTTTCGTCATAGTCCAAACCAGCTCTTTGACGAAAACCCTTTGCAACGAGTCTGGCTTTAGGTCTAAACCTGCCCATCTACACCAATCTTCCTCTTGAAGATCCATTTGCATCCCACGGGTTTTACCCCTTCTGGAGCAACGTCCAAAGTCCATACTTTGTTGGTGTACATGGACTCCATTTCGGTCCGCATTGCATCCAGCCATTTTACCGAGTCAATGCTCTGAATGGCCTGCTGGAAGCTAGTCGGCTCATCACTATCAATGATGCAATCCTCTCTATCCCCGTCTATGAGAAAACCGTAGTATCTATCGTGCGGATGAGGCTGCCTACTACTCCTGTGGAGCGGCGTAGGAATGTCCAGTTCTTTCGAACCAACTGGTTCTACTAAGCTTTCAGTAATAGCTTGTGGTTCTGGAATTTCTTCCATCTCTATTGCGCTCCCATTTATCTGATTTTCCAAAAATTCATTTTCCAAGAAATGGGCATGATGAGAAACAAAAAACTTTTGTTCCTCTTCGTAATAGAAGAAATATCCCTTGGAGTTCTTTGGATATCCCACAAACTTGCATTGTACTGAGCGTGCCTCGAGTTTGTCTGGATGCTGCTTTTTGACAAAAGCTGGACATACCCATGTCTTAATGTGCTTAAGATAGGGTTTCTTCCCACACCACATCTGATATGGTGTGGTAGGCACAGTCTTAGTTGGAACTCGGTTCAAAAGGTATGCAGCTGATTCTAGCGTATATCCCCAGAATGATCGCGGTAACTCAGCGTTACTCATCATGGAACGTACCATATCCAATAAGGTTCGGTTCCGTCTCTTCGATACACCGTTATGTTGTGGAGTGTATGGAGGAGTAAGCTGAGAGAGAATTCCATTCTCTTTTAGGTAATCCAGGAACTCGGCACTCAAGTATTCACCACCTCGATCAGATCTCAGTGTCTTGATACTTTTGCCTGTTTGTTTTTCTACTTCATTCTTGTATTCCTGGAATTTTCCGAAGGCTTCAGATTTATGTTTCAATAAGAAGACATATCCGTACCTCGAAAAATCATCCGTAAAAGTAATGAAGTAAGAATAACCGCTTCGCGCATGTGTAGACATTGGACCGCACACATCACTGTGTATGAGCCCCAAGAGCTCGCTCGCTCTTACTCCGTGTCCAGTGAATGGAGTCTTTGTCATTTTTCCTTTGAGGCAGGGTTGACAAGTTGCATATGAATGATATTCGAACGGATCCAAATATCCTTCTGAATGTAACTTAGTCAACCTTCTCTCATTGATGTGACCCAGTCTACAATGCCATAAGAAAGCATGATTTATTTCTGGAGACTTTCTTTTGTGTGTATTCTGGACATTGAAAATCTGTGGTTGGTTTAATACGTATATACCATTGCTTAATGTACCAGACCCAATCAGAACTTGATTAAGGTGAATGTTTACAACATTGCTTACAAATGCAAATTCATAACCTTCTTTAGACAATAAAGATACAGATATGATATTACAAGTTGCATTGGGTACAAAATAACAATCCCGTAAAACCAAAACATGTCCATCTGACAATCCCAAGTGATAGTCCCCTACGGACTCGGTATCCATGCCAGCTCCGTTTGCAACTCTGAGGGTCATATCACCTGCCTTCAAAACCCTACGCTTTCTCAGTGCCTGCAAAGAATTACAGATATGAGATCCTGATCCGGTATCCAATACCCAGGAAGTAGAGTTTATTGATAGACAGTTTTCAATAACATACACACCTGAAGCCGAAGCCGCAACTTTCTTCAGGTCCTGGTTTCTGGCCTTCCAAGCGCTGCAATCCTTTTTCCAGTGTCCACTCTTGTGACAGTAAAAGCACTCTTCCTTTCCCACAAGCTTTCCCGCTACCTTTGTTGCCTTTGCCTTTCCCTTCGCTTCCACTTTACTAACACCGCCCCTTGGTTTGGCGGGGGCTTTCTTCTTCTTTCCCTTGGCTTTCGCCTTGGACTTAGAAGAGGAAGATCCTCCTACAAATAAAGTGGATGTTTCCCTACCTTTCTGTTGGGTGCCCTCTGCACTCCTCAACATGTTGGGGAGCTCCGGAAGTTCAACTTCTTTTCCTTGTAAGTTGAAGTTCAGGATAAACTGGGCGTAAGTGGAAGGAAGGGACTGAAGAATCAAGTCCGTATAGAGCTCGTTCTCTAACGTGGTCCCAAGGTCTGCGAGCTCTTCAATGAAGCCAATCATCTTAAGCACGTGTTCCGCTATCGATGATCCGAAGGCCAATCTCGTCGAAAACAACTTTTTCGAGACTTCGTATCTGGCAATACGGTATTGCTCTCCATACAGTTCTTTTGTATGAAGAAATATGGATTCAAGGTCCATATTCTCGTGCCTCCTCTGATGTTCATTGTCCATAGAGGCAAGTACGGGGCACTTGGCCTTCGCGCAGTCGATCTCCCTGGTCTTACGGATTTCCTTATCCGCGATGCTGGTTTTGGGACCTGGGACAGGGGGAGCTTTGGTGGTAAGGAGACACCCCAACTTGTCGTAAGTGATTGCCATTTTGACATTCCTGAGCCAATCCTTATAGTTTGGCCCTGTCAGTATGTTTTATCTACTAGTAACTTAAGTCCGGTCATGATACTTGGTCACTGCAATTAGGAGAGAGAGAAGAAATACTTTTAGAATGATGCTCTTGCAAGTTTAGATTGGTTTTTAGTTTGTCTAAACAGGATGGCTCCCACTGTCTCTCGAATCCCTCCTCAAACCAAAAAGGAAGAATTAGTCGGGATCAATCTCACCGTACAATACTTTCTTAACCGTTCAGCCAGGCCAGTGTTGGTACTTCGAGGGAGGTTTTTCAACGCTTTCGCGAAGTTCCTTAATTAAATAACCTCTTTTCCCAGTGGGCGTAGCCCCGCTAACACCTTTCTAGACACCTACTTGGTTTATAGCATTGATCGTTAAGTGAGAAAGTTCCCGAGGAGTAGCATATACACACAGTAGGATCGGGATCCAAATATCATCGTGTGGAAAAACTGAAGGAATCCTACCAGAATCATCACACTCCAAATGGTATGCAACGCTAGCAAGTTTCAGATTCTTTAGAATCTCCCGATGTGGATTTTTGCCCCATGCTCTTATGACCTTGACTTTAGCCAACAAATCATAAGTCACATGTCAAGTTCTACCTGTCATTCTCCAGGTTAATTTGAACCCACCCGTACCTACCCTTGACTTTGGCCAACAAGGCAGTATGACTGTCCCAAACCAACGCATCTATCTATGCTGCATATGAACACCCAATAGCTACCAATCACTGTGCCTTGACTTTGGCCAACAAACATAGCTTGAATACTATTGACTATCCATATGAAATGAAGGAGGGCTACGAATGGTTTTGGAGAAACCGTGAACGTAGTGAACTTGATATAATCGAAGGAACGAGATAGCTTTTAAAAGGAGCGGTTTAAGCTCTGCGTTTAAAAGTTGTTTTGAAAAGAAACCGAGTGGTTTTGAAATTGTTCCAACGACTTTACGTTTGGTTTATTTTCTTGCATTAATTTAATGTGTCCCATCAATTAATCCTACCATTGCAGAAAACAACGAAAATATGACGTACGCTCATGCCATCCGCATTCGCCACGGGGTCCCGTCATCACCCGTTAGGTTACTTAACTAGAGCGGGGGCTGGACTAGCGCGGATTCAAAACATAAGCAACGCCTAAATAGATATCATATATAGATATATACATTCGTCAGAAGCAATGATAGCCATTCCAGATCCCAGATGAACACATTGGATATACTAGGAATCCGCGTTTCGTTCGAGCCTGCAATGAAAAGCGGATTACACGGTCGAGATGAATAGCCAATACCCCACCCTAGACCCCTGCGGGTGCGGCAAACTACCCGGCAAGTACCCGAAGCGAAGCAACCTCCCTAAACAACGTGAGTAGGCCACTCGGCACTTCGAGGTACCCGGTAGTCTGTGTACCCCACCTTGGGTCTATCCTAGGAGCAAAAACTGTAAAAAGAAATTATACAATGGTGGCTACAACCTCATTCCGGATGTGCGGCCATACAAATAATATTACATCAATTTACATATTACATCAAATGAAAGATAAAGAAAACTCTCATCTCACAACCCCCGGCTATTCATCCGCGACAATCCAATGAATTCATATACACAAACCATCAACATTACATATCACAGATATGTATAACCCCCACTAATCGACGTATAGCGATTAGCAGACGTTCAATACATATATCACATCACAGATATAACCCATTAGCCAAAGTCTAGAGAAGATCGATCAAAATACGGATTTGTAACCACCCCAAAAACAAATTTGTTCTCTGGAAAATCTGGGCAGAAACAAACCATCCTAAAAATCCCAAAACACCAATATAAGAAAACTGCAGGAGAAACGAGCCACGGCCGAGTCAACTCGGCCGCGGATCCGCGGCAAAAGAATGCTCTTGCCCCGGTTCCACGGTGAGTTGGTCGACTCGCTGAATCGTTTTTCTTGGGTGTTATTTAAAAACCCTGAGCCGATTTTTAGTACATGATTTATTATTTTTTGAACAGAAATAAAAATCGGCAGAAAGTTGAAATTTTTGACGTGTTTTGCTGTTTTTTGTCCGATCGAAATTATAGATACTTTGCTAACATGCTAGTGTGTGTTTATCCAGGCTCTAATACCACTGTAAGTCCACGTTACCTCTCCCTGTTCTTTCGGGGTTGCGGAAACGGTGAAAAACGATTTTTCATGGAAAGGGTAACATGGACTAGAAAAACCCGGATCTTTGCTAAACAACACACTAGAAACTAACTACGAGCTTTACCTACTCGGTTAGAGGGTTATACCTAGTATTGAACTCCTTCTCTTCTTCTCCTTGGAGTGGGTTGAATGGTTCCTCCTCGTCGCCTTCTCTTGCCGAAGAAAGATCCACCCGATGGCCTCTACCTTGAGCTTCTTCCTCGAACTTGAGATAACTAAAGTATTAGGTTTGCTAAACCTTCAACCTTAGGATGAGTAGAGATGAGTTTTGGTGCTTTATCTCCAAGGCAAATGGTTCTCAACACATGAGAGATTTTTGCCTTGAGCTAGAGGAAGAGGGAGAGCAAAGGATGAGAGAGAATGAGAATAAGGTTATGATAAGAAATTTACAACCATATCACATATATGTGAATTATCAAATTAATAATAATAATCAAAATGAAAAAGGTGATAGATGGTTTGATAAGACCATTATCATTTCACATTTAATGATTTTGCTAAGATCAAAGAGCAACTTTCTTGTGAAATGATGATGGTCAAAATTTCAACCTTGGTCAACAAGTCAACCTTGGTCCAAAAGGTCAACAACCCTAACCATAACTCAATTTCCTTTTATTTAACATTATTAATGATATTTCACATATTCATTAGGGTTTGGAAAAAGACAACTGTCATCAACCCTAATGAAAATCCTCTGCCTCTGCCTCAGTCAACTGTGCATACACACCCGCATCCATGTTCCGAGGAACACGAATACAATGAGATAAAAACCAATCCCAAAACATATACTAGGATCTAGCTTAAACCAAAGCCCGCTAGTATCAACTGTCCGGACACCAAACGTGCACAAGAGCGCGGATGTGAACGAACCCCGTCGCAAAACCATGCGACCTCTACTCTGTTTTGCCCAACCGAGAATAACCCTCTGTGTGGGACTCTAAAGACTCCACACTACGCTGGCAGTGGGTTTAACCACTGATCGCAAGCGGCACTAGCTGTACGTAACGGTCCCCGGGTAGATGCCGATAAGAAGACTGATGAGGTGAACCCATCCGAACTCCTACTGAGCCTGTATGTGACAATCTCCGTACAGTCCGGTCTGTTCGTCTGAGAATATCGCATGGCGAGCCTAGGGGGCGGTAAACGTCAGTCCCTTAATAGCGGTACAAATCGTGTCGGAGTGTATCCCAGAACACCCTGAGATAACACTGGAAACGCTACCAGTATTTCTCGCTTGCCCTGGCTAGGGACTTTGTGTAATGGTTCTCCTAGACACAGCGTGATATCAACCCCCAATACCGGGAGAGACGGGTCCTCTCTAACTGTCACTGCCTCCAAGTGCTTTGGGACTGCACCCAACTACTACCTGTTTGCACGACTCCTTTGAGCCGTGGTAGCGTAGTAATCAAAGTACAGTTGGAACACACTCGAGGCGAAGTGACAGTGTCAAGTCAGCGGACTAAGCTATACTCATGTCACCTGGGAACTGATAACTGACGATAGGTATAGTACCAACCAACAGTTCCCGACGAGTCCTTTCCAGTGTACTCGTAACCTAACGAGCACCCGCATACTATCTCAAGTACGACGTACTGACGGCTGTGGGACAGACCATCTCCCCTGCTGGGATGAGAAACGTATATGCTAGTCTACTCCGGAGTATCGATGCCCTGTCTCGATAGTCCTATGACTAGGGACCTGTATAAGGATGTGCTTATAGATTACCCAGCCCCCACAAGTGTGACTGCCATCACAACACTGGTAATCAAGCAAAGATCCTAAGGGCTCCACTAATGTGTATAGGCGATATGCTAAAAGAAACACAAGTACACATTAAAGTAGAAACAAACCAAGTAGCATACTACCATTTCGAGCAAGATTGTCTATACAACTGTGAATATCCCAAGCTTCCATCAAGTAATATACAAACTAGTATGATACAGTAATGGTCTCTAAGGCATATACACTAACAGTAGAGACCACAATGACCAGACTTAGGTTATTAGTTAATAAATTGACTTGGCCAAACTATATTGATTGGCTAAGGAATGTCCAGATAGCACTTACCTATGACAAGCTGGACTACCTCCTTACTACCAAAGCCCCCGCCGTCCCAGGTCCAGATTCCACCATCGTGGATATTGATATCCATAAGATATGGGAAAAGGATTGTGCGAAAGCCAAGTGCCTCGTGTTAATCTCAATAGATAGTAAACACCAGAGGCAGCACGAGAAGATGGACTTAGCTTCCATCTTCCTCCATACCAAAGTTTTATATGGAGAGCAATTACGTATCGCAAGATATGAGACCTTGAAGATATTACTTCAGGCGAGATTGGCTGTCGGTTCATCTATAGGGGACCATGTTCTTACGATGATTAGATATATTTAATAGCTCACAGACCATGGGACCACGTTGGAGATTGAGCCATGTATTGACTTGATTCTACAGTCCCTCCCCTCCACTTACGCCCAGTTTATCTTGAATTTCAAAATTCAAAGGAAGGAAGTTACACTTCCAGAACTCCTTAATATATTGAGGAGCTCAGAGGGCACCCTGCAGGAATCCAGGGAGACACCCGCTCTGCTCATTGGAGAATCTTCCTATTCTGGATCCAAGGCGAAAGCCAAGGGAGAGAAGAAGAAGGCCTCCACCAAGCCGATAGGCGGTGTCAGTAAGGTAGAGGGAAAGGATAGGGCAAAAGTTTTGCGGCTAATAGTAGGGAAGGAAGGATGTTTCTATTGTCACGAGAAAGCGTACTATCAGAAAGAATGCAGGGCTTGGAAAGCCAGAAACCAGGATTCGAAGAAAGTTGCGGCTTCGGCTTCGAGTGTGTTTATGATTGAAAACTGTATGTCAATTAACTCTACTTCCTGGGTACTAGATACCGAATCAGGATCTCATATCTGTAATTCATTACAGGCTTTGAGAAACCGTAGAGTTATCAAGGCAGGTGATATGACTCTCAGGATTTCTAACGGAATGAGCATGGATGATGTATCCGTAGGGGAATATCACCTAGGATTGATAAGTGGGCAGATTTTGGTTTTACGTAACTGTTTGTGTTTACCAAGTCTGACATGTAATATCATCTCTGTATCTTTACTTTCTAAAGAAGGATATGATTTTACATTTGTAAGCGATGTGGTACACATCCACCTTAATCAAAATTTGATTGGGTCAGATATATTAGATAACGACATATACGTATTAAATCAAGCTCAGGTTTTCAGCATCCAGAACACACTTAAAAGAAAGTCTGTGGAATTAAATCAGGCTTTCTTATGGCATTGTAGACTGGGTCACATCAATGAAACACGGTTGACGAAATTACATAAAGATGGATAGTTGGATCCATTTGAATATCAGTCCTATGCAACTTGTCAATCATGTCTCAAAAGAAAGATGATAAAGACTCCATTCACTGGACACGGAGAAAGAGCGAGCGAGCTCTTGGGACACATACACAGCGATGTGTGTGGTCCAATGTCTACACATGCAATGTTGGATATAGTGCCCTCAAAGTCAATTATTGGATCGCAGGTACGTGATTGCAATGATTGAGGAGGACCTATACCGGTAGCACAGTCTTACTCGAGATGATAGTATGGTATCTGGTTTTGCCTTTATCAGTCGTGTACAGGTTCAGGTGACTGATCACTACTACACGTTGATAGAGCCCTTAGAATCTTGCTTGACTACCAACAGTATGATGGCGATCATATACGTGAGAGTTGGGTAGTCTATAAGCACATCCTTAATTGTGGTCCCTAGTCGTAGGAGTTTCGAGACAGGGCATCGATACTCCGGAGTAGACTAGTGTATATAGTCGAGACCCCGACGAGGGGCGGTCGCGGGTCTCACAAGCCACTGGTGTCAGTTGGATCACCTAAGATGTATACAGGTGCTCATTGGTTTATGAGTACACCGGACAGGACTCGCCGGGAACCTGCTGGTTGGTATTTTACCTAGCGTCAGATAGCAGTTCCCTGGTGACATGTGTACAGGTTAGTTCATCGACCTGAGGTCATCATTTGTCTCGTGTGAGTTCCCACTGTGCTTTGATTTCTACCCTACCACGGCTCAAAGGAGTCGTGCAAACAGGACTTTTTTGGGTACAGTCCCGAGCCACATGGAGGCAAGTGAGCGGATCGGCAGGGGATTCTGTTGGATATATGTATGCCCTAGAGGCCATTATGTGATAGTGGATGTATCTATACATGTATATATATTCAGTTTGCATTCTTGCTCGACATGATAGTATGCTATCTGGTTCTTCTTTATCTGACATGTTGATTTGATCATGCTTTTATTCATTCATACATGCTGATAAAGCCCTGAGGATATCGGCTTGACTACTCTGATTATGATGGAGATCATACTAGTGGGACATCTGTAGTCTATAAGCATATCCTGGAACGTCCCTAGTCGTAGGTATATCGAGACGGGGCATTGATATACCAGAGTAGACTAGCGTATATGATACTAGACCCATACGATGGGCGATGGATGTTCCCACATTCATCGATGTTTGAAATCAAGATCATATACTGGTGCTCAGTGGTGACTGGGTACACTGGACGGACTCACCGAGAACTCCTATATGGAATTATATCTATCGTCGGATAGCAGTTCTTAGGTGACACTGGTACAGGCTAGTCTGTAGACCTGAGATCGTCATGGAGTCTTGTGTGTTCTCCCACTGTACTTTGATTACCACCCTACCACGGCTCTACTGAGTCGTGCAAACAGGTGGCCGTTGGGTACAGTCCCGAGACACACGAAGACAATGAGCGATAGGAGGGGTTTCGTCTCTCCCGGTATTGGGAGTTGATGCGGTGATGTGCCCGACTGGTTATAACAGCAAGTCCCTGGCCAGGGCTGCTGAAATTTGCTGATAAGTGTTATCAGTAGTTTCTCGATCTGTTATAGACCATTCAACGACATGACTTATTGAGTTATTGGGGTCGACGTGACCATCCCTAGGCTCGATATGCAGCATATCTGACGAAGAGACCGGACTGTACGGTAGTGTTGCCGGATGGCTCAACGGGAGTTGTAGCAGGTTCGCTTGTTATCTTCTGATCGCTCAATACCCGGGTGGCCGTTACGTTTAGCTGACCGCTTGCGGCTTGAGGGTACTTGATATGATCATCACCCTCTGCCGGCGTATTGACGAGTCTTAGAGTCCCACAGAGGAGTTACCCAGTCCAGGCGAAACGTTGTGGTGCGCGTATGCGATATGCGCTTGCACCCGATTGAAATGTGCGTATATGATACCGAACATTGATCGGGTGGCCTGCTTTTGGTGGGGTCATATGAGATATGACCGGATTGATAAATTAAGTGTTGATTTATCATCTAACCATTAGTTTTCTCACTTGAAACCTTTCTAGGGTTTGATGGATGTATGCATGCATGCATGTGTTTCTTTCTTCCTTTATTGTTTCATGCACATGTAGATGTGCATACATGTATACATACATACACCCATCCATCATGGTTGATTGCATATGGAAATGGTGGCAATATAAGACTCACACCATAGATTAAACAATGGATTATTATTTAATTTTGGTTTTAAAGTTAAATGAAAAAGAAAAGGATAATCATTCTTGATTCTACACTCTTCTTCTAACCTAACCTATCTCAACTACCACTAACCTATGGTTATCCTTCTCTTTATCATTTAAAACCCAAGTTAAACTAACTATCCATCATTTAATCATGGTTGAAGTTAAGAAGGAAATAAATATATATAGTGATAGATATTTTCTTTTTCTTCTTAACTCAAGGTTATCCTTTTTACCTCTTGTTAAAATTGCCACCATCTTCTTCCTCTTGTTCCTTTGCTCTCTAGTCTTTTCTAGTGAGCTAAATACAACTAAAGAAAGGTTTTTGAAGTGAGATTCCAAACCACAACATCATTCTACTCAAGTCTAGCCGACTTGATTAGAGTGTTTCCTTCGGTTTTCCAAAGAAGCGAGCTTGGACGGAGTACTCCGTGGTGGATCGTCGTGGACGCAAGGGAACTTCAAGAGGACCTTGATTCAACACCCAAGGCACCAAGGATTCCAGCAAAGGGGAGCTACAAAGGTTGTAGCCTTCAAACCCTTTTCTTTACTAGGTTAAAGTTTGATAACCCTAATTTTCTAGGATCGATCCCTTTGCATGTTAGTTTAGCACCTTAAAAATTATAACTTTGGGTCATGTGATGCTTCAAAACTCTTCATAGGGTGCTATACTAACCTTACATTGGTATCAGAGCCGACCTAGAACATTAGGCGACGTTTTTACGAAGTGAAAACCCCGATCGGACAAAAATACGGTATTTTTGGGTGCTCTCTGGAAATTTTCTAAAATTTGATAATTTGCAGAATTAAAAATATGTAAAAATACAGCAGGAAAAAATAAGGATTACGGTACAAAAATTGTCCAGTGAACAGTGATTATCGCCGCGGAAACGCGGCCTATGCTTGCTTAGGCCGCGGTTCCGCGGCCGTACATATGAATTTATGGGTACTTTTTGCACAGTAATTCATGAATCTGCTTGTATAAATTTTTGGATATTTTTAATCTGTATTTGGTTTTGAAAAATTCTGGAGGTGGTTTTGGACTCGTCAATTCGATCGGGATTTTCATTTCGTAGCTTTTCCGGGTAAATTAGAAAGTATTGAAGTGTTTGAACGAGTATCATTTACTCACTATTCACGGGGTTTAAATAGTTTGGAAATACGTGCAAGTCTTTTTGCGGTGGTCCCTCTAGAAGACAACAAACCTTAACTCGATTATGTGACCGTCTCGAACTGACCTTTGAACCTTAGGGTTTGGGGCAGTACGGCGTGCCACATGTGAGGCGTTGGCTTGAACCTTCTACGGCTGGACCGCTACTACTGTGTCACACTCCAGATTTTTTGAACCCTGCTCAAGTGTTGAGCTTTAGTGAATCTTGGGTGCTTGATCGTTCGTTCGAAAACTTTAATACTGTCTGTTTGTCTGGAATGTGATACAATATGTGGAATTCATATAGTTTAGGCATGAAATACGAAATATGTGATATTTCGCATTTATGATGTCTAAAGAGAATCTGGATTCCAAATATTGTAGTTTTATACTTTATTTTCTGTGACCGTAAGTGTAGTATGTACGATATCGCCGGTTTCGTTGCTATACATCAATGACAATCGGGATACGCATACTTACTTACGTTGATGATATGTGATATTATGTGTTGCTGAGGTATGATGTGTAGGATTGTCGCGATCGAATAGCCGGGGGGTTTTTGTGAGATGAGAGTTTTATATTTTCATTCATGTAAATTCAAATGTAATGTAATATTCTTTTATTTGGGGCACTTCCAGGTTGCGGTTGTGTCACCAGTGTTGTATATTATTTACTTTTCCGCATTAGGATGGACCCAAGGAGGGGAGCACAGGTGACCGGGTTCTGGGGTTCAGTGGGAGGCCATCTCGAGGAGTCGAGACCGGGTCTTCTAATCTCCAGGATTGGTAGGGTCACTTGCCGCTCTCGTAGGGGTCCAGGGTGTGGGCTTGGCTATTCATCGCGACTGTGGAATCCGTATTTTCTATTCTGGCTAAATACTAAATACGGACGTCCTAGGATATCCCACGTTATATCTATGTTTCTGCTGCCTGTGTTCTGTGATATCTGAGACGAATGACATATTATATATATGATATATAGTAGACGTTGCTTATGTTTTACACCCGCGCTAGTCCCGTCCCGGTATGCCGTTAGTTAAGTAACCTAACGGTGCATAACGGAACATTGCGGCGAATGCGGATGGCATAAGCGTACGTGTTATTTTCGTTTCTTTTCTGTGATTGGCTTAAGGACTTAAATGATGGGATTACATTAATGTGATTAATGTAAAGAAAATAAACCTAAAAAGTTGTTGTAGAATCGGATTTGAAAACTACTCGGCTATTTATGAAAAAGCTACATTTCAAAACTGTGGAGCTTAAGCCACTCCTTTTGAAAACTGTTTGATTCTACAACGATATCAAGTTCAAAGTGTTAAAGATTTTCTTAAAAATCATTCGCAACCCTCCGTCATTTTAGGAAGTAGAGTACTTAGTATTCGTGCTACGTTTGTTGACTTTAGTTAAGGCGTAGTGTACGGTGGCTAAGTGATGTCTTCCTACACTGCATATGATGCAGATTAATTAGGACATTCATGCGACTTTGTTGACCATAGTTAAGGGTCATATGGGTGGGTCTAATTGATCAAGAAATGACGGGTAGAACTTGACTGGTACTTATGATTTGTTGACTATAGTTAAGGTCATAAGTACTAGGGGTAAAAATTACATCGGGAATTTCAAGTGTTGAAATTTGCAATGAGATTGCATACCTTCCATATGATGGTTGGATCCCGATCCCACTTTGGGCAATAGTTGCTCCTAGGAGAGTTTTACAGTTTACAATTAGCTAACTCATTAGGTGTCTAGAAAGGTGTTAACGGGGCTCCGCCTCTGGGAAAACGAGGTTTACTCTAATTAGCTCCGTGCGAAAGCACGGGGAACCTCCCTCAAAGTACTGACACTGGCCTGGCTGAACGGTTAGCGAAGTTGTAGACTGTAATTAATCCTGGCTAGTTTTTCTTTTTAAGGTTTGAAAGAAAACTTGATAAAAAGAAGTGGGAAACATCGATTAGACAAGATAATAAACCAATCTAATCTGTGCAAGAGCTTTCGCTGAGTGTATTCTTTTCTCTCTCTTAATGGCAGATACCAATGACTGGACTTAAGCTTCTACTAGATAAGAACAAACTGAATGAGACCAACTATAAAGACTGGCTGAGGAATCTAAAGATCGCCTTGACTTATGATAAAGTATCATATGTCCTCACGGCTTCAGCCCCGCCCGTCCCAGGCCCAAAGTCCTCAGTTGCGGACATTGAAGTCCGCAAGACATGGGACGCTGACTGTGCCACGGCAAAATGCCTCGCGCTTGCATCGATGGACAACACACATCAAAAGCAGCACGAGGATATGGACATTCATGGGATATTGCTCCATACAAAGGAGTTGTATGGGGAGCAGTCCCGCGTATTACGATACGAAGCATCAAAGAAACTGTTTCAGATGCGGATGGCCCCTGGCACACCAGTAGCAGACCATGTTTTGAAGATGATAGCTCTTATAGAAGAGCTTGAGGGCCTCGGATGGACAATGGACAATGAACAATATATAGATATTATTCTGCAGTCCCTCCCCTCCACCTTTGCTCAGTTCATAGTGAACTTTAACATGCATGGCATGGAGAAGGAACTCCCTGAACTCCTTAATATGTTAAGGAGTGCAGAGAGCACTATGAAGTCAGCAAAGACTCCCGTTATGACTATTGGACAGTCTTCTTCTTCTCGCCCGAAAGCTAAGGCCAAGGGAAAGAAAAAGAAGAAACTCACTAATCCTAAGGGCGGAGTCAAAAAGGTGAAGGGAAACGGAAAGTCCACAGCTGGAGACCCGGGGAAAGGCGAGTGTTTTCATTGCCACAGGACAGGACATTTGAAGCGCAATTGCACGGAGTACCTAAGTCTCAAGAAGAAGCATGGTGATGCTTCTGCTTCAGGTGCGTTTGTGACTGAAAACTGTTTTTCTATAAACTCTGCTTCCTGAATATTGGATACCGGTTCAGGTTCTTACATTTGCAATTCTATGCAGGGGATGAGAAATAGCAAGGTTTTGAGGACAGGTGACCATACTCTCCGCGTTGGAAATGGTTCCAATGTACATACAGTCGCAGTGGGAGAGTATCACTTGGGGTTGCCATCTGGATGTATTTTGATTTTGAATCCATGTTATTTTGTACCAAGTATGCTATGTAATATAATATCCGTTTCTTTGTTGGACAATGAAGGGTATAATTTTGTGTTGCAGAACAATGTTATGAACATTCACCTAAATCAAATATTGGTTGGGTATGGTACGCTTAATAACGGAATATATGTCCTAAATCAACACACAGTTTTCAGTATACAACACACTAATAAAAGAAAAATTTCAGAATTAAATGAAGCTTTTCTTTGGCACTGTAGACTTGGTCATATTAACGAAACAAGACTAAACAAGTTACACAAAGATGGATATTTAAATTCTTTTGAATATAAATCTTATGCGACTTTCCAGTCTTGTATCAAGGGTAAAATGACCAAAACTCCGTTTACCGGACACGGAGAAAGAGCTACTCAGCTCCTGGGCCTCATACATAGTGATGTATGTGGGCCTATGTCTACACAGGCTAGAGGCGGTTTTTCATACTTCATTACATTCACTGACGATTTCTCAAGATTCGGTCATGTATTTTTATTAAAGCACAAGTCCGACGCTTTCGAGAAATTCATTGAATATAAACAAGAAGTAGAAAAACAAACCGGCTTGAGTATTAAGATGCTTCGATCAGATCGAGGTGGAGAGTATCTCAGTACAGAATTTACAAACTTCTTAAAAGAGAATGGGATTCTCTCTCAGCTCACTCCTCCTTACACACCACAGCACAACGGTGTGTCAGAACGACGGAATAGGACCCTATTAGATATGGTCCGTTCCATGATGAGTGACGCTGAGTTACCAGTCTCTATTTGGGGACATGCATTGGAGACTGCAGCGTTTCTGCTAAACAGGGTTCCAACCAAAGCCGTGTCTACCACGCCATATGAGATATGGAATGGGAAGAGACCATCTCTTAAAAGATTTAAGATTTGGGGTTGCCCGGCCTATGTTAAAAAGCAGAATCCGGACAAACTCGAGACACGGTCAGTCATGTGTAACTTTGTAGGATATCCAAAGAATTCTTATAGATATATGTTCTACCACAAAGAGGAACAAAAAGTGTTTGTTTCTCAGTATGCCACATTCTTGGAAAAAGAGTTTTTCACAGATAAAGATGATGGCAAGGTAGTAGATCTAGAAGAGGTTCTGGAAACACAAACTACAAATGACGATTTGGTTGAACCGGCTGTTGCAACAGAAACTGAAGAACCTCGGCCACTCCGTAGATCTGGTAGGACTTCTCGCCCACCGGAGAGGTACTTTGATTTCCTCATTGATGGTAACGGAGAAGATTGCATCATGGATGATGATGATCCTACCAGTTTTCAGCAAGCTATCACGAGTAGTGACTCTGTGAAGTGGCTGGATGCCATGAGATCCGAAATGGAATCTATGTACACCAACAAAGTATGGACTTTGGACGTTGTACCCCCTGGGGTAAAACCTGTAGGGTGCAAATGGATCTTTAAAAGAAAGATTGGTGTGGATGGGCAGGTAGAGACCTATAAGGCAAGACATGTGGCGAAAGGTTTTCGTCAAAGACCAGGTTCGGACTATGACGAAACTTTTTCGCCCGTAGCCATGCTTAAATCCATTCGGATCCTACTTGCTATTGCTGCTCACTACGACTATGAAATCTGGCAGATGGACGTTAAAACAGCATTTCTAAATGGAGATTTAGAAGAATGCGTTTATATGGATCAGCCAGAGGGCTTCATTGACAGTGGGAGCAGCGAGAAAGCATGTAGATTGCTTAAATCCATATATGGGTTAAAACAAGCATCTCGGAGTTGGAACATCTGTTTCGATGATGTTATCAAAGAGTTTGATTTCATCAAAAATCCAGATGAACCTGGTGTTTATAAGAAGGCTGTAGGAAGAGCTGTCACATTCCTCATATTGTACGTGGATGATATTCTTCTGATAGGAAATGATATTCCTATGCTACAGTCGGTCAAATCATTCTTATCACTAAGGTTCTCCATGAAGGACTTGGGTGATGCCACATACATCCTGGGCATAAGGATCTATAGGGATAGATCCAAAAAGTTATTGGGACTGTCCCAAACCAGGTACATCAACACCATCCTAAAGAGGTTTAGTATGGAAGACTCCAAGCGGGGTGCCTTACCCGCTTGCCATGGAGTCACTCTCTCCACGGATTCTTGTCCAAAGACCGATGAAGAGAGAGCTCGCATGAGCATTATACCTTATGCTTCGGCAGTAGGATCTATAATGTATGCGATGTTATGTACACGCCCAGATGTAGCTTATGCACTTAGTGTTGTAAGCAGGTATCAATCCAACCCAGGGGAGAACCACTGGACAGCTGTGAAGAACATTCTTAAGTACTTGCGAAGGACTAAAGAATTGTTCTTGGTGTATGGTAATACAGATCTCCAAATGGAGGCCTTTACCGATTCGAGCTTCCAGAGCGATAAGGATGACAGCAAATCTATCTCAGGGTTTGTATTTGCCCTCAATGGAGGGGCGGTAAGTTGGAAGAGTTCCAAACAAGATACCGTTGCAGACTCTACGATGGAAGCTGAGTACATTGCTGCAAATGATGCCGCCAAGGAAGCCGTCTGGATGAAGAAGTTCGTCTCGGAGGTAGGAGTAGTTCCAACCATTATTGATCCAATAACTTTGTATTGTGACAATAATGGGGCGATGGCGTTAGCCAAGGAGCCCAGATCCCATCAGCGGTCCAGACATATCCTGAGGCGCTTTCATTTGATCCGGGAGATTGTAGATCGCCGAGAGATAGAGATTAAGAGAGTTGACACAAAGAACAACGCCGCGGATCCACTCACCAAGGCCCTCCCTCAGCCACAGCATGAGCGACTTTTTGAGATGTTGGGTATGAGATACGCCAATAACTGGCCTTAGTGCAAGTGGGAGATTGTTGGATATATGTATGCCCTAGAGGCCATTATGTGATAGTGGATGTATCTATACATGTATATATATTCAGTTTGCATTCTTGCTCGACATGATAGTATGCTATCTGGTTCTTCTTTATCTGACATGTTGATTTGATCATGCTTTTATTCATTCATACATGCTGATAAAGCCCTGAGGATATCGGCTTGACTACTCTGATTATGATGGAGATCATACTAGTGGGACATCTGTAGTCTATAAGCATATCCTGGAACGTCCCTAGTCGTAGGTATATCGAGACGGGGCATTGATATACCAGAGTAGACTAGCGTATATGATACTAGACCCATACGATGGGCGATGGATGTTCCCACATTCATCGATGTTTGACATCAAGATCATATACGGGTGCTCAGTAGTGACTGGGTATACTGGACGGACTCACCGAGAACTCCTATATGGAATTATATCTATCATCGGATAGCAGTTCTCAGGTGACACTGGTACAGTTTAGTCTGTAGACCCGAGATCGTCATGGAGTCTTGTGTGTTCTCCCACTGTACTTTGATTGCCACCCTACCACGGCTCTACTGAGTCGTGCAAACAGGTGGCCGTTGGGTACAGTCCCGAGACACACGAAGACAATGAGCGATAGGAGGGGTTTCGTCTCTCCCGGTATTGGGAGTTGATGCTGTGATGTGCCCGACTGGTTATAACAGCAAGTCCCTGGCCAGGGCTGCTGAGATTTGCTGATAAGTGTTATCAGTAGTTTCTCGATCTGTTATAGACCATTCACCGACACGACTTATTGAGTTATTGGGGTCGATGTGACCATCCCTAGGCTCGATATGCAGCATATCTGACGAAGAGACCGGACTGTACGGTAGTGTTGCCGGATGGCTCGACGGGAGTTGTAGCAGGTTCGCTTGTTTTCTTCTGATCGCTCAATACCCGGGTGGCCGTAACGTTTAGCTGACCGCTTGCGGCTTGAGGGTACTTGATATGATCATCACCCTCTGCCGGCGTATTGACGAGTCTTAGAGTCCCACAGAGGAGTTACCTAGTCCAGGCGAAACGTTGTGGTGCGCGTATGCGATATGCGCTAGCACCCGATTGAAATGTGCGTATATGATACCGAACATTGATCGGGTGGCCTGCTTTTGGCGGGGTCATATGAGATATGACCGGATTGATAAATTAAGTGTTGATTTATCATCTAACCATTAGTTTTCTCACTTGAAACCTTTCTAGGGTTTGATGGATGTATGCATGCATGCATGTGTTTCTTTCTTCCTTTATTGTTTCATGCACATGTAGATGTGCATACATGTATACATACATACACCCATCCATCATGGTTGATTGCATATGGAAATGGTGGCAATATAAGACTCACACCATAGATTAAACAATGGATTATTATTTAATTTTGGTTTTAAAGTTAAATGAAAAAGAAAAGGATAATCATTCTTGATTCTACACTCTTCTTCTAACCTAACCTATCTCAACTACCACTAACCTATGGTTATCCTTCTCTTTATCATTTAAAACCCAAGTTAAACTAACTATCCATCATTTAATCATGGTTGAAGTTAAGAAGGAAATAAATATATATAGTGATAGATATTTTCTTTTTCTTCTTAACTCAAGGTTATCCTTTTTACCTCTTGTTAAAATTGCCACCATCTTCTTCCTCTTGTTCCTTTTCTCCCTAGTCTTTTCTAGTGAGCTAAATACAACTAAAGAAAGGTTTTTGAAGTGAGATTCCAAACCACAACATCATTCTACTCAAGTCTAGTCGACTTGATTAGAGTGTTTCCTTCGGTTTTCCAAAGAAGCGAGCTTGGACGGAGTACTCCGTGGTGGATCGTCGTGGACGCAAGGGAACTTCAAGAGGACCTCGATTCAACACCCAAGACACCAAGGAGTCCAGAAAAGGGGAGCTACAAAGGTTGTAGCCTTCAAACCCTTTTCTTTACTAGCTTAAAGTTTGATAACCCTAATTTTCTAGGATCGATCCCTTTGCATGTTAGTTTAGCACCTTAAAAATTATAACTTTGGGTCATGTGATGCTTCAAAACTCTTCATAGGGTGCTATACTAACCTTACAGATTCGTCTCTCCTGGTATTGGGGGTGAGATCGCGCTGTGTCTAGGAAAGCCATTACACCAAGTCCTTGGCCAAGGCAGGTGAGAAATACTGGTGAGTATTCCAGTAGTTTCTCAGGGTGTTCAGGGCTTGTCTCCGACACGACTTATACCGCTATTGGGGGTCTGACGTTACTAGCCCCCTAGGACCGATATGCGATACTCATAGATGAACGGACCGTACTGTATTTATATTGTCACTGTTAGGCTTAGTAGGGTTCTAGGATGAGTTCGCTCATCGGTTTCCCTTAAGATCAGTACATGGGCAGCCGTTACTCACTGCTAGTGCCGCTGACGTGCTTGTGGTTAAACCCACTGCCAGGGTACTGATTAGTCATTTGAGTCCCCCACAGATAGTTTCCCAAGTTCGAGCGAAACATTGTAGAGGCCGTATGGTTGTATGGCAGGGTTCAGAAAATGCACGTGCATTTATGCACGTGTCATATTTTGGGCAGATAATACTGGTGGGCTTTGGTTTAAGACGGATCCGAGTATTATACTGTGTAGATATAATATCTTTGTCTTAGTTGCATTTGTATTCGGTCGTAATACAAATGCGGGTATGTATGTACAGTTACGGGGTTATCCTGAAATTCGTTTCGGGATCGCTTTTCGAAGTTGCCAGTTTTTTTCTATCACTCGTCTTAAACATTCGGTTTAATGCGGAATTATCTTTTCTTCATTTGTTTTGGATGAGGGTGAGTCATGAGGGAGCTTCTAGAATTGATGACTAGGTTTTATGACTCATTGTTTGCATTAAATGACTTTTGTTCTTGCTAAGATATTTACTGAAGATCTTTGTTGATATTTTCTTCTAAGCTTCACCCCTTGATTTCTTGTGCTCACCCCCACCTCATCTTTGGCCGGCCCCTCCTCTCCTATATATGGCCGAGCCCTATTTTGGGGGTGGAGATAGATGATGGAATTTGGTTCATGGAAATTTCAAAGCTCATTTCTCATTACTCTATTAAAAGGCAACTTCATTAACCGTTCATCCATGGTTTTGGATGAAACGAGATAAAGTATTCTACATCATTCTCTACTTCATCTTGGTCATCTCTTTTAGCAGACTTGATGACCGAGCTGCCTCGGTATAGAGGCGGGAGCCCGTATAAAGATCCGTTAACGTGGTGCCACCTGGACGAGGAGACCGGAGATCGAGCGAGATCGTAGATGCCGCAAAGGAGCGTGGGATGATGGCTAAAGACCGAAGGACTCGGATCGATCGGTATAGCCTTTCTACCTCTTTACAGTTTGTTAGTTTAGCGTTAATGGCAAGATCCGGGTTATAGTATGCGATTGTGCCAGTTATAAAAGTTTTTGTTCCGCGTTTGGCGTCAGAATGACGGCCGGGACGCTACCGTAGACTTACATGGTATCAGAGCCACGCCATTAACCTTTACTAACTTGTTCTAACGCGTTTAAAACAACGATCGAATGAAATTTTGAAAACCACATTTTTCATTAAAATGTTTCTGTCGATTTTTAAAACAGGTCTAAAAATCAATTTGAGCATCTCAGAAAATCGTGCAGGCTTTTTTAAGAACACAGTAGAAATTTGGGCCACTGATTCGACCGTACGGCCACGGAACCGCCGCACATGCCAAAGTTTGGCCGCGGTTCCGCTGCCGTCTTGGTGCTTCAGTGTGCCAAATTTCTTCTTGGGATTCTTCATAGGGAATTGTGGTTTCTAGAATGTTTTGTTTGGGTCTAGATTTTATTTGTGTACTGCAAATTGAAACTTGTTAGTTTACAGTACTTACATTATATCTCTGACCGTGAATGTCATTCGAACGGTAAATTGCGTCTAATTGCTATAGTCCTTTTAGACGGGTTTGCGAACGTGACATTCGCGTTGATGTTCTGTGTTGTGCTGTGATGTTGCGTATTTGTCGTGGTGGATAGCAGTATGCAATGGTAGTGAAGTTTGGATTTATTTGTACATTTGATATTGCGGGGCGAGCGTCCAACATGTGGACTGCCGTCACTGCCTGTTGTATAATATTCTTTTGGGGCACGACCGGGCTGAGGTCGATATACCCGTTGTACATATTTTTCATTTCTGTACTAGGTTTTACCCCGCGACGGAGTGCACGGATAGCCGGGTTCTGGAGGGCAACGAGTCCGTATCTCATGGCTTTGAGTGGCAGAGGGGCCTCACTCTAGAATTGGTAGACTATTCGCCGTACTAGTAGGGGGTACAGGTTGACCCAAGGAGGGATGCTCAAGTTACCGGATTCCGTGAAGTGCAGGGTGGTCCATTCACTATGCTGTAGGGAGCTGCCTCGCTTCAGGTTTTGGCGGGTAACTTGCTGCACCCGTAGGGGTCTTGGTTTCATTGCATAGGCTATCCATACGACCAGGGGAACATCGGGTTTCAGTAGCGGCTCTGTGAAACCCGGGGATCCCAGATTATCTGTATTATTCTGTGATGCTTTTTACTTTTCTGTAATGTTGCATATTATCACGCCTTGAGCGATTAATGTATATTGGTTTATATATTAGTAGGTGTTGTATATGATTTGCACCCGCGCTAGTTGTTCATATCAGAATATTGCATTTTATACCGCCCATTCTTACGCTCGTGTGTTTATAAGTAGGTGCTTTTAATCCGTGTTTGTTACATGTTTACAGAATACAGGTTTCTAGTACAAATATTGCAAATCAGGATTAATTCTCCACAGTTACGCCAAATGCAGAACATCTGTCCACAGCAGATAAAAGCCGGGTTCCGGTCATCCATATCCGTCCAGTGCCGAGTACCGGTTCCCGATACAAGACATGTGACAGTAGTCATTCGTGTCTGGGACAAGCACAGAGCACGAGGTGGGCTGCACAAGAATCAATGGGTGCGCGGAGCTCGAGGGAGATAAAGTCAAAAATAAACAAAGATAATGCAATCTTGGACTTGGAAATCTGGAGATATTTTGAAGACTTTTGCGCAGTTTAAAGTTGGCAAACACGAGGAAACAAGAAACCAGGGCAGCCATGAAAAGACCAGCAACCAATTCCACTGTACGGCCGCGCATGCGCGGCCAAAAGGGGGTATTGGCCGCGCATGCGCGGCAAGGTGGGGCCCTCTCTGCATCATCTTTTGGGGGCACTTTGGGGATTTCATTTTATGCCAGAATTTGGCCCTAGGGTTTCAGAACACCTCCTATAAATACCCCGGACCTGAGCTTAACCAAGGGAGCTTTTCTTTAGCCTCTTTTTTGTGTAGTTTTCTTCTTCTTTCTTCTTCTTCTTCATTCTTCCTCCATGAAATTGTAGTGAGAGCTTTTGAGTGGATGTTAATGAAGATGAGGGATTTTTATCTTTCTTGTTAGTTTGCTCCCCCTTGAGATTCTTGCTTTCTCTTGCTCATTCAACCTCTTCATTGAGCTTGAATGGTTAAGGGTTAGTTATTGATCTCAAGGGTCGTATTTTCTCACGGGACTAGCACTTCATTTCACATGCGTTCTCTACCCTTCCCTTGATCTTGCAACCTCTTCATTGAGCTTGCAAGTTTAAGGGTTGGCTATTGATCACATGCTTGTCTTGAGTCCTAGTTTCGTATTCTTTTTATCGCTTTTTATTACTTGCAATTTATTTCCTTGTCTTTAATTACTTGCAATTTAATTCATGCACTTTCTTTCTTGTAATCTTTTCTTTTCTTTGTTCTTTTCTTTTTGTTCTCTTTTGTACATTTTGTGAATGTTGTGATTATTATTGTTAAGAAGAAATACGGTATTATAAGTTAACATTTCTTTGCCAATTCCTTTTCCCGTTATTTTCCATTTGAATTTCGCCCAAACCATACGCAAGCGCTCCGTTAGGCACCGTACCCTGACAAGGTAATGGTGATTCCTAACCGCGACCGGTTGCGTTCGGTTTGGCCGGAGGCAAAAGCAAGGGACAAGAACGGAAGGACAAGGGTAAATAAGCCGGATTCCACGAATACCGCGCTTAAATCCCCTAATCCACGTTGTTGCCGATTGCTCTAGCTTCAATTGGTCAAGACTCGGCTCAAAGGTTTTGAGTACGGATTTCTTTAGCTTATAATCTTGTATTTTCTTCTTAACAACTTTATACTTGCAAATAAACACATAGGTTAGAATCAAACTCATACAAATTCTTTATTGACTCGTCTAAGACAAGAAGGTAAGATACCACCATCTCCCTGTGGACCGACCCGTGCTCAACCGGCTAGCTGCAAAGCGACACCGTCCTGATCGCGGTTATACTTTAATTCTTTGAACATCCGACACGCCCAAAAGCGTGCGATCACTAGTCCAGTCCGCGCTCTGTCGTTAGTTAAGTAACCTAACGGGCAATGACGGGACACAGTGGCGAATGCGGATGGCATATACGTACATTTTATTTTCGTTCTTTTCTGGTGTGATTAATTGATGGGACTGCGTTGATTCTGATCAATGAAAAAGAAAACAAACCTGTTTGGATGTTGTTGGAACAGTTTTAAAAAGTGTTATTACAAAGACGTTTTCTTTTGTTTTGCACAGTGGTATTCAGTTGGAATATCCTGCACCTCATTCGACGAGGCAAGGGCCGAGATCCCTTCACCGGGAGTGACCCCTTGGGAAGAGGTTTGCGTCAGGGTAATAACTTCACTATAGTAGATTATATGTTGCTTTGCATCGCGGTAATCAGTTAGAATATCCTGCACCTCATTCCACGAAGAAAGAGCCGAGATCCCTTCACCGGGAGTGACCTCTTTAGCAAAGGTTTTCGCCACTATATTTTTTATAAAAAGCTATCAGGTTCCTTCAATGATATCAAGTTCATTACGTTAAAGGTTTTTCGCCAAAAACCAGCCGTAGCCCTCCGTCATTTCTTTTGGGTATTCAGTAGTATTCAAGCTATGTATTTTGACAAAAGCCAAGGCATAGTGTTTGGTAGCTGCTGGGTATTCATTTGTTGCATAGATAGATGAGTTATTTTGGGGCAGTCGTTTTGCCATTTGGCCAAAGTCAGGGGCATGTACGGGTAGGTTCAAATTGACAAGATAATGACGGGTAGAACTTGGCATGTGACTCATGGCATTTTGGTCAAAGTCAAGGTCATAAGAGCATGGGGCAAAAATCATATCGGGAGTTTCTAAAGAAACTGAAACTTGCCAAGTATGAGCATACCTTCTGGAGTGTTATAACATGAGTGGATTCCTTCACGTTATCATGCGATGAGAGTTGGATCCCGATTCCCACTGATGAGTTGGTTTACTCTTCGGGTGATCCCGATTGATTCTTCTTTCAGGTTTGGAAGAGAATTTGACAGTACAGTGGGAGGTTTCCGGATTAGATAAAGTGATAACCATTCTGATCTAGGTTAGAGTGCACGCAGAGTGTTTCTTTTCTATCTCTCTTTGGCAGCGACCTTTGACCGACCCTAGACTATGAATCAGTCACCAAGTTGACCGAACCTTCTTAAAATACTGACTTTTGGATTGTCTAAGTTGCATAAGTCATTGCCACTCCTTCTTTTACCCTTTGCATTTCTCAGAACACCTCGTATCACTACGAACATCCACTTCCATTGGATAGATCCATCGTATGGTTATATACGAACTCGAAGGGACTTCTTCGAGGATGGATCCAGATTCAGGAGAAATAGAATTGGTTTATTCAGTTGTCTTTTATCATCACCTTCTCTCAGGTTGTGAGGGCTCCTTGGTTTAGGAGAGTACACCTATTACGCTTATTGGATAGACTTCTTCCAAACCATAGGCAGGTGCCGAAAGGTAGGGAATGAAGAAAACCAATTAGCCTAAGTAGGGTGTGCAGAAGGTAATAAGTAAAGACAAAAATAAAGGGATTAGAAAGAGGGAAAAGTAAATTGCGACTACTATCATTCACGACCAAACCGAGTGCTTCATTGCCACTCCTACTTCACCTTTGCTTTTTCCCCAGTTCGGGAGAAATAGAATAAGGTATTATTCAGTTGTCTTTTATCATCACCTTCTCTCAGGTTGCGAGTAATCCTTGGTTTAGGAGAGTACACCTATTATGATTACTGGATAGTCTTCTTCCAAACCATAGGCTGTTGCCGAACGGTAGGGAAGGAAGAAAACCACTTAGCCTAAAGGGGTGTACATAAGGTAACGACTAAAGACAAATAAAGGGATTTGGAGAGATGGCAAAGAAATATACGGTTACAGTCATGAATTGGATTATGGAAGAGGCATTACTATGAATACCAGGATACCCCTACGAAACATTTTCATGTTTCAGTTTCACTGTGCGTTGTTAAAGGTAAACTGATTTCCCGATTAGATACTTACTCCAGGGTATGTATTTACCAGGTATGATTCTCACATCTGTATGGTTTTACAGATAATGAGTGGGAGTAGGTTATTGGGAATAAGGTGATCATCCTCATTATATCGGAATTCGTTGTAATTGGTGATATCTGAGGAAGTCGCCTGGGTTTTTGCCGGACGACAAGTATTTGGTTTTGAGTATCCGTTGTTGTGCACCAATTTCAAAATGATATATCTGTACGTTTATTTTTATAAAGTGAGATATAACTTTTTGAAATTATGTCCGTGACATTTACCTATATCAGTTGGTGATTGGGTAAGGAGCATTGAACAACGGAGAAGTTCTTAACCATAAGTACAGTTTTCAACCTACGATGCACAGGTTTTGAGTTATTCGACTCAGCGGACTTATACAGAGTATTTTATGTTGTCCAGTGTCCATCAGGACAAAGGGGTTGGTCCCCGTACTATGTTCTGGTTGCTTGTGACTTCTCTAGTTTTTAGACAAATGTTTCGTAGAAATACAAGGTCTAAGTTTTGAGAAGTTGTGGGTATAGGAATAAAGTAGAGAACCAGATATCGCAAGTATCGGGATTCTTCAAAGAGATCGAAGATGTAGATACTTTTTATTGGTATTCAGTTGATAGTAATGGTTTTGAGAAACTTGTTTCTCTTTTGGGTTACTCATAATTGGATGTGTTCCTAAGTTAAGTAATGTTGATTAGCCTCTCTCCATTAAGTTGATATGCACTGGAGACAGCTGCATGATTATAATCTGGTTCCAATTAAATAAGTGCCAAAGTTTCTATATTGGATATAGAATAGTTCATATCTTAACGATGTTAAGGTACGGGGAGTTGTCCGGCTTATGCTTAAAACCAGACTCTGGATAACTCAGGGTACGTTTTTGTAATGGTTGGCCCAGGCTATGATGAGGGTTGACTTTCTACCATCTGGAAGATCAATGGTTATATTGTTCTTGACTCGCCACAGTTTTAGTAAAATGGATTTTTTCAGAAAACAGTAGTGGGAGTATGGTAGAACTGGAAGTGATTCCAGAACCGCAAACGATTACGGAAAATTTAATAGGACCTAAAGATTCAATTAGGTTTGACATTCCATTAGCCACTCCGCAGATATGGTAGGTAACCTCAGGCACTCGCGAGGTACTCCGGTAGCCTCAAGGACGGTGACAGGGAGGTTCTTGTTTACCCAGACTTGACACTACTGTTGTTCCAGGCTATGAGACCCGGCAGGAGGTTAAGTATAGCGTCGTTCTAAACTAGTTTTAGAAGTGCACGTATATATTATTCTGCCAGAGGGTTGTTGTGGTCAGTGGGAGCAGCGGAAGTATAGTGGGCAAGTAGCTTATGTCTATTTATAGACTTAAGCAGTTATAGCGGAGATAGATCATCTATTTTTGATGTGACAGTCATGGGTTTGACTTCATCAGAATAAGGGATGGATCTGTTAAGAAGGTAGTAGGGTGTGATGTCCTAGTATTTGGATGACATACACAGAGTAGGAAGTAAAATTCCTATACTACGATCGGTTATACTGTGGTTGTTACACAGTTGTTTCTCATAGGATATGGATATAATATCAGACATTCTGGTTACTAGATCTATGGTTTTAGATCTAGACTTGGGTAGTTTCCCAACCTGGGTACTTTGATAGTATTCTAATGGTATTTTAGAATAGATGACTCCTGTCATGGTGGTGTACCTGCAGGTGATGGAGTCACCCTCTCTAAAGGTGTCTTACAGACTAAAGGGGGGGAGGGATGTGCATGATTGGCAGATCACTTGCTTAGGCAACTGAGTCGATCATGAGAAATCAAGTACCACACCAGATGTTGTTTTTGCACTGGATGCGATAAGTTTATATTAATCCAATCCTGAAGAAACATAAAGAAGCAGTTGTAGAACATAAGTGCATGTTTTAGGGATTTGATGACGGCAACCTTCTTTGGAGACGATTATCATTCCAGGCTTCATAGGTGACATGGATGACAGAGTGATTATCAGAGTTATAGTTTTCCCTCTGACGAGGGACGGTATTATGGACAGTTGGTCCAAGAGGATACTGTGGGAGGCATGATGCAGAATACTGATTAGGTTAAGTAGACGATACAGTCTAAGAAGTTTGGATTAGGAGTTCATTTATGAACTAGGTCCCATCAGATATCCAGACATATTCTAAGACAGGTATTACTCGATTCGGGGGATAGCTTTCTCCACGAACTTGAGATTAAGAGAGACATAGAAAGAAACATCAGGGCAGATCCACTCATTGAGGCTATTTCTCGAAACAAATAGGCTTTGTGAAACTGTTTAGTAGAGGAGTTGGGTGTTCGGTATCACACGGGCAGTGAGTATGCGACATCGCAATAATTAGCCTTAAGTGCAAGTGGGAGATTGTTGGATATAGTGCCCTCAAAGTCAATTATTGGATCGCAGGTACGTGATTGCAATGATTGAGGAGGACCTATACCGGTAGCACAGTCTTACTCGAGTGAATGTATGCTATCTGGTTTTACCTTTATCAGTCGTGTACAGGTTCAGGTGACTGATCACTATTACACGTTGATAGAGCCCTTAGGATCTTGCTTGACTACCAACAGTATGATGGCGATCATATACGTGAGAGTTGGGTATTCTATAAGCACATACTTAATTGTGGTCCCTAGTCTTAGGAGTTTCGAGACAGGGCATCGAGATACTCCGGAGTAGACTAGTGTATACAGTCGAGACCCCGACGAGGGGCGGTGGCCGGTCTCACAAGCCACTGGTGTCAGTTGGATCACTTAAGATGTATACAGGTGCTCATTGGGTTATGAGTACACCGGACAGGACTCGCCGGGAACCTGCTGGTTGGTATTTTACCTAGCGTTAGATAGCAGTTCCCTGGTGACATGTGTACATGTTAGTTCATCGACCTCAGATCGTCATTTTTCTCGTGTGAGTTCCCACCGTGCTTTGATTTCTACCCTACCACGGCTCAAAGGAGTCATGCAAACAGGTCTTTTTTGGGTACAGTCCCGAGCCACATAGAGGCAAGTGAGCGGATCGGCAGGGGATTCGTCTCTCCCGGTATTGGGGATGAGATCGCACTGTGTCTAGGAAAGCCATTACACCAAGTCCTTCACCGAGGCAAGTGAGAATTACTGGTAAGTATTACAGTAGTTTCTCAGGGTGTTCAGGGCTTGTCTCCGACACGACTTATACCGCTATTGGGGGTCTGACGTTACCAACCCCCTAGGCCCGATATGCGATACTCATAGAAAAACGGACCGGACTGAATGTATATTGTCACTGTTAGGCTCAGTAGGGTTCTAGGATGAGTTCGCTCATCGGCTTCCCTTGAGGTCAGTACATGGGCAGCCGTTACGCACTGCTAGTGCCGCTGACGTGCTTGTGGTTAAACCCACTGCCAGGGTACTGATGAGTCATTAGAGTCCCCCACAGATAGTTTCCCAAGTTCGGGCGAAACGTTGTAGAGGCCGTATGGTTTTATGGCAGGGTTCGGAAAATGCACGTGCATTTATGCACGTGTCATATTTCGAGCAGATAATACTGGTGGGCTTTGGTTTAAGCCGGATCCGAGTATTATACTATGTAGATATAATATCATTGTCTCAGTTGCATTTGTATTCGGTCGTAATACAAATGCGGGTATGTATGTACTGTTACGGGGTTATTTTGTAATTCGTTTCGGGATCGCTTTTCGAAGTTGCCAGTTTTTTTCTATCACCCGTCTTAAACATTCGGTTTAATGCGGAATTAACTTTTCTTCATTTGTTTTGGATGAGAGTGAGTCATGAGGGAGATTCTAGAATTGATGACTAGGTTTTATGACTCATTGTTTGCATTAAATGACTTTTGTTCTTGCTAAGATATTTAATGAAGATCTTTGTTGATATTTTCTTCTAAGTTTCACCCCTTGATTTCTTGTCTCACCCCCCCACCTCATCATTGGCCGGCCCCTCCTCTCCTATATATGGCCGATCCCTATTTTGGGGGTGGAGATAGATGATGGAATTTGGTTCATCGAAATTTCATAGCTCATTTCTCATTACTCTATTAAAAGGAAACTCCATTAATCGTTCAACCATGTTTTTGGATGAAACGAGACAATGTATTCTACATCATTCTCTACTTCATCTTGGTCATCACTTTTAGCAGACCCGATGACCGAGTTGCCTCGGTATAGAGGCGGGAGCCCGTATAAAGATCCGTTGACGTGGTGCCACCTGGATAAGGAAACCGGAGATCGAGCGAGATCGCAGATGCCGCAAAGGAGCATGGGATGATGGCTAAAAACCGAAGGACTCGGATCGATCAGTATAGCCTTTCTACATATTTACAGTTTATTAGTTTAGCGTTAATGGCAAGATCCGGGTTATAGTATATGATAGCGCCAGTTATAAAAGTTTTTGTTCCGTGTTTGGCGTCAGAATGACGGCCGGGGCGCTACCGTAGACTTACATGCAAGAAGTAGTTATTTCTATTTTATTACTTTTACGGACGATTTCGCAAGGTATGGACATGTATTCTTGATGAAACATAAATCTAAGGCCTTTGAGAAAATCCGGAAATATAAGAATGAAGTGGAGAAACAAACCGGCAAAAGTTTCAAGACAATAAGATCTAATCAAGGTGGTGAATACTTAAGTGCCGAGTTCCTGGACTACTTAAAAGAGAATGGAATTCTCTCTCAGCTTACTCCTCCTTACACACCTCAGCACAACGGTGTATCGAAAAGACGGAACATAACCTTATTTAATATGGTACATTCCATGATGAGTAACACTGAGTTGCCTTGATCCTTCTGGGGCTATGCACTAGAATCAGCTGCATATCTTTTGAACAAGGTTCTTACCAAGATTGTACCTATCACACCATATCAGATGTGGAGTGGGAAGAAACCCTCTCTTCACTATTTGAAGATATTGGGATATCCAAGTTTTGTAAAAAAAAGCAGCATGTGGACAAGCTCGAGGCATGCTCAGTACTGTGTAAGTTTGTGGGATACCAAAAGAACTCCATGGTGTATCTTTTCTATTATGTAGAGGAACAAAAGGTCTTTGTTTCTCGGCATGCCCATTTTTTGGAAATCGGTATTTAGAAAAAGGGATAAGTGGGAGCGCAATAGAACTGGAAGAAATTCCAGAACCATAAGATATTACTGAAAGCATGGTGGAACCAGAAGTTTCGAAAGAACCGGACAACCCCGCGCCACTCCGCAGGACTAGTAGGCAGTCTCATCCACCTGAGAGATACTACGATTTCTCATAGACGGGGATAGAGAGGATTGCATCATCGAAGATGATGAGCCAACTAGTTTCCAGGAAGCCATTCAGAGCAGAGACTCGGTAAAATGGCCGGATGCAATGCGGACCGAAATGAAGTCCATGTACACCAAAAATGTATGGACTTTGGACATTGCTCTAGAAGGGGTAAAACCCGTAGGCTGTAAATGGATCTTCAGAAAGAAGATTGGTGTAGATGGACAGGTTGAAACTTATAAGGCTAGACTTGTTGAAAAAGGTTTTCGTCAAAGACCTGGTTTGGACAATGATAAACCTTTTCTCCAGTGGCTATGCTTAAATCCATTCGGATCCTTCTTGCCATTGCTGCCTTCCACGATTATGAGATTTGGCATATGGACGTAAAGACCGCTTTTCTAATTCGAAATTTGGAAGAGTGCGTCTATATGGATCAGCCGGAGGGTTTCATTCAGAGTGGGAGTAGCGGAAAGGTGTGCAAGTTGCTTTAGTCCATTTATGGATTAAAGCAGGCATCGCGGAGCTGGAACATTTATTTTGATGAGACGGTCAAGGAATTTGACTTTATCAAAAATCCAGATGAACCATGCATCTATAGTAAAATTGTAACGAGAACTGTGGTATTCCTCGTCTTGTACATGGGTGACATTCTCTTGATAGGAAACGACATTCCTATGCTGGATTCTTGTCACAAAGGTTCTCCATGAAGGACCTGAATGATGCTTCCTATATTCTGATCTATCTAAACGGATATTGGGACATTCACAGTTAAGGTACTTCGATACCATACTGAAAAGATTTAGTATGGAAGATTCAAAGCGTGGTAATTTACTGGCTTGTCACGGAATCACCCTCTCCAAATTGATGTCTCCTAAGACTGATTTGGAAAGGGATCGCATGTCTACTATACCCTACGCTTCAGCGGTAGGCTCTATAATGTATGTGATGCTGTGTACTAGACCAAATGTAGCTTACGCGCTGAGCATTGTAAGCAGGTATCAGTTAACCCAGGTGAGAACCACTGGACAGCAGTAAAGAACATTCTCAAGTACCTGAGAAGGACTAAGGAGATGTTCTTGGTATACAGCAGATAAGACCTCCAGGTCGAGGCCTTCGCCGACTCCAGCTTCCAAAGTGACAAGGATGATTCCAAGTCCATGTCGGGTTATGTCTTTATCCTCAATGGAGGGCGGTCTGTTGGAAGAGCTCCAAGCAGGACACCGTTGCTGACTCGACTATGGAAGCGGAGTATATCGCTGCATGTGATGCCGCAAAAGAAGCATTCTGGATCAGGAAGTTTGTGATAGAACTTCAGGTGGTTTCGTCCATTGTTGATCCAATACCGCTGTATTGTGAAAAACAACGGCGCTATAGCTTTAGCGAAGGAACCAAGGTCCCATCAGAAGTATAGACACATCTTGAGGCGATTCCACCTGATCAGGGAGATCATTGATCGCTGGGAGATCGAGGTACGGAGAATAGAGACAGAGAACAACACTGCAGATCCACTTACAAAGGCCATCCCTCAGACACAGTTCGAAAGGCTGATCGAGATGATAGGTATGCGATATGCCAATACATGGCCTTAGTGTAAGTGGGAGATTGATAGTGAGATATGCCCTAAAGGACATTATTGTATCATACTAGATTGTATATTACATATTGGAGGCTTGGGATATTCACAGTAATGATAAAAGTCTTTCACAAAATGGTAGTATGCTACTTGGTTTGATTCTACCTCAATATGTGCATGTGTTTCTTTTAGCATATTACTTATACATATTGGTAGAGCCTTTAGGATCTTTTCTTGACTACCAGCGTTGTGATGGAAGTCACACTAGTGGGGGATGGGTAGTCTATAAGTGCATCCTTATACAGGTCCCTAGTAGTAGGATTATCGAGATGGGGCATCGATGCTCCGGAGTAGACTAATGTATACGATTCTCATCCCAGCAGGGGATAAGGTCTGTCCCACAGCCATTAGTACGACGTACTGGAGATAGTATATAGGTGCTCATTAGGTTATGAGTTACACTGGATAGGACTCGTCGGGAACTGCTGGTTGGTATTATACCTATCGTCAAGAAGCAGTTCCTTGGTGACATGAGTATAGGTTAGTCCGTTGACTTGCCATCGTTACTTTATCTTGAGTGTGTTCCCACTGCACTTTGATTACTACCCTACCACGGCTCAAAGGAGTCATGCAAACAGGTAGTAGTTGGGTGTAGTCCCGAAGCACTTGGAGGTAGTAGCGGTCAGATAGGATTCGTCTCTCCCGGTATTAGGGGTTGATATCACGCAGTGTTCGAAAAGCCATTACACAAAGTCCCTAGCCAGGACGGTCGAGAAATACTGTTAGGCACTCCAGTAGTTACTCAGGGTGTATTGGGCTCTCCTCCGGCACGACTTATTGGGTTGTTAGGGGTCTGACGTTTACCATCCCTCTAGGCCCGATATGCAAGTATCTTGGACGAACAGACCGGACTGTACGGAGATTGTCACAGACAGGCTAAGTAGGAGTTCGGATAAGTTTGCTCATTGACCTTCTTATCGACAGATACCTGGGTAGCCGTTACGTGCAGCTAGTACCGCTAACGTGCTTGTAGTTAAACCCACTGCTAACGTACTGTCGAGTCTTTAGAGTCCCACACAGAGGGTTTCCCTTCTTCGGGCAAAAGATGTAGAGGCCGTATGGTTTTACGGCAGTGCTAAGATCACATACGTGTACTTGTACATGGATGATGTTCGGGCGGACAATACTAGTGGGATTTGTTTTCAGACGGATCCTAGTATTGTATTATTATATTATTATTGTCTCAGTGTATTCGTATTTTTCGAAATACGGATACGGGTATGTATATACGGTGAGGGGTATTCTTGTAATTTTCTCAAGAATGCTTCTAGAAGGAGACACATCATTATTTGGTATTATCCATTTTTGGTAAATGGATTAACGTGGTGGAATTGAAGGAGACATACTTGGCATGGTGAGAGGAATGGCTCATGGATTATTATATTGGTTTGGGATCACTATTGAAGCATGGGAGATTTTTTTATATTGTGAAAAATCTCCATGGTTTAAAAAGTGAGATAAGATATTGGCCATTCTCTACACTTAGCTATTTCAACCTTTGTTCAATTTTGCTCTCTCACTTTTCTCTTCAAGTTCCATCTCCTTCTTCCTCTAGTAAACCCTTACACTCACATGTGTTGTGAAACAAAGGGTTTAGTGAGATAATACAATCCATTAGACATTCTCTACATCATCTAGGCTACTTCGATTAGTGAACCATTTACCCTAGTTACCTCGGTTTAGAGGTTCGAGCTTGAAGCACAAACTCTCGGGTGGATCATCTTTGACACGAGGAGGTCGATGTCGCAACCTTCATCCGTTCATCGAGGAGCTAAGGAGAGGAGGACAAGAAGACCCGAAGGACCGGTTCTAGGAGGTATAACACTCTTACCGAGTAGCTAAACCTCTAAGTTAGTTTAGTTAGTTAAGGTTATAGTATAGTTCCTGGAGTTAGCCGGTGTTGCGTAGTTCGTTAAAATCGTTTTTTGAAAATTCTGCCTCCCTGCGAACCCGTGGGATGCGCGACATCGTCTTACACCACCCAGCACTTCACGGAATCTGATAACTTGAGCACCCCTCCATAGGTCATCCTATCCCCCCTACGAGTGCGGCGAATAGCCCGCCAATTCTAGAGTAAGGCCCCCTCCGTCTCAACGCCATGAGATGCGGGCTTGTTGCCCTCTAGAACCCGGCTACTCGAGCACTCCACCGTGGGATAATCCTAGTACAGAAAAGAAAAGAATATATACAATGGCGACATTGACCTCAACCCGGTCGTGCCCCAATAAAAGAATATACAATCTGGCGGAAACGACAGTCCACATGTCGGACGCTCGCCCCGTAATAACGAATATACAAATGAATATAAACTGTATAACTACCATTGTACAAGAAGCTATCCCACACGACAATCCGAACATAGCCATTGTTAGTTATATGTATGCCCTAGAGGCCATTACTGTACATGTGATGTATATTGTAGTGGATGCTTGGACATATATAGGGAGGACTTTCTTGATTGACATGATAGTATGCTATCTGGTTGCACTTTATCTTAACATGTACACTTATTGTCTCTCTATTATATATTGATAAAGCCCTTAGGATGAGTACTTGACTACCAGGATTATGATGCAGATCATTGTAACATTTCAGAAAATATAAAATATTATTTTTGGAATTTAATATTAAAATAACATATTTCGCGAAAACTACCCGATTTGCGAAATTGGGGTTTTCGTAAAGTGGTATAAGTATATACCCATATTTGAAAATTTATCGGAGATTAAAATGATTTATTTATTTTAATGATATTTATCGGATTTTTTTGGATAAAATCCGTGTTTTTACATTTTTCATGATTTTTGCACCATGCCATATGCATGCGTGCATGTGTGTGTTTGTGAGTTAGGGAGAATGAGAAAAGAAAAGAAAAGAATCCAAAGAGAGAAAAGAGTGTGTAAGTGTGAATGGAATAAAAACTTGTTGCCTTGGACAAAAGGAGATATTTGTGAGAGAGGTGAGTGTAGGAGAGAGATATTTGTTGTGAGAGAGTGAGGCTAAGAGAGAGAGGGGGTTAACTTGGCTGCCCCAAATCCTTCATCTCCCCATTATTTCTTCATCTCTTTGCTTCTTATTCAATCCCTCACTACCCCCTTAACACATATCCAAATACTTGCCAAAACTTTATACCCCCTTCATTAAAAATATGCACAACCTCATCCTCAACACATTGGACCAACCAAGTTTGGATTTTGAAGACTTGGGCAACTCAAGAAAGTTCTTTTGTTGCTATTAAGGTAATCCATTCACTTTAGAATCGTATTTGTTCGTATTTTAGTTTAGAATTTGAGTTAAATAGGATATGTGATCTTAGAAAATTACAAGTTGCTATTAAGTGGTTAATTGAGGTTTAGTGAGAGTTTTCAAGACCTTAGAAGTTGATTTAGAAGTCTGGAAATGAGTTTAGAACCTGATACACGAACTTAGAAACTTTCCATGTAGGTTTTGTGACATTCTTGGAGGTCTACAGAGAATCTGGAGCAACCCGGGACCTTTATAAAAATATTAAAAATATACATTAATCTAGTTAGACCATTAGAAGACCACTACGAGAAGACGGGGCACAAATTCCAAGGTGGGGCCGGCCCCGGAGGTTACTATAGCCACTTTGGTCGGCTACTGTAGCAGTTTTGATGCTAGGGTTTTGGCTGTAGCTCACACACCCTATAACATAGCTACTGTATTTTTCTTTTTGGTCCCAGATCACCTGAGCCAAAATCTGGGAGCATATTGGGATGGTTTTGGGTTATGTTTTCCGTATTTTGGAATTCTTGTTTTTGATATTATTTTTGAGATTTGGTCGTTTGATATTTGTACGTCAACGACGAGGGTTGGTTAGTCGTTTTTGCATGCGTAGGCTATAGGTTCTAACGTATGAGCGCACCGTGTGCCGTATCGGTTTTCCGGATTTTGTTTTCATAACGTGGCAATATGTGTTGATTTGTAGGTACTTTCGCATGGATTCCGAGACGACGGAGCACATAGACTACGGCTGAACAAGGAGTTCCACAGGTGAATATATTTATATCTACGGGGGAAGTCGGGTGGATGGCGTATAGCACCCCCGCAATTTATGAATGGAAACCGATATATAGAATACAGTCGGAGAAACCTATATTAGAAAACTATACATATGGTTACAAAGATAGTTAGAGGTGATATGATTGATTGAATATATATATATATATATATATATATATATATATATATATATGAGATAAAAGCTATAGGGACATAATTCTTGGACATGATATGATAGAAATGATGTCTTGAGTTGATATAAGGATATGAAAAGTGAATGTGAATCACAATATATAGATATATAGTTGCACGAGATTAAGTATGAGATTTAGAGTAGCATGACATGAGATTCATTTGATAGAAGGCATATGTAAAATGACTTGATGTGAGAGAGATTGATGCGATGAAAAGAATATACGATGAGATATGATGACTTAGTCGATATGCCGTTATACAGATGCGAGTCGATATGAGATAATTGATACCTTCGTCGTTCCCCTGATATAAGATTGATACGGATGTGACCTGGGATATAGGTATATAGATATTTGATCTTGTGAATCATAAGTGATATGTCGTACGAGACGTTAGGTCCGTACCCTCATTGTCATATATGTTGATAGGATCCATAATGGTTTAATGTCGCCGTACGATGAATTACCGTATGTGATGAGTTTATCTGATGATTGACTCATACCTTTGACTAGAGGATGTCGTACGATGGTTTGTACCGTACGTGATGTTGTGAGGCTGGATGCCGATTGATAGATTCACCGACTCGGATATGTGGTAGATACGTATACCTTTTACCATTTTCGCTTACGACGTACCTTATCCTACGTTCATGTCATTCTCATTACATTACATATACCTGTGCTAGTACACCTACACCATTATCGATGATGCGTATGTTACACTTACACATATTTGCCGGCTCACACACTTTCTTCATCGATAATTGCTATGTTACTTACATGGTAGAGTTGCTACATCATACTATGATATACTTGCTATGCTCACATCATTATGCTATGTTGCATGACATAACCTGCTATAGCTGCATATACACCTATGTGGTACTGTATCATTATTGACATTTAGACGTTGATTCTTGTGCTATTGCGCATATGAAATGCATTATGCTTACATACTTACATGTATATACACACATCTTGCTAGAGCTACATGTACGCCTTTATATGATGTTGCATTTGATTTTGGAAGAATTGGGAACCCTATGATATATTTAAAAACTGGATTCATTTAAAAGAGCGGTTTTCCCTTAATATGCTCATATTACTGCTTTATGTTGCATATATCATATTTCATGTGATTTACGGATTTGAGAACCGTGGGGATATTTCAAGAAAGTATGCATTGTTTTGAAAACCCGGTTTCTCTTGATATGATATTTCGAGACGTCCACCATGTGTTTTCTCGGTTCTGAGATTGGCATGTGAAACCCGATTCGAGGAGCGGTAGGCATCGTCTGTAGGTACATGGTGGACCCGGTGAGGTACCCCGGGGCAAGAAGACTCGTATTGTTAAGCGGTGAGCCTGGAAGGGGAGCACTACCTACCGGTGATAGTATTTGGACTCGGCGGTTATCCGGAGGATATCGACCGGAATCGTGAGATGGAGATGAGGGCCGACCAGAGTATGCGGCGCCTGAGGGCCGATCTGAGGATGCGGCGCCTGAGATATGAGGATTTACGTGTCGATGCTGGACACGGGTTTCATGATGTTTCGAGTGTCGGTGTTGAACACTCAGGTTCCTTGATTTGATGTGTCATTGATGGACACACGTTCTTTGATATCCTCATATATTTACATTGCACATGCTTTTATGATGTTTCAGGTGGACGAGATCCATATGCATACAGGCATTGATTATATTCTTGGATGATATCCACATGCATACATGCATTGATTATATTGTTGGATGATATCCACATGCATACATGCATTGTTTATTGTTGGCATATATGCAGATACGGTCACCCTAGATATCATAATATTATCTTTATGATATAGTTGACCTAGGAATCGTTGTTTATTTCGATTTCTACCTGATGATGTTTTCTACTCACGAGTTGGCAACTCACCCCCGTTGTGACATAGTTCTTGCAGGTTGACCGTATGGATCAGTAGTTGCATCGCTGGCACACAGCTGCTTTTGGGTGATTTGCTTTGGTAGGTGGTACATGTTGGATCGTGCCACTCTTGTATTATTATTCCTATTGTATCTAGTCAACTCCATCAAATCAGAAACTAGTATTTTTATAAGTAGTAAGACTTAGCAAGACTTGTAGTTGCGAGACTTGAGCGATGGATTTTATGTTCGCTTGGTGGGTTTGATGTCTTGCTTTATATTATTCCTTGTGTTGATCTTCGTCGTTGGGCGTCGTATACTTATATTCTGTTTTACGTGGTTGTGACCCCGCCAATTGGCGAAGAGCTAGCTCCCGCTCGGGGATTCCTATATATTGTTGTATATCTATTTTGGATCAAAATATACGAGGGAGGTGCTGCCTAAAGTTTTAAATGACAAAACATGATTCATTATACCTTTATTTCAAAACTTCACCTCTTCTATTTTCTTAAAAAGGTTTAGATTTCTGGGTTTCGGCTTACTTAATTTACGTTGCGTCTTTAGACGTTGCGTGAGTTAAGTGCCGGTCACAAACTAAATTCGGGTCGTGAAAATCATACTAGTGGGGCAGAGGTAGTCGGTAAGTACATCCTTCAATTGTTCCTAGTCGTGGGAGTATCGAGACAGGGCATCGATACTCCAGAGTAGACTAGCGTATGCGCTTCTTGACCCATATGATGGGAGATAGATGATCCCACATCCATTGGTGTTTGACATCAGAGAAGGTATGCGGGTGCTCAGTGGAGACTGGGTACACTGAACGGACTCGCCGAGAACTCCTAAATGGTATTATACATATCGTCAGATAGCAGTTCTCTGGTGACACTGGGAAAGGTTAGTCCGTTAACCCGAGATCGTCATAGAGTCTTGTGTGATTGCAACTGTGATTTGATTTCCACCTTACCACGTTCAAGAGATCATGCAAAACGGTGGTTTTTGGGTACAGTCCCGAGTCACATGGAGGCAATGAACGATATGAAAGGATTCATCTCTCCCGGTATTGGGGGTTGATGTTGCGCTATACTCGATTGGCCATAATAGGAAATCCCTGGCCAGGGTTGCTGAGATCTACTGGTAAGAGTTATCATTAGTTTCTCGAACCGTTATGGACCTTGCATCGGCATAACATATCAAACTATTGGGGTCTGATGTTATACCACCCCTAGGCTGTGATATGCGACATATTTGACGAAGAGACTGGACTGTACGGTAGTGTTACTGATTGGATTCACAGGAGTATGAGCAGGCTTGCTTGTTGATCTTCTGATCGCCCAATACCCCAGTGGCCGTTACGTTTAGCAGACCGCTTGCGGCTTGTGGGTGACTTATATGATCACCACCTACTGCCGACGTATTGACGAGTCATTAGAGTCATACACAGAGGTTTCCTGGCTTAAGCGAAACGAAGTAGGAGCACATATGTGATATGTTCCGGACCGAGATTAATACGCATATGTGATACCGTATTCTATTCTCACGGTATGTGATATCGGTCGGTTATAAGTGATATAACCAGGCTGTTGAATCAAGTGTTGATTCGACAATTTGATATTAGTCGGTTGTATGTGATATAACTGGATTATTAAATCAAGTGTTGATTTAATAATTTAATGTATAATTATATATTTGATATATTATCTTATATTAACTAATATTAGCTCACTTAAGTATTCTTTTTCTCACTAGTGTACACTTAGTATATATGTGATATATATTAATGTACATCTTTTGTGTCATGCTTGATGTCATATGCTACATAGGTGTATGAGACTCACACCATGCTTATAATAATGTAAGGTTTTGTTTATTTAAAGTAAATCAAATTAGTTGGACAATGTCACATGGTTGAAGATTGTAGAAGCTTGTGGAACCATTGACCAAGTCCACTAATTTTGTTTTACTTGAAGATATTTATTAACCTAACCATTATTGTTTAGTCTCTACATGAGTTGGTATATGATATTAACTCACCCATGGTTGCTATTCTCACAACTTGATTCTGTTAGTTATATGTATGCCCTAGAGGCCATTACTATAAATGAGATGTATATTGTAGTAGATGCTTGGACATATATAGTAAGGACTTTCTTGCTCGACATGATAGTATGATATCTGCTCATTCTTTACCTTAACATGTATACTGATTGTCTCTCTGTTACATATTAGTAAAGCCCTTAGGAAGTGTACTTGACTACCTGGACTATGATGCGGATCATACTAGTGGGGACAGGTACTCTATAAGTACATCCTTCAAGATCCCTAGTCGTGGGTGTATCGAAACGGGGCATCGATATTCCAGAGTAGACTAGCGTATACCTTCTCGACCCATGTAGATGGGCGATGGATGATCCCATATCCATTAGTGTTTGACATCATAGATGATATACGGGTGCTCAGTGGAGACTGGGTACACTGGACGGACTCGCCGAGAACTCCTAGATGGTATTATACCTTACGTCAGATGGCAGTTCTCTGGTGACACTGGTACAGGTTAGTCTGTAGACCCGAGATCGTCATAGAGTCTTGTGTGATTCCCACTGTGCTTTGATTTCCACCTTACCACGTCCAAGAGGGTGTGCAAAACGGTGGTTTTTGGGTACAGTCCCGAGTCACATGGAGGCAATGAGCGATAGGAGGGGTTTCGTCTCTCCCGGTATTGGGGGTTGATGTTGCGCTATGCTCGATTGGCCATAACAGGGAAGTCCCTGGCCAGGGCTGGTTTAGAGATTTACTGGTAAGTGTTACCAGTAGTTTCTCGACCCGTTATGAGGCTCATATCGGCATGACTTATCGGTTATTGGGGTCTGACGTTTACCACCCCTAGACATGATATGTGACATATCAGACGAGGAGACCGGACTGTACGGTAGTGTCACTGTCAGGCTTTTTGCAGGAGTTGGAGCGGGCTTGCTTGCTGATCTTCTGATCGCTCAATACCCGGGTAGCAGTTACATCCAGCTAGTACCGCTGACGGCTTGTGGGTGCTTGATATTATCATCATCTACTGCCGGCGTATTGACGTGTCTTTAGAGTCCTACATAGAGGTTTTACTGGCTCAGGCAAAACAAAATAGGAGCGCATATGAGATATGTACGGGTCCGAGAATAATGCGTGTATGTGATACCGTATTCTATTCTCACGACTTTTTGTATCGGTCGGTTATATGTGATATAGCCGGGTTATCGAATCATGTGTTGATTCGATAAGTCGATACATTGGATGTTATTCGGTTATATATGATATAACCGGATTATTAAGTCAAGTGTTGATTTAATAATTTAGTGTATAATTGTATATGTGATATACTAATTTACATTAACTAACATTGGTTCACTCAAGCATTTGTTTTTCTCACTTGTGCACAACTTAATATATATGTGATATATATATATATATATATATATATATATATATATATTTGTGTTCATTTTGTATCATGGTTGTTGATACAACTTACATGGGTGTATAAGACTTATACCATACTAATTATAGTGTTTGGTTTTTATATTTAAAGTAATTCTAAAATTAGTGGATGATGAGCTCACATGCATGAAGCTTCATGAAGCTTAGGGTTGCATTGACTTAGTCTACTAGTTTTGGATTACTTGAGATATTAATTAACCTAACCATTATAATGTAGCCATGGTTATGTCTCTACATGAGTTAATATATGATATAAAATCACCCATGGTTCTCTCTCTCTCTCTCTCATGATTAGTTTTTCATTCTCATTTTTGAGCTCATCTTCTTCCTCCTTCAAATGCTTGCTAGGGTTTGATAAAGAGAGAGAAATATAGTGAGAAAAGAAATTATAAAGTGTACCCATTTCCTATTTCATCATCCTCTACTAGACTAGCACTTTAGTTTAGGGTGTTTGCTTCACTAATTCTCTAGTTAGTGAAGTAGAAGCTTGAGTTCGTATTCTCTCGACGTAGATCATCTTCGGCCTCGAAGACTTCAAGCAATACCGTTGCTATCTTCTCATGGAGCCGTCCGAGAGTCCGGGAGCACGATGATCGTAGCGAAGGGACTACTACAAGGAGCATATGAAGTGAAGGACCGATCTACAAAGGTTGTATTTCGTATTCACTTAGTCGTAAATGGTATTTACTTGCATGTGAAACCCTAATTATCTAGCAAAGATTTTGTTTAGGGTTGTTCGGCACGGCTAAAATTTTAATCGGGCATGGTTGATGCCTTGTAGAACCTTGTTAGAGTGCCTAGTAATCCTACAGATTCATTCTTCACTTGCTTCATTCCATGAGTTTTCTTCATCTCCTCCCTCAAACTAGAGGTAAAGAAAATTATTTCTAAAGTGAGCAAAATTCCTACTTCAACAACCTCTTCTCTACTGGCCATTTAGATTGGGTTATTTCTTCACTAGTTCATCACTTAGTGAAGAGGTAGCTTGAGTTAGTTTCTCCTCGACGTAGATCATCTTCGGCCTCGAAGACTTCAAGAAAATTTGTTCATTTCACCTTATGGAGCCTCACTAGAGTCCGGGAGATCACTACATAGAGCGATGGGACTACTACACGGAGCTATTGAAGTGAAGGACAAGTCTATAAAGGTTATATTCCTTGTTCACTTAAATGTAAAGTTGTTTACATGCTTGTTCGTCTAATTCTCTAGCTATGATACCACTGCAGGGCTCCCTAGGGCGGCCGCTGGGTTTCGGGAGGCATCGACAATGCCGTTTTCAAAAAACAATGGCATGTTAAACTTTTTGATTGAATCAACAAACACCCAAAATTTCCAAAAGAGCTCAACACTTGAGCGGAGTTTAAAAAGTACCCAGAACATTCCACAGCACCTATGGACCAACAGTAGAAGGGTCAACCATTCCCTCACCTATGGCGCCGTGGAACTACCGCAAACCCTAGGGTTTGGTGGTGGTTTCGACGGTCACAAAATCGATTTAGGGTTTCTTTCTTCTAGAAGGTCCATAGAAAACACCTGCATGATTTTCTGAAGATTTTAAACTTGGAAAAATCCAACTCTTGGAAAATTTCCAGCGAGGGAAAAATTGGGTTATTGATATCCGTTCGAACTTTTTAACGTCGTCTAGCTATCTGTGAATTGTGATACAATATTTGGAATCGACAATAATTAGTTATGTGATAACTAGTTTGAATTTTATAAATCTAGCAAGTTAGTCTCATTTGATCGGTTGCCACGGGATTTTGATGTGGATCAAAAGTCCGTCGCAATCACGTAGTGTACGTGGATACTCGCCGGGTAACCTTACAAGATAGACACGCCCCATAGCCTCGACCAAGTGACTGTAGGAGAACCCCGTCGCCAAAAGCATCCGTTCGGGTGCTCGCGGCCGCGGTGTTCCGCCTAAGTGCATTTCGTCGACGACATCGGGGGTGCAGTCGTCTACTAAAGTTTCCGACAAGCATTCGATCAGGTTGTCGGGAATCTTGTTGAATTTCCCGACTGGTTATTGAAAAGTGTTGTCAATATCGATACTAAAATGCGGGGTTCATAATTGTTAGGCATGTGATGTCTAAGGAATTCATTTAGTTAGGCATGAAATCCAAAGTATGTGATACTTTGGGTTTATGATGTCTAAGGTGGTTGCGGATTCCAACTGTTATAGTTTTTCACTTTCTTTTCTGCGACCGTAAGTGCAATAGATGGTGTATTGCCGGTTTCGTTGCTATATGTCAACGATAATTAGGATACGCATATTTACTTACATTGATGACATGTGATGTCAGGTGTTGCTGTGATATGTAATATTGGATCGTCGTGTTTTGAATAGCCGGGTTTTTTTATGTGAGATGAGATCTTTTCATTTTCATTTATGTAAAACCTTATATGTAATATTCTTTTATTGGGGCTCTTCCGGGTTGAGGATGATGTCACCATTGATGTATATAATCTACTTTTCCGCATTAGGATATGTAAGTCGATGTAGTACACCCCAGTACTTGTGGGGAGGCGGAATTAACAAAAACGATCAAGTTTAAGGAACGAACATCGACTAACCGCTTAAATCGAAGCTAAACAAATAATAACCAAACACATAGCTATACTAAACTATATTGTTAAGGGATTATACCTATCGAAACTAGTCCTTCGTCTTTGTGTCCTCCTTTGTTCTCCTCGACCTTCTCTAGGTAGTAGACGATCCACCCGAGAGCAAGACACCAAGCTACACCTCTAACTTGAGGTAACTAATCAACTTTGATTGCTAATCAAAGATGAAAGGATGAGATAGAGTGATGGTTATGGATGCTTAAGTCTAACTAAACCTTTGATCTCAAGACATGAGGATTAAGGATTAGTCACTTGAAGATGAGAGCTTGAGGAGAGAGAATGTGAGATAAGATAATGAGATGAGAGAGAGAGTATCATAATATATTATGAAGCATTTTCTAATAATGAGAAAAGAATAAAGAGTGATGATAAATCATGCTTCATAAAATATCTAGTGGTGATTCATTAGCATGAGTCATTAAGCAATAAATGTGCATTAATGATATGAATGAATCACCACCATGACTCATAACCTCATTTAATGAATATGACACATAACCCTCCTTAGTCACCATCTTCTAGAAGCTTCTCGAACAATTACGAGAACGCCATCCGATCCGTAAAAATACGGAAAAACTTTAGACTGTATAAATCCAATAACCGGATACCAGTAACTGGCTTAAAACAAAGCCGACTGGTAAAAACTGTCCGAAAGTCGTACGCGCGTAAACGCACGTATGCGTCCGAACCCTTTGTCGCAAAACCATGCAACCTCTATATCGTTTCGCCTGGAGTAGGAAACTCTCTGTGTGGGACTCTAGAGACTCGACTACTACGCTGGCAGTGGGTTTAACCACAGACCGCAAGCGGCACTAGCTGTACGTAACGGTCCCCAGGTAGTTGTCGATAAGAAGGCCGATGAGTAAACCCATCCGAACTCCTACTGAGTCTGATGTGACAATCTCCATACAGTCCGGTCCGTTCGTCCAAGACTATCGCATATTGGGCCTACGGGGGCGGCAAGCGTCAGTCCCCTAATAGCGGTATAAGTCGTGTCGGAGTAAAGCCCATTACACCCTGAGAAACTACTGGAACCTACCAGCAAATCTCGCTTGCCCTGGCCAGGGACTTTGCGTAATGGCTCTCTGACACAGCACGATATCTACTCCCAATACCGGGAGGGACGAATCCTGTCTAACCGCCACTGCCTCCAAGTGCTCGGGACTGCACCCAACTGCCACCTGTTTGCACGACTCCTTTGATCCGTGGTAGGGTAGCAATCTAAGAACAGTGGGACACACTCGAGGCGAAGTAGCAGTGTCAAGTCTGCGGACTACGCTGTACTCATGTCACCTGGGAACTGTTCACTGATGACTGGTATCAAACCAACCAACAGTTCCCTGTGAGTCCTGTCCGGTGTACCCGTAACCTAACGAGCACCTGTATACTATCTCCAGTACGACGTACTGACGGCTGTGGGACAGACCATCTCCCCAACTGGGATGAGAAGCGTACACACTAGTCTACTCCGGAGTATCGATGCTCTGTCTCGATAATCCAACGACCAGGGACCTGAATAAGGATGTGCTTGTAGACTACCCAGCCCCCACTAGTGTGACTGCCATCACAACGCTGGTAGACAAGCAAGATCCTAAGAGCTCTATCAATACGTACACTCACATATTAAGATAGAAAAACCAAGTAGCATACTACCATGTTTAGCAAGACTGTTATATACATGTGAATATCCCAAGCTTCCATTAAGTAATATACAAGCTAGTATGATACAGTAATGGCCTTCTAGGGCATAAACACTAACAATCTCCCACTTGCACTAGAGCCATGTACTGGCATATCGTAGACCAATGATCTCGAGCAGCCTCTCGAACTGAATCTGAGGAAGGGCCTTCGTGAATGGATCAGCAATGTTCTCTTCTGAAGCAACTCTCCGAACCTCGATCTCCTGACGATCAATGATCTCCCTGATCAGGTGATACCGCCTCAAGATGTGTCTGGACTTCTGATGGGACCTTGGTTCCTTCGCTAAAGCTATAGCTCCGTTGTTGTCGCAATACAGAGGTATTGGATCAACTATGGTAGGAACCACCTGAAGTTCTGTTAGGAACTTCTTCATCCAGACTGCTTCTTTTGCGGCATCGCAAGCAGCTATATACTCCGCTTCCATCGTCGAGTCAGCAACGGTGTCCTGCTTGGAGCTCTTCCAGCACACCGCCCCTCCATTGAGGGTAAAGACATAACCCGACATGGACTTGGAATCGTCCTTATCACTCTGGAAGCCGGAATCAGCAAAGGCCTCCAACCTGAGGTCTTTTCCGCCGTAAACCAAGAACATCTCCTTAGTCCTCCTCAGGTACTTGAGAATGTTCTTTACTGCTATCCAGTGTTTCTCCCCTGGGTCTGACTGATACCGGCTTACCACGCTCAGTGCGTAAGCTACATCTGGTCTGGTACACAACATCGCATACATTATAGAGCCTACCGCAGAAGCGTAGGGTATAATAGACATGCGTTCCCTTTCCAAATCAGTCTTGGGAGACATCTCTTTGGAGAGGGTGATTCCGTGACAAGCCGGTAGATTACCACGCTTAGAATCTTCCATACTGAATCTTTTCAGTACAGTGTCGATATACCTGGACTGCGAAAGTCCCAACATCCTCTTGGATCTATCACGATAGATCCGGATCCCCAGAATGTAAGAGGCATCACCCAGGTCTTTCATGGAGAACCTGTGTGACAAGAATCCTTTGACAGATTGTAACATAGGAATGTCATTTCCTATCAATAGAATGTCATCCACGTACAAGACGAGGAATACGACACTTCTGGCCACAACTTTACTATATATGCACGGTTCATCTGGATTTTTGATAAAGTCATATTCTTTGACTGTCTCATCAAAACAGATGTTCTGTCACGACCCGAAAGAGCACGTGACTGGCCCTTGAACCATATAAAGCCTATAGGACTCCATCTGATCCAAGTAAGCCGAAAGCCCAGAAATCTAAAACCATTTTTAAGAATAAGTAAAGAAACTGGTTTAAGGAAGTGAAGAAAACATGTTTGAAATCTAGGTCTTTAAATAACTAAGCCGAACGTGCATTTTAAAAACAGTACAATCTTTTCTAGAAATTTCGGCAGAGTTTCTTTTGTAAAAATGGCCCCGAATGGGGTACAACAAGAATAACAATATATGCAATGATAAGGCATCCCCAAGCGGGAGCTAGCTCTTCGTCAATCGACGGTCACAACCACACATGCAACAATAATATACAACGCCAAGTGGCGAGGATCAAATCCAAAAGAAAGCTCAAAAGCAACAAGAAAAAAACCGCAATACAACTAAGCGCGACTCTAAGGTCGAATAGTACAACACTGTCTCTAAGTCTGAAAGAATATACAAGTTTTGGTTGATGGACAAATCTAGATACAATGAGTAATATAAATACAACAGTGGTTCTGATACAAAAGAACCCACCTAACCAAGCAAATCACCCAAAAGGAAGCAGAGTGCCCGAAATGCCGCATATGGAACCTGTACGGCAAGACCTGCAAGAACTGGGGCACAACGGGGGTGAGTTGTCAGCTCGTGAATAGAAAGATATCTACAAGCAAGAATCGAATGCATGACCCATCCTAGGTCAATACGATCAGATATACATAAACCTCAATATGAATGAAGCTGAAGCATGCTAAACTGGCAATGTAATCTCTATACATGAGTGTAGTGCCAAGTGCTCGTGCTAGTGCCTCAGGTAATAGCATGTCATGACTATGAGGTATAAACAATGTCATCAAATCTGCACACACGTGGATCCCGTCCACTCGTCACCCACTGACAACAACCATCATGCAAGTATATATATCATAAAACCTGTGCATGGAAATATGAGGATATAATCCACCCGTGTCCCTCGCGACACATCAATATCATGGAGCCGGAGTGCCCAGCATCGGCACTCGAAAACATCATGAAAACTGTGCCCAGCATCGGCACAAAACATAAGTCTCAGTATCTCGATACCTCTGTATCTCGAAATCTCAATGTCTCAATCACAAAATCTAGGGCGCCGTCAGTCCAGATCGGCCCCTACCATCCATCTCATGACTACGACGGTATCCTCCGGATATCCGACGTGTCGGGTAATATCACCGGTAGGTAGTCTCCCCCTGCCAGGCTCACCGTCATCACCACGAGCTTCTTGTCCCGGGGTACCTTACCGGGTCCACCATGTACCCGCAATCGGTCTCATCCGCCTCCTCGATTCGGGTTTCACATGTCGCACTCAGCACCGAGAAAACACATGGTGGACGCACTGAAATATCATATCAAGGGTAACCGGGTTTTAAGGTAATGATATATTCTCTTTTTAAAACATCCTCGGTTCCCAAATCCAGAAATATCATAGAAACCACATATCTCAATGCGTATAATCAAGCATGAAGTATGCTACATGTAAAGGAAGGTATATACATCATCATGTCATGCAAGGATCATATACTGAATGCAATAGTACTACAGTGTAGTGACATGGCAATTATCGATGATGAGTGTGTGGGCCGGCAACAAGTGTACGTGGAACATATGCATCATCGATAATGGTGCTGGTGTCCTAGCAGCATGACTGAAATATCACACAGTGCAAGCGATGCAATGCAAATAGCAGGAATATGCGGAAATGAATAATCAACGCAAACACAGAACCTGCCCCAATAGATATATTATGCAACCATGCCTTTTTAAATAAGACGAATCAGGGCTTTTGGTAAAGTAAGGGCTACGGTGTTTTACGAAAAGACGCACCATTTGAAAATATCCGTATAACCCTTCTGCTTATCTTTAAAATATTCCCGATTCGTTAGTTTTGAAATAGGTATGACTCGGTCTAGTCCAATGTCTACTAAGAAAAGCTAGACAGGAGGGGTATGAAACCACCTAATCTGAGTCAATATATATAAGTATAGATATAATAGTCGGTGATCACGCCTCAATACCGTATCGTAAGATATCCTCAAGTCATGAGTGCGGATCTATCATCAATATCGGCTCGTACGGTAAATCGTCGTACGGCATCCCAATAGCTGGGTAGGGGTCAATATCACACCATTTCATCACATATCAGTATCACTAATATCAGATCACACAATCTGGGGTACTACTATAAGTCTAGTACAAGTCGATACCATCAATAAGAATATGAATGCGGGCAAATCACATGTCCCAAGGCCCGCTAAAACTATCATATCGCACCTCAAAAGCGATTGTGTCACACCGCCGATCTCACGGCCTCACATCAAGTGTCACCTCAAACCCACGTATCATCCTCAAATCCCGTATATAAACACATAGTCCCATACCCATGTGTAGATATACACACCATCAACTGAAAGAATGAATGCAAGAATGTGTGTAAGTATGTGTGTAAATGTAGGTATGAGTGCAATCGCTACCCTAGGGTTCGCACTATACTACTCCAATATAATCTTAGCATCAAGAATACCATTAATACTATCAATGATCCTAACAACACATAATAAATATACGTGTGTATATGTATTCGTATACAACACCACGGACTGCGGGGGTGCTATACGCCATCCACCCGACTTCTCCCCGTAGATATAAATCTACTCACCTGTATCCTGCATGTCGGTGTCGATGTCACCGTCACCTTCCGCATCGCCTCGGATCGTCGCGGTGTACCTACACATATCACACGTATCGCATCGCATCAAAACCCAATCAACACTTGAAACGACACACTAAATCCAATACGACACGCTAAAACCAACACGATACGCTAAAAGGCTTATAGGTTAGAACCTACGGTTAACCTTCGCAAAACAACCCGGAATCACTCGATGTAGACGTACAAACGTCACACGATCGAGATAACACACAAACACCAAATATGGAAATCAAAATACATAAAACCAAATACTGAAAGTAAGGCAGCAACCCAAGAAAACGATCCCAGATTTCACCTCGGGTCAAATTTAGCCAATTCAACAAGTCCAGGGTGCTGTATATGGTGTATTTGAGCTACTGGAACAACCCCGAAGCATTCCCTCTCTACTTGGCCGGCCACATCCCTCCCAAAACCGGCCTGGCCGGGCCCCCTATGTCCAATGGGGTCCGTCTGGTCAGGGTGGCCTCCTATGGTCTCAATTTGGTCCCTGGAGTTGTTGAATTTTTCTGAAAAAGTCCCAGTACATTCCAGATTTCCCCGCACACTCTAAACACTCACAAACCGACATGAAAGTCCCGTAATTCCGTATTCTTGGGTTTCAGGTTGTTTCAGGTCAGGGGCTTGGTCAAAATAGGGTCTAAGGTCACCAATTGAGTCCAATTGCAAAGCCATAACTCAAGTTTACCCTAATCCTCTCTAGTTTGGTCCAAAGTGCACAAAATCACACGATATCGATATGAAACTTTAAAAGAGGCTAAAACACTTGAAATACTACAATGTTAGTGAAGGAATTACCTCAATAAAGATTTAAGAATCTTTCCACAGCACTAAAACAGCAACTTCCTTGGTCCATTCTATAGATCTTGGGCTTGTGTGCAATTTTAGTGAAATGAGTGTGAGGTTTTGAGATGGTTTTAATGGTGTTTCTTGGCTTGAAGATGGAGGAGGAAGTGAGGGAAGGGCAGCAGCAGGAGGAGAGTGAAGAGGGAGGGAAATTGAGGAAATAGCTAAGTGTTTGGTCAATGGTTCAACCCATACCTCTTTCTCACCAACCCCATTCTCATTTTCTTTTCTTTTTCTTTTCTTTTCCTTTTCTTTTCTTAAAATCAACCTTCTCACATCAATAGTGATCCCAAAACAAAACCATGACAAGAAAATGTAACACAAGTTCAAAAATGATATGTGCACATTTTGCACAAAAAGCCAAAAAATCCGATTAGCGACTTTTAATCGCGATTAGCGCTAAATTAGCATATAAATGATCACAAACACTTAAAAATGGCATAATTCCAATAAATAACCCATTTTAGAATTTTCCATAATTTTTCATAATTTTTCTCCATTTATTTGCATTTAAATATTAATTTAATATTAAAATAATCAATAAAATAATATTAAATTATAAAAATTCCTAAAAATAATATTTTATTATTTTGGAATGCTACAATCTACCCCCCTTAAAGAAATTCGGTCCCCGAATTTAAATTTAAAACCCCCAGGTACTAAAACATTTCAATACAAATCCCAAGTCGTCGGGGCTCCGAAATCATCAATACACAAAATGTCACAGCGCAATGCATGCGCATGGGTACTGAGCAGATAACTCAAAAACAACGCTCCATCAAGCATCCCGCAATCATCGGAGTCAAGGTAAAAACACAATGTCAAATCCAATACAAAACCGATATGATATGGACCAAAACTACACATGTAGACATCCAATCTATACATGTAAATAGCTGATGCAAAAGCATGCCAAATCTTTTTAAGTCGCTGTGCGATGCACCTAACACTGCACAGTGGCGGACGTTTTTCACAAGTAAATAACTATATATGTATATATATCTTTTGTTTACTAAGCACGTCCCGCCGTTTTGAAAACAATCAGAAGGGTTTCCTTGTTTTTAAAACGTCTCGTGTCATATCAGACACGTAGGTATATATATATCGAGACTATAGCTCGCTCCTTGGAAATCCCTTCAACTATCAATGCATGCAAAATATATCCAGGTACTGTCCTCTGACTAGTCCTGCTCAGTATGAAAACAAATATCCGAAATCATAAAAGTGTACTGCTCCAAAAGGAATAAATCCCAAAAATGCACATAACACAATCCTGTGCGTCTGGTGCGCACGGAAATCAAAAATCCAAATATGTGCTAAACAGGTGCACAAATCAACATCTAGGTGCAACGGGTGTGCACGAAGCATCTGTCATAGGCAACGTGTATGCCTGACAGCCACAAATCCGGTGCATCTGACATGCACGAAGAAATCTCGATTTAGTGCATCGGGTGTGCACCAAAATCGTATCTAAAAACATGCGCCCAACATGCGCGAAAATCCAAATCGGTGAATCCATCGTGCACGAATGAAAATCTAAACCCTGCGCACTCCACATGCACGGAAACACGAATCCAATAGCAAACGCCGAACATGCGTAAGTCACATCATAAGCACGGAGTGCAAAAAAATCAACCATCAAAATCCGGGTCAAAATCAACAATATAATGCGGCTCAAACCAAAATCAAGTGCACCGCAAAGGAAAATCTCACAGCCGTGTGCATCAGCGTGCACAAATCAAATCATAACACCAAAATGCATTAAAACTATGCTGGAAGCATAAATTAAATCACCGGCATATAATAGGCACGAAATCACAATCAATACCTCCAGAATAATAGTGATGCGCCAGGTATAAATGCCCAATAAGTGCAATCATGGTGCACGAAAACAGAAATCATAGAACTCAGTCATCGAAACCAAATCATGAAAACGGATCGCCAAACTACCGAAATCCCAAACTGACAGATACGTGATAGTCGAATCACAAAATCACAAATCATAAATACTGTCGTCGGTATATCCTCCCTCGAAGTCGAGAAGGTGCCGGTACATTCAATTCTAGCAGCGCAAGATCTCTACTTGCCTCATGCTCGCGGCTGGCGTCCTCTGCCTCTGGTTCCTGATCTTTCCTGTAGATTGCCAATCTCACAATCCATCGGCTCACCGGCCCGGTCAGGAGTGCTGACAGGAACGATTCCGTTCTGGCACTTCTTGTCACCTCTCGGTCAATCCTCACGACCGCTCGTAAAGCCATATGTCACTGGCATCGGCCTCCGGCTCTCAGAATGCACATCACATATCTGATCCTGGGTGCAAACGTCATTGCGGCAATGTTCTGGAAGGAATCCTGCTCAAGTCTCTGCCGATCTTGCCTATGCCGATCTGTACGGAGGCTGGTACTCTCGCATAGTCTCTTCTCGTCCAATGGGCATCTGTGTCCTTAGCACAGCATTTCCTCGGAAATCGGTCGCATCCCAGCGCCTCTGTAAGCATATCAGGCCTCTGGTCTCGACGGAAGGTAATGACAGCTCATCAGTGTCTCACACGAACCTCTGGTTCCGCTCGTCTGCATCATCGTCCATTTCAACATCGCGTCTCTATCTGCGCACCGCAATGCCTTCGGCTACGGTCCATCCGAAGTCTCCAACACGGACTAGAAATCACGAACTCGGTATCTTCCTCACTCGGTAGAAGATATCTAGCCGAGCACGTCCTCAGCGTGCGTGTCACATCTCTAATGTCGGCGGAGTGGGACGTCATTTCGTCGAAGTCTCATATGAACTCTTTACCCCACCTTGCTCAAATGTCGACTGATCCGGACTCGTCTCATCGTGGCTACACGAACTGCGCTCCGACGGCTATGCTCGCACCTGGAGTCTCCCAAGCAGTGTCCCATCACGATATCCGAAAGATGTCGAATCATCCGATCGACTCGTCAGAACCTCATAATCCCCCAAGAGCTCACATCTCGGGTACAGTTCAATAGTATCGAGTACATGCCACAGCGTCGGTGGTCCAGCCGTAGAAGGGCAAACCCAAGCCTCACTAATGGCGCCGCGGAACCGCCGTAAACCCTAAGGTTCAAAGGCTGTCACACGGTCATTAAGTCGAGTTAGGGTTTCATTCTTCTAGAGGGTCCATAGAATCACCTGCATGTCTTTCCGTATACTTTAAACTTGGAAAATAGGCACCTGACATTCGATCGTCTCTATCGACTCTCAACGAACCTGCGTGAAGTTGTCTCTAGCTGGAAACAATCCACCTGATGATCTCGCATCGGGGTAAGCGAACTCACCACACGTCCTAGTCATTCATCCTCGGTGACTAGCGACTCGCTATCATCTCTCTAAGGACATGCTCATGCTGCATTAGCTCCAATCATCTGGGCGATATCTCATCTTTTGCAGCAACAACTGGCTCATATGCCTGTACGCCGAACAGCGCCTCAATCCTCCAGGAAAGGCAATACATAAGAGGTCATCTCTGAATCAGCCTGCTCTAGATCTGAGTAAGACTCCCCACCCTGGAAATCTTCAACTCAACTGGGCCCGCTCTGGCGCAAAATCGGACGAATCACCTTCGTCTCTCAAATCGGGTAGACTAGCTATCATCTGTCGCATATCTGCCTGAAAGCTCCAGCAATCTCAGCTCGTAAGCTCCGAAAGCAACATCCCGCCAATCTCAGCAACAGTTGGTCCATCTGTCTGCACGGTAGGCGACATCACAATCTCTGAGGTATGCTGTACATCAACAGTCCTCTCTCAACTGGCAGCTCTAACAAGGGCCCGATCATCCGGTGCAAGACCAAGCACTCGCCTCCACTAGAGGTCACAATCACCAACACTAACTCGAGACGTTCCCATGTCACCAGAAAACACAATGGTCGGCCCTCGTACCAAACGAGCTCACACCGGCCGTAACCCTAGCAGCAGCCCAAACTACACTCAAACACGGTGACAGGAATCTCAATCGAGTATCAAGAGAGCACATCAGTGGCAAGAAGGGAAACAACAGATCCAAAGTGGATACATGATCATAGGAAGGAACAGTATCAATGAAGGTATGATCATGAAACTAATAGAATCGGGGATCTCAAATGGATGTATAATCCTGGATATGAAGAGAATCATTGATCTCGAAAGTATGTACATCCTAAGGTTCCTTAAGCGGAGTGGCGTGTCGTAAGTATGCCGCGGAACATACCAACGGTACGTCACTCTACTTTAGTCACCTAATCCATCAACCAAGGGTCATCCTAAAACGACGAAAGTTCGGGTCGAATACCCCCTCGACCAAGTCTAAGTTCCGTAAGGTCAAGCCTAAGTTCCGTATATAAACAACTCCCTAGGCTCCACGTAGTCAAACTTAAACTCGAACCAAGGTCAACCTAGCGCTCTGATACCAACTTTGTCACGACCCGAAAGAGCACGTGACTGGCCCTTGAACCATATGAAGCCTATAGGACTCCATCTGATCCAAGTAAGCCAAAAGCCCAGAAATCTAAAACCATTTTTAAGAATAAGTAAAGAAACTGGTTTAAGGAAGTGAAGAAAACATGTTTGAAATCTAGGTCTTTAAATAACTAAGCCGAACGTGCATTTTAAAAACAGTACAATCTTTTCTAGAAATTTCGGCAGAGTTTCTTTTGTAAAAATGGCCCCGAATGGGGTACAACAAGAATAACAATATATGCAATGATAAGGCATCCCCAAGCGGGAGCTAGCTCTTCGTCAATCGACGGTCACAACCACACATGCAACAATAATATACAACGCCAAGTGGCGAGGATCAAATCCAAAAGAAAGCTCAAAAGCAACAAGAAAAAAACCGCAATACAACTAAGCGCGACTCTAAGGTCGAATAGTACAACACTGTCTCTAAGTCTGAAAGAATATACAAGTTTTGGTTGATGGACAAATCTAGATACAATGAGTAATATAAATACAACAGTGGTTCTGATACAAAAGAACCCACCTAACCAAGCAAATCACCCAAAAGGAAGCAGAGTGCCCGAAATGCCGCATATGGAACCTGTACGGCAAGACCTGCAAGAACTGGGGCACAACGGGGGTGAGTTGTCAGCTCGTGAATAGAAAGATATCTACAAGAAAGAATCGAATGCATGACCCATCCTAGGTCAATACGATCAGATATACATAAACCTCAATATGAATGAAGCTGAAGCATGCTAAACTGGCAATGTAATCTCTATACATGAGTGTAGTGCCAAGTGCTCGTGCTAGTGCCTCAGGTAATAGCATGTCATGACTATGAGGTATAAACAATGTCATCAAATCTGCACACACGTGGATCCCGTCCACTCGTCACCCACTGACAACAACCATCATGCAAGTATATATATCATAAAACCTGTGCATGGAAATATGAGGATATAATCCACCCGTGTCCCTCGCGACACATCAATATCATGGAGCCGGAGTGCCCAGCATCGGCACTCGAAAACATCATGAAAACTGTGCCCAGCATCGGCACAAAACATAAGTCTCAGTATCTCGATACCTCTGTATCTCGAAATCTCAATGTCTCAATCACAAAATCTAGGGCGCCGTCAGTCCAGATCGGCCCCTACCATCCATCTCATGACTACGACGGTATCCTCCGGATATCCGACGTGTCGGGTAATATCACCGGTAGGTAGTCTCCCCCTGCCAGGCTCATCGTCATCACCACGAGCTTCTTGCCCCGGGGTACCTTACCGGGTCCACCATGTACCCGCAATCGGTCTCATCCGCCTCCTCGATTCGGGTTTCACATGTCGCTCTCAGCACCGAGAAAACACATGGTGGACGCACTGAAATATCATATCAAGGGTAACCGGGTTTTAAGGTAATGATATATTCTCTTTTTAAAACATCCTCGGTTCCCAAATCCAGAAATATCATAGAAACCACATATCTCAATGCGTATAATCAAGCATGAAGTATGCTACATGTAAAGGAAGGTATATACATCATCATGTCATGCAAGGATCATATACTGAATGCAATAGTACTACAGTGTAGTGACATGGCAATTATCGATGATGAGTGTGTGGGCCGGCAACAAGTGTACGTGGAACATATGCATCATCGATAATGGTGCTGGTGTCCTAGCAGCATGACTGAAATATCACACAGTGCAAGCGATGCAATGCAAATAGCAGGAATATGCGGAAATGAATAATCAACGCAAACACAGAACCTGCCCCAATAGATATATTATGCAACCATGCCTTTTTAAATAAGACGAATCAGGGCTTTTGGTAAAGTAAGGGCTACGGTGTTTTACGAAAAGACGCACCATTTGAAAATATCCGTATAACCCTTCTGCTTATCTTTAAAATATTCCCGATTCGTTAGTTTTGAAATAGGTATGACTCGGTCTAGTCCAATGTCTACTAAGAAAAGCTAGACAGGAGGGGTATGAAACCACCTAATCTGAGTCAATATATATAAGTATAGATATAATAGTCGGTGATCACGCCTCAATACCGTATCGTAAGATATCCTCAAGTCATGAGTGCGGATCTATCATCAATATCGGCTCGTACGGTAAATCGTCGTACGGCATCCCAATAGCTGGGTAGGGGTCAATATCACACCATTTCATCACATATCAGTATCACTAATATCAGATCACACAATCTGGGGTACTACTATAAGTCTAGTACAAGTCGATACCATCAATAAGAATATGAATGCGGGCAAATCACATGTCCCAAGGCCCGCTAAAACTATCATATCGCACCTCAAAAGCGATTGTGTCACACCGCCGATCTCACGGCCTCACATCAAGTGTCACCTCAAACCCACGTATCATCCTCAAATCCCGTATATAAACACATAGTCCCATACCCATGTGTAGATATACACACCATCAACTGAAAGAATGAATGCAAGAATGTGTGTAAGTATGTGTGTAAATGTAGGTATGAGTGCAATCGCTACCCTAGGGTTCGCACTATACTACTCCAATATAATCTTAGCATCAAGAATACCATTAATACTATCAATGATCCTAACAACACATAATAAATATACGTGTGTATACGTATTCGTATACAACACCACGGACTGCGGGGGTGCTATACGCCATCCACCCGACTTCTCCCCGTAGATATAAATCTACTCACCTGTATCCTGCATGTCGGTGTCGATGTCACCGTCACCTTCCGCATCGCCTCGGATCGTCGCGGTGTACCTACACATATCACACGTATCGCATCGCATCAAAACCCAATCAACACTTGAAACGACACACTAAATCCAATACGACACGCTAAAACCAACACGATACGCTAAAAGGCTTATAGGTTAGAACCTACGGTTAACCTTCGCAAAACAACCCGGAATCACTCGATGTAGACGTACAAACGTCACACGATCGAGATAACACACAAACACCAAATATGGAAATCAAAATACATAAAACCAAATACTGAAAGTAAGGCAGCAACCCAAGAAAACGATCCCAGATTTCACCTCGGGTCAAATTTAGCCAATTCAACAAGTCCAGGGTGCTGTATATGGTGTATTTGAGCTACTGGAACAACCCCGAAGCATTCCCTCTCTACTTGGCCGGCCACATCCCTCCCAAAACCGGCCTGGCCGGGCCCCCTATGTCCAATGGGGTCCGTCTGGTCAGGGTGGCCTCCTATAGTCTCAATTTGGTCCCTGGAGTTGTTGAATTTTTCTGAAAAAGTCCCAGTACATTCCAGATTTCCCCGCACACTCTAAACACTCACAAACCGACATGAAAGTCCCGTAATTCCGTATTCTTGGGTTTCAGGTTGTTTCAGGTCAGGGGCTTGGTCAAAATAGGGTCTAAGGTCACCAATTGAGTCCAATTGCAAAGCCATAACTCAAGTTTACCCTAATCCTCTCTAGTTTGGTCCAAAGTGCACAAAATCACACGATATCGATATGAAACTTTAAAAGAGGCTAAAACACTTGAAATACTACAATGTTAGTGAAGGAATTACCTCAATAAAGATTTAAGAATCTTTCCACAGCACTAAAACAGCAACTTCCTTGGTCCATTCTATAGATCTTGGGCTTGTGTGCAATTTTAGTGAAATGAGTGTGAGGTTTTGAGATGGTTTTAATGGTGTTTCTTGGCTTGAAGATGGAGGAGGAAGTGAGGGAAGGGCAGCAGCAGGAGGAGAGTGAAGAGGGAGGGAAATTGAGGAAATAGCTAAGTGTTTGGTCAATGGTTCAACCCATACCTCTTTCTCACCAACCCCATTCTCATTTTCTTTTCTTTTTCTTTTCTTTTCCTTTTCTTTTCTTAAAATCAACCTTCTCACATCAATAGTGATCCCAAAACAAAACCATGACAAGAAAATGTAACACAAGTTCAAAAATGATATGTGCACATTTTGCACAAAAAGCCAAAAAATCCGATTAGCGACTTTTAATCGCGATTAGCGCTAAATTAGCATATAAATGATCACAAACACTTAAAAATGGCATAATTCCAATAAATAACCCATTTTAGAATTTTCCATAATTTTTCATAATTTTTCTCCATTTATTTGCATTTAAATATTAATTTAATATTAAAATAATCAATAAAATAATATTAAATTATAAAAATTCCTAAAAATAATATTTTATTATTTTGGAATGCTACATGTTCCAACTCCGCGATGCCTGCTTTAGCCCATAAATAGACTTAAGCAGCTTGCATACTTTCCCGCTGCTCCCACTCTGATTGAAACCCTCTGGCTGATCCATATAGACGCTCTCTTCTAAATTTCCATTCAGAAAAGCCGTCTTTACGTCCATCTGCCAGATTTCATAATCATGGAAGGCAGCAATAGCAAGAAGGACCCGAATGGATTTGAGCATAGCCACTGGAGAAAAGGTTTCGTCATAGTCCAAACCAGGTCTTTGACGAAAACCCTTTGCAACAAGTCTAGCCTTATAGGTTTCCACCTGTCCATCTACACCAATCTTTTTCTTGAAGATCCATTTGCATCCTATGGGTTTTACCCCATCTGGAGCAAAGTCCAAAGTCCATACCTTGTTGGTGTACATGGACTCCATCTCGGTCCGCATTGCATCTAGCCATCGTACCGAGTCGCCGCTCTGGATGGCCTGCTGGAAGTCAGTAGGTTCATCATCATCTATGATGCAATCCTCTCTATCCCCGTCTATGAGAAAACCGTAGTATCTCTCAGGCGGATGAGACGGCCTACTACTCCTGCGGAGGCGTGCGGGAATGCTCTGTTCTTCTTGAACCTCTGGTTCTACCAAACTTTCAGTAGCAGCTTGTGGTTCTGGAATTTCTTCCAGTTCTATATCGCTCCCATTTGTATCCTTTTCTAAAACTTGTTGTTCTAGAAAATGGGCATTATGAGAAACAAAAACCTTTTGTTCCTCTGTGTAATAGAAGCAATATCCCTTGGAGTTCTTTGGATATCCTACAAGCTTACACAGTACTGATCGTGCCTCGAGCTTGTCCACATGCTGCTTTTTTACAAAAGCTGGACATCCCCAAATCCTTATATACTGAAGATAGGGTTTCTTCCCACTCCACATCTGATATGGTGTGGTAGGCACAGTTTTGGTTGGAACTCTGTTCAAAATATATGCCGCTGATTCTAGCGCATATCCCCAGAAAGATCGCGGTAACTCAGTATTACTCATCATGGATCGTACCATATCCAATAGGGTTCGATTCCGTCTCTCCGATACACCGTTGTGCTGTGGAGTGTATGGAGGAGTAAGCTGAGAGAGAATTCCTTTCTCTTTTAGGTAACCTAGGAACTCGGCACTTAAGTATTCTCCACCTCGATCAGATCTTAGTGTCTTAATACTTTTGCCTGTTTGGTTTTCCGCTTCACTCTTGAATTCCAGGAATTTCTCAAAGGCCTCTGATTTATGCTTCATTAAGAAAACATATCCATACCTAGAGAAATCATCTGTAAAAGTAATGAAGTAGGAATAACCACCTCTCGCATGTGTAGACATTGGACCACATACATCACTGTGTATGAGTCCTAAGAGCTCGCTCGCTCTTACTCCTTGTCCAGTAAATGGAGTCTTTGTCATCTTTCCTTTGAGACAGGATTGACAAGTGTCATAGGTTTGATATTCGAACGTGTCCAAATATCCTTCTCTATGCAACTTAGTCAACCTTCTCTCATTGATGTGACCCAGTCTACAATGCCATAAGAAAGCTTTATTTAAATCTGGAGACTTTCTTTTTAGTGTGTTCTGGACATTGAAAATTTGGAGTTGGTTTAACACATATATGCCGTTATTTAGAGTACCGGACCCAATCAAACCATGATTAAGGTGGATGTTAACAACATCTCTTACAAACGTGAAATCATAACCTTTATTTGATAACAAGGAAACTGATATGATATTACACGTTAAGCTGGGTATAAAATAACAGTTATGTAAAACCAAAATGTGTCCACTCGTCAATCCTAGGTGATAATCCCCGACGGACGCAGCTCCCACGCTAGCTCCGTTAGCAACCCTGAGGATCATATCACCTTCCTTCAGCACTCTACGGTTTCTCAGTGCCTGCAATGAATTGCAAATATGAGATCCTGATCCGGTATCCAATACCCAGGAAGCAGAGTTGATTGACAGACAATTCTCAATTACAAACACACCTGAAGTCGAAGCCACAGCTTGCTTCGGTTCCTGGTTCTTGGCGTTCCACGCCTTGCAATCCTTCTTCCAGTGCCCTTTCCTGTGACAATGGAAGCACTCATCCAGGCCAACTACCGGTGCTGTAAACTTTTTCTTTCCCTTCTTTCCCACCTTACTAACACCTCCTCTAGGTCTGGGTGCGGCCTTCTTCTTCCTTCCTTTGGCCCTAGCCTTGGACCCGGAAGAAGATGCACCGCCAACAAACATAGCGGGTGTTTCCCTTGCCTTCTGCAAGGTGCCCTCTGCACTCCTTAACATGTTCAGGAGTTCCGCAAGTTCAACTTCTTTTCCTTGAAGATTGAAGTTGAGGATAAACTGGGCGTAGGTGGGAGGAAGGGACTGGAGAACAAGGTCTGTATAGAGCTCATTATCCAAAGTCGTCCCAAGGTCTGCGAGCTCTTCTATGTAGCCAATCATCTGTAGGACATGTTCACCTACCGATGACCCGACAGCCAACCTCGCTCGAAACAATTTCTTAGAGGTCTCGTATCTTGCTATACGAGATTGCTCTCCATAAAGTTCCTTTGTATAGAGAAATATGCCATCTAGGGACATCCTCGTGCCTCCTCTGATGTTCATTGTTCATCGAGGCAAGCACGATGCACTTGGCTCTCGCGCAATCTAAATCCCAGGTTTTGCGGATTTCCTTATCCGCATTGCTGGATTTGGGACCAAGGACAGCAGGTGCTGTAGCGGTGAGGACGTACCCCAGTTTGTCATAGGTCAAAGCCATCTTGACATTCCGCAGCCAATCTTTATAGTTTGGCCCCGTCAGTATATTTTTCTCTAAAAGTAACTTAAGTCCAGTCATTTTCAGGGTCGCTGCAATTAGGAGAGAGAGAAGAAAACTCTTTAGCATGATGCTCTTGCAAGTTTAGAGTGGTTTTTAGTTTATCTAAACTGGATGGCTCCCACTGTTTCTCGAATCCTTCCTCAAACCATAAAAGAAGAATTAGCCAAGACTATTCTCACCGTACAATACTTGCTTAACCGTTCAGCCAGGCCGGTGTCGATACTTCGAGGGAGGTTTTCCAACGCTTTCGCGAAGTTCCTTAATTAAATAACCTCTTTTCTCTGGGGGCGTAACCCCGCTGACACTTTTCTGGACACCTACTAGGTTTATAGCATTGATCGTTAAGCGACGAATATCCTGATAAGTAGCATATACTCACAGTAGGATCGGGATCCAAATATCATCGTATGATAATGTTGAAGGAATCCTACCAACATTCATCAAACTCCAAATGGTATGCATCTCTTTGCAAATTTCAGTTTCTTTAGAAATTCCCGATATGGATTTTTGCCCCATGCTCTTATGACCTTGGCGTTGGTCAAAATGTCATAAGTCACATGTCAAGTTCTACCCATCATTATCTTGTTAATTTGAACCCATTCGTATATATCCCTGACGTTGGCCAAATGATAATACGACTGTCCCAAATCAACTCATCTATCTATGCAACAAATGAATACCCAGCAGCTACCAAACACTATGCCATGACGTTGGCCAAAACTGCATAGCTTGAATACTACTGAATACCCAAATGAAATGACGGAGGGCTACGACTGGTTTTGGCGAAACCGTGAACGTAGTGAACTTGATATAACCGAAGGAACCTGATAGCTTTTAAAAGGAGTGGTTAAATCTCCGTATTTAAAAATATCTGTTTTTAAAAATAACCGAGTGGTTTCTTTTTAAATTGTTCCAACGATTTAAACTTTGGTTTATTTTACTTTGCATTATAGATAATGCGTCCCATCATTAACCTATCATTGCAGAAAACAACGAAAATACAACGTCCTCTTATGCCATCCGCATTCGCCACGGGGTCCCGTCATCACCCGTTAGGTTACTTAACTAACGACAGAGCGGGGGCTGGGCTAGCGCGGGTGTAAAACATAAGTGGCGTCTAAATAGCTATCATAAATATAGATATTTTACATTCGTCTGACGCAATGATATTCATTCCAGAACACAGATAAACAATATTGGATTTGCAAGCAATCTGTATTTCTTTTGAGCCTGCAAGAAAAGACAGATTACACAGTTGTGATGAATAGCCGTTTACCCCACCCTCGACCCCTACGGGTACGGCAAACTACCCACCCGGTAGTCTGTGTACCCCTCCTTGGGTCAGTCCTTGGAGCAAAAACAGTAAAATGAAATAATACAACGGTGGCTACGACCGCAACCTGGAAGTGCCCCGCAAAAATAATATTACAACAAATTACATTTACAACAAATGAATTAAACAATAACCCATTGCTAACCCCGGCTATACACCACAACAGTCCAATATAGTTTATATGCACAAACAGATATAACCATTTCAGAAATGTGCAACCCCCTGCCAACCGACATACTAGCAGTTGGGGAAGGTTTACGAACACATTAAACAATCACAGATATAATCCAATACGCAAATACTGTACAATTCGATCGAATAAACAACATCAATATTGCTCCAAAATCTGCTCTGTTAAACAGTAACCTGAGCAATAATTAAATATTCCAGAAAACCCCAAATTTCACAGAGAAGCAACAGAAGAAAAATCGGCCGCTGACTCGCCAACTCGGCGGCGGAAGCGCGGCAACTCAGTGGCTGAGGCCGCGGTTCCGCGGCGATATGGTCGATTCAGACGACTGTTTTTGTTGGGTGTTCTACTGGTGTCATGTCAAGCTCTCTGAACTCACCTGAAAAATTTTCTGACATCGTTTTAAATTCGACAGAAACTTACATTTTTTAGGGTTTTCCGGCTTCGTTTTTCCGTTCGAAATTCGTACAAATTTGCAATCAAGTTATTTTTTGTTTAGCGAGGCTCTGATACCACTGTAAGTCGATGTAGTACACCCCAGTACTTGTGGGGAGGCGGAATTAACAAAAACGATCAAGTTTAAGGAACGAACATCGACTAATCGCTTAAATCGAAGCTAAACAAATAATAACCAAACACATAGCTATACTAAACTATAGTGTTAAGGGATTATACCTATCGAAACTAGTCCTTCGTCTTTGTGTCCTCCTTTGTTCTCCTCGACCTTCTCTAGGTAGTAGACGATCCACCCGAGAGCAAGACACCAAGCTACACCTCTAACTTGAGGTAACTAATCAACTTTGATTGCTAATCAAAGATGAAAGGATGAGATAGAGTGATGGTTATGGATGCTTAAGTCTAACTAAACCTTTGATCTCAACACATGAGGATTAAGGATTAGTCACTTGAAGATGAGAGCTTGAGGAGAGAGAATGTGAGATAAGATAATGAGATGAGAGAGAGAGTATCATAATATATTATGAAGCATTTTCTAATAATGAGAAAAGAATAAAGAGTGATGATAAATCATGCTTCATAAAATATCTAGTGGTGATTCATTAGCATGAGTCATTAAGCAATAAATGTGCATTAATGATATGAATGAATCACCACCATGACTCATAACCTCATTTAATGAATATGACACATAACCCTCCTTAGTCACCATCTTCTAGAAGCTTCTCGAACAATTACGAGAACGCCCTCCGATCCGTAAAAATACGGAAAAACTTTAGACTGTATAAATCCAATAACCGGATACCAGTAACTGGCTTAAAACAAAGCCGACTGGTAAAAACTGTCCGAAAGTCGTACGCGCGTAAACGCACGTATGCGTCCGAACCCTTTGTCGCAAAACAATGCAACCTCTATATCGTTTCGCCTGGAGTAGGAAACTCTCTGTGTGGGACTCTAGAGACTCGACTACTACGCTGGCAGTGGGTTTAACCACAGACCGCAAGCGGCACTAGCTGTACGTAACGGTCCCCAGGTAGTTGTCGATAAGAAGGCCGATGAGTAAACCCATCCGAACTCCTACTGAGTCTGATGTGACAATCTCCATACAGTCCGGTCCGTTCGTCCAAGACTATCGCATATCGGGCCTAGGGGGGCGGCAAGCGTCCGTCCCCTAATAGCGGTATAAGTCGTGTCGGAGTAAAGCCCATTACACCCTGAGAAACTACTGGAACCTACCAGCAAATCTCGCTTGCCCTGGCCAGGGACTTTGCGTAATGGCTCTCTGACACAGCACGATATCTACTCCCAATACCGGGAGGGACGAATCCTGTCTAACCGCCACTGCCTCCAAGTGCTCGGGACTGCACCCAACTGCCACCTGTTTGCACGACTCCTTTGAGCCGTGGTAGGGTAGCAATCTAAGAACAGTGGGACACACTCGAGGCAAAGTAGCAGTGTCAAGTCTGCGGACTACGCTGTACTCATGTCACCTGGGAACTGTTCACTGAAGACTGGTATCAAACCAACCAACAGTTCCCTGTGAGTCCTGTCCGGTGTACCCGTAACCTAACGAGCACCTGTATACTATCTCCAGTACGACGTACTGACGGCTGTAGGACAGACCATCTCCCCAACTGGGATGAGAAGCGTACACACTAGTCTACTCCGGAGTATCGATGCTCTGTCTCGATAATCCAACGACCAGGGACCTGAATAAGGATGTGCTTGTAGACTACCCAGCCCCCACTAGTGTGACTGCCATCACAACGCTGGTAGACAAGCAAGATCCTAAGAGCTCTATCAATACGTACACTCACATATTAAGATAGAAAAACCAAGTAGCATACTACCATGTTTAGCAAGACTGTTATATACATGTGAATATCCCAAGCTTCCATTAAGTAATATACAAGCTAGTATGATACAGTAATGGCCTTCTAGGGCATAAACACTAACAGGATAGACCCAAGGTGGGGAGCACAAGTAACCGGGTTCTAGGGTCTAGTGGGAGACCATCTCGATGAGTCAAGACCGGGTATCCTAAGTCTAGAATTGGTAGGGTTGCTTGACGCTCTCGTAGGGGTCTAGGGATGCGGGTTTGGCTATTCATCACGATCGAGGAATCCGCGTTTTTTATTGGCTTAATTAAAACACGGAATTCCTAGTATATCCAATATTTCATATGTATTCTTCTGCTGCTGATATTCTATGATGTGATCACTTGATATATTGAGACGAATGCTTATATTATATATATGATATATAATAAATATTGCTGCTTTCGTTTCTTATATGATGCTTAGGAAGCATGAATGATGGTACATCATTAATGAGATTAATAAAATAAAAGAAACCTAATGATGTTCTGAAATCTTTTTTTAAAAGCTGGTAGCTCTAGTTCGTGCTTTGCATAGCGGTATTCCTTATAGAATATCCAGCACCTTATTCGATAAGGAAAGAGCCGAGATCCCTTCACCGGGAGTGATCTCTTTAGCGAAACTAGCAGATGCTACAACCCACTCAGTTTTATCTTTTGATTGCCTTTTTAGTTCCTGCTTTGCATAGTGGTATTTGTAAAATATCCAGCACCTCATTCGATGAAGAAAGAGCCGAGATCCCTTCACCGGGAGTGACCCCTTTAGCAAAACTAGCAAAAGCCTTAAGAACACTCCTTTTCAAAATCACTCGATTCTACAACGATATTAAGTTCATTACGCAAAAGGTTTTCTTAAAAACCTGTGTAGCCCTCCGTCATTTCAGATAAGTGCTATTTTAGTATTCGTGCTACGGTAGTTTGGCATCCGTCAAGGCGTAGTGTACGGTAGCTGATTAGTACTTATCTGCAGCATGAGATGCGATTCGATTAGGGTATTCATACGGCGTTGTTTGGCCTCCGTCAAGGGTCTTGCGGGTGGGTCCAATTCAATTAAGAAATGAACGGTTGAACTTGACTAGCGCCCTATGGGTAGTTTGACCTCCGTCAAGGTCATAAAATGCTAGGGGTAAAAACTATTATCGGGAATTTCAAGTGTTGAAATTTGCAATGAGATTGCATACCTTCTATGAGATAGTTGGATCCCGATACCCACTGTGAGTAAGAGTTACTACTGGGAGAGTTTTGCACATTACAATTAGCCGATCAAGTTGGTGTCTAGAAAGGTGTTAATGGGGTTACGCCCATGGGAAAATGAGGTTTATTTTAATTTGGTCCGTGCGAAAGCACGGGGAACCTCCCTCAAAGTACCGACACTAGCCTGGCCGAAAGATTGGCGAACTTGTAGGGTGTAATTAATCCCGGCTAGTCTTACCTTTTAGGGTTTGAAGGAAGATTTGATAAAAACAGTGGGAGCCATCCTGATTAGTTAAAATAATAATCAATCTAATCTTGCAAGAGCATACGCTGAGTGTTTTCTTCTCTCTTTCTCCCTGTAGCGACCGTGTTACGCCTTAATTATGATAATAATATGGATGCATTGACCGACCCTGCTTATTATACTGAGCTGGAGAACATTGGTTCCGCTCTATTTTATAATTGTTATAAGTCTGAGCGCGAAATAGGGGAATATCCAGATTTCCACGTGACCCAATTGAGGAATGAGCATGATGATGCATATTCTTCGGGTATGCTTATTACCGAGAACTGTTTCTCAGTATCCTCTACGTCCTAGGTATGAGATACCGCATCAACCCCACATATGTAATATGTTATATGGGCTACAGAAAGGTAGAGAACTGGGATTAGGTGATATGTCTCTAAGTGTTAGAGAATGGTGCAATTGTTGCAGCCAAATCAGTTGGCAGATATCACCTTGTATTACCAAGAGGTAAATACATTGATTCTGAATAAATGTTATTACATACCGAACCTGATATACAAAATTACATCAGATTCTTTATTAAGTTAAAGAAGGATATAATTATGTATTGCAGGATAATGTTGTGAACATTTTTCTTGATCAAGAGTTGATTGGATCATGCACGTTATGTAATGGCATATGAGTTCTAAATCAAACCACAGTTCAAAGTATGTAGAACACACATAAGAGAAGTAGTTCAGAGATGAACGAATCCTTCTTGTTGCATTGTAGACTAGGTCATATCAATGCGACACGACCAGCTAAGTTACATAAGGATGAATATAAGAATCTTTTCGAATTTTCATCTTATGATACTTACCAGTCTTGTCTCAAAGGTAATATGACCAATACTCTGTTTACTGGAAATAGAGAAAGAGTTATTAAACTCTTGGGACGGATACATGATGATGTATATGGTCCTATGTCTACAAATGCCAGAGTTGGTTCTTTGTACTTCATTACATTCATCGACGATCTCTCAAGATTCGGACATGTGTTCCTGTTGAAACACGAGTCTGAAACTTTTAAGAAATTCAATGAATATAAGCTTGAAGTTAAGAACCAGATGGGTAGAAGTATTAAAGTCCTTCGATGTGATCGAGGAGGAGAATACTTGGGCATGGAGTTCATAGATTATTTAAAAGAGAATGTGATTCTCTCTCAGCTTACTCCTTCGTATACACCACATCACAACGGTGTATCAGGGTGGAGGTATCGCACCCTATGAGATATGGTGCGCTCTATGATGAGTACTGCTGAGTTGCCTGTTTCCTTTTGGTATTATGCACTTGAGAAGATGCATACCTATTGAATGGGGTTCCATCCAAATCAGTGCCTACCACTCCATATGAGATATAGTATGGGAAGAGACCATGTCTTAAACGAGTTAAGATATGGGGTTGTCCGACCTATGTTGAAAAGCAAAATTCGGACAAGCTCGAGGCAAGGTCGGTTATGTAAGTTTGTTGGATATCCCAAACATTAGTGAGGAAATATCTTCTACCACAGAGGAACAAAAGTTGTTTTGTTTCTCAGCATGCTACCTTTTTAGAAAAGGAATTTCTTATGAAGAAATTAGTGGTCATGAGGTAGAACTAGAAGGAGTTCCAGCTGGGCAAACTAACAGCTGATGATTTGGTGAAACCAAAGGATTCAATAGTCTCCAACGAGCCTCGGCCTCTCCGTGAATCTGGTAGGGTTCCTTATCCACCTAAGAGATACTACGGTTTCCTCGGTGACGGTGGGAGCGAGGATTGCATCATGGTAGATGATGACCCAACTAGCTTCAGGCAGACCATCACGAGTAGGGATGTTGTGAAATGGCTGGATGCTATGCGATCAAAGATGGAATCCATGTGCACCAACAAAGTATGACTTTGAACATTGCATCTGAAGGGGTAAAACCCATTGGGAGCAAATGAATCTTGAGAAGATTCTTGGTGTAGATGGAAAAGTTGAGACTTTCAAAGCTAGACTTGTAGTAAAAAGCTATCGTCAATAACCAGGTATGGTTTATGATGAAACCTTTTCTCCAGTGGCTATGCTTAAGTCCATCAGGATTATAGCACGCATCGCGGAGTTGGAACATCTGTTTTGATGCGACAGTCAAAGTGTTTGACTTCATCAAAAAAGTAGATGAACCTTGTATATACAAGAAGGTTGTAGAGAGGAAGGCTGTCTTCCTCGTATTGTACGTAGATGACATACTCTTGATAGAAAATGGTTTCCTATGCTACACTCGGTCAAGCTCCTCTTATCACGAGGATTCTCCATAGAAGATCTACATGATACCTACTACATCTTGTGGATTATGATCTATGTTGATAGATCTATGTGGATGTTGGGAGTGTCCCAAATCCAGGTACATTAACACCATACTAAAGGGGTTTGGTATGGAAGATTCAAAGCGTGGTGGTTTGCCCACTTACTCAAGAATCACTCTCTCCTAAAAGATGTCTCCCGAGACTAATTTGGAGAGAGCTCGCGTGCAAGGGATACCCTATGCTTCGGCAGTAGTCTCTATCATGTATGTGATGTTATGTACCAGACCAAATGTAGCTGACTCGCTAGGTGTAGTGATCAGGAATCAATCGGATCTTGGGAGAATCATTGGACAGCTGAGTAGGACATTCTTAAGTACTTGAGAAGCACTAAAGAAATGTTCTTGGGGTTTGGTAACGGTAAACTCCAGTGGGAGTCCTTTACCAAGTCGAGCTCCTAGAGTGATAAGGACGAATGAAAGTCAGTCATGGGCTTTGTCTTTACCCTCAGTAGAGGGACGGTATGTTGGAAGAGTTCCAAGCTTTATACCGTGGCAAACTAGAGGATAAAGGCTGAATACATCGCTGCCAACGATGCTACCAAAGTGGATGTCTGGATATTTATTGTTCATGAGATGAACATGGTTCCTGCCATTGAGCGTCTAATAAATGTTATTGTGACAACGGTGGAGTTGTGGATTTAGAATAGGAACGCCGGTCCCATCAGCGATCCAGACATATTCTAAGGACAGTATAACCTGATCAGGGAGATGGTTGATCTCCAAGGGATCAAGGTAAGGAGAGTTGACGCGAAGGATAACACGGCGGATCCACTCACAAAGGCCTTTCCCTAGAGAGACTTCTATAGGACGTTGAGTACGAGATACTACAAGAAATGTCCTTAGTGCACGTGGGAGATTGTTAATTATATGTATGCCCTAGAGGCCATTACTGTACATATGATGTATATTGTAGTGGATGCTTGTATATATATAGGGAGGACTTTCTTACTCGACATGATAGTATTCTATCTGGTTGCACTTTATCTTAACATCTACACTTATTGTCTCTCTATTACATGTTGATAAAACCCTTAGGATGAGTACTTGACTACCAGGATTATGATGCAGATCATACTTGTCACGCCCCGCTTCCCAGTGTACGAGCAGAGGACGCGACGAGGCCGCTACGTATTTACTCTGAAGTAAACACGCTAAGGATATCTAAGCAATATAAGTAAAATGCATAAAAGACAGGATGTAAATAAATAACAACTTTATTTATTAACATTCTTTTTACAATACATCTGAAAAGTAAATACATAGAATGGAAAGCAATGCCTAAACAGTGGGATAACAGAAATGGAAAATACAGAATGTAAATGTGTACAAGGAATCTAAAGTTCTGGGTCGGAAGCTAGCCGGTCCAAATCCTCGCTGGCGGGCTCGATCACCAGTGAGTCCGAATCACCTGACGACATTCCAGAGAAGAAGAAAGAGAATGTCGTCAGCGAACAAATCGCTCGGTAAGTCCCATAAATAGACAAGAATGGAATAAACAAAATAGAGAGTATATTGTTATAATAATGTATTTGTTAGTGTATATGCCCTAGAGGCCATTACTGTATCATACTAGTTTGTATATTACTTAATGGAAGCTTGGGATATTCACCTTGTATAAACAATCTTTCTCAATATAGTAGTATGCTACTTGGTTTGTTTCTACTTCAATGTGTACTTGTGTTTATTTCAGTATATCACTTATACGCATTAGTGGAGCCCTTAGGATCTTTGCTTGATTACCAGCGTTGTGATGGCAGTCACACTAGTGGGGGCTGGGTAATCTATAAGCACATCCTTATACAGGTCCCTAGTCGCAGGACTATCGAGACAGGGCATCGATACTCCGGAGTAGACTAGCGTATGCGCTTCTCATCCCAGTGTGGGAGATGGTCTGTCCCACAGCCATCAGTATGTCGTACTGGAGATAGTATACGGGTGCTCGTTGGGTTACGAGTACACTGGACAGGACTCGTCGGGAACTGACAGGTTGGTATTATACCTATCGTCAGTTATCAGTTCCCAGGTGACATGAGTACAGATTAGTCCGCTGACTTGACACTGTCACTTCGCCTCGAGTGTGTTCCCACTGTACTTTGATTACTACCCTACCACGGCTCAAAGGAGTCGTGCAAACGGGTAGTAGTTGGGTACAGTCCCGAAGCACTTGGAGGCAGTGACGGTTAGACAGGATTCGTCTCTCCCGGTATTGGGGGTTGACATCGCGCTGTGTCTAGGAGAGCCATTACACGAGTAGTCCCTGGCCAGGGCAAGCGAGATATACTGGTAGGTTTCCAGTGTTATCTCAGGGTGTTTTGGGCTTCACTCCGACACGACTTGTACCGCTATTAGGGGACTGACGTTTTACCGCCCCCTAGGCCCGACATGCGATGTATTAGACGAACAGACCGGACTGTACGAAGACTGTCACATTCAGACTCAGTAGGAGTTCAGATGGGGTTTCACCTCGTCAGCCTTCTTGTCGGCATCTACCTGGGGACCGTTACGCACAGCTAGTGCCGCTTGCGGTCTGTGGTTAAACCCACTGCCAGCGTAGTGTCGAGTCTTCAGAGTCCCACTCACAGGGTATTCGCCTCTGGGCAAAACAGAGTAGAGGTCGCATGGTTTTGCGACAGGGTTCGTTCTCATCCGCGCACTTGTGCACGTTTGGAGTCCAGACGGATATTACTGGCTGGCTCTGGTTTGAGTCAGATACTGGTATCTGTTTTGGGGTTGCTTTTATCTCTCAGTATTCATGTTCCTCGGAACAAGAATGCAGGTGTGTATGCACAGTTATTTGAGGAGGAGGAAGAAGACTTTCATTAGGGTTTCGGAACGGGTGTGTATGCACAGTTGACAGTCGTCTTTTTTCAAACCCTAATGGATTTATGTTATATCAATTAATAATATATAATAAAATGAAATTGTGTCATGGTTGGTTTTTTTGTTGACTTGTTGACCATGGTTGACTTGTTGACCATGGTTGAAGTTTTGACCATCATCATTACAAAAGAAAGATGCTCTTTGATTCTAGCAAATTCATTTAATGTTTGAAATGATAATGGTCATTCCTAAACCTTCCATCAACCTTTTCATTTTCATTATTATTAATAATTTGATAATTATTTTGCTTTATGTTATGGTTGCAAAAAGAAAAGAGCTCATTCTATCATTTAGCTTCTCTCTTCTCACTTCATCTTCTTCTTCCTCTAGCTAAAGGAGAATCCTTCTCATGTGTTGAGAATCCATCTCCTTAAAAGAAAAACACCCCAAAGACACTCTCTACTCACTCTAGGATCAAAGGTTTAGCAAGCCGAAGATTCGAGTTCTCTCTAAGTTCAAGAAAGAGCCCGAAGGTTGAACCCTCAGGTGGATCCATCTTCGACGGAAGAAGGCGACGAGAAGAGAACCATCAACCTCTACTAGGTTTCAAGAAGAAGGAGTTCAAGTTAGGTATAACCACTTTGCCGAGTAGTTAACTCTCCTTTGCATGTTTGCTAGTTTAGTTTAGAAAAGATCCCGACTTTGTTAGTCCATGTTGCCCCATGCGCTAAAAATTTGATTTTTATACCGTTTCCGCCTCCCCGTAAGAACCGGGGGTCGCAACGTGGACTTACAGTGGTATCAGAGCCTAACTAAACTTAAACTAGCTTGGTAGTGAAGTGTAACGAAGTTCGGAACCGAAAAATCTAAAAACCAAACTTTTACAAAACCCTAGTTTCTGTTAAAAAATTTTCTGGTCAAAATAAGATTTGTTATACACCTAAATTCGGCTCAGGGTTTTGTGTGAACACCCAAGAAAAACGATCCCCTGATTCCTTCAAACCGCCGCGGTTCCGCGGCATGAGGTAGGCATTTGCCGCGGAACCGCCGCCGTTTAGGGTCCTCTCGTGATCGGGTTTTGTGCAGTGTTCTTCTGGTAGGGTTTTAGGATTTTTAAGATATATTATATGTGCCCAGATTTTCCAGAATAGAAATTTGTTTTTGGGGGCCTATAATTCCGTATTTTTTCCGAACTTCACTACACTTGGACTATATTGGTTATATCTGTGATGTTTGAATGTATTGAACGTCGGCTAATCGCTATAAGTCGATTAGTCGGGGTTATACATCTCTGTGATCTGTGTTTGATATTGAAATGTGTATATGAATGTGTTGGACTGTCGCGGGTGAATAGCCGGGGTGGATGTGAGATGAGCTTTTGTTTTTCTTTCATTCATTGTAAATGTAAATTGATGTAATATTATTATTTGTTTGGCCGCACAACCGGGTCGGGGTTGTAGCCGTCATTGTATAATTCTTTTTACTGTTTTTGCTCCTAGGATAGACCCATGGAGGTGTGCACAAACTGCCGAGTACTTAGCGGGTAGTTTGCCGCACCCGTAGGGGTCTTGGGTGGGGTATTGGCTATTCACCGCGACCGTGTAATCCGCTTTTCGTTGCAGGCTCGAACGGATTGCGGATTCCTAGTATATCCAATGTATTCATCTGTGATCTGTAATGTCTATCATTGCTATATTTATAACTATTTAGGCGTTGCTTATGTTTTACAGCCGCGCTAGCCCAGCCCCCGCTCTGTCGTTAGTTAAGTAACCTAACGGGTGATGACGGGGCCCCGTGGCGAATGCGAATGGCATAAGCGTACGTCATATTTTGGTTGTTTTCTGCAATGGTAGGATTTAAATGATGGGACGCATTAAAAGAACTAATGAAAGAATATCACGCATTAAAAGAACTAATGCAAGATAATAAACCAAGCTAAAGTCGTTGGAACACTTTCGAAAAACCACTCGGTTCTTTTCAAAAACTAACTTTTAAATGCGGAGCTTGAGCCACTCCTTCTAAAAGCTATCTCGTTCCATCGATTATATCAAGTTCACTACGTTCACGGTTTCGCCAAAACCATTTGTAGCCCTCCGTCGTTTCACATGAATAGTCAATAGTATTCAAGCTGTGTTTGTTGGCCAATGTCAAGGCATAGTGATTGGTAGCTATTGGGTATTCATGTGCAGCATAGATAGATGCGTTGGTTTGGAACAGTCGTACTGCCTTGTTGGCCAAAGTCAAGGGTAGGTACGGGTGGATTCAAATTAACCTGGAGAACGACGGGTAGAACTTGACATGTGACTTATGATTTGTTGGCCAAAGTCAAGGTCATAAGAGCATGGGGCAGAAATCCACATCGGGAGTTTCATAAGTACTGAAACTTGCTAGATTTGCATACCATTTGGAGTGTGATGATTCTGGTAGGATTCCTTCAGTTTCGTCACGCGATGATATTTGGATCCCGATCCTACAGTGAGTATATGCCACTCCTCTGGAAATTTCTCACTAAACGATCAATGCTATAAACCTAGTAGGTGCCTAGAAAGGTGTTAGCGGGGCTATGCCCCCAGGGAAAAGAGGTAATTTAATTAAGGAACTTCGCGAAAGCGTTGGAAAACCTCCCTCGAAGTACCGACACTGGCCTGGCTGAACGGTTAAGCAAGTATTGTGCGGTGGGATTAATCCCGACTAATTCTTCCTTTATGGTTTGAGGAGGGATTCGAGAGACAGTGGGAGCCATCCTGTTTAGATAAATTAAAAACCACTCTAAACTTGCAAGAGCATCGTGCTAAAGTGTTTCTTCTCTCTCTCCTAATTGCAGCGACCAATCGACATGACTGGACTTAAGTTACTTCTAGATAAAAATATATTAACAGGGCCAAACTACAAAGATTGGCTCAGGAATGTCAAGATGGCAATCACTTATGACAAGCTGGGGTATCTTCTTACCACCAAAGCTCCCCCCGTCCCAAGTCCCACCTCCAGCGTCGCGGATAAGGAAATCCGTAAGACCTGGGAGATTGATAGCGCGAAGGCCAGGTGCCTCGTACTTGCCTCGATGGACAATGAACATCAGAGGAGGCACGAGAATATGGATTTGGAATCCATATTTCTTCATACAAAAGAACTGTATGGAGAGCAGTCTCGTATCGCAAGATACGAAGTGTCGAAGAAGTTGTTTTCGGCAAAGTTGGCCGTCGGATCATCGGTAGCGGACCACGTGCTTAAGATGATTAGCTACATTGAGGAGCTCGCGGAACTTGGGACCACGTTGGAAAGTGAACTCTATACGGATTTAATTCTCCAGTCCCTTCCATCCACTTACGCCCAGTTTATACTGAACTTCAACTTGCAAGAAAAGGAAGTTGAACTTTCAGAACTCCTCAACATGCTGAGGAGCGCAGAGGGCACCCTACAGAAAGGTAGGGAAACACCCGCTTTGTTTGTAGGAGGATCTTCTTCATCTAGGTCCAAGGCGAAAGCCAAGGGAAAGAGGAAGAAAGCCCCCGCCAAACCAAGAGGCGGTGTTAGTAAAGTGGGTACGAAGGGAAAGGAAAAGGCAACAATGATTGCGGGGAAGCTTGTGGGAAAGGAGGAATGCTTCTATTGTCATAAGAGTGGACACTGGAAGAAAGATTGCAGGACTTGGAAGGCCAGGACACAGGAACTGAAGCAGGTTGCGGCTTCAGCTTCAGGTGTGTATGTTATTAAAAACTGTCTTTCTATAAACTCTACTTCCTAGGTATTGGATACCGGATCAGGATCTCATATATGTAATTCTTTGCAGGCGTTGAGAAACCGTAGGTTTTTTAAGGCAGGTGACATGACCCTCAGAGTTGCAAACGGAGCTAGCATGGATGCTAAAGCCGTGGGGGACTATCACCTGGGAATGACAGATGGGCATGTTTTGGTTCTGCGTAATTGCTTTTTTGTACCCAACGCAACTTGTAATATCATTTCTGTATCTTTGGTTTCTAAAGAAGGTTATGAATTTGCGTTTGTAAGTAATGTTGTAAACATTCACCTTAATCAAGTTCTGATTGGGTCAGGTACACTGAGCAATGGTATATACGTATTAAACCAACCACAGATTTTCAATGTCCAGAATACACACAAAAGAAAGTCTCCAGATATTAATCAGGCTTTCTTATGGCATTGTAGACTGGGTCACATCAATGAGACACGGTTGACTAAGTTACATAAAGAAGGATACTTGGATCCGTTCGAGTATCAGTCTTATCCCACTTGTGAATCTTGTCTCATGGGAAAGATGACAAAGACTCCGTTCACTGGACACGGAGAAAGAGCGAGCGAGCTCTTGGGACTCGTACACAGCGACGTGTGCGGTCTAATGTCTACACATGCGCGAAGCGGTTACTCTTACTTCATTACTTTTACGGATGATTTTTCAAGGTACGGTTATGTCTTCTTAATGAAACATAAGTCCGAAGCCTTTGAAAAGTTCCAGGAATATAAGAATGAAGTAGAGAAATAGACCGGCAAAAGTATCAAGATTCTAAGATCGGATCGAGGTGGAGAATACTTAAGTGCCGAGTTCCTGAATTATTTAAAAGAGAACGGAATTCTCTCTCAGCTTACTCCTCCATACACTCCGCAACACAACGGTGTATCGGAGAGACGGAACCGAACCCTATTGGATATGGTACGGTCCATGATGAGCAACGCTGAGTTACCGCGATCATTCTGGGGGTATGCGCTAGAATAAGCTGCGTACCTTTTGAACCGAGTTCCTGCTAAGACTGTGCCTACTACACCATATGAGATGTGGAGTGGGAAGAGACCCTATCTTAAGTACATTAAGACATGGGGATGTCCAGCTTTTGTTAAAAAGCAGCATGCGGACAAGCTCGAGGCACGCTCAGTACAGTGCAAGTTCGTGGGATATCCAAAGAACTCCAAGGGATATTTCTTCTACTGCGAAGAGGAACAAAAAGTTCTTGTTTCTCGTCATGCCTGCTTCTTGGAAACTGAGTTTTTGGAAAACCAGATAAGTGGGAGCACAGTAGAACTGGAAGAAATTCCAGAACCACAAACCATTACTGAAAGCTTAGAGGAACCAGAGGGTTTGAAAGAACAGGACATTCCTACGCCGCTCCGCAGGAGTAGTAGGCAGTCTCATCCGCCCGAGAGATACTACGGTTTTCTCATAGACGGGGATAGAGAGGATTGCATCATAGATTATGATGAGCCTACTAGCTTCCAGCAGACCGTTCAGAGCGTTGACTCGGTAAAATGGCTGGATGCAATGCGGACCGAAATGGAGTCCATGTACACCAACAAAGTATGGACGTTGGACATTGCTCCAGACGGGGTAAAACCCGTAGGATGCAAGTGGATCTTCAAAAGGAAGATTGGTGTAGATGGGCAGGTTGAGACCTATAAAGCTAGACTTGTAGCAAAGGGTTTCCGTCAAAGACCTGGCTTGGACTATGACGAAACCTTTTCTCCAGTGGCTATGCTGAAATCCATTCGGATCCTTCTTGCCATTGCTGTCTTCCACGATTATGAGATTTGGCAGATGGACGTAAAGACCGCTTTTCTAAATGGAAATTTAGAGGAGTGTGTCTATATGGATCAGCCAGAGGGTTTCATTCAGAGTGGGAGCAGCGGAAAAGTGTGCAAGTTGCTTAAGTCCATCTATGGACTAAAGCAGGCATCGCGGAGTTGGAACATCTGTTTTTATGAGACGGTCAAGGAATTTGGCTTTATCAAAAATCCAGATGAACCATGCATCTATAGTAGATTTGTAGCGAGAACTGTAGTATTCCTCGTTTTATACGTGGATGACATTCTCTTAATAGGAAATGACATTCCTTTGCTACAATCTGTCAAGGGATTCTTGTCACACAGGTTCTCCATGAAAGACCTGGGTGATGCCTCATACATCCTGGGGATCTGGATCCATCGTGATAGATCCAAGAGGATATTAGGACTTTCTCAGTCCAGGTACATCGACACCATAGTGAAAAGATTCAGTATGGAAGATTCCAAGCGCGGTAACCTACCGGCTTGTCACGGGATCACCCTCTCTAAAGAGATGTCTCCCAAGACTGATTTGGAGACGGATCGCATGTCTATTATACCATACGCTTCTGCGGTAGGCTCTATAATGTATGCGATGTTGTGTACCAGACCGGATGTAGCTTATGCACTGAATGTAGTAAGCCGGTATCAGTCAAACCCTGGGGAGAAACACTGGATAGCGGTAAAGAACATTCTCAAGTACCTGAGAAGGACTAAGGAGATGTTCTTGGTGTATGGAGGAAAAGACCTCCAGATCGAGGCCTTTGCTGACTCCAGCTTCCAGAGTGAAAAGGATGATTCCAAGTCCATGTCGGGTTTCGTCTTTACCCTCAATGGAGGGGCGGTGTGTTGGAAGAGCTCCAAACAGGAAACCGTTGCAGACTCGACTATGGAAGCGGAATACATTGCTGCATCTGATGCCGCAAAAGAAGCACTGCAGATCCATTCACCAAGGCCTTACCCCAGACTCAGTTCGAGCGGCTGATCGAGATGATAGGTCTTCGATACGCCAGTACATGGCCTTAGTGCAAGTGGGAGATTGTTAGTGTATATGCCCTAGAGGCCATTACTGTATCATACTAGTTTGTATATTACTTAATGGAAGCTTGGGATATTCACCTTGTATAAACAATCTTGCTCAATATAGTAGTATGCTACTTGGTTTGTTTTCTACTTCAATGTGTACTTGTGTTTATTTCAGTATATCACTTATACACATTAGTGGGGCCCTTAGGATCTTTGCTTGATTACCAGCGTTGTGATGGCAGTCACACTAGTGGGGGCTGGGTAATCTATAAGCACATCCTTATACAGGTCCCTAGTCGCAGGACTATCGAGACAGGGCATCGATACTCCGGAGTAGACTAGCGTATGGGCTTCTCATCCCAGTGTGGGAGATGGTCTGTCCCACAGCCATCAGTACGTCGTACTGGAGATAGTATACGGGTGCTCGTTGGGTTACGAGTACACTGGACAGGACTCGTCGGGAACTGACAGGTTGGTATTATACCTATCGTCAGTTATCAGTTCCCAGGTGACATGAGTACAGCTTAGTCCACTGGCTTGACACTGTCACTTCGCCTCGAGTATGTTCCCACTGTACTTTGATTACTACCCTACCACGGCTCAAAGGAGTCGTGCAAACGGGTAGTAGTTGGGTACAGTCCCGAAGCACTTGGAGGCAGTGAAGGTTAGACAGGATTCTTCTCTCCCGGTATTGGGGGTTGACATCGCGCTGTGTCTAGGAGAGCCATTACACGAGTAGTCCCTGGCCAGGGCAAGCGAAATATACTGGTAGGTTTCCAGTGTTATCTCAGGGTGTTTTGGGCTTCACTCCGACACGACTTGTACCGCTATTAAGGGACTGGCGTTTTACCGCCCCCTAGGCCCGACATGCGATGTATTAGACGAACAGACCGGACTGTACGGAGACTGTCACATTCAGACTCAGTAGGAGTTCATATGGGGTTTCACCTCGTCAGCCTTCTTGTCGGCATCTACTTGGGGACCGTTACGCACAGCTAGTGCCGCTTACGGTCTGTGGTTAAACCCACTGCCAGCGTAGTGTCGAGTCTTTAGAGTCCCACACAGAGGGTATTCGCTTCTGGGCAAAACAGAGTAGAGGTCGCATGGTTTTGCGACAGGGTTCGTTCTCATCCGCGCACTTGTGCACGTTTGGAGTCCGGACGGATATTACTGGCTGGCTCTGATTTGAGTCAGATACTGGTATCTGTTTTGGGGTTGCTTTTATCTCTCAGTATTCATGTTCCTCGGAACAAGAATGCAGGTGTGTATGCACAGTTATTTGAGGAGGAGGAAGAGGACTTTCATTAGGGTTTCGGAACGGGTGCGTATGCACAGTTGACAGTCGTCTTTTTCCAAACCCTAATGGATTTATGTTATATCAATTAATAATATATAATAAAATGAAATTGTGTCATGGTTGGTTTTTTTGTTGACTTGTTGACCATGGTTGACTTGTTGACCATGGTTGAAGTTTTGACCATCATCATTACAAAAGAAATATGCTTTTTGATTCTAGCAAATTCATTTAATGTTTGAAATGATAATGGTCATTCCTAAACCTTCCATCAACCTTTCATTTTCATTATTATTATTAATTTGATAATTCTTTTGCTTTATGTTATGGTTGCAAAAAGAAAAGAGCTCATTCTATCATTTAACTTCCCTCTCCTCACTTCATCTTCTTCTTCCTCTAGCTACAGGAGAATCCTTCTCATGTGTTGAGAATCCATCTCCTTAAAAGAAAAACACCCCAAAGACACTCTCTACTCACTCTAGGATCAAAGGTTTAGCAAGCCGAAGATTCTAGTTCTCTCCAAGTTCGAGAAAGAGCCCGAAGGTTGAACCCTCAGGTGGATCCATCTTCGACGGAAGAAGGCGACGAGAAGAGAACCATCAACCTCTACTAGGTTTCATGAAGAAGGAGTTCAAGTTAGGTATAACCACTTTGCCGAGTAGTTAACTCTCCTTTGCATGTTTGCTAGTTTAGTTTAGAAAAGATCCCGACTTTGTTAGTCCATGTTGCCCCATGCGCTAAAAATTTGATTTTTATACCGTTTCCGCCTCCCCGTAAGAACCGGGGGTCGCAACGTGGACTTACAGTATTTAGTGTTAACGCTGTTTTTTGTAGCTTGGTACAGAAGAATGCCAGTGTATACGAGAGGATTCCCACTATTCCGGAGACAAAGGTATACGGAGCACAAGGAACCGTTCAGCCACAGTACAACGGCAATGGATATTCAGGTTAGGTGTATTATGGTTACAGTCTCATGCCACTTCTAACACCTTCCGTACCAGTCTACCCCTTATAAACCCCGCGATGTCTTGATTGTGTTGTTTGTATTGTTTGAATTGTATTTAGATGGATGACTTACCGAAACCATGATATCAGTAATGGAACGGATTTAATGGATGATCGTGCAAATAGAATATATCCATTGTTCGGTTCAGTCAATATATATTGATTAGATTGAATAGTTAGATTCATAGATCCATGTTGTATTGTTGTTTGATACTTGAATCATATTCAAGTCAGATTGATTATATTGAGACTCAGTCTGAGTCAGACAATTAGAAAAGAAATTGAAGTCCTGAATTATGTTTTGGTGCTATCGATAACTGCTGCACATGGACAGCAGGATTTGTGTCATTTTCAAAGACAATTACCGTGTTGATAACACCATTTGTTAAGTTTTCTACCTTAAATAGACAAGCACCCATATTTCTCCGGCTCACTGAGGCTCAAGAGACTGGTCCCGCTTAAACCTATGTTTACTAGGGTCCTTATTATAAAGTATAACTTGAGGGGGTTTTATGTAAAATAGTTTTGTTATACTTTCAAACATATACCTCAAGTATTTAATTATCGTATTTAGAGTTTTCATAGATGTATCTTTTTCAATGTGGAATTTCCAGTGAATATGACCTAGTTTTAAAGTATAAGGTATTTATTTGAAATATTGGAATTGTATGGTATTTTCTTGTAAATGAGATGTTTTTATTGAATCTTGGAAATGTGGAATATTATAAACATTAAAAATAGGTATTTAGATATTAATTACATATATATTTATTAAAAAAATATAAGTTTTATTTATAATATAAATCACATTTTTCTAAAGAAAAATGTATTAAAATCTTTCGAGATCGTATGCTCCTTGCGGAGGTCTGCATCTCACTCTACTAGGCCCGAGGATGTGCGATAATCTGCACCATACCCAACGGGTTCCCCCAAATGGGTTGTAGAGGCGCAATTGCAAAGATTTGTTAAATACACTTCTTATAGAAAAAGGTTTTAATAATTGAAGATAGTTATATGTAAAGTCGTATTTTCCCAAATATATGTTCCCAAATTCCATTGTGCTATGTTAGATATTTGTATTGTGAGGAGGTAGGTCATTACCTCGTGAGTTATCTAAAGGTATAAAGGTATTATAGAGTTTATGTCGGAAACTAAAGTTTATAGTATTTTAATGTAAAATTACGATAAAAGATGCATATAACAATCTTTTGTGATGAAATTTGTTAAAAATGTTTATTAATGTTTAATGAACAATATGTGATGATATGAAAGTATCTTGATAAAGAAAAATTGTAGTTTTTAAAGAAAACCGAATCGGAGGACTAACTCCGCTTCCGTCAGGTTTTAGTTTTGAATGTTTTTACAATAGAGAAAAGAAAAAGAAGTAGGGACTTACTGGATGATTTGATAGAGGAGAGGAAGAGGAAGAGGTAGGAGTTGCCGGTGCGTCGTTTCGTCGTCGGAAACTCCTTGAGTTGTCACCGGAAGTTCGTCGGAGCTTCGCCTTTTGCTAACTCCACTTGCACACAAAAGGATCTTGAGAGTTTTTGTAGGAAATTTCAGTGTGAAGTGGTGTAAGAATAGAGTGGGTATTTATCGGGAAAATTAGGGTTAGGGTGTGATAAAAGTGCATTTAAATTTGCATTAAAATTGGGATTAAAAGGATTTAATTATTCTCTGTAAATGTGCAAAGAACAAACAATACTAGGGTTATGGGGGGTTCAAGAGTCGCTAGGGTTAAAAAAATTAGGGTTTGGGCTCACTAGATCTGGAAGCGCCAGCCTAACCTCACCTCTCGCCGGTCGGATCCGAGGTATGAGGGATCGGATTCTCGCCACGTGTCCCTGACGCTTGGCCTAGCCTCGTGCATAAGTTTGTTTAGGCAGTGAATCTTGGTTTTACGCGTTGTGCACGTGTAGACTCTTTGACTTCTAAAAAATTAAAAGAATTTTAAATAAAAAGAATGTGTGGCTGATGGGATTTGAACTCTGGTGCTTTGGTTCAGCAGTGCAAGGTCTTACCAATGAGCTACAAGCTCTTTCTTACCGTTCAAAAGTAAATCAATCTTATAACTTGTGCTCAGGCTTAGGTGTTCCTTTCCGTATTTTGAAAATTTTCATACAGAAAGTTAGGGTTGTTACAATACTAGTGGGGCAGAGGTAGTCAGTAAGTACGTCCTTCAATTGTTTCTAGTGGTGGGAGTATCGAGACAGGGCATCGATCTCCGGAGTATACTAGCGTATGCGCTTCTTGAGCCATATGATGGGCGATGGATGATCTCACATCCATTGGTGTTTGACGCCAGAGAAGGTATACGGGTGCTCAGGAGAGACTGGGTACACTAAACGAACTCACCGAGAACTCCTAGATGGTATTATACCTATTGTCAGATAGCAGTTCTCTGGTGACACTGGTACAGCTTAGTCTGTCGACCCAAGATCGTCATAGAGTCTTGTGTGATTCCCACTTTGCTTTGATTTCCACCATACCACGGTCAATAGATCATGCAAAAAGGTGGTTTTTGGGTACAGTCTCGAGTCACATGGAGAAAATGAGCGATAGGAGGGGATTCATCTCTCCCGATATTGGGAGTTCATGTTGCGCTATGCTCGATTGGCCAAAACAGGAAATCCCTGGCCACAGTTGCTATGATTTACTGGTAAGTGTTATCAGTAGTTTCTCGAACCTTTATGGACCTTCTATTGGAATAACTTATCAGGCTATTGGGGTCTGACGTTATACCATCCTCAGGCTGTGATATGCGACATATCTGACGAAGAAACCGGACTGTACGGTAGTGTTACTGATTGGATATGCAGGAGTACGAGCAGGCTTGCTTGTTGATCTTCTGATCGCTCAACACTCGGGTGGCCGTTATATTTAGCGGACCGCTTGTGGCTTGTGGGTGACTGATATGATCACCACCTACTGCCGGCGTATTGACGAGTCTATAGAGTCCTACACAGAGGTTTCCTGGCTCAAGCGAAACAAATTAGGAGCACATATGTGATATGTGAGGGACCGAGATTAATAGGCATATGTGATACCGTATTCTTTTCTCTCAATATGTTATATCGGTCGGTTATATGTGATATAACCGGGCTGTCGAATCAAGTGTTGGTTCGTCAAGTTGATACATTTGATATTAGTCGGTTGTATGTGATATAGCCGGATTATTAAATCAAGTGTTGATTTAATAATTTAATGTATAATTATATATTTGATATATTATCTTACATTAACTAATATTAGCTCACTTAAGTATTCTTTTTCTCACTAGTGTACACTTTGTATATATGTGATATATATTAATGTACATCTTTTGTGTCATGCTTGATGCCACATGCTACATGGGTGTATGAGACGCAGACCATGCTTATAATAATGTAAGGTTTTGTTTATTTAAAATAAATCAAATTAGTTGGAAAATGTCATATGGTTGAAGCTTGTAGAAGCTTGTGGAATCATTGACCAAGTCCACTAATTTTGTTTTACTAGAAGATATTTATTAACCCAACCATTATTGCTTAGCCATGGTTTAGTCTCTACATGAGTTGGTATATGATATTAACTCACCCATGGTTGCTACTCTCACAACTTGATTCATTCTTCACTTGCTTCATTCCATGAGATTTCTTCATATCCTCCCTCAAGCTTTCTAGCTTCATGAGAAGTGAAGAAAATTAGTGAGAAAATTATTTCTAAAGTGAGAAAAATTCCTACTTCATCAATCTCTTCTCTACTAGCCATTTAGATTGGGTTGTTTCTTCACTAGTTCATCACTTAGTGAAGAGGCGGCTTGAGTTAGTGTATCCTCGACGTAGATCATCTTCGGCCTTGAAGACTTCAAGCAAGCTTGTTCATTTTATCTTGTGGAGCCTCACTAGAGTCGGGGAGATCACTACATGGAGCGAAGGGACTACTGCACGGAGCTATTGAAGTGAAGGACCGGTCTACAAAGGTTGTATTCCTTGTTCACTTAGATGTAAAGATGTTTACATGTTTGTTTGTCTAATTCTCTACTTTAAATTCTAGCGTTAGGGTTCTTTAGCGCGCCATTTTTTTTTGAAAACGGCATGGTCGATGCCTCCCGAAACCCAGCGGCCGCCCTAGGGAACCCTGCAGCCATTACAGATATCAACATCACAGTAGTATAAGCAAGTATGTGCAACCCCGTCTAAACAACATATAGCAAATAGACGACGTTTGAAAAATACATACACCACATCACAGAGATCAACGATGCAAAATTTCAAGTTTTGAAACTTTCCAAGTTCACCCCAAAGCAAAGACAACACCAAGTGAAATCTGAGGAAAACAAACAAGACCAAAAACACCAATTTACAAAACCCAGACACTGGATGAAAACGAGGCCTTGAAGTGAATAGTAGAAAGGTGAGGCTGTTTTTTTTTTGCAATGTGGCCAGCCAAATTTACATTAAATTGCCTCATTTTCATTCTGTGTCATACTCATGTCTAAACTAAGACTCTACACTTATTTTTAAAAAAATTATAGATCAAAAAAATTTCAAAACAGAGAGTGGGTTTTGAAATCGCAGTTTTTCGGTTTTGAAACTATTGCATCGTCTACTACTAGTTTTAATGTTTGGGTGGCTCTAATACCATGTTGGGATTCCTAGCGCCCTGGCCATCTAACATGGCCGATTGCGGAACAAAAATTTTGGCGTTTAAAGAACTTGGCGGTAGAAACAACCATCTAGAATCGAATCCAAACATGAAACTAGTAATCTAAAGGAGTCTAACTACTGTGATAGAGAGTTATACCGAACGAACCATGTCCTTCGGTCTTCCACCATCTCCCTTAGCTCCTTGAGGTCCTTTGGATTTAGCTTGGTCGCCGGTCTTCTTCCGTCGAATATGATCCACCCAAGGGATGTAGCTCATGGATCTAGCTCCACATAAAAGATCAAGTGAAGCTACTAGGGACTCTAGATGGCTAGTCTAGAATACCTAGGATGTCGTGGAGTGTTCTAAGTGTGTATCTTCCTCACCTCCTCTCTTGATTCTCAACACATTAGATTATAGAGAGGAGGTGGAAGATGAAGGTGAATGAACTCAAGAAAAGAAAGAGGAAAGTGAAGCTAATGGTGAGAGTGTTTTTCTCATCTCAAAAAATAATGAACCAACCATCCAAGAGAGCAAACCATGAAGCATGGTTTTATCAAACTCATTTTTCCAATTTTTAAAATGCAACCATACTTGAATATTGAGCACAAATGATTAACAATTCATTTGTCAACGCTATTCAAGCATGGTTCTCACCATACTCTCCTTTTTCCTTTTCCACCTCATTATCTATTTATGATAAATGGATAAATCCAAAATGAGGTGTCCACCTTCTAGAATGTTATCTTTAAAATATATGGATTACACTCTACTGTATATATACCTGTATTCGTACCGAAATACGAATACCCGAAGAGATAGAATAACACAAAGAACATAATACTAGAATATACATATCGAAATACATATACGTAAATTATTAAATCAATACCTGATTTAATAATCCGGCCTAAACCAGAGAAGGCTAGTATTATCAACTGTCAGATCGAAAGTCCTAGTACATAGTACAATCAATCGTTCGGAACCCTACACGTATGCATTACGGCTACTACATCGTTTCGCCATAACCAGGGAAACCCTCTGTGTGGGACTCTAAAGACTCGTCAATATGCTGGCAGTGGGTTTAACCACAAGACGTCAGCAGCACTAGCTGTACGTAACGGCTACCCATGTATTGAGGAAAAGGAAGGCCGACGAGCAAACTCATCTAAACCCCTACTGAGCCTGTCAGTGGCAATCTCCGTACAGTCCGGTCTGTTCATCTAAGAGTATCACTTATCGAGTCTAGGGGGTGAATAAAGTCAGACCCCTAATAACACGATATTTCGTGTCGGTGTGAAGCCCATCACCCGCTGAGAAACTACTGATCCAAATCAGTAATTCTCGTTTACCTTAGCCAAGGATTTTTGGTGATGGACACCCATGCACCTCGCGACATCAACCCCCAATACCGGAAGAGACGAATCCCCGACGATCCGCTCACTACTTCCATGTGGCTCGGGACTAAACCCAACTAAAACCTGTTTGCACGACTCCTTTGAGCCGTGGTAGGGTAGTAATCAAAGCACAGTGGGAACTCACACGAGAAAAATGACGATCTAAGGTCGACAGACTAACCTGTACACATGTCACCTGGGAACTGCTATCTGAAAACTGGTATAATACCAACTAGCATGTTCCCGGCGAGTCTGTCCAGTGTACTCATAACCCAATGAGCACCTGTATACTATCTTAGGTCACTGACTGACACCAATAGCTTGTGAGTCTAGCCACCGCCCCTCGTCGGTGTCTCGATAAGTATACACTAGTCTACTACGGAGTATCGATGCCCGATCTCGATACTCCCGCGACTAGGGATATTTAAGGATGTGCTTATAGACCACCCAACTCCCACGTATATGATCGCCATCATAATGTGGTAGTCAAGCAAGAATCCTATGGGCTCTATCAACATGTAATAGTGATATGTAATACTACATAATGCATGATCATGATGACAGAGACAAACCAGATAGCATACTATCATCTTGAGTAAGATTTTTCTATCCGTATAGGTCCTCCCTCAATCATCACAATCGCGTTCCTGCGATTACAATAATTGACTTGAGGGCACTATAGCCAACAGATAGATCAAAGAGGATGTTGGGACTTTCAAAGTCAAGGTACATTAACACCATACTGAAAAGATTCAGCATGGAAGATTCCAAGCGCGGTAATCTACCGGCTTTTCACGGGATCACCCTCTCTAAAGAGATGTCTCCCAAGACTGATTTGGAAAGGGATCGCATGAGTATTAGAGCCTACGCTTCTGCGGTAGGATCTGTAATGTATGCGATGTTATGTACCAGACCAGATGTTGCTTAAGCACTGAACGTGGTAAGTAGGTATCAGTCAAACCCTGGGTAGAAGCACTGGATAGCAGTAAATAACATTCTCAAGTACCTAAGAAGGACTAAGGAGATGTTCTTGGTGTATGGAAGTAAATAACTCCGTATCGAGGCCTTCACTGACTCTAGCTTCCAGAGTGACAAAGATGACTCCATGTCCATGTCGGGTTATGTCTTCACCCTTAATGGAGGGACGGTCTGTTGGAAAAGCTCTAAACAGGATACCATTGCTGACTCGACGATGGAAGCAGAGTATATCGCTGCATGTGACGCAAAAAAAGAAGCAGTCTGGATGAAGAAGTTCATTACAGAACTTCAGTTGGTTCCGTTCATTGTTGACCCAATACCTCTGTATTGTGACAACAACGGGGCTATAACTTTAGCGAAGGAACCAAGGTCCCATCAGAAGTCAAGGCATATCTTGAGGCGGTATCACTTGATCAGGGAGATCGTGGATCGCCGGGAGATCGAGGTGTGGAGAGTAGAGACGGAGAACAACACTGCAGATCCACTCATAAAGGCCATCCCTCAGACACAGTTCGAGAGGCTATTCGATATGTTAGGTCTACGATATACCAATACATGGCCTTAGTGCAAGTGGGAGATTGTTAGCGATATATTCCCTAGAGGCCATTATTGTATAGTACTGGATTATATATTATATTTTGGAAGCTTGGGATATGCACAGATATAATAACAGTCTTGCTCAACATGATAGTATGATATCTAGTTTGATTCTATCTCAACATGTGTATATGTTTCTTTTAACATATCGCTAATACATGTCGGTAGAGCCCTTAGAATCTTTGCTTGACTACTAGCGTTGTGATGGCAATCACACTCATAGGGGTTAGGTAGTCTATAAGCACATCCTTAAACTTGTCCCTAGTCATAGGATTATCGAGACTGGGCATCGATACTCCAGAGTAAACTAGTGTATACGCTTCTTATCCCCGTAAGGGGAGGTGGCCTGTCCCGCAGCCATTGGTATACGATACCAAAGGTAGTATACAGGTGCTCATTGGGTTATGAGTTATACTGGAAAGACTCGCTGGGATCTTCTGGTTGGTATTATACCTATCGTCGGTTAGCAGTTCCCTGGTGACATGAGTATAGGTTAGTCCATTGACTTGACATCACTATTCGTCTCGAGTGTGTTCCCACTGTACTTAGATTATTATCCTACTATGGCTCAAATGAGTCGTGCAAACAGGTAGTAGTTGGGTACAGCCCCGAAGCACTTGGAGGAAGTAGGGGATAGAAGGGATTCGTCTCTCCCGTCATTGGGAGTTGATATCGCGCTATGTACGGTTGGCCAATACACAAAGTTCCTGGCCAGGGCAAGTGAAATTTACTGGTAGGTACACCAGTAGTTTCTTAGGATGTATTTGGGCTCCATACCGACATGACTTATTGCGCTATTATAGGTCTGACGTTTACCACCCCCTAGGCCCGATATGCGATACTCTTAGACGAACAGACTGGACTGTACGGACAATGTCACCTATAGGCTCAGTAGGGTTTTCGGACGAGTTATCATGTCGATCTTGCCTTCGATAGATACTTGGGTATCCGTTACGTAGAGCTAATACCATTGATGTGCTTGTGGTTAAACCCACTGCCAGCGTATTGTCGAGTCTTTAGAGTCCCACACAGAGGGTTTCCCGATTCAGGATAAACGGTGTAGTTTGCATATGGTTTTACGCATGGGTGTTCGATTGAACACGTGCATTTATGCACGTGTTTTAATTGGACGGTTTAGTAGTACTAGAAGGTTTGAAAGACAGCCAGTTTTGAAACTAGTATTATATTGCTCTCTTTTGGGTATTTGTATTTTAACATGAATACGGTATTTATACGAATATGTGTATTTGTATAAATACGAGTATTTGTGCTTTGATACAAATACATGTATTTCTTTCTAAAAATGAATACGTGTATTTTGTATTTTCGGTACAAATACGGTATTCGTATTTTGGTAGAAATGTGGTATACGTATTTATATGGCTTTGGGTATACTTGTTTATCTACTTATATTTATATTATAAATGTTTGTATATGTGAACCTAATGAGGTGGCTTCACGCTCTCTCTCTTTTATTCATCATTTAACAAGGAAGTGTGTGGGCTTATGACTCACCCTAGTGAGTCACCAAGCCTACCCACTTATTTTGTTTGTGACGAATAGATAAGTGAGAGTAGTGAGATATTTTTGTGGAGATGGTTCATTTTTCACTTGGAGATTTTCTTGAGTTGCCACCTGTTGGAGATAGTGCCCTCAAAGTTAATTATTGGATCGCAGGTACGTGATTGCAATGATTGAGGCATGACCTATACCGATATGACAGTCTTGCTCGAGATGATAGTATGCTATCTGGTTTGTCTTTATCATCATATACATGCTTTAGTTCACTATTGCATATTTATAGAACCCATAGGATTCTTGCTTGACAGCCAGCATTATGATGGTGATCATATACGTGGGAGCTGGGATCTATAAGCATATCCTTAAAGTGTCCCTAGTCGTGGGAGTTTCGAGACAGGGCATCGATACTCCAGAGTAGACTAGTGTATACAGTCGAGACCCCGACAAGGGGCGGTGGACGTTCTCACAAGCCACTGGTGTTAGTTGGATCACCTAAGATGTATACAGGTGCTCATTGGGTTATGAGTACACCGGACAGTACTCGCCGGGAACATGCTAGTTGGTATTATACATATCGTCAGATAGCAGTTCCCTGATGACATGTGTACAGGTTAGTTTGTCGACCTGAGATCGTCATTTGTCTCGTGTGAGTTCCAACTGTGCTTTGATTCCTACCCTACCACGCTCAAAGGAGACGTGCAAACAGGTATTTTTTAGGTACAGTCCCGAGCCACATGGAGGCAGTGAGCGGATCGTCAGGGATTCGTCTCTCCCGGTATTAGGGGTTGATGTCGAACAGTGCACGGGTGGCCATCACTAGATATCCTCGGCCGAGATAGTGGAGGACTACTGATTTGGATCAGTAGTTTCTCAGATGGTGATGGGCTTCTTGCCGACACGATTTATCGCGTTATTAGGGGTCTGACTTTATCCACCCCCCTAGACTCGATATGCGATACTCTTTAGACAAACGGACCGGACTGTATGTATATTGTCACTGTTAGGCTCTGTAGGGTTTATGGATGAGTTCGCTCGTCAGCTTCCCTTCCAATCAATACATAGGCAACCGTTACGTACAGCTAGTACCTCTGATGTGCTAGTAGTTATACCCAGTGCCAATGTATTGATGAGTCATTAGAGTCCACCACAGACACTTTCCCAAGTTCGGGCGAAACGTTGTAGAGGCCGTATGGTTTTATGGCAAGGTTCGGAAAATGCACGTGCATTTTCGCACGTGTCATATTTCGGGCAGATAATACTGGTCGGCTTTGGTTTAAGCCGGATCCGAGTATTATGCTGTGTAGATATAATATCTTTGTCTCAGTTGCATTTGTATTTGGTCGTAATACAAATACGGGTATGTTTATACTTATACGGGGTTATCCTGAAATTCGTTTCAGGATCACTTTTGGAAGTTGCCAGTTTCCAGTTTTCTTTCGCCCGTATTTAACATTCGGTTAAATACGGATTTATCTTTTCATCACTTGGGTGAGTCATGAGGGTGTGTCGTGCTTCTAGAAGTTTCTAGATGATGACAAGGATTGATGATTCATTGTTAGCATTAAATGAATGGTGGCTAAGGTTAATGATTCATGTATGCATTAATGATAAATGCAAGGTGTATTATTGACTCATCATTCATTTAATGTTTGTGTTCATCCCCCCTCCACCTCATGTTGTGGCCGGCCCATATATATGCCCTCTTGATTGATTCTCTCTCTCACTCTCATTCTTGAAAAGATGATATGAAATATTTGCTAAGTTTCCAAGCTCATTTCTCATTTCACCTGATCCAAAAGGCAACTTCATTAACCGTTCGTCCACGGCTTTGGACGAAGTGAGACAAAGTGTTCTACTCATTCTCTACATCATCTTGGTCGTCTCTTTTAGCAAACTTGACGACCGAGTTGCCTCGGTTCAGAGATGGGAGCCCGTTTAAAGATCCGTCGACGTGGTGCCACCTGGACGAAAAGAATGGAGATTCAGGAGATCAGAGCAGCCGCAACAAAGCATTGGATGATGGTTGAAGACCGCAGGACTCGGATCGTTCGGTATAACATTTCTACCCACTTTGTAGTTTGTTAGTTTAGCTTTAATGGAAGATCTGGGTTATAGTACGCGATAGCGCCAGTTGTAAAAGTTTTTGTTCCGCATTTGGCGTCTGTTAGACGGCCGGGGCGCTACCATAGACTTACAGTGGTATCAGAGCCTCACCATTAAGCTATACTAACTTGTGCTAACGCGTTTAAAACATCGATCAAACGGAATATCGAAATCACAATTTTCAGTGTAAAAGTTTCTGTCGATTTTTAAAAGGGTATAAAAATTATCTTACATATCACAGAAAACAGAGCAGGCTATTTTAAGCATTCTGGGAAAATTTAGGCACCTGATCCCACAGTACCACCGTGGATCCACGGTCAAACCTAGGGTTTGACCGCGGAACCGCGGCCAGTATGTGGGAACAGTGCATGAAATTTTTCCAGTGAGCTTTATATGGTTAATTGTGGTTTTTGGTATATTTCTTTTGGGCCCAGTTTTTGTTACTGTACAGCAGATGTTTGTGGGGCCCACTTTGGGATATTTTGTCTATCGAAATTTAAACGTGTTAGTTTACGGTACTTATATTATATCTCCGACCGGAAATGTCATTTGAGCGGTAAATTGCGTCTAATTGCTATAACTCTTTTAGACGGATTTGCGAACGTGACATTCGCGTTGATGTTCTATGTTGTGCTGTGATGTTGCGGATTTGTCGTGGTGGATAGCAGTGTGCAATGGTAGTGCAGTTTGGATTTATTTGTACATTTGATATTGCGGGGCGAGCGTACAACATGTGGACTGCCGTCACTGCCTGTTGTATAATATTCTTTTAGGGCACGACCGGGTTGAGGTCGATGTACCCGTTGTACATATTTTTCATTTCTGTACTAGGTTTATCCCGCGAAGGAGTGCACGGATAGCCGGGTTCTGGAGGGCAACTGGTCCGTATCTCATGGTTTTGAGAGGCAGAGGGGCCTCACTCTAGAATTGGCAGACTATTCGCCGCACTCGTAAGGGGTACAGGTTGACCCAAGGAGGGGTGCTCAAGTTACCGGATTCCATGAAGTGCCGGGTGGTCCATTCATTTTGCTGTAGGGGGCTGCCTCGCTTCAGGTTTTGGCAGGTAACTTGCCGCACTCGTAGGGGTCTAGGTTTCATTGCACAGGCTATCCACACGACCAGGGGAACGTCGGGTTTCAGCAGCGGCTCTGTGAAACCCGGGGATCCCAGATTATCTGTATGGTTCTGTGATGCTTATTACTTTTCTGTAATGTTGCATATTATCACGCCTGGAGCGATTATTGTATATTGGTATATATACTATTAGATGTTGTATATGTTTTACACCCGCGCTGGTCCAGCCCCCGCTCTGTCGTTAGTTAAGCAACCTTACGGGTGATGACGGGACCCTGTGGCGAATGCGGATGGCATATACGTACATTTTATTTTTCGTTCTTTTCTGGTGAGATTGATTGATGGGACTGCGTTGATTCTGATCAATGCAAAGTAAAACAAACCTATATTTGATGTTGTTGGAACAAATTTTAAAAGTGTTATTACAAAGACGTTTCTTTTTTGTTTTGCATAGTGATATTCGTTTTAGAATATCCTGCACCTCATTCGACGAGGCAAGGGCCGAGATCCCTTCACCGGGAGTGACCCCTTGGGCAGAAGTTTACGTCAGGGTAATAACTTCACTATAGTCGATTACAAGTTTCTTTGCATCGCGGTATTCAGTGAGAATATCCTGCACCTCATTCCACGAGGAAAGAGCCGAGATCCCTTCACCGGGAGTGACCTCTTTAACAAAAGGTTTTCGCCACTATATTTTTATAAAAAGCTATCAGTTTCCTTCAACGAGATCAAGTTCATTACGTTAAAAGTTTTTCGCCAAAAACCAGTCGTAGCCCTCTGTCATTTCTTTTGGGTATTCAGTAGTATTCAAGCTATGCATTTGACCAACGCCAGGGCATAGTGTTTGGTAGCTGCTGAGTATTTCATTTGTTGCATAGATAGATGAGTTGGTTTGGGACAGTCGTTCTTCCATTTGGCCAACGTCAGGGGCATGTGCGGGTGGGTTCAAATTGACCTGGACAGTGACGGGTAGAACTTGGCATGTGACTTATGACATTTTGACCAACGCCATGGTTATAAGAGCATGTGGCAAAAATCACATCGGGAGTTTCAAACATACAGGAAACTTGCCAGGCATGCGCATACCTTCTGGAGTGTGATAACTTGAGTGGCTTCCATCAAGTTATCATGCGATGATAGTTGGATCCCGATTCTCACTGATGAGTTGGTTTACTCTTCGGATGATCCCGACTAATTCTTCTCTCAGATTTGGAGGAGAATTTAAAATTACAGTGGGAGGTTTCCTGATTAGATAAAGTGATAACCATTCTGATCTAGGTTAGAGTGCACGCAAAGTGTTTCTTTTCTCTCTCTCTTTGGCAGCGACCTTTGACCGACCCTAGACTATAACTCAGTGACCAAGTTGACCGATCCTTCTTAAAATACTTGCTTTTGGATTGTATGAGTTGCATAAGTCAATGTCGCTCCTTCTTTTACCCTTTGCATTTCTCAGAACACCCCGTATTACTACGGACATCCACTTCCATTGGATAGATCCATCGTATGGTTATATACGAACTCGAAGGGACTTCTTCAAGGATGGATCCAGGTTCAGGAAAAATAGAATTAGTTTATTCAGTTGTCTTTTATTATCACCTTCTCTTAGGTTGCGAGGGCTCCTTAGTTTAGGAGAGTACACCTATTAGGCTTATTGGATAGTCTTCTTCCAAACTATAGGCAGGTGCCGAAAGGTAGGGAATGAAGAAAACCAATTAGCCTAAGTAAGGTGTACACAAGGTAATAGCTAAAGACAAATTAGAAAGAGGGCAAAGTAAATTGCTACTGTTATCATTCACGACCAATCCGCGTACTTCATCGCCACTCCTATTTCACCTTTAATAGAATAAGGTATTATTCAGTTGTTTTTTATCATCACCTTCTCTCAAGTTGCGAGTACTCCTAGGATTAGGAGAGTACACCTATTATGCTTACTGGATAGTCTTCTTCCAAACCATAGACTGGTGCCGAACGGTAGGGAAGGAAGAAAACCATTTAGCCTAACGATAGTGTACAGAAGGTAACGACTAAAGTCAAAATAAAGGGATTTGGAAAGGTGGCAAATAAATATATGGTTAAAGTCATGAATTGGATTATGGAAGAGGCATTACTAGGAATACCAGAATACCCTATGAAACATTTTGATGTTTTAGTGCATTGTTAATGGAAAACTGATTTACCGATTAGATACTTACTCCAGGTTATGTATTTACCAGGTTTCATTCTCATATCTGTATGGTTTTACAGACATGAGTGGGAGTAAGTTATTGGGAATTAGGTAATTATCCTCATTATATCGGAATTCGTTGTAATTGGTGATATTTGAGGAAATCGCCTGGGTACAGTTTTCAACCTACGACGCACAAGGTTTTGAGTTATTCAACTCAGCGGACTTATACAGAGTATTGTATGTTGTCCAGTGTCCGTCAGGACAGAGGGGTAGGTCCTCGTACTATGTTCTGTTTACTTGTGACTTCTCTAGTTTTTAGACAAGTGTTTCATAGAAATACAATGTCTAAGTTTTGAGAAGTTGTGGGTATAAGAATAAAGTAGAGAACCGGTTGTCGCAAGTATCGAGATTCTTCAAAGAGATCGAAGATGTGGATTCTTGTGATTGGTATTCAGATGAAAGTAATGGTTTTGAGAAACTCGTTTCTCTTTCAGGTTACTCATAATTGGATGGATTCCTAAGTTGAGTAATGCTGATTAGCCTTTTTCCATTAAGTTGATATGCACTGGAGACAGTTGCATGGTTTGAATCTGGTTCCAATTAAATTAGTGCATCTATTCCTATATTATATATAGAATGGTTCATATCTTAACGATGTTAAGATACGGGGAGTTTTCCATCTTATGCTTAAAACCAGACACTGGATAACTCAAGGCACGTTTCTGTAATGGCTGTTTGTGGGTTGAACCTGGCTTTGACGAGGGTTGACATTTCTACCATCTGGAAGATCAATAGTGATATTGTTCTAGACTCGCCACAGTTTTATTAAAATGGACTTTTTCAGAAAACAGTACTGGGAGTATGGTAGAACTGGAAGTGATTCCAGAACCGCAAACGATTACGGAAAATTTAATAGGACCTATATATTCAATCAGTTTTGACATTCCAATAGCCACTTCGCAGACATGGTGGGTAACCTCAGACACCCCAGAGGTACTCCGGTAGCCTCAAGGACGGTGACAGGGAGGTTCTTGTTTACCCAGACTTGACACTACTGTTGTTCCAGGCTATGAGACCCAGCAGGAGGTTAAGTATAGCGTCGTTCTAAACTAGTTTTAGAAGTGAACGTATATATTATTCATCCAGAGGGTTGTCATAGTCAGTGGGAGCAGTGGAAGCACAGTAGGCAAGAAGCTTGTGTCTATTTATAGGCTTGAGCAAATATAGTGGAGATAAGATCATCTAATTTTGATGAAACAGTCATGGGTTTGACTTCATCAGAATAGGGGATGGATCTGTTAAGGAGGTGGTAGGGTGTGATGTCCTAGAATTTTTGATGACATACATAGAGTAGGAAATAAAATTCCTATACTACAATCGGTCGTACTTCGGTCGTCACATAGTTGTTTCTCCACAAAGGTTATGGATATAATATTAGACATCCTGGTTTCTAGATCTATGGTTTTAGATCAAGATTTGGATAGTTTCCCAATGTGGGTACTTTGACAATATTCTAATAGTATTTTAGAATAGATGACTCTTGGCATGATGGTGTACCTGCAGGTGATGAAGTCACCCTCTCTAAAGGTGTCTTAGAGACTAAAGGAGAGAGGGATGTGCATGATTGGCAGATCACCTGCTTAGGCAATTGAGTCAATCATGAGATGTCAAGTACCACACCAGATGTTGTTTTTGCACAAGATGCGACAAGTTTATATTAATCCAATCCTGGAGAAACATAACGAAGCAGTTTTAGAACATAAGTGCATATTCTACGGATTTGATGACAACGGCCTCCTTCGGGAGACGGTTATCATTCCAGGCTTCAAAGGTGACATGGTTGACAGAGTGATTGTCAGAATTATATTTTTCCCTCTGACGAGGGACAGTATTATGGACAGGTGGTCCAAGAGGATACTGTGGGAGGATTGGTGCTGGATAATGATTAGGTTCAGTTATCGATACAGTCTAAGAAGTTTGGATTTGGAGTTCATTTATGAACTAGGTCTCATCAAATATCCATACATATTCTAAGACAGGTATTACTCAATTCGGGGGATGGCTTTCTCCGCGAACTTGAGATTAAGAGAGACAAAGAGAGAAACATCAGGGCGGATCCACACACTGAGGCTATTTCTCAAACACAAGAATTTTACAAACTAGCTTTGTGAAACTGATTAGTAGAGGAGTTGGATGTTCGGTATCACACTGGATGTGAGTATGCGACATCGCAATAATTAGTCTTAAGTGCAAGTAGGAGATTGTTGGAGATAGTGCCCTCAAAGTCAATTATTGGATCGCAGGTACGTGATTGCAATGATTGAGGCAGGACCTATACCGATATGACAGTCTTGCTCGAGATGATAGTATACTATCTGGTTTGTCTTTATCATCGTATACATGCTTTAGTTCACTATTGCATATTGATAGAGCCCATAGGATTCTTGCTTGACAGCCAGCAGTATGATGGTGATCATATACGTGGGAGCTGGGGTCTATAAGCACATCCTTAAAGTGTCCCTAGTAGTGGGAGTTTCGAGACAGGGCATTGATACTCCAAAGTAGACTATTCAATACAGTCGAGACCCCGACGAGGGACGGTGGGCGGTCTCACAAGCCACTGGTATCAGTTGGATCACCTAAGATGTATACAGGTGCTCATTGGGTTATGAGTACACCGGACAGTACTCGCCAGGATCATGCTAGTTGGTATTATACATATCGTCAGTTAGCAGTTCCCTGGTGACATGTGTACAGGTTAGTTTGTCAACCTGAGATCGTCATTTGTCTCGTGTGAGTTCCCACTGTGCTTTGATTCCTACCCTACCACGCTCAAAGGAGATGTGCAAACAGGTATTTTTTGGGTACAGTCCCGAGCCACATGGAGGTAGTGAGCGGATCGTCAGGGATTCGTCTCTCCCGGTATTGGGGGTTGATGTCGCATAGTGCACGGGTGGCCATCACTAGAAATCCTCGGCCGAGATAGTGGAGAAATACTGATTTGGATCAGTAGTTTCTCAGATGGTGATGGGCTTCATGCCGACACGATTTATCGCGTTATTAGGTGTCTGACTTTATCCACCCCCTAGACTCGATATGCGATACTCTTTAGATGAACGGACCGGACTGTATGTATATTGTCACTGTTAGGCTCTGTAGGGTTTATGGATGAGTTCGCTCGTCAGCTTCCCTTCCAATCAATACATAGGCAACCGTTACATACAGCTAGTATCTCTGTCATGCTAGTGGTTATACCCAGTGTCAATGTGTTGATGAGTCATTAGAGTCCCCCACAGACACTTTCCCAAGTTCGGGCGAAACGTTGTAGAGGCCGTATGGTTTTATGGCATGGTTCGGAAAATGCATGTGCGTTTTCGCACGTGTCATATTTCGGGCAGATAATACTGGTCGGCTTTGGTTTAAGCCGGATCCGAGTATTATGCTGTGTAGATATAATATCTTTGTCTCAGTTGCATTTGTATTCGGTCGTAATACAAATGCGGGTATGTTTATACTGATACGGGATAATCCTGAAATTCGTTTCAGGATCACTTTTGGAAGTTGCCAGTTTCCAGTTTTCTATCGCCCGTATTTAATATTCGGTTAAATACGGATTTATCTTTTCGTCACTTGGGTGAGTCATGAGGGTGTGTCGTGCTTCTAGAAGTTTCTAGATGATGACAAGGATTGATGATTCATTGTTAGCATTAAATGAATGGTGGCTAAGGTTATTGATTCATGTATGCATTAATGATAAATGCAAGGTGTATTATTGACTCATCATTCATTTAATGTTTGTGTTCATCCCCCCTCCACTTCATGTTGTGGCCGGCCCATATATGTGCCCTCTTGATTGATTCTCTCTCTCACTCTCATTCTTGAAAAGATGATATGAAATATTTGCTAAGTTTCCAAGCTCATTTCTCATTTCACCCGATCCAAAAGGCAACTTCATTAACCGTTCGTCCACGGCTTTGGACGAAGTGAGAAAAAGTGTTCTACATCATCTTGGTTATCTCTTTTAGAAAACTTGACGACCGAGTTGCCTCGGTTCAGAGGCGGGATCCCGTTTAAAGATCCGTCGACGTGGTGCCACCTGGACGAGAAGAATGGAGATTCAGGAGATCGGAGGAGCCGCAACAAAGCGTGGGATGATGGTTGAAGACCGAAGGACTCAGATCGTTCGGTATAACATTTCTACCCACTTTGTAGTTTGTTAGTTTAGCTTTAATGGCATATCCGGGTTATAGTACGCGACAGCGCCAGTTGTAAAAGTTTTTGTTCCGCATTTGGCATCTGTTAGACGGCCGGGGCGCTACTGTGGACTTACAGCATCATCTTCCTCAATTCTCATTCTTTAGTTGTGAGGATTAAAAGAAAGCACTTGTTTTCATAAACTACACCACTCTAAGCATCTTTTCTTAGCAAGGCTCGATCTTTAGTTGCATCCGACGAAGCTATCGCTCGAATCGGCATCCTCGAGTAGATCGTCTTTGACACGGAAGATCGGCTTCGAGAGCTTATACCATCAACCCAAAGATCTTGCGGAGTCAACCTTCAAGACCCAAAGGACCGTCTACAAAGGTTGTTATTTGAACCGAGTAGATAAAACTCTAGTTAGGGTTAGTTTATTTTAGTGTTTGGGCTTAAATCCTGGGTTTTAGTGTTATGTGCTCAAGATTTTTAAAGTTTGATTCCACATAGCCGTAGTTGACACGGAAAGGAGCACACATACACTTACATACACTGGACAGACTCGCCGAGAACTTCTAGATGGTATTATATCTATTGTCAGATGGAAATTCTCGAATGGCATTAGTAAAGGTTAGTCTTTTTACCTAAGATCGTCCAGGTTCTCGAGTAGCCGAGTTCTGGAGTGCAGCAGGTGGCCATCTCATGGAGTTGAGACCAGGCTACCTCACTTTAGAATTGGCGGGTTGCTCGCCGCACTTTTAGGGGTTATAGGATTCGACCCGCGGATGGGTGCATAAGCTACCGGATTCTAGAAAGCAGCGGGTTATCGACTCATTTCATTGAGGGCTTGTTACCCAGTTTCTAGAATTGGCAGGTTGCTTGCCGCACTCGTAGGGGTCTAGGATCGACTATGTATGGTCTATCCACACGACTGGGGAATGTTGGTTTCATTTATGGCTCAGACGAAACGCGGGGCTCCATGTTTATCCGCTATTCCATATTGTTATTCACATGCTTGTGATGATTCTTATCTGCCTGTGATGACTATTATCTGCATGCGATGTTGATATATATATATATATATATATATATATATATTCTTCTATATGTTTTGCATCTGCACTAGCCCTGTCCCCGCCCTGCTGTAAGTTAAGTAACTTTACGGTGAAGACCCGGGACACCATGGCGAATGTGGATGGCATATAAAAGCATGCTATTTTGGTTGTTTCTGTTGTGACTTAGAAACTAGATTTGACGGGGCTGCATTAAATCTTTAATGTAAAGGAAAACAGACCTAATTGATGTTGTCGGAACCAATTTTTAAAACTACTCGGTTTTCTTCAAAACAACTGTCATATTCTTTTACTTTGTATTGAGGTATTTGGTTACGAATATCTTGCACCTCATTCTATGAGGGAAGAGCCTTGATCCTTTCACGGGGAGTTTGCTCTTACGCAAAAGTTTATGTTATTGGTTTTAAAATGCGAAGCCTGAACCACTCCATTTCAAAGCCACTAGAGTTCCTTCAAAGATATCATGTTCATTACGTTAAAGGTTTTTCGCCAAAACCAGCCGTAGCCCTCCTTCGTTTCAGATGAGTATCAACTAGTATTCATGCTATGTGTTCTGACCTTCGCCAAGGCATAGTGTTTGGTAGATAGAGGATACTTGTCTGTAGCATAGGTAGATGCATTAATCTAGGACAGGCGTATAGCTGTTTTGTCCTTCGCCAAGGGCTTGTACGAATGGGTCTAGATTAATTAGGACAATGATGGGTTGAACTTGACTTGCGACTTATAATGTTTTGACCATCGTCAAGGTCATAAGCGCTTGGGGAAAAAACCATATCGAGAGTTTCAAATATAAAGAAAACTTGCCAGGCATGCGCATACCTTCTGAAGTGTGGCCATTTTGGTCGGCTTCCGTCAAAGTTATCATACGATGATAGTTGCGTCCCGATTCCCACTGATGAGTAGGTACTACTCCTCGGGAGATTTTTCACTTCACAATTAGTTAACCTATTAGGTGTCTAGAAAGTGTTAACGAGATTACGCCTCTACGGAAATGGGGTTATTAATTGGGTCCATGCGAAAGCACGGGGGACCTCCGTCGGAGTACCAATACTGACCTGGATGAACGGTTAGCAAACTTGTAAGGAGTATATGATCCCGACTAGTTCTTCTTTTAGGGTTTGAAGGAGAATTCGAAGAAACAGTGGGAGCCATCCTGATTAGATAAAGTGATAACTAATCTAATCTTGATAGAGTGCACGATGAGTGTTTCTTTTCTCTCTCTCTCTCTCTGGTACAGCGACCCATGACTTACCTAAAACTCATTAACCAAGTTAATCAAACCTTCTTACACACGTTGGCTTTAGATTTTCATGATTCACGACAAAGTCGCAAATATCCCTGCTACTCCTACTTTCCCTTTGCATTTCTCCAGAACACTCTGAATCACTACGATGATCCATATTGGTTGGAAATGGCCATCGTATAGTTACATACGAACTCGAAAAAATTATTTCAGTCGAGGATGGCTACTGGTTCTGGAGAATTTAGATTATGTCATTCGGTTTTCTCTTCCCTTTTACCTTCTCTTAGGTTGCGAGAGCTCCTTTTATTAGGAGAGTACACCTATTGCGCTTATTGGATAGTTTTCTTCCAAACCTTAGGCAGGTGCCGAAATGTAGGGAAAGAAGAAAAACAGTTAGCGTAAGTGCGGTGTACAGAAGCTAAGATGTAGAGACATATAAAGGGATTGAAGTGAGGGCAAAGAAAATTGTGACTACTGTCATGAATCTAGATAGGGAAAGTGTAAGCCGATGTCGTGCACCCCGCGGGTTCGCGGGGAGGCAAAATTTTCAAAATCGATTTATACGAAGCTCGCAACACCGGCTAACTCCAGGATCTATTCGAAAACCTTAAATAACTAAACTACTAGGAGGTTTAGATACTCGGTAAGAGTGTTATACCTCCGTGTACTAGTCCTTCGGGTCTTCTTTTCCTCCTCTCCTTGGCTCCTAGAAGTATGGATCGAGCTTGCGACGTCGGCCTCCTCGCGTCAAAGATGATCCACCCGAAAGTATGTGCTTTGAGCTCCAACTTCTAAACTGAGGTAACTAGGTTAAATGGTTCGCTAATCCAAGTAGCCTAAGTGATGTAGAGAATGTCTAATGAATTGTAATATCTCACTAAATCCTTTGTTTCAAAACACATGTGAGTGTAAGGGTTAGAGGAAGAATGAGAGGAAACTTAGGAGAGAGAAAGCCAAGAGAGAAATGAGCTAGGGTTGTGAAGTGTAGAGAATGGCTCAAGAGTTTTCAATAATGAAGTAACCATTATTTTCACATAGAAAATAATAGCCGTACTTCAATAGTGCATCCAAACCAATAAACAATTTCTTGATCCATGCTTTTCACTATGCCACATATGTCTCCAAATATCCACCTCATTAATCTATTTTTCAAAAATAGATAAACCAAAAATGAGGTGTCATCTTCTAAAAGCATACCATGTAAAATTACAAGAATACCCTCACCGTATATACATACCCTTATCCGTATTCCGAAAAATACGAATACAATGAGACGATAACAATCCAATAAAACAATACTAGGATCCTGCTTAAACCAAAGCCTACTAGTATTGTCTGCACGTATATCATCCGTGTACAAGTACACGTATGTGATCGTAGCCCTGCCGTAAAACCATACAGCCTCTACATCTTTTGCCCAAAGCAGGGAAACCCTCTGTGTGGGACTCTAAAGACTCAACAATACGCTGGCAGTGGATTTAACCACAAGCACGTTAGCGGTACTAGCTGCACGTAACGGCTACCCAGGTATTTGTCGATAAGAAGGTCGATGAACAAACTCATCCGAACTCCTACTGAGCCTGTCTATGATAATCTCCATACAGTCCGGTCTGTTCGTCTAAGATACTCGCATATCGGGCCTAAGGGGATGGTAAACGTCAGAGCCCTAACAACCCAATAAGTCATGCCGGAAGAGAGCACAATACACCCAGAGAAACTACTGGAGTGCCTACCAGTATTTCTCGACCACCCTGGCCAGGGACTTTGTGTAAAGGCTTTCCGAACACTGCGCGATATCAACCCCCAATACCGGGAGAGACGAATCCTATCTGACCGCTACTGCCTCCAAGTGCTTTGGGACTACGTCCAACTACTACCTATTTGCACGACTCCTTTGAGCCGTGATAGGGTAGTAATCGAAGTGCAGTGGGGACACACTCGAGACGAAGCAGCGATGGCAAGTCAACGGACTAACTTGTACTCATGTCACCTGGAAATTGCTTCCTGACGATAGGTATAATACCAACCAGCAGTTCCCGACGAGTCCTGTCCAGTGTAACTTAGAACCTAATGAGCACCTGCTTACTATCTCCAGTACGTCGTATTAATGGCTATGGGACAGACCATATCCCCTTCTAGGATGAGAAGCGTATACACTAGTCTACTCCAGAGTATCGATGCCCCGTCTCGATAATCCTATGACTAGGGACCTGTATAAAGATGTGCATATAGACTACCCAGCCCCCTAGTGTGACTGCCATCACAACGCTGGTAGTCAAGCAAAGATCCCAAGGGCTCTACCAATATGTATAAGCGATATGCTAAAAGAAACACATGCACATATTGAAGTAGAATCAAACCAGGTAGCATACTACCATTTGGAGCAAGACTGTAATCATAACTGTGAATATCCCAAGCTTCCAATATGTAATATACAATCCAGAATGATACAATAATGGTCTCTAGGTCATATATCACTAACAATCTCCCATTTGTACTAAGGCCATGTATTGGCATATCGCAGACCTATCATGAGTGGATCTGCAGTGTTGTTCTCTTTCTCTACTCTCCGCACCTCGATCTACCGGCGATCAATGATCTCCCTGATCAGGTGGAACCGCCTCAAGATGTGTCTGGACATCTGATGGGACCTTGGTTCCTTTGCCAAAGCTATGGCGCCATTGTTGTCACAATACAACGGTATTAGATCAACAATTGATGGAACCACCTGAAGTTCTGTCATGAACTTCCTGATCTAGACTGCTTCTTTCGCGGCGTCACATGCAGCGATATACTCCGCTTCCATGGTCGAGTCAGCAACGGTGTCCTTCTTGGAGCTCTTCCAACAGACCGCCCCTCCATTGAGGGTAAAGACATAACCCGACTTGGACCTGGAGTCATCCTTGTCACTCTGGAAGCTGGAGTCGGCGAAGGCCTCGATCTGGAGGTCTTCACTTGTGCTGCTGCCACATGTGCTGCTGCCATATCATCTTCGATCGACTGAGCCCATTCTTCCTCCTTCAGTGGGCTCTCTTTTCTTGAAAAATGCTTTGGATGCAGTGCCCGGAATTGTTTGACTCCGGGTGCCTCGGCTTCAGGGCGGTGTAAGGTTACCTAGGACTGCAGCAAGGTTTCGGGAGGCAACGTCCATGCCGTTTTAAAAAATTTGCCGTTCTAAATAACTCTAACCCTAGAATCTTAACTAGAGATTTAAACAAACATCATGCAAACAACTTTGCAAGTAAAGTGAATGAGGAATACAACCTTTGTAGACCGGTCCTTCACTTCTAAAGCTCCGTGTAGTAGTCCCTTCGCTGCGAGTTGTGATCTCCCGAACTCTAGTATGGGTTCCCTTAGAGAAATGAACAAGCTTGCTCGAATTTTTCGAGGCCGAAGATGATCTAAATCGAGGAGACTCAAGCTCATGCTACCTCTTCACTAAATTAGGGTTTAGTGAAGCAAACACCCCAAACTAAATCACTAATAGTAGAGGATGATGAAGTAAGAAATAGGCTCTCTTTAGTTTTCTTTTTGTCACAATATTTTCTCACCATTTCAAAAGCTAGAAAGCATTTTTTCAATGAAGAAGAAGATGATCAAGTGAAGAATGAGATAATGAACTCATTGATCTGAGAATATGAACCTTGGGTGAGTTAGTGTCATACACTAACTTATATAGAGAGTTTACCATGGCTAACTATAATGGTTAGGTTAATAAATATCTATAAGTAAAACAAATGAGTGGACTTAGTCAATGGTTCCACAAGCTTCTACAAGCTTGAACCATGTGACGAATTACCATCTAATTTGATTAACATTAGATAAATAAAACCCAACATTATATCAAGCATGGTGTGAGTCTCATACACCCATAAATCTTGTGGCATCTAGCATGACACAAAATAATGTACATAAATATATATCACATATATACTATATGCACACAAGTGAGAAAAAGAAATGTTTAAGTGAGCAAATATTAGTTAATGCAAATTAATATATCAAATATATAATTATACATTAAATTATCAAATCAACACTTGATTTAATAATCCAGCTATATCACATACAACCGACTAATATCATATGAATCAATTTATCGAATCAACACTTGATCCGATAACCCGGCTATGTCTCATATAAACGATCGATATCACATATTGCGAGAATAGAATACGGTATCACATACTCGTATTAATATCGGTCCCGCACATAACACATATGTGCTCCTACTTCGTTTCGCATAAACCAGGAAACCTCTGTGTAGGACTCTAAAGACTCGTCAATACGCTGGCAGTAGGTGATGATCATATCAAACACCAACAAGCCGCAAGCGGTCTGCTAAACGTAACGGTCACCCGGGTATCTAGCGATCAGAAGATCAGCAAGCAAGCCTGCTCGTACTCCTGAGAACCCAATCAGTAACACTACCGTACAGTCCGGACTCTTCGTCAGATATGTCGCATATCATAGCCTGGGGGTAGTATAACGTCAGACCCCAATAGCTTGATAAGTTATGCCAATACAAGGTCCATAACGGATCGAGAAACTACTGATAACACTTACCAGTAAATTGTTAGTTGTATGTATGCCCTAGAGGCCAGTATTGTACAGATTATGTATATTATATTGGATGCTTGGACATATATAGAGATGACTTTCTTGCTCAATATGATAGTATGCTATCTGGTTGCTCTTTATCTTAACATGTATACTTGTCTCTTTATACCGTCTTATAGTTACATGTTGGTAAAGCCCTTAGGATGTGTACTTGACTACCTGGACTATGATGCGGATCATACTAGTGGGGACATGGTAGTCCATAAGTACATCCTTCAAGGTCCCTAGTCGTGGGTGTATCGAGACGGGGCATCGATATACCAGTGTAGACTAGCGTATACGCTTCTCGGCCCAAGAGATGGGCGATGGATGATCCCATATCCATTGGTGTTTGACATCAGAGATGGTATACGGGTGCTCAGTGGAGACTGGGTACACTGGACGGACTCGCCGAGAACTCCCAGATGGTATTATACCTCACGTCAGATGGCAGTTCTCAGGTGACACTTGTGCAGGTTAGTCTTTAGACCCGAGATCGTCATAGAGTCTTGTGTGATTCCCACTGTGCTTTGATTTCCACCTTACCACGTCCATGAGGGCGTGCAAAACGGTGGTTTTTGGGTACAGTCCCGAGTCACATGGAGGCAATGAGCGATAGGAGGGGTTTCGTCTCTCCCAGTATTGGGGGTTGATGTTGCACTGTGCTCGATTGGCCGTAACAGGGAAGTCCCTGGCCAGGGCTGATTCAGAAATTTGCTGGTAAGTGTTGCCAGTAGTTTCTCGACCCGTTATGAGCCTCACATCGGCACGACTTATCGGTTATTGGGGTCTGACGTTTACCACCCCTAGACTTGATATGCGACATATCGGACGAGGAGACCGGACTGCACGGTAGTGTTGCCGGTTGGCTCGACGGGAGTTGTAGCAGGTTCGCTTGTTCTCTTATGATCGTTCAATACCCGGGTGGCCGTTACGTTTAGCTGACCGCTTGCGGCTTGGGGGTGCTTGATATGATCATCACCCACTGCTGGCGTATTGACGAGTCTTAAAGTCCCACAAAGGAGTTACCTAGTCCAGGCGAAACGTTGTAGTGCGCGTATACGATATGCGCATGGACCCGATTAAAATGCGCGTAAAGGATACCGTATATTGATCGGGCGGCTTGCTTTTGGTGGGGTCATATGTGATATGGCCGGATTGATAAATCAAGTTTTGATTTATCATTTGACCATTAGTTTTCTCACTTGAAATCCTTTCTTGTACATGATGGATGTATGCATGCATGTATGCTTTCTTTCTTTTAGTTTCATGCTTATATGGATGTGCATACATACATACATACATACATCATCTATCATGGTTGATTATACATGGAAAATGGTGGCAATATAAGACTCACACCATGGTTTATATTATGGATTATTTTTCTATTTATGCTAAAAACAAAAGAAAAGAGAAAATATTAAATCACGAGTTAGTTTCTACACTCTTCTTTTGACCTAACCATATTCACCTACCATTTAACCATGATTTATCTTCCTCTTCTCTTTTAACTAAAATGAAATAAATATCCATATTGTTTAACCATGGTTTGAGATGAGAGATGAAAATATATATACTTATGTTTTTCTTGTTCTCTTGGGAGTTATTCTTCTCTTCTTCAAAAATAGCCATCATCTTCTTCAACCTTGATCTCATGCTCTCTAGAATTTTCAAGTGAGCAAATTATTCATCAAGATAGGATTTTGAAGTGAGAAAGAGAACAACAACACCATTCTACACAAGTCTAGCCCACTTGTTTGGAGTGTTAGCTTCATTTCATTCTCTTGATCGGGTGAAGTTGCAAGCTTGGACAAAGCGGACTCCGGGTGGATCATCGGTGACCTAGAGGAGTTCAAGCGGAGCTTTTCCAAACCCCAAGTAGCCGAGGAGTCTAGCGTAGGGAGCTACAAAGGTTGTACTCTCAAAACCCTAGTTTTTCTTTCATGAGATGATATGCAAGTTTTAGAAACCCTAATTTTTCTAGAAACGATCCGATGCTTGTTAACTTAGCACCCTAAAAATTCCATCTTTGGTACATGTGATACTTCCAAACCCTTCATGAGGTGCTAGGCTAACCCAACATTGGTATCAGAGCCGACCTAGAACATTAGGCGACACTTTAACGAAGTTAAAACCCCGATCGAACCCGATATCGACAAACTCAACCCCTCTCTGGACAATTTTTAAAATCTGGGATTTTTGGGAATTAAAAATATCTAAAAAAATCAGCAGGGTTTTATAAGAATTATCGTGCAAAACGAGGACCTGAATCGAAAATTTGACCGCGGTTCCGCGGCAAATCCTTGCTTGTGACGCGGAACCGCGGCAGTATGTTGTCTTTTGGCTTCTCTGTTTGCACAGTAATTCTTGATTCTGTGATTGATATTTTCTGGGTATTTTTAATTTGACTCAAGTGTTGAGTATTCAGGGGTCCATTTTGTAATCGTCGATTCGATCGGAGAATTTAATTTTGTTTTGCTTTTCCGGATAAATTAGAAAGTATTGAAGTGTTTGAACGAGTATCATTTGCTCACTTTTCACAGGGTTTAAATATTTTGGAGATACGTGCAAGTTTTGTGGTGGACCCTCTAGAAGACAACAAACCTTAACTCGATTATGTGACCGTCTTAAACTGCCCTTTGAACCTTAGGGTTTGGGGCAGTACGGCGTGCCACATGTGAGGCGTTGGCTTGACCCTTCTACGGCTGGACCGCTACTACTGTGTCACACTCCGGGTTTTTGAACTCCGCTCAAGTGTTAAGCTTTAGGGAATCTTGGGTATTTGATCGTTCGTTCGAAAACTTTAATACCGTCTATTTACCTGGAATGTGATGCAATATGTGGAATTCATATAGCTAGATATGAAATACGAAATATGTGATATTTCGCATTTACGATGTCTAAAGAGAATGTGGATTCCAGATATTGCAGTTTTACTCATTCTTTTCTGTGACCGTAAGTGTAGTATGTCGATATCGCCGGTTTCGTTGCTATACATCAACGACAATTGGGGTAGGCATACTTACTTACGTTGATGATATATGATATTATGTGTTGCTGAGATATGATGTTTAGGATTGTCGCAAATGAATAGCCGGGGGGGTTTTATGTGAGATGAGAGTTTTATATTTTCATTCATGTAAATTTAAATGTAATGTAATATTCTTTTATTTGGGGCACTTCCGGGTTGAGGTCGATGCCACCAGTGTTGTATATTATTTATTTTTCCGCATTAGGATGGACCCAAGGAGGGGAGCACAGGTGACCGGGTTCTGGGGTTCAGTGGGAGGCCATCTCGAGGAGTCGAGACCGGGTCTCCTAAACTCCAGAATTGGTAGGGTCGCTTGCCGCTCTCGTAGGGGTCCAGGGTGTGGGCTTGGCTATTCATCACGACTATGGAATCCGTATTTTCTATTGTTGGCTAAATACTAAATACGGACGTCCTAGTATATCCCACATTATATTTATGTTTCTGCTGCGATATCTGTGATGTGATCATTTGATATGTTTTGATGGATACAGTATATAGTATATATAATATATTATATAGACGTTACTTATGTTTTACACCCGCACTAGCCCTGCCCTGCTCTGTCGTTAGTTACCTAACCTAACGGTGCACGAGGGGACATCGAGGCGAATGCGGATGGCATAAGTGTACATCGTATTTATCTATGATGTTTAGGTGAGTTAAATGATGGGACTTCATTAATGTGATTAATGAAAGAAAAGAAACCTAAAAGATATTGTAGAATCAAATTTTAATAAAAAGGGTAGCTACAGTTTTGCTTTGCATAGCGGTATATATGATATACCCTGCACCTTATTCGATGAGGAAAGAGCCGAGATCCCTTCACCGGGAGTGACCTCTTTAGCAAAACTGGCAGATGCTACAAAACTCGGTTTGGTTTTTGATTGCTTTTGGAGTTTTTGCTTTGCACAGTGATGTATATGATATATCCTGCACCTTATTCCATAAGGAAAGAGTCGAGATCCCTTCACCGGGAGTGACCTCTTTAGAAAAACTAATAAAAGCCTCAAAATCACTCCATTTCAAAATTCATATGATTCTACGACGATATCAAGTTCATTACGCAATAGGTTTTCAGAAAAACCTGTCGTAGCCCTCCGCCATTTCAGATAAGAACTGTTTAGTATTCGTGCTGCGTTTGTTGACCTTTGTCAAGGCGTAGTGTACGGTAACTAAATGGTGCTTATCTGCTTATGCATATAATGCAGATTGTTTTAGGGTAGTCGTACGACCTTGTTGGCCTTTGTCAAGGGTCGTGCGGGTGGGTTTGATTCAATCAAGAAATGACGGGTTGAACTTGACTGACATCCTATGATTTGTTGGCCTTTGTCAAGGTCATAGAGGTTAGGGGAAAAATATTATCGGAGTGTTTCTTCAGGCTTGTTTGTGTTGACTCCTAGGTCTTGTAGTCACGGGAGATGGTTCCGTATGGTCCCGAGGGAGATCGTGGTCGTACAGCTTAGGCCCAGACTTGTGTGCAGGATGGAGATCCGCAGATGGTTGGTCTTAGCAGGTTTTTACCGCCGTTTCATGCAGGATTGCTAGAGTAGTGCGGCACCGTCGATTGAATTGACCGGAAAGGAGGTTTCTTTTCTTTGGACTGAGGCATGTGTACGGAGTTTTCAGCAGTTGAAGATTCAGTTAACAACTGCATCAGTCTTTCTTTGCTTTTGGTTCGGGCGACCTTATTGTTTAACTGTAATGTTTCTTGAGTGGGCTCGAGTGTGTACTGAGGTGACACTATAGAGATATCGCTTTTGCTTTCCTTACATTTGGAGGAAGTACGAGAAGGATATCCCACTCATGATCTGGAAATGGCCGCGGTGGTTTTGCGTTGGAAATTTGGAGACGCTACTTCTTTGAGAGTTGTGTCAGATTTTCACGGACCATTAGAGCTTAATGTACATCTTCCTGCAGCAGATTTGGATTGTTGTGTTAGTCTCTTGCAGATTTACAGTTCTTGTGTGATCGTTGAGTATGGCTTAAGTTCGCCTCTACGGAGGGGACAGCTTGCTCATGTCCGCGCCCGACCACTTCCCTTAAATCGTTTTCGCGAGACACTGCCCGTCGATGCTCGTACATCAGAGATACTTGAGCATATTTGGCAGGGTAATGATTCGGAGACCTTGATTTGTGACAATGACATGCTAAGTTAGGGACACGTTTGTGTACCTGCCATTATCAGGTAGAGGCGTGTAATCCTAGCACATGCACATCTGTCAACTCTCTTTATTCATTCAAGTTCCACCAGCTTTGGCGTGACTTGTGAGATAGTTACGAGTGGACAGGGATGTAAAGAGAAGTTTCAGGTTTCGTTTCAAGGTGTAAGTCTTGTTGTGTGCTTGGGTCGAGCATCTGAGGCCGGCTGGAGAGTTGCAACCTTTTACCGTTCCGAAGTAGGAATGGGAGCAGATCTCCACGAATTTCGTTATGGTTTCTACCCAAGTTTAGTCAGGGTGTGACTCTATTCGGATTCTTGTCGTCCGGTTATACTCAATGTGCTCATTTGTGTTTGTTAAAGTTGTGTGTTTGTGTTGTTTGTCGTCAGCAGCTTGGGATCGTCACTCGCCATTGTTAGGGTTCTCCTTTGATAGCTGTTATCAGGAGACACTCCAATTGGCCACCCTTAGGCTTAGGGGTTAGGTCGTGTCGACCACCAGTCTGTTGTTCTTCTGACTCTGCGTAAGTAGGACTTTGGACCCCAGCTATGTCTAGAGACTTCGTAGATAGTCCAGTTGTGTTAGGTCAGGATGGGAATTGTCCATTTTGAACTGAGGTCTTATGACGACTGTGTTAGTCATAGACTCGAGTTCGCAGGGACAGATCATGTATTCCTATGGACTTTCCGATGAATGACGTGTTGGATGTTGGGAAGCTTATCCCAGGATTTAGGTCTTTCTGAGATCCTATAAGCGAGTTAGTTTCGTTGCCTTTAATTTGGCACTTCCGCCCAGATTATTGGATTTTCACCCCGTATTCCTTGTGATGATACTTTACATTTACCTTCATGACCTTTCTCACATGATTTAGCACCAGACCTTTTAGCTGGACGCGATCTTTCGTTCACCAGCAGCCATGTGTGATAATGGCTCGGCAGGTGGAGGGACATCGGTCAAGGGTCTTGCCATCTGTGAAGGGTTTCTTGGGCGTAGCCGTATAGTGAGATAGTCACTTGGGAGGCAGCAAGCGAGATCTGAGGATTTTAATCTTCTCTTTGAAGGTACGCGTAACAGTATAAGTTTTAAATTCGGGGATGAATTTCTTTTAAGGGGGGGAGATTGTAACACCTTAGAATGTGTTTTGTAGCTATTTATATTTTAATGTGTGGTTTTTTTATAAAAAGTTTACCAAATTAAGTTTTAAATATTTTATCCTATTTAATGTGTATTTTATTAGAATTTTGTTAGGCACACACACACTTGTGCATGTTAGCTAGGGTGTTAATTTGGGGTTTAACCATCTCTTAATCTAGTTTTAGGCTTTGTTTAAGTGTTTTGGGTTGTTAGGTGTGTTATGGTTGTTATTAGGAAATGAAAAATGATTTTAATTAAAAAGGGGTTTTTATAAATGGTTTGATTGTTGACTTTGTGTGAGAGAGAGGGCATGGGGAGCATGGGGTGAACCATACCTCATTAATGAGGAAAGAGAGAGAGAAGGGAGGGGTTTAGTGTTACTCTCATTTCTTCATTTCATTTTCTTTCCTCATTCCCTCACTCTCTCAAACACACACACACACAGCACCCTTCAGCATCAGCAGCAGCTGCCCCAGCAACACCAAATAACAACAACAACACAATAACAGCAACAACAGAAGCAGCAGCATCATCAGCTACAATAACAACAGCATCATCATCATCTTCAGCAGCAGCAGCAAGAGCAGCACCATCAGCATTAGCAAGCAGCAGCAGCAACAGCAGACATCAGTAGCAGCAGCAGGCATCAACAGCAGCAGCTAGAGCTCCAGCAACTTAGAGCAGCTCCTCTCCACACCTTCACCTGCCTTCTAGGGTTCAGTGGGTATATTTCCTTAACCCCATTTCATGGTTTTCTTAGTTGTGCATCGATTGCTTCGATTAGTGCTAAATTAGCTAGTTTAGTGCTAGTTTAGGTGTTTTGTGTGGAATTTTGGTTGGAATGTGTTGGAATTGGTTAACCTAGCTCTTTGTTGTGTTGGTGGTCACCTTCAACTGAGAAATGGCCAGATTACACAAAATTACCATAGATTTTCCATATTGTGCAAATCGGTGTTTTTAAAGTGATATTTGTGACTTCTGAGATCTGCTATGGACCCGGACCTCACAGAGTGAAATTGAGAAGACTGGGACATGCTCACTAGGTATGGACACCACCAACAGAACACGAGCCCCTAACCCCATTGTCTGGCCGCCAATTATTTCATTCTGGCCGCAATTTGCGGCCAGGAAGAGGATTTAGGTGTTGGGGTTTTGTGTAGGGTCCCCTGCTGTGTGGTGTAGTGTTTTGGCGTGTCTAGTTTTGTGATATCTTACCTGTAGGGAAATCTGGGGTCATATACCGTTTTTCATGTCCGTTGTGTTTGCGCGATACGCGCGATACGTGAGAGGGTTCTGTGATCCAGCGTATCGCGGCGTGTCGCGATGGTTTTAGACGCGTACACACACGATTCAGCGTATCGTGCACACGCGCGTTTAGTTCGCGACGCGAGTTTCTTGTTTTGGTTCGATATCGCGTTTCGCGGAATATTTTGGCTTATATATGATTTGCATGTCGTATTTGCAGGTTTGCAGGCAGGAACTACGGACACGGCTACAAGGAGGAGCAGATGGTAGGATTCACCTAGCGTGGACTGTAGGTGAGTAGATTTAACATCTATAGGGGAATCGCCCGCATGGCGTTATGCGTCTGGGCTAGGATTCAATTACCTGTCGCATATTCTACGTCATTGGAGAATTGCGCCTTTACTTTATTGCCTTGATATAGTTTTACTGTGACTAGCAGTCGTAGGACACTGCACACATTATTGACGGTTCATGTTGTACGAGCACGGATTGTATGCTACACACACACCGTCAATAATTGTCATGCCACACACTACCCCTTATAGCTACTATTGCTTACCATACATGACATCTAGCTACCCGTATACCTATAGTGTATCATAACTTTAGTGATAGGTACATTTACCCCTTGTGATACAGCTACAGGTATACCTTTTAGATATTTTACTTATACCGGGGGATATCTTACTCATATTCTTCTTATACCCAGGGGGGTATATGACATCAGTTCTTATAGGTAGATACATGTACATTGCTACACCTGTATGTTAGACACATATTCAGTTGCTGTCGCATATTTACATTTACTGATGTTACTTAGCTGTACCTTATCTTGATTTTGCATACATCTGGTTCAGCTATATACTTTTGTTTACCTGCTCGCATTCAGATATATCGCATACATTTATTCCTGGATTTGCGCATTGTTTATCTGGATTTTATTTGATGTTTTCGGGATTTGGGAACCGCGGGAGTTCATGAAATTATGCATACATGGAACAACCCGGTTTCCTTGATATGATATTTGAGCGTCCCCCATGAGTTTTATCGGTGCTGATTATATACTCCATACGAGGTGTGGTTGCCGTATGAGAGTACATGGTGGGGCCCGGTATGGTTCCCCTCGGCAAGAAGATCGATGGGTTTGCCGATTGAGCCTGGAGGCGGGCGAGTACCTACCGGTGATTGGTTGGACTTGGCAGTTGTCCGGAGGATACTGGCCAGAGTCGAGAGATGGATGCGGGATGATCTGTACTGTCGGGGCCGAGGGCCGACACCGCAGACGGACCCCGTAGGCCGATCCGGACTGACGGAGCCCGATATACGAGGATTTCTGTGTCGATGCTTGGCACACTGTTTTCATGATATTTCTCTAACACCTTTTGTATATATAACAGGGGATTTAGCCATTGTTATATATACCCTTACACCAATATTAGTGGAATGGGACGCTAATATATGTGTATTGCCCCCATCATACTTATTTCTATGTATTTACCTTTAGGATGTTAGAAACTTACATGGGATTCGACTTGGGATATAGGTGATTCATTGAGATTGGATATTGGATATGAATGAGATTGATGAATTGTACATTCGAGATATAGGGGAGCTATTCGATATTGTACATTGAGGTGATGTGAGACTTATATATTGTGAAAGCCCAATGTGGGGGAAGATTTGAGGATTTGGGATTTGAGTGTCTTGATGGATTGTGATCCTGCCACGATGTCAGGTTTCCGTGGAAATGACATATTCCACCCTATACCTCACCCTTATCTATTTTATGCACAGATTCACATAGTGGTAGTACCTGTTAGTGTACCCTTATGATAAGCTGCATATCTACATTCTCATATCCTTTTTGCATGGTTATTGCATACTATTGTCATGTTACTATTATTTCACATATTGATTGTACCTGCTAGTGTACTCTCCTTATTTCAGCATTTGCATGACATATTATTACTGTAATCGCATATCTTAGATTCATGCTGTACGTGCATTTCTGCGATTACCTGCATATGTTTTATACTATTCACGAGTTGGCAACTCACCCCCGTTGTGCCACAGGTGTTTCAGGTTGTTCCCCAGAGTAGTCAAGGCAGGCTATTTCTCTATTCAGCTATCCAGCTATCATCTTTTGCTCCAGATACCGCCTCAGCTCACAGTACTATTTTGCTTAGGTGTGTTGATGGTTATCTGTGTTTCATATTGTACCTTCATTGTATTTTGTACTCTCCATCTACTATTGTATTATTGACTTAGAGACTTGGTGAGGACGTTATGTGTATTATTGTGGATTTGATGTCTTCTATATACAGCTTTCTCTCTACTGTCATTATTTTTGTGTTGCTTTCATCTTGACTAGTCTTTACAAAAAGGGGGTGTTGCTAAAATTTTAAAGAAAGAAAGTAAGACTTTTAAAGAATTTGGGTTGCGATTTCAAATGTTTCAAAACTTATATTATCTTTTCCGTATTTTTATGGTTTAGACTTCTGGGTTTTGGCTTTCTTTTGCTACGTTACGTCTCAGGGCGTTGCGTAGTATTAGGGCCGTCACGGGCCATTTTTTTTGGGTCGTGACAAAGTTGGTATCAGAGCGTTAGGTTTTACCTTTCGGAGTGTAGGATGACCTTAGTATGATGGAGTAGGTAGCTTAAGCAGAGTAACTTAGTGTATGTATGTCTGCAGCATACCCACAACACGGTACTTTGCATTAAGTGACCTAAGTACAATTTGCATGACATTCCTTCCTTGATGATTCATATCTTTGAGATTCGATTTCCTCATTCTTATCGAATCTCATGTTATATCTATTTATAGCCTTACCGCCGATGACTATGGGGACTCAGAGCGATGCAGCGAGGGCCGAGGTCAGAGTTAGCTCGGGTGAGACGAGTACTGACCAGGATGGCACTCTAGTTGCACAGGTGCAGACGGATCAGCCTACGACCTATACCATGGATAGACTTTTAGTAGAGATGCAGGAATTCCGCCAGACGATGAGTTCTTTAGTTGACGTCGTTCGGGAGCTACGACAGGAGGTTGTCACCCCTGTTACTCAGTTGTCCCTTACGATCAGTATGCAGCAGTCCGTCACCTATATAGCACCAGTGGTTGCAGCTCCAGTTGACGAAGCACATATTCCCGGACAGTGGAGGACTCGTACCAGTGTACCAGCCCAGAGACAGAGGTTTGGTCCTCGAGACAGATTTCGTGGCCGTCGCGGGAGTAGCAGAGGCTTAGGACGAGGACAGTCGTTCAACTCTCAGCCCCAGGATGGTCAGCAGTCAGCGCGTGGATGTTTTCGATGCGGAAGCCTTCAGCACTTCGTCAGGGATTGTTCCTTAGCACCTCGTCATGATCGTTTTCAGAGAGGCCGTGGATGTGGAAGATTTGCTCAGAGGGCTCAGTCTACCAGAGGAGTTCATCCAGCTGCAAGTAGAGGGCAGACACAGGAGTTTGCTTCTACTCATCGGGACGCGCAGACGTCCAATGTGGAGTTTTCAGCTATCTTTTATTTATATGTTCTTTTGATGTATTCGCTGTTTTTCATGCTTGTACCGTGGTTGGGTAGATTAGTCGTAGTGGTGTTAACTTCTGTCAGCGATTCTTTTGTTGCGCGACACGTATTTCAGTTTTGTGCCAATCGGATAGGAGATAGAGATTCGTCCGTCGTTTTGATCCTTCTAGAGATGTGGGATTTGAAGTTCTCCTGGGCACGGACTGGTTAACTACGTGTTAGGCGTCTGTGGACTACCGTGAGGAACAGTCAGGTTTGTTTTCCCGGCAAGTCAGTTCTGGTTGTGCAGGTGGATAGTTGTGCCGCCTCTCACAGCTTGAATTCAGCCTTTTTTTCGCTAGTCGGCTACTGAGGAGATGCCGTGGATTCTTGGCGTTCATTCGTGATACCGGAGCCACAGTGGGATTGTTGGACCGGGTTCCTTTCGTGCGAGAGTTTTTCCGACGTGTTCCGGGTGAGCCGGCGAAGCTTGGGAGCTAAGGGATCAGCTGCAGAGTTGTGGTTTGGGGAGTTTTGTGCGTCTGAGTGTTTCGCTTTTGGAAGCTCCTATTTCTGTTCGTCAAGGAGGAAGACGGCAGTTTAGGGTTGCGTATCGACGGATCGTTAATTGAACCGGCTTACGGTGCGGATAGGTATCCTTCATCTCGCCGTGACGATTTCTTCGATCAGCTCCAGAGTGCGAGACATTTTCTAAGTGTGTTTGGGATCAGGTCATCATTATTGCGGATTCGGAGTGACGGCATTCCGAAGACTGCCTTATGCGTGCTACGGGCTTTGTGTGTATCGGTGAGTCGTTGGATTCCCTGATGCCCTAGCAGCATTCGTTGATATGATGAACCGGATTTCTGCAGGCCGTTCCTCGACCAGTTTTTGTTGTGTTATTTACGACACTCTGGTCTACTTAATGTGTCTTGAGAGAAAGGAGTAGCACTTGAGGATTTGTTATGCAGATGCTGGGAGAGCACCAGCAGTTGCTAAATTCTCGGAGTGTTTCTTCAGGCTTGTTTGTGTTGACTCCTAGGTCTTGTAGTCACGGGAGACGGTTCCGTATGGTCCCGAGGGAGATCGTGGCCGTACAGCTTAGGCCCAGACTTGTGTGCAGGACGGAGATCCGCAGATGGTTGGTCTTAGCAGGTTTTTACCGCCGTTTCATGCAGGATTGCTAGAGTAGTGCGGCACCGTCGATTGAATTGACCGGAAAGGAGGTTTCTTTTCTTTGGACTGAGGCATGTGTACGGAGTTTTCAGCAGTTGAAGATTCAGTTAACAACTGCATCAGTCTTTCTTTGCTTTTGGTTCGGGCGACCTTATTGTTTAACTGTAATGTTTCTTGAGTGGGCTCGAGTGTGTACTGAGGTGACACTATAGAGATATCGCTTTTGTTTTCCCTACATTTGGAGGAAGTACGAGAAGGATATCCCACTCATGATCTGGAGATGGCCGCGGTGGTTTTGCGTTGGAAATTTGGAGACGCTACTTCTTTGAGAGTCGTCTCAGATTTTCACGGACCACTAGAGCTTAATGTACATCTTCCTGCAGCAGATTTGGATTGTTGTGTTAGTCTCCTGCAGATTTACAGTTCTTGTGTGATCGTTGAGTATGGCTTAAGTTCGCCTCTACGGAGGGGACAGCTTGCTCATGTCCGCGCCCGACCACTTCCCTTAAATCGTTTTCGCGAGACACTGCCCGTCGATGCTCGTACATCAGAGATACTTGAGCATATTCGGCTGGGTAATGATTCGGAGACCTTGATTTGTGACAATGACGTGCTAAGTTAGGGACACGTTTGTGTACCTGCCATTATCAGGTAGAGGCGTGTAATCCTAGCACATGCACATCTGTCAACTCTCTTTATTAATTCAAGTTCCACCAGCTTTGGCGTGACTTATGAGATAGTTACGAGTGGACAGGGATGTAAAGAGAAGTTTCAGGTTTCGTTTCAAGGTGTCAGTCTTGTTGTCTGCTTGGGTCGAGCATCTGAGGCCGGCTGGAGAGTTGCAACCTTTTACCGTTCCGAAGTAGGAATGGGAGCAGATCTCCACGAATTTCGTTATGGTTTCTACCCAAGTTTAGTCAGGGTGTGACTCCATTCGGATTCTTGTCGTCCGGTTATACTCAATGTGCTCATTTGTGTTTGTTAAAGTTGTGTGTTTGTGTTGTTTGTCGTCAGCAGCTTGGGATCGTCACTCGCCATTGTTAGGGTTCTCCTTTGATAGCTGTTATCAGGAGACACTCCAATTGGCCACCCTTAGGCTTAGGGGTTAGGTCGTGTCGACCACCAGTCTGTTGTTCTTCTGACTCTGCGTAAGTAGGAATTTGGACCCCAGCTATGTCTAGAGACTTCGGAGATAGTCCAGTTGTGTTAGGTCAGGATGGGAATTGTCCATTTCGAACTGAGGTCTTATGACGACTGTGTTAGTCATAGACTCGAGTTCACAGGGACAGATCATGTATTCCTATGGACTTTCCGATGAATGACGTGTTGGATGTTGGGAAGCTTATCCCAGGATTTAGGTCTTTCTGAGATCCTATAAGCAGTTAGTTTCGTTGCCTTTAATTTGGCACTTCCGCCCAGATTATTGGATTTTCACCCCGTATTCCTTGTGATGATACTTTACATTTACCTTCATGACCTTTCTCATATGATTTAGCACCAGACCTTTTAGCTGGACGCGATCTTTCGTTCACCAGCAGCCATGTGTGTTAATGGCTCGGCAGGTGGAGGGACATCGGTCAAGGGTCTTGCCATCTGTGAAGGGTTTCTTGGGCGTAGCCGTATAGTAAGATAGTCACTTGGGAGGCTGCGAGCGAGATTTGAGGATTTTAATCTTCTCTTTGAAGGTACGCGTAACAGTATAAGTTTTAAATTCGGGGACGAATTTCTTTTAAGGGGGGGAGATTGTAACACCTTAGAATGTGTTTTGTAGCTATTTATATTTTAATGTGTGGTTTTTTTATAAAAAGTTTACCAAATTAAGTTTTAAATATTTTATCCTATTTAATGTGTATTTTATTAGAATTTTGTTAGGCACACACACACACTTGTGCATGTTAGCTAGGGTGTTAATTTGGGGTTTAACCATCTCTTAATCTAGTTTTAGGCTTTGTTTAAGTGTTTTGGGTTGTTAGGTGTGTTATGGTTGTTATTAGGAAATGAAAAATGATTTTAATTAAAAAGGGATTTTTATAAATGGTTTGATTGTTGACTTTGTGTGAGAGAGAGGGCATGGGGAGCATGGGGTGAACCATACCTCATTAATGAGGAAAGAGAGAGAGAGAAGGGAGGGGTTTAGTGTTACTCTCATTTCTTCCTTTCATTTTCTTTCCTCATTCCCTCACTCTCTCAAACACACACACACACAACACCCTTCAGCATCAGCAGCAGCTGCCCCAGCAACACCAAATAACAACAACAACAACACAATAACAGCAACAACAGAAGCAGCATCATCATCAGCTACAACAACAACAGCATCATCATCATCTTCAGCAGCAGCAGCAAGAGCAGCACCATCAGCATTAGCAAGCAGCAGCAGCAACAGCAGACATCAGTAGCAGCAGCAGGCATCAACAGCAGCAGCTAGAGCTCCAGCAACTTGGAGCAGCTCCTCTCTACATCTTCACCTGCCTTCTAGGGTTCAGTGGGTATATTTCCTTAACCCCATTTCATGGTTTTCTTAGTTGTGCATCGATTGCTTCGATTAGTGCTAAATTAGCTAGTTTAGTGCTAGTTTAGGTGTTTTGTGTGGAATTTTGGTTGGAATGTGTTGGAATTGGTTAACCTAGCTCTTTGTTGTGTTGTTGGTCACCTTCAACTGAGAAATGGCCAGATTACACAAAATTACCATAGATTTTCCATATTGTGCAAATCGGTGTTTTTAAAGTGATATTTGTGACTTCTGAGATCTGCTATGGACCCGGACCTCACAGAGTGAAATTGAGAAGACTGGGACATGCTCACTAGGTATGGACACCACCAACAGAACACGAACCCCTAACCCCATTGTCTGGCCGCCAATTATTTCATTCTGGCCGCAATTTGCGGCCAGGAAGAGGATTTAGGTGTTGGGGTTTTGTGTAGGGTCCCCTGCTGTGTAGTGTAGTGTTTTGGCATGTCTAGTTTTGTGATATCTTACCTGTAGGGAAATCTGGGGTCATATACCGTTTTTCATGTCCGTTGTGTTTGCGCGATACGCGCGATACGTGAGAGGGTTCTGTGATCCAGCGTATCGCGGCGTGTCGCGATGGTTTTAGACGCGTACACACACGATTCAGCGTATCGTGCACACGCGCGTTTAGTTCGCGACGCGAGTTTCTCGTTTTGGTTCGATATCGCGTTTCGCGGAATATTTTGGCTTATATATGATTTGCCTGTCATATTTGCAGGTTTGCAGGCAGGAACTACGGACACGGCTACAGGGAGGAGCAGATGGTAGGATTCACCTAGCGTGGAGTGTAGGTGAGTAGATTTAACATCTACAGGGGAATCGCCCGCATGGCGTTATGCGTCTGGGCTAGGATTCAATTACCTGTCGCACATTCTACGTCATTGTAGAATTGCGCCTTTACTTTATTGCCTTGATATAGTTTTACTGTGACTAGCAGTCGTAGGACACTGCACACATTATTGACGGTTCATGTTGCACGAGCACGGATTGTATGCTACACACACACCGTCAACAATTGTCATGTCACACACTACCCCTTATAGCTACTATTGCTTACCATACATGACATCTAGCTACCGGTATACCTATAGTGTATCATACCTTTAGTGATAGGTACATTTACCCCTTGTGATACAGCTACAGGTATACCTTTTAGATATTTTACTTATACCGGGGGATATCTTACTCATATTCTTCTTATACCCAGGGGGGTATATGACATCAGTTCTTATAGGTAGATACCTGTATATTGCTACACCTGTATGTTAGACACATATTCAGTTGCTGTCGCATATTTACATTTACTGATGTTACTTAGCTGTACCTTATCTTGATTTTGCATACATCTAGTTCAGCTATATACTTTTGTTTACCTGCTCGCATTCAGAAATATCGCATACATTTATTCCTGGATTTGCGCATTGTTTATCTGGATTTTATATGATGTTTTCGGGATTTGGGAACCGCTGGAGTTCATGAAATTATGCATACATGGAACAACCCGGTTTCCTTGATATGATATTTGAGCGTCCCTCATGAGTTTTATCGGTGCTGATTATATACTCCATACGAGGTGTGGTTGCCGTATAAGAGTACATGGTGGGGCCCGGTATGGTTCCCCTCGGCAAGAAGATCGATGGGTTTGCCGATTGAGCCTGGAGGCGGGCGAGTACCTACCGGTGATTGGTTGGACCTAGCAGTTGTCCGGAGGATACTGGCCAGAGTCGAGAGATGGATGCGGGATGATCTGTACTGTCGGGGCCGAGGGCTGACACCGCAGACGGACCCCGTGGGCCGATCCGGACTGACGAAGCCCGATATACGAGGATTTCTGTGTCGATGCTTGGCACACTGTTTTCATGATATTTCTCTAACACCTTTTGTATATATAACAGGGGATTTAGCCATTGTTATATATACCCTTACACCAATATTAGTGGAATGAGACGCTAATATATGTGTATTGCCCCCATCATACTTATTTCTATGTATTTACCTTTAGGATGTTAGAAACTTACTTGGGATTCGACTTGGGATATAGGTGATTCATTGAGATTGGATATTGGATATGAATGAGATTGATGAATTGTACATTCGAGATATAGGGGAACTATTCGATATTGTACATTGAGGTGATGTGAGACTTATATATTGTGAAAGACCAATGTGGGGGAAGATTTGAGGATTTGGGATTTGAGTGTCTTGATGGATTGTGATCCTGCCACGATGTCTGGTTTCCGTGGAAATGACATATTCCACCCTATACCTCACCCTTATCTATTTTATGCACAGATTCACATAGTGGTAGTACCTGTTAGTGTACCCTTATGATAAGCTGCATATCCACATTCTCATATCCTTTTTGCATGGCTATTGCATACTATTGTCATGTTACTATTATTTCACATATTGATTGTACCTGCTAGTGTACTCTCCTTATTTCAGCATTTGCATGACATATTATTACTGTAATCGCATATCTTAGATTCATGCTGTACGTGCATTTCTGCGATTACCTGCATATGTTTTATACTATTCACGAGTTGGCAACTCACCCCCGTTGTGCCACAGGTGTTTCAGGTTGTTCCCCAGAGTAGTCGAGGCAGGCTATTTCTCTATTCAGCTATCCAGCTATCATCTTTTGCTCCAGATACCGCCTCAGCTCACAGTACTATTTTGCTTAGGTGGGTTGATGGTTATCTGTGTTTCATATTGTACCTTCATTGTATTTTGTACTCTCCATCTACTATTGTATTATTGACTTAGAGACTTGGTGAGCACGTTATGTGTATTATTGTGGATTTGATGTCTTCTATATACAGCTTTCTCTCTACTGTCATTATTTTTGTGCTGCTTTCATCTTGACTAGTCTTTACAAAAAGGGGGTGTTGCTAAAATTTTAAAGAAAGAAAGTAAGACTTTTAAAGAATTTGGGTTGCGATTTCAAATGTTTCAAAACTTATATTATCTTTTCCGTATTTTTATGGTTTAGACTTCTGGGTTTTGGCTTTCTTTTGCTACGTTACGTCTTAGGGCGTTGCGTAGTATTAGGGCCGTCACGGGCCATTTTTTTTGGGTCGTGACAGTTTCTTTGTTGAGTAAAGAGGGATATAATTTTGTATTAGAGGATAATGTTATGAACATTTTCCGTAACCAAAAGTTGGTTGGATCAGGCACGTTGTGCAATGGCATTTATGTTCTAAATCAATCAACAGTTCTGAGCATAACAAACACACACAAGAGGAAGAGTTCAGAACTGAACGAATCCTTCTTGTGGCATTGTAGACTAGGTCACATCAATGCGACACGACTAGCTAAGTTGCATAAGGATGGATATTTGAAACCGTTCGAATTTTCATCTTATGACACTTGCCAGTCATGTCTCAAAGGGAAGATGACCAAAACTCCGTTTACGGGACACGGAGAAAGAGTTACCGAACTCTTGGGACTGATACATAGTGATGTATGCGGTCCCATGTCTACACATGCCAGGGATGGTTCTTCGTACTTCATTACATTCACTGACGATCCCTCAAGATACGGACATGTGTACTTAATAAGACACAAGTCTGAAGCTTTTGAGAAATTTAGATAATATAAACAAGAAGTCAAGAACCAAACCGGAAAAAGTATTAAAATCCTACGATCTGATCGAGGAGGTGAATACTTGAGCAATGAATTCCTGGACTTCCTAAAAGAGAATGGGATTCTCTCTCAGCTGACTCCTCCATATACACCACAGCCCAACGGTGTATCTGAACGGAGGAACCGCACCCTATTAGATATGGTGCGCTCTATGATGAGCACAGCTGAGTTACCTATTTCCTTCTGGGGGTATGCACTGGAAACTGCGGCATACCTATTGAATCAAGTTCCATCTAAATCTGTACCTACCACACCATATGAGATATGGAGTGGGAAGAGACCATGTCTTAAACGTGTTAAGATATGGTGTTGTCCGGCCAATGTTAAAACACAAAATCTGGACAAACTCGAGGCACGGTCAGTTCTATGCAAGTTTGTGGGATATCCCAAACATTCACATGGATATCTTTTCTACCATACTGAGGAACAAAAAGTGTTTGTTTCTCGACATGCCACCTTTTTAGAAAAGGAATTTCTTACAAAAGAAATTAGTGGCGACAAGGTAGAACTGGAAGAAATTCCGGCTACACAAACTCAAACTGAAGATTTAGTGAAACCAGAGGATTCAGTAGCTCCCAACGAACCTCAGCCTCTCCGCCGATCTAGTAGGGTTCCTCGCCAACCTGAGAGATACTACGGTTTTCTCATGGACGGTGGGAGCGAGGATTGCATCATGGAGGATGATGACCCAACTAGCTTCAAGCAGGCCATCACGAGTGGGGACTCAGTGAGATGGCTGGATGCAATGCGGTCCGAGATAGAATCCATGTACACCAACAAAGTATGGACTTTGGAAAATGCTCCTGAAGGGGTAAAACCCATTGGGAGCAAGTGGATCTTCAAGAAAAAACTTGTTGTAGATAGGAAAGTGGAGACTTTCAAAGCTAGACTTGTAGCAAAGGGTTTTCGTCAAAGACCAGGTATGGACTATGACAAGACCTTTCTCCGCTGGCTATGCTTAAATCCATCCGGATCATGCTTGCCATCGCTGCATATCATGATTACGAAATCTGGCAAATGGATGTTAAGACCGCCTTTCTAAACGGTGATTTAGAAGAGTGCGTGTACATGACTCAGCCAGAGGGCATCGTAGATAGTAGGAGCAGCGGGAAGGTGTGCAAGCTGCTTAAATCCATTTATGGATTAAAGCAAGCATCGCGGAGTTGGAACATCTGCTTTGACGTCGTTATCAAAGAGTTTGATTTCGTCAAAAACGTAGATGAACCTTGTATCTACAAGAAGGTGGCAGAGAGTAAGGTTGTCTTCCTCGTATTGTACGTGGACGACTTACTCTTGATAGGAAATGACATTCCTATGCTGCAATCGGTCAAGCTCTTCTTATCACAAAGATTCTCAATGAAAGATCTTGGTGATGCCTCCTGCATATTGGGAATTAGGATCTATAGAGATAGATCCAAAAGGATATTGGGATTGTCCCAATCCAGGTACATTGACACCGTACTAAAGAGGTTTAGTATGGAAGAATCCAAGCGTGGGAACTTACCCACGATCTCTGGAGTCACTCTCTCCAAAGAGATGTCTCCCAAGACTGATTTGGAGAGAGCTCGCATGCAAGGGATACCCTATGCTTCAGCTGTAGGCTCTATCATGTACGCGATGCTATGTACCAGACCCGATGTGGGATACTCACTAAGTATAGTGAGTAGGTATCAAGCTGATCCTGGAGAGAGTCACTGGACAGTTGTGAAGAGCATTCTCAAGTACTTGCGAAGGACTAAAGAGATGCTCTTGGTGTATGGTAACGGAGAACTCCAAGTGGAGTCCTTTACCGATTCGAGCTTCCAGAGTGATAAGGACGACTCTAAGTCGCAGTCGGGATTTGTCTTTACCCTTTACGGAGGGACGGTTAGCTGGAAGAGTTCCAAGCAGGAAACCGTGGCAGACTCGACGATGGAGGCTGAATACATCGCTGCCAACGATGCTGCCAAAGAGGCTGTCTGGATCAAGAAGTTCATTAATGAACTTGGAGTGGTTCCATCCATTGAGCATCCAATACCTTTGTATTGTGATAACAATGGAGCGGTGGCTTTGGCCAAGGAACCCAGGTCCCATCAGCGATCCAGGCATATTCTGAGGCGGTATCACCTGATCCGGGAGATAGTTGATCGCCGGGAGATCGAGGTCAGGAGAGTTGACACGAAGAATAACACAGCGGATCCACTCACGAAGGCCATTCCCCAGATACAGTTTGAGAGACTCTTCGGGATGCTCGGTATGCGATACTACAGCAGCTGGCCCTAGTGCAAGTGGGAGATTGTTAGTTGTATGTATGCCCTAGAGGCCAGTATTGTACAGATGATGTATATTATATTGGATGTTTGGACATATATAGAGATGACTTTCTTGCTCGATATGATAGTATGCTATCTGGTTGCTCTTTATCTTAACATGTATACTTGTCTCTTTATTCTGTCTTATAGTTACATGTTGGTAAAGCCCTTAGGATGTGTACTTGACTACCTGGACTATGATGCGGATCATACTAGTGGGGACATGGTAGTCCATAAGTACATCTTTCAAGGTCCCTAGTCGTGGGTGTATCGAGACGGGGCATTGATATACCGGTATAGACCAGCGTATACGCTTCTCGACCAATGAGATGGGCGATGGATGATCCCATATCCATTGGTGTTTGACATCAGAGATGGTATACGGGTGCTCAGTGGAGACTGGGTACACTGGACGGACTCGCCGAGAACTCCCAGATGGTATTATACCTCATGTCAGATGGCAGTTCTCAGGTGACACTTGTGCAGGTTAGTCTGTAGACCCGAGATCGTCATAGAGTCTTGTGTGATTCCCACTGTGCTTTGATTTCCACCTTACCACGTCCATGAGGGCGTGCAAAACGGTGGTTTTTGGGTACAGTCCCGAGTCACATGGAGGCAATGAGCGATAGAAGGGGTTTCGTCTCTCCCGGTATTGGGGGTTGATGTTGCACTGTGCTCGATTGGCCGTAACAGGGAAGTCCCTAGCCAGGGCTGATTCAGAGATTTGCTGGTAAGTGTTGCCAGTAGTTTCTCGATCCGTTATGAGCCTCACATCGGCACGACTTATCGGTTATTAGGGTCTAACGTTTACCACCCCTAGACTTGATATGCGACATATCGGACGAGGAGACCGGACTGCACAGTAGTGTTGTCGGTTGGCTCGACGGGAGTTGTAGCAGGTTCGCTTGTTCTCTTCTGATCGTTCAATACCCGGGTGGCCGTTACGTTTAGCTGACCGCTTGGGGCTTGGGGTGCTTGATATGATCATCCTCCACTGCCGGCGTATTGACGAGTCTTAGAGTCTCACAAAGGAGTTACCTAGTCCAGGCGAAACGTTGTGGTGCGCGTATGTGATATGCGCATGGACCCGATTAAAATGCGCGTAAAGGATACCATATATTGATCGGGCGGCTTTCTTTTGGTGGGGTCATATGTGATATGGCCGGATTGATAAATCAAGTGTTGATTTATCATTTGACCATTAGTTTTCTCACTTGAAATCCTTTCTTGTACATGATGGATGTATGCATGCATGTATGCTTTCTTTCTTTTAGTTTCATGCACATATGGATGTGCATACATACATACATACATGCATCATCTATCATGGTTGATTATACATGGAAAATGGTGGTAATATAAGACTCACACCATGGTTTATATTATGGATTTTTATTTCTATTTATGCTAAAAACAAAAGAAAAGAGATAAGATTAAATCATGAGTTAGTTTCTACACTCTTCTTTTGACCTAACCATATTCACCTACCATTTAACCATGATTTATCTTCCTCTTCTCTTTTAACTAAAATGAAATAAATATCCATATTGTTTAACCACGGTTTGATATGAGAGATGAAAATATATATACTTATGTTTTTCTTTTTCTCTTGGGAGTTATTCTTCTCTTCTTCAAAAATAGCCATCATCTTCTTCAACCTTGATCTCATGCTCTCTAGAATTTTCAAGTGAGCAAATTATTCATCAAGATAGGATTTTGAAGTGAGAAAGAGAACCACAACACCATTCTACACAAGTCTAGCCCACTTGTTTGGAGTGTTAGCTTCATTTCATTCTCTTGATCGGGTGAAGTTGCAAGCTTGGACAAAGAGGACTCCGCGTGGATCATCGGTGACCTAGAGGAGTTCAAGCGGAGCTTTTCCAAACCCCAAGTAGCCGAGGAGGCTAGCGTAGGGAGCTACAAAGGTTGTACTCTCAAAACCCTAGTTTTTCTTTCATGAGATGATATGCAAGTTTTAGAAACCCTAATTTTTCTAGAAACGATCTGATGCTTGTTAACTTAGCACCCTAAAAATTCCATCTTTGGTACATGTGATGCTTCCAAACCCTTCATGAGGTGCTTGGATAACCCAATATAAATCTCAGCAACCCTGGCCAGGGATTTCCTGTTATGGCCAATCGAGCATAGCGCAACATCAACTCCCAATACCGGGAGAGACGAATCCCCTCCTATCGCTCATTGTCTCCATGTGACTCGGAACTGTACCCAAAAACCATATTTTTTCACGATCTATTGACCATGGTATGGTAGAAATCAAAGCAAAGTGGGAATCACACAAGACTCTATGACGATCTCGGGTTGACAGACTAACCTGTACCAGTGTCACCAGAGAACTGCTATCTGACGATAGGTATAACGTCATCTAGGAGTTCTCGGCGAGTCCGTTCAGTGTACCCAGTCTCCACTGAGCACCCGTATACCTTCTTTGATGTCAAACACCAATGGATGTGGGATCATCCATCACCCATCATATGGGTCAAGAAGCGCATACGCTAGTCTACTCCGGAGTATCGATGCCCTGTCTCGATACTCCCACGACTAGGAACTATTATAGGGTGTACTTATGGACTACCCTTGGCCCCACTACTATGATCTCCATCATAGTCCCGGTAGTCAAGTATACATCCTAAGGGCTTTGTCAACATGTGAGAGCAAGACAGCATCACTTTTACAAATCAACATGTTAAGATAAAGTGCAACCAGATAGCATACTATCATGTCGAGCAAGAAAGTCCTCCCTATATATGTCCAAGTATCCACTACAATATACATCACATGTACAGTAATGGCCTCTAGGGCATACATATAACTAACAATCTCCCACTTGCACTAAGGCCATTTGCCGCAGTATCACATACTCAACAATTTAGCAGTGGTTGTAGTATCCCATACTCAACCATCCCAAAATCTCTCAAATAGTATTTGGGGAAGAAGGCCTTGGTGAGTGGATCTGCCGTGTTAACCTCAAAATCTACTGTCCTTACCTCAATCCTTTGGAGATCAGTCATCTCCCAGATCAGGTGATACTGTCCTCAGAATATGTCTGGATCGATGATGGGACAGGTGTTCCTAGGCTAACGCCACAACTTCATTGTAGTCACAATAACAATTATTAGACGCTCAGTTCATCTCATGAACAAGAAATGTCCTGACAACCTCTTTGGTAGCATCATTGGTAGCAATGTATTCAGCCTTTATCGTCTAGTATGCCACGGTATCTAGCTTGGAACTCTTCCAATCATACCGTCCCTCCACTGAGGGTAAAGACAATGCCTGTGACTAACTTTCAGTCGACCTTATCACTATGGAAGATCGAACCAAGAACATTCTTTTAGTGCTTCTCAAATACTTAAGAATGTCCTCCATAGTTGTCCAGTGATTCTCCCAAGATCTGATTGATTCCTTATCACTACACCTAGTGAGTTAGCTACATCTGGTCTGGTACATAACATCGCATACTCTGATAGAGCCTACTGCCGAAGCATAAGTTATCCCTTGCACGCGAGCTCTCTCCAAATCAGTCTTGGGAGACATCTTTTTGGAGAGAGTGATTCATAAGCAAGTGGCGAACCACCACGCTTAGAATCCTTCATACTAAACCCCTTTAGTATGGTGTTAATATACCTGGATTTGGGACACTCCCAACATCCACTTAGATCTATCACCATAGATCATAATCCATAAGATGTAGTAGGTATCATCCAGATCTTATATTGAGAATCCTCGTGATAAGAGGAGCTTGACCGAGTGTAGCATAGGAAACCATTTCCTATCAAGAGTATGTCATCTACGTATAATATGTTTAAGATAACCTCACTCTCTATAACCTTCTTGTATATACAAGGTTCATCTACCATTTTGATGAAGTCAAACTCTTTGACTGCAATATCAAAACAGATGTTCCAACTCCGCGATGCATGCATTGATCCTGATGGACTTAAGCATAGCTTTGAAAGTCTCAACTTTTCCATCTACACCAAGAATCTTCTCAAGATCCATTTGCTCCCAATGGGTTTTACCCATTCAGGTGCAACATGCAAAATCATACTTTGTTGGTGTACATGGATTCAATCTTTGATCGCATAGCATCCAGCCATTTCACAGAGTCCCCACTCGTGATGGCCTTCCTGAACCTAGTTGGGCCATCATCTACCATGATGCATTCCTCGCTCCCACTGTCACCGAGAAGGCCGTAGTATCTCTCAAGTGGATGAGGAACCCTACCAGATTCGCGGAGAGTCTGAGGTTCGTCGGAGACTATTGAATTCTTTGGTTTCACCAAATCATCAGCTGTTATTTTGTCTAGCTGGAACTCCTACCAGTTCTATCTCATGACCACTAATTTCTTCACAAGAAATCCCTTTTCTAAAAAATGTGGCATGCTGAGAAACAAAACACCATTTTCTCCTCATATTGGTATAAGATATTCTCTCACAATGGTTTGGGATATCCTGACAAACTTACAGAACTGACATTGCCTCGAGCTTGTCCGGATTCTGCCTTTCAACATATGCCGGACAATCCTATATCTTTACTCGTTTAAGACATGGTCTCTTCCCATTCCATATCTCATATGGAGTGGTAGGCCCTGATTTGGGTGGAACCCCATTCAATAGGTATGCAGCTTTTCAAGTGCATAACACCCAAAAGGAAATAGGTAACTCAGCGGTACTCATCATAGAGCGCGCCATATCTCATAGTGTGCAATACCTCTCCGATACACCGTTGTGTTGTAGTTTACTCGAAGGAGTAAGCTGAGAGAGAATGACATTCTCCTTTTAGAAACTCTAGGATTTCCATGCGCAAGTATTCGCCTCCTCGATCACATCGAAGGACTTAATACTTCTACTCGTCTGGTTCTCAACTTCAAGCTTATATTCCTTGAATTTCTCAAAAGTTTCAGACTTGTGTTTCAACAGGAACACATGTCCGAATCTTGAGAGATAGTCGATGAATGTAATGAAGTACCAAGAACCAACCCTGGAATTTGTAGACATAGGACCGTATACATCATCATGTATCTGTCCCAAGAGTTTAATAACTCTTTCTTTGTTTCCAGTAAACGGAGTATTGGTCATTTTATCTTTGAGACAAGACTGACAAGTATCATAAGATGAAAATTAGAACGGATTCTCATATTTATCCTTATGTAACTTAGCTGGTCGTGTCGCATTGATATGACCTAGTCTACAATGCCACAAGAAAGATTCGTTCATTTCTGAACTACTCCTCTTGTATGTGTTCTTAGATACTTTGAACTGTGGTTTGATTTAGAACGTATATGCTATTATATAACGTCCATGATCGAATCAACTTTTGATTCAGGAAAATGTTCACAACATTATCCTCCAATACAGAATTATATCCTTCTTTAACTCATTAAAGAAACCGATGTAATTCTGTATATCAGGTTCGTTATCTAATAACATTTGTTCAGAATCAATGTATTAATACAATGTGATATCTGCCAACTGACTTGGCTGCAACAATTGCATCATTCTCTAACACTTAGAGACATATCACCCATTTCCAGTTCTCTACCTATCTGTTGTTAGTTATATGTATGCCCTAGAGGCCATTACTATACATAGGATGTATATTGTAGTGGATGCTGGGACATATATAGGGAGGACTTTCTTGCTCGACATGATAGTATGCTATCTGGTTACTCTTTACCTTAACATGTATACTGATTGTCTCTCTGTTACATGTTGGTAAATCCCTTAGGATGTGTACTTGACTACGTGGACTATGATGCGGATCATACTAGTGGGGACATGGTAGTCCATAAGTACATCCTTCAAGGTTTCTAGTCGTGGGTATATCGAAACGGGGCATCGATATACCAGAGTAAACTAGCGTATACCTTCTCGACCCATATAGATGGGCGATGGATGATCCCATATCCATTGGTGTTTGACATCAGAGATGATATACGGGTGCTCAGTGGAGACTGGGTGCACTGGACGGACTCGCCGAGAACTCCCAGATGGTATTATACCTCACGTCAGATGGCAGTTCTCTGGTAACACTGGTACAGGTTAGTCTGTAGACCCGAGATCGTCATAGAGTCTTGTGTGATTCCCACTATGCTTTGATTTCCACCTTACCACATCCAAGAGGACGTGCAAAATGGTGGTTTTTGGGTACAGTCCCGAATCACATGGAGGCAATGAGCGATAGGAGGGGATTCGTCTCTCCCGGTATAGGGAGTTGATGTTGCGCTGTGTTCGATTGGCTATAACCGGAAATCCCTGGCCAGGGTTGCTGAGATTTACTGGTAAGTGTTACCAGTAGTTTCTCAAACTGTTATAGACCTCATATCGACATGACTTATCGAGCTACTGGGGTCTGACGTTTACCACCCCTAGGCAAGATATGCGACATATCACACTAACAGACCGGACTGTACGGTAAGTGTTACTGGTTGGATTCACAGGAGTGTGAGCGGGCTTGCTCGTTGATCTTCTGATCGCTCAATACCCGGGTGGCCGTTACGTTTAGCAGACCGCTTGCGGCTTGTGGGTGTTTGATATGATCATCAGCTGCTGCCGGCGTATTGACGAGTCTTTAGAGTACTACACAGAGGTTTCCTGGCTCAAGCGAAACGAAATAGGAGCGCATATGAGATATGTGCGGGACCGAGAATAATACCAGTATGTGATACTGTATTCTATTCTCGCGATGAATGTATCGATTGGTTGTATGTGATATAACCTAGTTATCGAATCGAGAATTGATTCGATAAGTCGATACATTAGATATTGGTCGGTCATATGCGATATGACCGGATCGTTAAATCAAGTGTTGATTTAATGATTTAATGTATAATTATATATTTGATATATTACTTTGCATTAACTAGTATTGGTTCACTTAAGATGGATTTTCTCACTTGATGTGCACATTGTATATATGATATAGTTTTGTGCACTAGTTTGTATCATGTTTGATGATACATGCAAACTTGGGTGTGTATGATTAAACCATGATTAGGTTAATGGTTAGGGTTTGATTTACATATTTAATTATTTCTTTTCATTTATTTTGGCAAAAAAGAAATGGTGGCTTTCTTTGTTGTTATGCTTGAAGCTTCATGAAGCTTTTCTAGCATCCTTGAAAAGTCTACCATTTTTGTTTTGTCCTTAACCCTAACCCTTTAACTAAACCCTAGTATATTCTCTACATAAGTAAACTTCACCCACGGTTGCATGATGATAAGTATTCACTTGAATTATTATTTGGAAATTAATTGATTTTTCACTCTTCATGAAGAAAAAAAAAACCATTCTTGAAAATTCTTAAGTGATGATTTCAAGTGAGAAATCCAAATCCAAAGTGAACCCACTTCCTATTTCTTCATTCTCTACCACTTGCCATGTAGTATAGGGTGTTTTCTTCACAAGTTTCATGACTTGGTGAAGTTGGAGCTTGATCTTGAGTTGCCTCGACGTAGATCATCTTCGGCATCGAAGTCGACGACCTAGCCCGATCTTTTCTTCGATGAAACCATCGCTAGAGTCCGGGATCCCGGTGTTCGCAGCTAAGGGACGTCATCACGAAGCTAGAGAAGTGGTGGACCGGATCTACAAAGGTTGTATTTCCTATCACTTAGCAATAAAGTTGTTTATTTGCATGTTTCGCCTTAATCTCTAGTTAACGATCTAGCTTTAGGGTTTCTCGACAAAAAAAATTAGATTTTGGCATGGTTGATGCCTTGAGAAACCTCTTGAGTGTGCCTAGGATCCCTATAGTGGTATCAGAGCCTAGCTAGAGCCTTAGGCGAAATGTAGACGAAGTTAGAAACCCGATCGAATCCCGAAACCCTAGATTTAACCCTTCTCTGTACAATTTTTCAAAACTGGGATTTTCATGAATTAAAAATATGCAGAAAATTCAGCAGGGAATTTTAAGAAATACTGTGCAGCACGTGTGCCTGAATCCACTAAAGCGCCGCGGAAGCGCGGCACGAGCATGGCTCGTGCGGCGGTTCCGTGGCCATATAGTCACATCAGCTTTTGGAAATTGCACAGTAATTCCTATCTTTTAGTTCTGTAATTTCTGGGAATTTTTAATATTTACTCAAGAGTTGAGTTTTCTGGGTTGTATTGGGGACTCGGTGTTTCGATCGGGAAGTTTAACTTCGTCTGTGTTTTTTCCGGATAATTTTAGAATATGTTAAAAAGTTCGACCGGATATAAATACCCAATTTTTCCCCTGTCGGGAAATTTCCAAGTGTTGGATCTTTCCATAGTTCAAGAACGTTCTAAGTAGTGCAAGTAACGCGATGGTCCCTCTAGAAGACAACAAACCTTAACTCGATTATGTGACCGTCTTGAACTGCCCTTTGAACCTTAGGGTTTGGGGCAGTACGGCGTGCCACATGTGAGGCATTGACTTGACCCTTCTACGGCTGGAGCGTTGGTACTGAGGCATGAAGTGAATGTTTTTAAACTTATATCATGTGTTGATCTGTTTCGGGAAAACTTGGGTGTTTGATTGTTCGATCGGAAAGTTTAACATTTTCTATTTATCTGGAATGTGATACAATAATTGGAATTCACAAGTAGTTATGAGATAACTGAATGAATGTTATAAACACAGCACTTTAGTCTCACTTGATCGGTTGCCACGGAATTTTGATGTGGTCAAAAGTCCGTCGCAATCACGTAGCGTACGCGGATACTCGCCGGGTAAACTTAATAGACAGCCTCGCCCCATAGCCCCGACCAAGTGACTGTAGGAGAACCCCGTCGTCGAAAGCATCCGTTCGGGTGCTCGCGGCAGCGATGTTCCGCCTTGGTGCACTTCGTCGACGGCGTCGGGGGTGCGGCCGCCTACTAATGTTTGTGACGAGCATTCGATCAGGATGTCGGGAATCTTGTTGAATTGCCCGACTTGATATTGAAAAGTTTTTTCGGTATGGAGACTAAAATGCGGGGTTTATAATTGTTAGGCATGTGATGTCTAAGGAATTCACCGGTTTAGGCATGCGATGTCTAAGGAGGTTGCGGATTCCAACTGTTGTAGTTTTACACTTTCTTTTATGTGACCGTAAGTGTAATATGTGATATCGCCGGTTTCGTTGCTATATGTCAACGACAATTGGGATACGCATGTTTACTTACGTTGATGACATGCGATGTTATGTGTTGCTGGATATGTTATATTGGATCGTCGTGTTTGAATAGCCGGGGGTTTTTATGTGAGATGGGTGTATTTCATTTTCTTCATGTAAAAACTTGTATGTAATATTCTTTTATTCGGGCACTTCCAGGTTGCGGAAGATGTCACCGTTGTTGTATATTATTTACTTTTCCGCACTAGGATAGACCCAAGGAGGAGAGCACAAGTAACCGGGTTCTGGAGTCCAGTGGGAGACCAACTCGAGGAGTCGAGTCCGAGTCTCCTAACTCTAGAATTGGTAGGGTTGCTTGCCGCTCTCGTAGGGGTCTAGGGGTGTGGGTTTGGCTATTCATCGCGACTGTGGAATCCGTGTTTTATACTGGCTCGTATTGAAAACACGGACGTCCTAGTATATCCAATGTTTCATATGTTTCTTCTGCTGCGATATCTGTGATGTGATCATTTGATGTTCTGTGATAAATATTGTATATGATATATATGATATATTATATAGACATTACTTATGTTTTGCACCCGCGCTAGCCCTGCCCCGCTCTGTCGTTAGTTACCTAACCTAACAGTGCACGAGGGGACATCGAGGCGAATGCGGATGGCATAAGTGTACGTCGTATTTATCTGTGATGTTTAGGTGACTTAAATGATGGGACTTCATTAATGTGATTAATGAAAGAAAATAAACCTAAGATGTTGTGGAATCGAATTTTCAAAAACATGTAGCTACAGTTCTTGCTTTGCATCGCGGTGTTCCTTGTAGAACATCCTGCACCTTATTCGATAAGGAAAGGGCCGAGATCCCTTCACCGGGAGTGACCCCTTTAGCAATAACTAGCAGATGCTACACCCCGCGGTTTGTCTTTTGATTGCTTCTATAGTTTTTTCTTTGCACAGCGGTATATATGATATATCCTGCACCTTATTCGATGAGGAAAGGGCCGACGATCCCTTCACCGGGAGTGACCCCTTTAGTAAAACTAGAAAAGCCTCAAAAACACTCCATTTCAAAATTCATTCGATCCTACTATGATATCAAGTTCATTACGCAATAGGTTTTCAGAAAAACCTGTCGTAGCCCTCCGTCATTTCAGATAAGTACTAGTTAGTATTCGTGCTACGTTTGTTGACTATGTTAAGGCGTAGTGTGCGGTAGCTAATTAGTGCTTATCTGTATAAGAATATGATGCGATTGGATTAGGGTAGTCGTGCGACTTTGTTGACTATGTTAAGGGTCGTGCGGGTGGGTTTAATTCAATCGGGAAATGACGGGTTGAACTTGAATAACACTTATGATTTGTTGACTATGTTAAGGTCATATAGCTGCTAGGGGCAAAATTATCGGGAATTTCAAGTGTTGAAATTTGCAATGAGATTGCATACCTTCTATGAGATAGTTGGATCCCGATACCCACTGCGAGTAATTTTTACTCCTGGGAGAGTTTTACACATTACAATTAGCCGATCAAGTAGGTGTCTAGAAATGTGTCAACGGGGTTATGCCTCTGGGAAAACGAGGTTTACTGTAATTAGGTCCGTGCGAAAGCACGGGGAACCTCCCTCAAAGTACCGACACTGGCCTGGTTGAAAGATTGGCGAACTTGTACCGTGTAATTAATCCCGGCTAGTCTATCCTTTTAGGGTTTGAAGGAAGATTTGATAAAAACAGTGGGAGCCATCCTGATTAGATAAAATAATAACCAATCTGATCTTGCAAGAGCGCACGCAGAGTGTTTTCTTCTCTCTCTCTCCAGGTAGCGACCATGTCACGCCTTAATCAAAATAATAAAACGGATATATTGACCGAACCCGCTTGTTATACTGAGGTGGGGAACGTTGGTCCCGCTCCAACTTATAATTGTTATAAGACAGAGCAAGAAATTAGGGGATTACCAGAATTCCCGTGCCGCCCAAACGAAGAAAGTGCATACTGATGCATCTTTTTCGGGTGTATTCATTACCGAGAACTGTTTCTCAGTGTCCTTTACGTCCTGGGTATGTGATACCAGATCAAGATCCCGCATATGTAATTTGTTACATGGGCTACAGAAAGGTAGAGAACTGAGAACGGGTGATAAGTTTCATGAGGCAGAAAACGGTGCAAGTGTTGCAGCCAAGTCTGTTGGTCACTGTCACCCTGTATTACCAATACATTAATTCTGAACAAATGCTGTTAGATACCGAACCTGATATACAAAATCATATCAATCTCTTTATTTATTAAAGAAGGATATAATTTTGTATTGTTGGATAATGTTTTGAAAATTTCGTATATCAAAAGTTGATCGGTTCAGGCACGTTATCTAAAAGCATTGATGTTCTAAATCAAACTACAGTTCTTACTATATGGAACACACACAAGAGGAATAGTTCAGAAATGAACGGATCCTTCTTGAGGTATTGTAGACTAGGTCATATCAATGCGACCCGACTAGCTAAGTTGTACATAGATGCATATTTAAATCAGTTTGAATTTACATCTTGTGAAACTTGCCAGTCATGTCACGAAGATAAGATGACCATAGCTCCGTTTACTGGAAACAGAGAAAGAGTTAGTGAACTCTAGGGATTGATACATGTTGATGTATGTAAGGTCCCCTGTCTACACATGCCAAGACTGGCTCTTTATACTTCATTACATTCTCTGATGATCTCTTTAGATTCAGGCATATGTTCCTGTTGAAACACAAGTCCGAACCTTTTGAGATATTCACAGAATATAAGTTAGAAGTAGAGAACCAAAAACACGGGTATAAGTATTATGTCCTTTGATGTGATCGAGGAGGAGAATACTTGAGCACGGAAATCCTGGACTATTCTAAAGGAGAATGAGATTCGCTCTCAGCATTACTCCTCCATATACACCATAGCACGATGGTATATCGGGGCGGAGCAATAGCACCCTATGTGATATGGTGTGCTCTATGATGAGTATTACTGAGTTACCTATTTCCTTTTGGGAGTTATGCGCTTGAGAAGCTGCATACCTATTGAATTGGGTTCCAATCAAATCAGTTGCCTACCACTTCATATGTGATATGGAAAGGGAAGAGTCCATATCTTAAGTTTGTTAAGATTTAGGGTTGTCCGGCCTATGTCTAAAAGCAAAATCCGGACAAGCTCGAGGCAAGGTCAGTTCTGTAGAACTGGAAAGGTTCCGGCTATACAAAACTGCAGCTGATGATTTGACAGAACTAAAGGATTCAATAGTCCCCGACGAACCTCAGCCTCTCCGCCGATCTGGCAGGGTTCCTCATCCGCCTGAGAGATACTTCAGTTTCTCGATGACAGTGGGAGCGACAAATGCATCATGAGATGATGACCCAACTAGTTTCGAGCTGGCCATCAAGAGTGGGACTCTGTAAGAATGGCTGGATGCTTAGCGATCTGAGATGGAATCCTTATACACCAACAAAGTATGGACTTTAGTTGCTTTATCTGAAGGGTTAAATTCCCATCAGGAGAAAGTATATCTTGAGAAGATTATTTGGTGTAGATGGAAAAGTTGAGACTTTCAAAGCTAGACCTGTTAAAGATTTTCGTCATCGACCAGGCGTGGATTATGATGAAACCTTTTTCGGAGGCTATGCTTAAGTCCATCCAGATCCTACTTGCCACGGCTACATACCATGACTACGATATCTGGCGGTTGGGAGTCTTGACTACTTTTCTAAATGATGATTTGGAAGAGAGCGTCTATAAGTACACAGCCAGAGGGCTTCGTAGACAGTGGGAGCAGCGGAAACGTGTGCAAGATGTTTTATGTGATAATGCAGGCATCGCGGAGTTGGAACGTCTGTTTTGATGTGTTAGTCAAAGAGTTTGACATCATCAAAATGGTAGATGAACCTTGTATATACAAAAAGGGTAGTAGGGAGTATGGTGGTGATCCTCGTAGAGTACGTGGATGACATACTCTTGATAGGAAAGGAGTTTCCTATGCTACGCTCGGTCAATCTCGACTTATCACAAGGATTCTCCATTTAGGATCGAAGTGATACCTTCTAAATCCTTAGTTTAGATCTATGAGATAGATCTAAGTGGATGTTAGGTTACTCACTAGCTGTAGTGAGAAGGTATCAATTGATCCTGGGGAGAATCACTGGAAAGGTTCTAGAGTGATAAGGACGACTGAATGTCAGTCACAGGCATTGTCTTTACCCTCAGTAAAGGGACGGTATGTTGGAAGAGTTCCAAGCTAGATACCGTGGCATACTAGACGATAAAGGCTGGATACATCGCTACTTAAGATGCTACCAAAGAGGCAGTCTGGGTGTATATTAGTTCATGAGATGTACTTCGTTCCTCCCATTGTGTGACAATGGAATTGTGGCTTTTGCCATGGAACGCCCGTCCCATCAGTGATCCAGACATATTCTAAGGCAGTGTCACCTGATCATGGAGATAGTAGATCTCCAGGGAGATCGAGGTTAGGAGAGTAGACTCAGAGGACAACACGGCGAATCCACTCACAAAGGCCTTTTCCCAGAGAGAGACTTTTATGGGATGGTTGAGTATGAGACACTGCAACCACTACTACAGATGGCCCTAGTGCAAATGGGAAATTGTTAGTTATATGTATGCCCTAGAGGCCATTACTATACATAGGATGTATATTGTAGTGGATGCTGGGACATATATAGGGAGGACTTTCTTGCTCGACATGATAGTATGCTATCTGGTTACTCTTTACCTAAACGTGTATACTGATTGTCTCTCTGTTACATGTTGGTAAAGCCCTTAGAATGTGTACTTGACTACCTAGACTATGATGCGGATCATACTAGTGGGGACATGGTAGTCCATAAGTACATCCTTCAAGGTCCCTAGTCGTGGGTATATCGAGACGGGGCATCGATATACCAGAGTAGACTAGCGTATACCTTCTCGACCCATACAGATGGGCGATGGATGATCCCATATCCATTGGTGTTTGACATCAGAGATGATATACGGGTGCTCAGTGGAGACTAGGTACACTGGACGGACTCGCCGAGAACTCCCAGATGGTATTATACCTCACGTCAGATAACAGTTCTCTGGTGACACTGGTACAGGTTAGTCTGTAGACCCGAGATCGTCATAGAGTCTTGTGTGATTCCCACTGTGCTTTGATTTCCACCTTACCACGTCTAAGAGGGCATGCAAAACGGTGGTTTTTGGGTACAGTCCCGAATCACATGGAGGCAATGAGCGATAGGAGGGGATTCGTCTCTCCCGTTATAGGGAGTTGATGTTGCGCTGTGTTCGATTGGCTATAACCGGAAATCCCTGGCCAGGGGTGCTGAGATTTACTGGTATGTGTTACCAGTAGTTTCTCGAACTGTTATAGACCTCATATCGACACGACTTATCGAGCTACTGGGGTCTGACGTTTACCACCCCTAGGCAAGATATGCGACATATCAGACGAACAGACCGGACTGTACGGTAAGTGTTACTGGTTGGATTCACAGGAGTGTGAGTGGGCTTGCTCGTTGATCTTCTGATCGCTCAATACCCGGGTGGCCGTTACGTTTAGCAGACCGCTTGCGGCTTGTGGGTGTTTGATATGATCATCACCTGCTGCCGGCGTATTGATGAGTCTTTAGAGTCCTACACAGAGGTTTCCTGGCTCAAGCGAAACGAAATAGGAGCGCATATGAGATATGTGCGGGACCGAGAATAATACCAGTATGTGATACTGTATTCTATTCTCGCGATGAATGTATCGATTGGTTGTATGTGATATAACCTAGTTATCGAATCGAGGATTGATTCGATAAGTCGATACATTAGATATTGGCCTGTCATATGCGATATGACCGGATCGTTAAATCAAGTGTTGATTTAATGATTTAATATATAATTATATATTTGATATATTACTTTGCATTAACTAGTATTAGTTCACTTAAGATGGATTTTCTCACTTGATGTGCACATTGTATATATGATATAGTTTTGTGCACTAGTTTGTATCATGTTTGATGATACATGCAAACATGGGTGTGTATGATTAAACCATGATTAGGTTAATGGTTAGGGTTTGATTTACTTATTTAATTATTTCTTTTCATTTATTTTGGCAAAAAATAAATGGTTGCTTTCTTTGTTGTTATGCTTGAAGCTTCATGAAGCTTTTCTAGCATCCTTGAAAAGTCTACCATTTTTGTTTTGTCCTTAACCCTAACCCTTTAACTAAACCCTAGTTTATTCTCTACATGAGTAAACTTCACCCATGGTTGCATGATGATAAGTATTCAATTGAATTATTATTTGGAAATTAATTGATTTTTCATTCTCTTCTTCTTCTTCTTCTTTATGAAGAAAAAGAAAACCATTCTTGAAAATTCTTAAGTGATGATTTCAAGTGAGAAATCCAAATCCAAAGTGAACCCACTTCCTATTTCTTCATCTTCTACCACTTGCCATGTAGTATAGGGTGTTTTCTTCACAAGTTTCATGACTTGGTGAAGTTGGAGCTTGATCTTGAGTTGCCTCGACGTAGATCATCTTCGGCATCGAAGTCGACGACCTAGCCCGTTCTTTTTTTCGATGAAACCATCGCTAGAGTCCGGGAACCCGGTGTTCGCAGCGAAGGGACATCATCACGGAGCTAGAGAAGTGGTGTACCGGATCTACAAAGGTTGTATTTCCTATCACTTAGCAATAAAGTTGTTTATTTGCATGTTTCGCCTTAATCTCTATTTAACGATCTAGCTTTAGGGTTTCTCGACAAAAAAAAATTAGATTTTGGCATGGTTGATGCCTTGTGGAACCTCTTGAGTGTGCCTAGGATCCCTACATCTGTAACCCATGTAACATATTACATATGTGGGATCCTAATCCGGTATCACATATGTAACACCTTAGAATGCGATTAGTGGTAAATAAGCGATAATGCGGTTTTTAGTAAAACAATTTACCAAAATGGTTTTTAATTATTTTATAAAAATTAATGAATATTTTATTAGTATTTATTTTGGGCTTGCACACACATGTGCATGTTAACCTAGCGCTAATTCGGGGTTAAACCATGCTTAAGTAGCCATGGTGTATTAACCCATTCCATTAGGGTGATATGTAGTTAATTAAGTATTTTAGTTTTCAAATTCAAAAATAATATGATTTTTCTTTCGGGTTGACTTAAGAGAGGAAGGAAGAGAGAGGGGAGGGAATGATGAGGTTTAGGCATGGCAAGCATTTATGGAGGAGAGAGAATGTGGCATGGTTGACTCTCACCACTCTTATCTCACTCTCTTAATAATTTTCTCATACCCTCATTTTTATTTCACCTCACACACACACTCTCCCCCTCTTTTACAGCAGCAGCAACCCCCACCCCCCTCACCCTCATTCTTCTTCTTCTTCTTCCCTTCATTCTTGTAACATTTTAAAAAAATAAAATATTATTTTTGGGAATTTTTGTAATTAAATAATAAAATATTGAATATTTTAATAAGGCGGTATAATTAAATACCGATAAATTGGGAAAAATATTGGAAAATTATGGAAATTACTTAAAAGAGGGTGCTTTATGTGATTTATGCAAATTATGAAATTTTACGATTTATTATACGCTAATTTTGTGCTAATCGCGATTAAAAATCGCTAATCAGGCTTTAAGCGTGTTTTGTGCACATGACATGCACATGTCATTTTAACACATGTTACATTTTTTTCCTACATGATTTTTGGGTGTATGGTTATTATTTTGGGTTTACTATTGCAAAGAGAAGGGATTAAAAGAAAATAAAAGAAAAGATAAAGAATAGAATAGTGAGAGGGATGGGCATGAGAGAGAGGGAGGTGAGGGGTCAAGTTGACCATGGGCTCTTCTTTCTTCATTCTATTTTCTTCATCCTTCTCTCTTCTCCTCTCTCCATGGCAGCACCTCTCCTCCCTCCTCTTCAAAACCCCCCACTTCATCATCAAAAACACCCCAAAACCCCACTCCCACTTCACAAAAAATGTGCACAAGCTCTCAAGCAACCCTTTGTACCAAGAAAGTTTGAGTTTTGGCGCTATAGAGGATTCATGAGTGCAAAATAAGGTAATTATTCCATCATTAGTGTAGAATTTCCATTTCTTTAGCATCCATGTAAAATTAGAATTGATATTGTGTGGTTTTGGGGACTTTGAAAACTTTAAGTTGAGAATTAGGGTTTGAGTTGAACCCAAAGGTGAAATTAAGGTTAGTAGAGGCTATACAACCCCTGTAGTGATTGATTGAAGACCTAAACCAGAGAATTGAACCCATTTTAGCAAACTTATCAACCCGATATCGGAAGAATTTTGGATTCTGTGAGTGTATATTGAAATCTGCTAACACCCGGGTCACCTGAAAATTATTTAGCAAAGACAGTGATACATGCTGGCAACCTAGGACCCCCCACTGAAACCCTGGCCCCTACCCTCTCCCCTAGGCCGGAAATAAATTCATTCTCGCCGCAATTTGCGGCCAGAGCAGTGTGGAATTGATTCTTATTTGTTCTGTGGCTTTATCTCCAGTAAACTAGACCATTGGCAGATTTAACCTAGGGTAAAATCTGGGCTCATTTTCTTGTGTTGGCGCATTGTTTTACGACTTGTTTTAACATGGATTCTGGTATATGATAATTCGTTTCCATCGTGTGGCGTTTCAACGTCAACGACTAGGGTTATTGGTCGTGTTTGCATGCGAGGCTATAGGTTTTTACCTATGAGCGTAGCGTGTGCCGTTTTGGGTTTTTCCGATTGGATTTTAATACGCATTGCGATTGGATTATATGTGTAGGTACCCCACGTGATGTCTAGACGTTGAAGATGAAGATGGAGACATCGGTATCGGCACACAAGAAGTAAGGTGAGTAGATATATATCTACGAGGGAAGTCGGGTGGATGGCGTATAGCACCCCCGCAGTTCGTAATATAGTTATGATATATTTATATGGATATATAAGTGTTTTATGATATGTGGATGATTATCAAGATATGATTATGTGTTCATGGTTAGTCTGGTGTTATTAGAAGTGAACTAGCATAACTTCTTAGTCGCGAAACCTAGAATAGGTTTACACCCACACGCACACACATGCATTCATTTTATTACCTGTGCGTATATGGGACTATGTATATATATATATATATATATATATATATACGTATACATATACATGGATTATGAGGATAGTACTTGCGATTGGAGATGAGTCGATGAGATTGGGCTTGAGGCCGTGAGATCGGTGATGTGATATGGTTCGTATTTGAGATACGACGTGATGTTTTAGCGGGTCCTTTCGGCGTGATGTTTTTAGACACACACATGCATATACATATATGGTATCAGTATTGTACTCGACGTAGATTAGTACCCCCGATCATGATATTTGATAAAGAGGATACCAGATGAATAATGTGATTGATGTGACATTGTCCCGTACCCAGATTTGGGATGCCGTACGACAGATTTACCGTACGAGCTATATTGATGATAGATCCGCACTCTTGACTTGAGAATATCATATTGTATTAGGGTGTCGTATGGGATACTATTGAGGCGGGATCACCGACTATTATTTATATATATGTATCGAATCAAATGTTAGGCGGTTTCCTTATCTTTCGATCAGCCTGTTAGTTTAGCCCGGTAGTTTACTTGTAAATGATGGATTAGACTCGAGTCATACCTATTTCAAAACTAACGAATCATGAGTATTTTAAAGACAGGCCAAGGGATTCTACGGATATTTTAAATGACGTATCTTTTCTTAAAAACACCGTAGCCCTTATTTTCAAAACACCACGATTCATGTGATGTCAAATGGCAAAAACTGTATGACTCATATTTATATTTATGCAGATTAGTTATCATTGTGTTTATTGTTCAGCTCCCGCATATTCTTGCTTTTCGCATCGCACCGCATGTTTATATTGTTTTTTCATATGCCCTTATTGAGATCATGCTGTCAGGACACCAGCACCATTACCAATGATGCGTATGCTCCACATACACTTACTTGCCAGCTCACACACATCATTATCGGTAATTGCCATGTCACGAACACTTTAGAGAATATTACTCATTGACATAGCTTGTTAACTGATAGTTCGACATGGTATTAGCGTACTCGTCTTTATATGCTAGTTTAGGCATTGCAGTTATTCCTTGCTACTGCATGCATATTATTATTCACTGTTATGCAGTATTATGGAGTTTTATGCCGTTATTCAATGTTTACTTGCTATTGATGATTGGATTTCAGATTTTCATGAGATTTCCTGGATTTGGGAGAAAACCGCAAGAATATATATAAACTTCTCTCTCTCTCTCTCTGTAAAATGAAAAGTGCGGTTTTCTCGTGATGTATGAGTCGTCCACCATGATGTTTTCTCGGTTATGAGATGGATTTCGAGACCCGATTCGAGGAGTTGGATGAACCGTCTGCGGGTACATGATGGACCCGGTAAGGTACCCCGGTTCAAGAAGTTCGAGGTGTAGACGATGAGCCCGGCAGGGTCAGACTGCCAACCGGTGATTTTACCTGACGCGTCGGATATCCGGAGGATACCGTTCGTGGTCGTGTGATTGAGTATAAGGGCCGATCCAGACTGACGGAGCCCTAAACAATAAGATTTGAGACTCTGAGATTTGAGATTTGAGATATTGAGGTATTGAGATTTGATGATACAGGCCAGTCCGGATAGCCGAAGCCTGAGATATTGAGATATTGGGATTTATGTTTTGTGTCGATGCAAGACACTGTTTATGTTGATTTCATTGATGATACATCGTTTTAATTATACTGAAATCTCACTAAGTTATGAAAGCAGTTTCTTTATTTACATGTATTCTGTTTTCATGCATTCATACCTCATTCATATGATATGTTGTTACCTGAGGCACTGACACGAGCACATATGATTACACTTATGTATAGATGTTTACCCTTGTCACCTTTTCTCGCTTCAGACTTATCATTTGAGGTTATGTATATGTATATTGATCGTATTGACCTAGATTGTGTCATACATACGATTTCTGCTCAGTGATGTTTTCTACTCACGAGTTGGCAACTCACCCCCGTTGTGCCACAGTTTCTTGCAGATTTTGCCGTACAGGGTTCGTTACGGCTTTACTGGCACACTGCTTCCTTTTCGGGTGATTTGCTTTGGTAGGTTGGTTCACTTGCATCGTGACCACCATTATAGCTTGTATATTATTTATTTCAGTTGTATCTAGTAAATTCCATCAACTAGACATTATATTCTTTCGACATTAGAGTCACGCATTGTATTATTATGGATTTCATGTTGTTTAGAGTTTTCCTTTCAGTTTTGATCCTCGCCCTTCGGCGTTGTATATTATATTGTTTGCGTGGTTGTGGCCATCGATTGAGGAAGAGCTAGCTCCCGCTTGGGGATGCCTTTTATCATTCATGTATATATTTATCATGTTGTACCTCGTTCGGGGCCAGTATTTACAAAGGAAACTCTGCCGAAATTTTCATAAAAGACTTGTGATTTTAAAAATGCATATTTCGGCTTATGTTGCTAAACTACTTGATTTAAATTGGTTTTTCCTTCACTCTACTGCTTTACTTGGTTTTGATTTCTGTGTTTTGGCTTACTTAGATTACGTACGTCTTGAGACGTTTTGTAATTTAAGTGTCGGTCATGTTCCGTACTTTTCGGGTCGTGACAAAGTTGGTATCAGAGCGTTAGGTTTTACTTTCGGAGTGTAGGATGACCCTTGGTTGATGGAGTTGGTAGCTTGAGTAGAGTGACGTATCGTACGTATGTTCCACGGCATATTTACGATACAATACTCCGCTTAAGAATCCTTAGGATGTACATTTCTTTGCACAGTATTATATTCATTCCTATGATCTATCATCATCAGTACCAGTTTATGGTTTTGCTGCCACTATTATGGGCAGAGAGAGCTACGGCTAGAGTTGCGGTCAGCACGAGCTCGTCACGGATGAGGACTGACCAGGGCGTGATTCCAGGGATATACGATTTGCATAGATGCGCCGTGTTATTGTGTTTTCGCGCCATGAGCGTTTGATGGATCGTTGTTATGAGATTTCTCGGGCGTGCAGATTTGCACCATAGGATTGAGCCACTGATAGAGGCCAACCAGAATGTGATTACCATTGATGTATCGCTTATTCATGATGATTGAGACACTATTCAGCGTGCAGATGAATGAGCCAGTTGTTGCTGCGAACGACGAGATATTGCCCCAGATGTTGGAGCTATTGCAGTACGAGTTGTACTAATAGATATGATAGAAGGTCGCTAGTCACCCGAGGATGAATGACTAGGACATGTGGTTCGTTCACTTACCCCGATGTGAGGTCATCAGATAGATTGATTCCAGCTAGAGACGACTTTACGCAGGTACGTTGAGAGTCGATAGAGGCGATCGAATGTCAGAAACCCATATTCCAAGTTTAAAGTATTCGGAAAGACATGCAAGCAATTCTATAGACCCTCTAGAAGAATGAAACCCTAATTCGACATAATGACTGTGTGAAAGCCTTTGAACCTTAGGGTTTGCGGCAGTTCCGCGGTGCCATTAGTGAGGCTTGGGTTTGTCCTTCTACGGCTGGTCCACCGATGTTGTGGTATATACTCGATACTATTAAACCGTATCCAAGATATTGAGCTCTTGGGGGATTATGAGGTTTTGAAGAATCGATCGAATGGTTCGACTTCATTCGGATGCTATGTGGTGAGATGCATTTCTTGGGAGACTCCAGATACGAGTATAGACGTTGGAGCACAGTCCATGCAGCCACGAAGAGACGAGTCCGGAGCAGTCGACAGTAGGGAAAGGTGGAGTAAGAGGTTCATACGAGATCTTGATGAGATGACGTTCCACTCCGCCGACATCAGAGATGTGATACGCATGCAGAGGCGTTGTATATGGATATATCTTCTAGAAGAAGTCTCGATGAGTATGCAGCCGTTCCGGAACAAGAAATAGATTTAGTGAAGGGTGATAACTTACGGACAGTTCGGCAGAGATGAGATTTGGGAGAGACCTCGACAGGACCTTTCTGGAATAAATTACGAGAAGACTTAGACCCAGGAGTGGTCATGTTACGCACACCAGCGGGCCAGAGTTCGGCATCGTCGACGAGACATGTTACGAGTGACCATGACAGTTGGCCAGAGATTCTTTGAGGATGTGCTTGAGCAGGACTATTTCTCCATACTTGATTTCGATATTTTGGGTGAGCTATTCGCATGATTGAGTTTTGATGATCGAGTTTCATGATATTTGTTTCGTGAACCATAGTTGCACCTACTGAGTATTTACAATTTGTGCACAGTTATTGCACTTGATATCGTTTTCGTGCCTTGGTTGCACATGTTTATGATTTCATGGGTTTCATACAGTTGAGTTGATTTTGTGCATATGTACGCACACGATTTGGTTTTTGTACTCAATATAGTTCACATATGCTTGCAGTGCATTGATAAGTATTTTTGCACCGCAGTTGCACTAGACTAGGATTTGATATCATTGAGATATGGATTTTGATTGTGATACACGATATTTGTTTTGTGCACCTTGTGCACCTGATTGGATTCTTGCACATATTTGACGCGCTTGGATTGGATTTGCGCATGTTCGGCGCTTGATATTGGATTTCATGATTTCGTGCATGTTGGATGCACATGATTTAGATTTTATTCGTGCATGATAGATGCACCTGATTTGGATTTCCGCGCATGTTGGGCGCATGTTACGAGATGCGATTTTGGTGCACACCAGATGCACTAAATCGGGATTCCTTACGCATATTCGATGCACCTGATTTTGCTGTCAGGCACACACTTTGCCTCTGACAGGTGTTTCGTTCACACCCGTTGCACTTAGATATTGTTTATGTGCACATGTATGGCACTTATATGGATTTTGATTTCCGTGCACACCAGACGCACGTAGCATTCATATGCATATTTTGGGATTGATTTCTTATGGAGCAGTACGTTTTTATGATATTTATTATTGTTTTCGTATTGAGCAGGACTAGTCAGAAGACAGTACCTGGATGTATTTTGCAAGCATTGATAGTTATCGAAGAGATTTCCAAAAAGAGAGTTATAGTCTCAGTATTTACCTACGTGTCTGAGATGACACGAAACGTTTAAAACAAGGAAACCCTTCTAAATTGTTTTCAAAACAGCGGTACATGCATGTAAACAAAGGATATATATAGAGAGTTATTTTCTTATTAGAGACGCCCGCCACTGTGCAGTGTTATGCGCATCGCACAGCGACTTAACACGGTTTGGCATGCATTTCCTTCAGGTGTTTATATGTATAGTGTTGATGTATATGATATTGGTTTTCGTATTGGATTTAGACATTGATGTCTTCCCCCATGACTCCGATGATTGTGGGATGCTTGACGGAGTTTTGTTTTTGAGTTATCTGCTCATTGTTCATGCACATGCATTGCGCTATGATGCGTTTTATGTATTGATGATTTCGGAGCCCCGACGACTTGGACTTTTTACTGAAATGTTTTAGTATTGAGGGGTTTAAAATTAAATTCGGGGACCGAATTTCTTTATGGGGGGAGATTGTAACATTTCAAAAAAAATAAAATATTATTTTTGGGAATTTTTGTAATTAAATAATAAAATATTGAATATTTTAATAAGGCGGTATAATTAAATATCGATAAATTGGGAAAATTTTGGAAAATTATGGAAATTACTAAAAAGATGGTGCTTTATGTGATTTATACAAATTATGAAATTTTACGATTTATTATACACTAATTTTGTGCTAATCGCTATTAAAAATCGCTAATCGGGCTTTAAACGTGTTTTGTGCACATGACATGCACATGTCATTTTAACACTTGTTACATTTTTTTTCATACAAGAATTTTAGGTGTATGGTTATTGGTTTGGGTTTACTATTGCAAAGAGAAGGTAATAAAAGAAAAGAAAAGATAAAGAATAGAATAGTGAGAGGGATGTGGGCATGAGAGAGAGAGAGGGGTGAGGGGTCAAGTTGACCATGGGCTCTTCTTCCTTCATTCTATTTTCTTCATCCTTCTCTCTTCTCCTCTCTCCATGGCAGCACCTCTCCTCCCTCCTCTTCAAAACCCCCCACTTCATCATCAAAAACACCCCAAAACCCCACTCCCACTTCACAAAAAATCTGCACAAGCTCTCAAGCAACCCTTTAGACCACGAAAGTTTGAGTTTTGGCGCTATAGAAGATTCATGAGTGCAAAATGAGGTAATTATTCCATCATTAGTTTAGAATTTCCATTCCTTTAGCATCCATGTTAAATTAGAATCGATATTGTGTGGTTTTGGGGACTTTGAAAACTTTAACTTGAGGATTAGGGTTTGGGTTGAACCCAAAGGTGAAATTAAGATTAGTAGAAACTATACAACCCCTGTGGTGATTGATTGGAGACCTAAACCATAGATTAGAACCCATTTTTGTGAAATTAGAAACCCGATATCGGAAGAATTTTGGATTCTGTGAGTGTATATTGAAATCTGCTAAAACTCGGGTCACCTGAAAATTATTTAGCAAAGACAGTGATACATGCAGGCAACCTAGGACCGCTAACTGAAACCCTAGCCCCTACCCTCTCCAACAGGCCGCAAATAAATTCATTCTGGCTGCAATTTGCGGCCAGAGCAGTGTGAAATTGATTCCTATTTGTTCTGTGGCTTTATCTCCAGTAAACTAGACCCTTGGCATATGCAAAATTGGCTGATTTAACCTAGGGTAAAATCTGGGCTCATTTTCTTGTGTTGGCGCATTGTTTTACGACTTGTTTTAACATGGATTTTGGTATATGATAATTCGTTTCCGTCGTGTGGCGTTTGAACATCAACGACTAGGGTTATTGGTCGTGTTTGCATGCGAGGCTATAGGTTTTTACCTATGAGCGTAGCGTGTGCCGTTTTGGGTTTTTCCGATTGGATTTTAATACGCATTGTGATTGGATTATATGTGTAGGTACCCCACGTGATGTCGATACGTTGAAGATGAAGATGCCGACATCAGCATCGACATACAAGAAGTAAGGTGAGTAGATATATATCGACGGGGGAATCCGGTGGATAGCGTATAGCACCCCCGCAGTTCGTAGTATAGTTATGATATATATATATCTATATATATATGGATATATATTTGGTTTATGATACTTGGATGATTATCAAGATATGATTATGTGTTCATGGTTAGTTTGGTGTTATTAGAAGTGAACTAGCATAGCTTCTTAGTCGTGAAACCTAGAATATGTTTACACCCACACGCACACACCTGCATTCATTTTATTACTTGTGCGTATATGGGACTATGTATATATATATATATATATACATATATATATATACATGGATTATGAGGATAGTACTTGGGATTGGAGATGAGTCGATGAGATTGGACTTGAGGCCGTGAGATCGGTGATATGATATGGTTCGTATTTGAGATACGACGTGAAGTTTTAGCGGGTCCTTTCGGCGTGATGTTTTCAGACACACGCATGCATATTCATATATGGTATCAGTATTGTACTAGACGTAGATCAGTACCCCCGATCATGATATTTGATAAAGAGGATACCGGATGAATAATGTGATTGATGTGACATTGACCCGTAACCAGATTTGGGATGTCGTACGACGGATTTACCGTACGAGCTATATTGATGATAAATCCGCACCCTTGACTCGAGAATGTCATATTGTATAAGGGAATCATATGGGATACTATTGAGGCGGGATCACCAACTATTATTTATATATATGTATCGACTCAGATGTTAGGAGGTTTCCTTACCTTTCGATCAGCCTATTAGTTTAGCCCGGTAGTTTACTTGTAAATGATGGATTAGACTCGAGTCATACCTATTTCAAAACTAACGAATCATGAGTATTTTAAAGACAGGCCAAAGGATTCTACGGATATTTTAAAGGACGTATCTTTTCTTAAAAACACCGTAGCCCTTATTTTCAAAACACCACGATTTGTGTGATTTCAAATGGCAAAAACTGTATGACTCATATTTATATACATGCAGATTAGTTATCATTGTGTTTATTGTTCAGCTCCCGCATATTCTTGCTGTTCGCATCGCACCGCATGTTTATATTGTGTTTTCATAAGCCCTTATTGAAATCATGTTGTCAGGACACCAGCACCATTACCGATGATGCGTATGTTCCACATACACTTACTTTCCGGCTCATACACATCATCATCGGTAATTGCCATGTCATGAACACTTTAGAGAATATTACTCATTGACATAGCTTGTTAACTGATAGTTCGACGTTGTTTTAGCGTACTCATCTTTATATGCTGGTTTAGGCATTGCAGTTATTACTTGCTACTGCATGCATATTATTATTCACTGTTATGCAGTATTATGGAGTTTTATGCCGATATTCACTGTTTAGTTGCTATTGATGATTGGATTTCGGATTTTCATGAGATTTCCTGGATTTGCGAGAAAACCGCAAGAATATATATAAACTTCTCTCTCTCTCTCTCTCTTTTTAAAATGAAAAGTGTGGTTTTCTCGTGATGTATGAGTCGTCCACAATGATGTTTTCTCGGTTATGAGATGGATTTCGAGACCCGATTCGAGGAGTTGGATGAACCGTCTGCGGGTACATGGTGGACGCAGTAAGGTACCCCGGGGCAAGAAGTTCGAGGTGTAGACGATGTGCCCGGCAGGGGCAAACTGCCTACCGGTGATTTTACCTGGCGCGTCGGATATCCGGAGGATACCGTTCGTGGTCGTGTGATTGATGATAGGGGCCGATCCGGACTGAGGAAGCCCTAGATAGTGAGATTTGAGACACTGAGATTTGAGATATTGAGGTATTGAGATTTGATGATACAGGCCAGTCCGGATAGCTGGAGCCTGAGATATTGCGATATTGGGATTTATGTTTTGTGTCGATGCTAGACACTGTTTATGTTGATTTCATTGATGATACCTCGTTTTAATTATACAGAAATCTCACTAAGTTATGAAAGCGGTTTCTTCATTTACATGTATTCTTTTTTCATGCATTCATACCTCATTCATATGATATGTTGTTACCTGAGGCACTGACATGGGCACATGGGGTTACACTTATATATAGATGTTTACCCTTGCCACCTTTTCTCGCTTTAGACTTATCATTTGAGGTTATATATATGTATATTCATCGTATTGACCTAGGATTGTGTCATACATATGATTTCTGCTCGGTAATGTTTTCTACTCAAGAGTTGGCAACTCACCCCCGTTGTGCCACAGTTTCTTGCAGGTTTTGCCGTATAGGGTTCGTTACGGCTTTGCTGGCACACTGCTTCCTTTTCGGGAGATTTTCTTTGGTAGGTGGGTTCAATTGCATCGTAACCACCATTATACCTTGTATATTATTTATTTCAGTTGTATCTAGTACACTCCATCAACCTGACATGTATATTCTTTCGACCTTAGAGTCGCGCGTTGTATTATTATGGATTTCATGTTGTTTAGAGTTTTCCTTTCAGTTTTGATCCTCGCCCTTCGGCGTTGTATATTATATTGCTTGTGTGGTTGTGGCCGTCGATTGACGAAGAGCTAGCGCCCGCTTGGGGATGCCTTTTATCATTCATGTATATATTTATCATGTTGTACCCCATTCGAGGCCAGTATTTACAAAGGAAACTCTGCCGGAATTTTCATAAAAGACTTGTGATTTTAAAAATGCATATTTCGGCTTATGTTGCTAAACTACTTGATTTAAATTGGTTTTTACTTCACTCTACTGCTTTACTTGGTTTTGATTTCTAGGTTTTGGCTTACTTAGATTACGTATGCCTTGAGACGTTTCGTAATTTAAGTGCCGGTCATGTTCCGTACTTTTCGGGTCGTGACAATTCTAGCCTCCAATCTCCATTAAAAATCCCTCCTCACATCACTAAACCTCTTGTTTAACACTTTATGTTGGTTCTTGAGGCATGTCTTTGCCTTTGAGGGCAAGGTTAGCAAGTTGAGCCATCACTAGACCAACTTGAGATATAAAGCTTACCCTAATCACTTTCTTGCTAAACTTTTAGTTATCTTGCTTAATTTAGTGTTAATTAGTGTTCTAGTTAAGAATTATATTCGTTTTGGGATCTTCTTTCACACCGGTTGCTTTAGGCAAAAGTTGCGTTTACTGGAGCTCAGTTGCTGGACTAGGAACACACAAACAAAGCACGAGACCCACGTTCACATTTCAGGCCGCAATTAAATAGGTTCTGGCCGCAAATTGCGGCCAGATGGGTGAGTTAGGTGTCGGGGCTTCTTCTGTAGGTGTCTGCTATATAATTTAGGTCAATATTATATGCAACTTTTCCTATTTCAACTCGTATCAAAATCTGGAACCAATTTCCTTGTTTTTCACACTTTTAAACTTCCGCGATGTTCATACCATATTATTGCATTATTATATTCCCCAGTACTAGTTATTTTACAAATAAACAGGTGCTTTTGACCCATGTCTTCTACTTAGTTGCAGGTTACAGGTACTTGGAATAAAAACAGTGAAAAAGACAAAAGACGATACGAAAGTGAGACTTCGACCAACAAACAGAGAATCTTGATAAAGCCTACACGAAGATAAGTTCATAAAGTACAAGGCAGTGCAAGGTTCAAGACTTCGTCACGAAGCAACGGCAAAAGTCCACTACAATGTTCACTGGAAAGATCTGGAAGAAACCTAGAAGCCAACCTGAGAAAAGAACCAAATAAATAGGAAGACAAACAAAGCCAGAAGTGTCACAGAAAAGTTGAAGACACAAGACCATCTTTTGGCAGCGGAACCGCAGCCAAACCTAGCCTATGGCCGTGGTTCCGCGGCCGGGTATTGCCCGTATGGGTGGAAAATTTCTATAATATCTGGCGGTGCGTGGAGCGTTGACTAGGTCTTTTTCTTAGGGGGTATTTTTGTAAAAGCAGATATGCGAGTCAATTGTAACCCTAAGGTTTCTATCCTCTATAAATAGAAACTCAAATACCTCTTTTGAGGTATGCCTCCTTTCATTAATAAAATTCAGATTTCTTTTGGAGAGTATCGATGCCTCTTTTCATTTCATCTATTCAGATCTGACAAGTCTTGTGTAAATGTTTGGAGAGAGCCATCTGTAAAGTAAGTAGTTTTATTTAATTGCCTTAGTATAGATCTTTAATTCCTTGCCCTAATTAGATAGTTAGATATGTTCTTCAATTACCTAATGAGCGAGTAGTCTCCTCGCTTGTTAGGGTTAGCTTTGGGGAAGGCTTTTGAGAGATGAAGACCTTTCATCCCTTTCTTGCCCATCACATATAATTAATAGGACTCCATGCATACATGCACACACCGCTCCCTACGGCACCTTCTCCCTCTAGGTAGCGGTGATACCGTAGTATAAAGGCCCGGTTGAGCGTGTTTTCCATGGAGGTTAGGGTAAGGATCGATAAAGGAAGGACAAGAACCTAGAGGAAGAAACATCTTCCCGAATGGTTCTAATCCCTTTTATTGATAATTACCATAACTCCTCATAAATCTTAATTTGGGTATAGAAAGCGGTGAGATTTATTTACATTTCCAAACCTATCCTAAACCTAACCCTAGCAAGATTTAGATCTAGATAGATTTAGTTTTTTAGATTTAATCAATCCGATCACACCGTTCGGAATTAACTCGTTAGACCAATTAGGAAATTCACAAAATCCCTGTGGACCGACCCGTACTCACCGGCTAGCTACCAAGCGACGCCGTTCTTGATTGCTGTTTAGAAATATTTTTGACATACAAATCAAATGGCGCCGTTGCCGGGGATAAAAAAATCTCCTCTGAAAAATCTCTGTAAGTCTTCTGATCTCCTCCTCTGCAAATCTCTGATATCTCCTCTGAAAAATCTCCTGCAGCATTCTTTGCGCCTAAAAAATCTTTCCTCTTCCAATAATTGATCTTGTGTAGGATTTTTTGTGCCGCGCTTAAAATAAAAAATTGATTGCAAGTGATTTTTTTTCTGTTTTGCATATCTTTAATCGGACTTTAAGGGGCTTGAGACCAATCTAGATTGGGTGGGGATTTCATCACCCTTCTCAGGACCCCAGAAATCACATAAGGCATATGCATTGACCTTCAATTAATTAAAAAAGATTAGACTCAGCCATAAGGACATCGAGCTCAATAGGACAGAGAACTAGTTGTAGGCATCGGCCATTGATCCTAACCTGACTTTGCGGTGTCTAGGCAAGTGTGTCTAAGGCGAGTGGTTACTTAATTAGGGCCACTACTTGTAGTGGAGAGCCTCCCATTCACCTGGCACTTACCTGGCCGCAATTGGCGGTGAAGAGGCGGTTTGAGGTCCTATTTCTAGCCCTTTGAAACAGTTAGGAGCTGTCTGGTTGACCTAGGTGACCCTAGATCTAGTCCTGATTGTGCATTTGTGGTTGATTGAAAGTGTGTTTAAGCCCTTTATCGGAATTTTTTGCAAAAAGCACCACATAAAAAAAGAGGAAAATTTTATAAAAACTTGCAAATTTTGTCGCTAAGAACTCCTTGCACCACCCACCTTCTTTCTCTTCTACTTTCTTACATCATGGGTACCCCACCTCATAAATCTCTTGCCGAACTTTGGTATCCTGAACCTAACTTTGCCTCGTACGCGAATTGTTTCAGTCGATTTAAGGACGACCTCTCCATGCCCAAAATTTCTTTGAAAGATCGAATAGAAGTGTCTAGGAGAAACAATTCGACTTTGCAATCCACTTTGTATCAACCATTTCAACCTTCACCATCTTCTTATGTTGATACTCCTTTCTCAAGTCCTGTAGTAACTCCTAAACCCATTTCTATTGCTGAGCATATTGAACAATCTCGTAGCCGATCTTTCACTCCTCTCCACACATCCAGTTCTAGGGATCAACAAGTCCATTCACCTTTTTATCCAAATCTTGATCCTACTCCTGTCCAACCATCCAATTCCTACCAATCCTACCCGACTTCCGCACCTTCCTTAGACATTGCTTCTACACAACCATTTGGGAGTTTCACGTATCTAAACAATTTTGAATCTTTTACCGAAACCCCTTCACAACCCATGTCTAGTCTAGAACAGTCGTTGGAGGCTTATATGGTAGCGACAAACCAAATGATTAGGAATGTGGATGCGTCCATTACCGCCCTTATGCAACATAATGAACCGATAGCTAGTTTCCAACTAGCTCCAAATCTTCCAATGTATGACGAGGCGGTTGGACAGAGTGAGAATTTGAGAGGAGAGAGTGAGTTCTACACCTTTCCAAATCAAACCTACCCATTACCAATTGAATTCCACAACTCCAGTTTTCAAACAAGTGCCAAAAATGATGAGTTGTGTGACTTTGTAGTGCTTGATTTGCCAGATTGTGAAGAATCCCTTTCGAGTGAAACCACACCTAATCCTTTTGAACTTTACACCTCCACTATAGAACCTGAATTGATAAATATCCATGCTTTTGATGAGGTGTCCGAAAAAATTAATTTTCACTTGATTGAGGATATAGACGCCGGGAATATTTTGGATGATGAACCCGTAAATTTGACTGAAATTTTTTCTCCAATTCATCATCCCGAGTCATTAAATGTTTCTCCCGAACCTCATATGCGTCTTGATTTTGATAATAATGGCATCGATAAGCTAAATTTTCAGGAGAATTATGAGGATGGTATTAAGGAGAGTATTGAGGATATTATTGAGGATAAACTATTTTTGTTTGATGTGTCGGATTTTCCACTTCATCCTCCTGAACCTTTAACTGTTACACTTCCAAAATCAAACCCCCTCCTTTCCATCGTTCCGACGACGCAAAAGATCACGCTTAAGGACTGTGAGTTTGAAAAATTTATGTTCAATCACACCACATTTGACGCCACTAGTGCGTTCCTCTTTGAATCTAACACAGTTCTCGCAGACAATAACGATTACGAGTGTTTCACTTTTTCGGACGATTTTGAAGAATCACCGCCCGAGTTTGAGTTCTTTGAATTTTCAGATGAGTTAGTTGAACCATCAGACTCGGTTGCTTACAGTCATTTCAAACCATTGATGGAATCCTTCAAGTTCGAGACAGATTACTTAGGTGAGATTAAGACTATCCCTAAATCACTCCCTTTCGTCCTTCCTATCGTTTCGACCACGCAAGAATCCGTCGCGCTTCCATTTTCAAAGGATGGTTTACCAAGTTCAAAGTACCCATGTTTTCTCGCGAATCTTGAGATATTTGACCCTATTTCTCGACGGGTTGATAAATTAGCACAATCTCTTTTAACATATCGGTCATCACAAATTGCGCTAATTTATTTACTCAATATACACCCTCAAGTTCGTGCTACACTTCTTTCTCGTTTCCGCTATTCTTCTTCTCCACCGAGACCATATTCCACCCTTCTTTCCATACGGTCTCGTGTGTTTCTCCACTCCTTCCTCTACACTTCATTCTTCCACCAACCCTACCATTATCACGATAGAATTTTTGAATGGTTGGTGCTAACCTTTGATCTGTGTAAGGCCTTGTTTAGTTTGGGGGGGACTGTTGTATATATATTTTGCTTTTTTCTTTTCTTTTTTTCTTTTTACAATAAAAAATAAAAATAAAATAAAATTTTTTATAAATAAATAAACAGGGAGTGCCGACATTCTCAACCCACTTGGTGTAGCATGACAGTGAGGACACTGTCAAGTTTAAGTTTGGGGGTATGCTCGGTAAGTCTTCTTCCTTCGCATTCATGTGTATATTCTTGCATTTGCATACTTATTTTTAAAACCCATAAAAATTGAAAATTTTAAAAATTATAAAAATTAAAGTATTCAATTTTGGCCATAATTGACTTGAGTTTGACAAAAAGGTTAACTAGCTAGGAACAATTAGATATTAGACTTAGTAAATTAAAAACCCTAAAAATAACCTTTCTTAAAGTTTAACGGTAGAAAGTATATGTCTTTGTAGTTTATTTAGAAATAGGCAAATTTTGAGTTGACTTCTTGGGCTAAGTTAAAACAAGGAAAAAGTATTGATATTTTTATTAAAGTATAAGTTTGAAAAATAGTTCCTAGCTTAAGTCTAAATTCTGAAAATGTATACCCTACAATTTGCACAAACACGAACCTTGAAACTTGGAATAGTAGAGGAGACCTTGAAATGCTCTTGTCTAAAGTCCTTAGTACGAAGAAAATAAAATAAAAATTCAAGTGTGAATAAAGAGATAAAAAAATGAACACTGGTTTTTGTGATTACTTAAGGCTGCAAAAATAGAAAAATATTTAGCGAGGGTGCTTCATCACCTAGTGCCTTAGACCAACTGGTTTGGGAGTCACTGCTAAAGCCTTAGGTGTTGCAAGACTAGAAATTATGGTTTAATGTGCAAACACATCTTGTAATCGGTCGTTGGTACCTCAAGAAGTATTAACGGTCGCATGAAGGATGTGTGAGCGAAATGCATCTAAAAATTCACCTATTAAGAAGTGCTTTGGACGACGGACAAGAGTATGATTGCTTGATTTGAATTTCCATGTGTAGGGATGATATATACACACACGTAGGGGTATGTGATTGGGGTTTAGATAAGAGATAGGAATGAAGAATATGACTTATATCTTTAATAGAGATGATAAAAAATCCTAAGTTGAGATGGAACCCTAGAAGGAAAAGCTTAAAAGATGCCAAAAGCTAAGTAAGTCTACAGAACATATATAATCTTAAGTTAAATGATAAGGAAGCATGAAGAATATGGGTGGATAATTTACGAGTCGAAGATAATAGAATTCCTTGTTAGAAAACCTAATTGGAGAATAAAATGGGCCGAATTGATAGGATTTTGTGGGTAGTATCCGCTGAAAACCTTCAGGAGACAACACTCCTCCTACTAGGGACACCTAGAGGTTTAACGGCTTGTTGCACGAGCTCAGTGCAATCGCGATTCCCTGCGAATGTGAAGTTAGGTTTTTGTTGAGAATAAAAACTAGGTTTGCTCGAGGACGAGCAAAAGATAATTTTGGGGGTATTTGTTCATACAATAATATTGCATTATTATATTCCCCAGTCCTAGTTATTTTACAAATAAACATGTGCTTTTAACCCATGTCTTTTACTTAGTTGCAGGTTACATGTTCTTGGAATAAAAACAGTGAAAAAGAAAAAAGACGATACGAAAGTGAGACTTCGACCAACAAACAGAGAATCTTGATAAAGCCTACACGAAGATCAGTTCACAAAGTACAAGGCAGTGCAAGGTTCAAGACTTCGTCACGAAGCAACGGCAAAAGTCCACTACAATGTTCACTGGAAAGATCTGGAAGAAACCTAGAAGCCAACCTGAGAAAAGAACCAAATAAATAGGAAGACAAACAAAGCCAGAAGTGTCACAGAAAAGTTGAAGACATAAGACCATCTTTTGGCCGCGGAACCTCGGCCAAACCTGGCCTATGGCCGCGGTTCCCCAGCCGGGTATTGCCCGTATGGGTGGAAAATTTCTATAATATCTGGCGGTGCGTGGAGCGTTGACTAGGTCTTTTTCTTAGGGGGTATTTTTGTAAAAGCAGATATGTGAGTCAATTGTAACCCTAGGGTTTCTATCCTCTATAAATAGAAACCCAAATACCTCTTTTGAGGTATGCCTCCTTTCATTAATAAAATTCAGATTTCTTTTGGAGTGCATCGATGCCTCTTTTCATTTCATCTATTCAGATCTGACAAGTCTTGTGTAAATGTTTGGAGAGAGCCATCTGTAAAGTAAGTAGTTTTATTTAATTGCCTTAGTATAGATCTTTAATTCCTTGCCCTAGTTAGATAGTTAGATATGTTCTTCAATTCCCTAATGAGCGAGTAGTCTCCTCGTTTGTTAGGGTTAGCTTTGGGGAAGGCTTTTAAGAGATGAAGACCTCTCATCCCTTTCTTGCCCATCACATATAATTAATAGGACTCCATGCATACATGCATACATGCACACACCGCTCCCTACGGCACCCTATCCCTCGAGGTAGCGGTGATACCGTAGTATAAAGGCCCGGTTGAGCGTGTTTTCCAAGGAGGTTAGGGTAAGGATCGATAAAGGAAGGACAAGAACCTAGAGGAAGAAACATCTTCCCGAATGGTTCTAATCCCCTTTATTGATAATTACCATAACTCCTCATAAATCTTAATTTGGGTATAGAAAGCGGTGAGATTTATTTACATTTCCAAACCTACCCTAAAACTAACCCTAGCAAGATTTAGATCTAGATAGATTTAGTTTTTTAGATTTAATCAATTCGATCACAGCGTTCGGAATTAACTCGTTAGACCAATTAGGAAATTCACAAAATCCCTGTGGACCGACCTGTACTCACCGGCTGGCTACCAAGCGACGCCGTTCTTGATTGCGGTTTAGAAATATTTTTGACATACAAATCACGCGACACATACGTTATGAAAGTGGGTTTGGTGTTTGCTGTGTGTCACAGCATGTCGGGGTGGTTTCTGACAAGTATACACACGTTTTTGTGTATCAAATGCACGCGTTTAGCTTGCGACGCCAGTTTCTCGTTTGGTCTTGATATTGCGTTTTTGCAGGATCTTAGCCTTACATGTGTTGCTTTGTGTAAATTCTAGGATCGCGGGCTGGGACTTCGGACGCAGTGAAGAAGGGGAAGCAGGTGGTCGGATACGCTTAGCTCGAGATCACCGGTGAGTAGATTTAACATCTACGGGGAAGTCGTCCGTATGGCATTATGCGACAGGGCTTGATCGGATATTGTAGCCGCATATTCATATTCGTATATGTTGATTTTGCATAAGCATCATTACATGTCATTATATTGTTGTGCTCGATTAGTACTTAGTGGACACTGCACTATTACTGACGGTTCATGTGCACGAGCACTAAATTGCATGTTACACCAATACCGTTAGTAATTGCCATGACACGCCTATACACATGTACAATATTTTATCGTTATCGACATTAGCTCATCTTTTGGCATACATATTCTACACTCATACTTGCGTATATACCTACTTGTACATCCATATTGGCGCAAATACATATTGTACGCAAATACTTGCGTATATACCCACTTGTACATCCATATTGGCGCATATACATATTGTACACTCAAACTTGCGTATATACCCACTTGTACATCCATATTGGCGCATATACATATTGTACACTCATACTTGCGTATATACCCACTTGTACATCCATATTGGCGCATATACATATTGTACACCCATACTTGCGTATATACCCACTTGTACATCCATATTGGTGCACATGCATATTGTACACTCATACATGCGTATATACCCACTTGTACATCCATATTAGCACATATACATATTGTATACTCATACTTGCGTATATACCCACTTGTACATCCATATTTGCGTACATACATATTGTACACACATACTTGCGTATATACCCACTTGTACATCCATACTTTTGTATATATACATATTGTGCATCCATACTTGCGTACATACATATTTGCACATACATAGATGATGTCGTTTTATATTTTGAGGATTTGGAACCGCATGATATATTTTAAAACTGGATTCATTTAAAAGAGCGGATTTTCCCTTTTATGCTCATAGCAAGACTTTATGTTGCATATATCATATTGCACGGATTTACGCATTGAGTTATGGATTTCATATGATTTCTGGATTTGAGAACCGTGGTATTATTTCAAGAAAGTATGCATTGTTTTGAAAACCCGGTTTCTCTTGATATGATATTTCAGTATGTTCACCATGCGTTTTCTCGGTTCTGAGATGTGTGATGGAAACCCGATTCGAGGAGGAGGATGATCCGTTTGTGGGTTCATGGTGGACCCGGTATGGTACCCCGGGGCGAGAGAGAGATTTCGTTGGGATGGCGATGAGCCCGGCTGAGAGACTACTACCTACCGGTGATTGGTTAGACCTTACGGTTATCCGGAGAATACTGACCGGAGTCGAGAGATGGTTTTGGGCCGACCCGTACTACCGGAGCCCGAGGGCCGATCCCGCAGACGGAGCCCGTGGGCCGATCCGGACTGACGGAGCCCGATATTCATATATGGATTTACGTGTCGATGCTGGACATGAGTATTTCATGATGTTTTCGAGTGCCGATGTCGGGCACTCCGGTTCCATGAGATTTACAGGATATGTGGGCCGATTAGAGTGACGGCGCCGGAGTTATTAGGGGATTTGGGGTGTATTGATGGACACCGGTTTTTCCACGATGATGATTCCTGTTGATGATACGTATTCCCATGCTCAGCACTCATTTATATGCATTGCATCATTTAGTTGTAGTACCTAATAGAGTACCTCGCATGACTATTGCACACCCAGATTATCACATTAATGTTATCAGATTGTACATGTTAGAGTATCGCAGTACGCGCATATCTGCGATTACCTGTATATGTTATTTACTATTCACGAGTTGGAAATTCACCCCCGTTGTGCCACCGTGTTTTGTTGGTTGACCCTCAGAGTAGTCGCGGCAGGGCTACATCATTGTATCTTTTTGCTGTGGATCCCTCTACGGTTGGCTTATGGGCCATTTTGCTTATAGGTGGGTTGCGGGTATCCGCTTATATTTCATTGTACACTCTATTGTATCTAGTAATCTCCATCTACCATTTCATGTATCGTCTTAAAGACCGGTTGTGAGGACGATGTTGTATATTATTTTGTATTCTGGATGTCGAGCTCGTGTGAGCCGACTTTATTTATGCAGTTTATCTTTTATGTTGTTTTCCACTTTTATTGTTCATTTCTTCGCTACGGCGTCGTATATTATTCTCGTGGTGATTGTTTCCGCCGTTGGGCGTGTTTGCTCCCGTTGGGGATGCTTTATTTATATTATCCGTCATTTTACTTATATCATGTGTTGTACCCGTTTCAGGGCTAGTTTTTACAAAGGAGGTGCTGCCGAAATTTTTAAAAACAACAATTTAAACTTTAAAGATTTTTACTTGAGATTTCCAAATGTCTTTAAAAATGTTTTCATCACTTCCTTTTTTGATGGTATAGATTTCTGGGTTTTCGGTTTATTTAATCGCGTTACGCCTATAGACGTTTCGTGGTTTAAGTACCGGTCGTGGGCCGAACTTCGGGTCGTGACAAAATTGGTATCAAAGCATAGGTTTTACCTTTCAGAGTATAGGATGACCTTGGTATGATGGAGTAGATAGCTTAAGCAGAGTGGCGTAGCGTGTGTATGTTCCGCAGCATTCTTGTGTTTCGATTTTTGTATTCTTATCGAATCCTCTTTTCATTTCCATCCATTATGCCGCCGAAGAATACAAGGGCGCAAAGAGCGGCGGCGAGAGCCGAGGGCAGAGTTGGCTCGTCTGAGACGAAGACTGACCCGGGCGGTACGCCAATTGTACCAGAGCAGATTGATCCCCCTTCGACAGACCATATTGCTATGCTAGGGGCCGGTATGCAGGATTTGGATGATGGGGTCCTTAGTTGAGGCCATTCGAGCGCAGAGACAGAAGATTGTTCCACCTATTGCGGGGAACGCGATGGTACCTACAGTTCAGGCAGTTGCACCTGCAGCTACGGAGGTGATCCCGGTATCGTTATCTGAGTTCATGGGGCTAATGCCTCCGGTCTTCACAGGCACTGATGCAGCGGAGGATCCACAGTCATTTATCGATCAGATGGCCAGGATATGTCGTTCACTTAGATGCTCCGACGCGAGATGGGTGGAGTTCGCGAGCTTCCGTGTGGAAGGTCTTGCGCAAAAGTGGTGTGAATCTCTAGAGAAGGGCAGAGTCGCAGGTCTTCCTCCTATGACCTGGGCTGAGTTCGTGACGGTGTTTCTTGCCCATTTTCTTCCGCAGAGTGTCCGGGATGCTCGAGCGCGCAGTTTCGAGTCGTTACGCCAGACTCCAAGGATAACAGTGGCAGAGTACGATGTGCAGTTTACCGATCTATCTACATATGCCCCGTATTTGGTAGCTACTGAGGAGATGCGGATCAAGAGGTTTGTTCGAGGCTTGCTTACCCCGTTGTTTCTCACCATCAGCGCACAACATTGTGATACTTATGCAGCAGCAGTGGATGCAGCCTTATTAGTCGAGGAGCGTCTTGCCGAGACTTCGGTAGTTCCGGAACCGAAGAGAGTTCGCACTGATATGTCTGCCCAGAGGCAGATGGGTAGGCACCGCGGTAAACCTCCTCTAGGCCATGATAATGGCAGAGGTTTGAGATGAGGTCGGTTATACAGAACCTACCAACAGGGCAGCGGCTGATGTCGGGATGTTTCTGGTGCGGGAGTTTTTATCATCGTGTTCGAGATTGTCCTGAGCCATGTGAGGGCGAGACGGCCATACCACATGTTACCCTACCACCTTCTCCACTCCAAAGGGTGTTGCCTATTGCACCTGTTGTTGCTCCGCGTCAGACTTACGCACAGAGAGGTCGTGGTCGCGGAGGGTTTGTTTAGAGAGGACGAGGTGACAGAGGCAGAGGACAGCCGGTTGCCGGTAGAGGACAGCCAGTCGCAGGTAGAGGGCAGGCACGGGTATTCGCTTTGACTCATCAGGACGCGCAGGCATCCAATGCAGTGGTTTCAGGTACTCTTTTAGTATGTTCTTGTGATGCACACGTGTTGTTTGATCTAGGATCCACGCACTCATATGTTTCTACACACTTCGTGCCGAGTTTGGGCAGAGGGTCGTGTTTGCTAAATCAGCCGCTTGTCGTGATCACTCCTGTTGGCGAGTCGTTTATTGCGAGACACGTATTTCGGTCGTGTGTTGTCCGTATTGGTGAAGAGAGTTATCCATCGACTTGATCCTTCTTGAGATGTTGGACTTCGACGTTCTCCTGGGCATGGACTGGTTAGTTACGTGCTATGCGTCTGTGGACTGCCGCAAGAAGACAGTTAGCTTTTGTTTTCCCGGCGAGTCAGTTTTTGTTGTGCAGGGGGACCGTGGTGCCTCCCCCTCACAGGTTGATTTCAGTCCTTCGCGCTGGATAGCTCTTGAGGAAGGGATGTCAGGTATTCCTAGCGTATGTTTGTGATACTAGAGCTGCAGAGGCCCCGTTGGACCAGGTCCCGATTGTTAGCGAGTTCCCTGATGTTTTCCCTGATGAGCTGCCTGGGCTACCGCCTGAGCGCGATATTGTGTTCTGCATTGACTTAATTCCCGGCACGGGGCTTATTTCCATACCGCCTTATCGGATGGTCCCGGCGGAGCTTAGAGAGCTGAAAGGTCAGTTGCAGGATTTGTTAGATAAAGGGCTTATTTGACCTAGTGTGTCTCCTTGGGGTGCTCCTGTCCTGTTCGTTAAGAAGAAGGACGGCAGTTTGCGTTTTTGTATTGATTATCGTCAGCAGAACCGGGTTACTGTGCGGAACATATATCCTTTACCTCGTATCGATGATTTGTTTGACCAACTTCAGGGTGCGGGACACTTCTTGAAGATTGACTTGCGATCAGGCTACCATCAGTTGCGGGTTCGGCAGGAGGATATTTCGAGGACGTCACACGCGTTACGAACACTATGAGTTTTTGGTGATGTCGTTCGGACTCACTAACGCCCCAGCAACATTTATGGACTTGATAAACCGCGTTTTCAGGACGTATCTTAATCAGTTCATTATCGTATTCATTGACGACATCTTAGTGTACTCCCGGAGCCGAGAGGAGCACGAGCAGCACTTGCGGATCACATTGTAGACTTTGAGGGAGCACCAGCTGTTCGCGAAATTCTCCAAGTGCGCTTTTTGGCTTGACAGAGTTGATTTCTTGGGTTGCGTGGTTACGAGAGATAGTATACGTGTGGACCCGAAGAAGATCGAGGCCGTTCAGCATTGGCCCAGACCAGCATCAGTTACAGAGATCCGCAGCTTTCTAGGAATGGCCGGCTACTACCGACGATTCGTTCAAGACTTCTCCCGTATTGTTGCACCGTTGACCGGGTTGACCTGGAAGGGAGTCCCTTTTTTTTAGATGGAGGCGTGCAAGCAGAGCTTTCAGCTGTTGCAGACTCATTTGACTACGGTGCCGGTGTTATCATTGCCTTCAGGATCGGGCGGTTTTGTAGTATAATGTGTTGCTTCTCGGGTGGGGCTAGGCTGTGTATTGATACAGCATTGCAGTGTTATCGCGTATGCTTCTTGGCAGCTGAAGAAGCACGAGCAGAACTACCCCACTTATGATTTAGAGATGGCTGCAGTGGTGTTTACACTCAAGATCTAGAGACATTAGCAATACGGCGAGTCGTACCAGATATTCACAGACCATAAGAGCTTGAAGTATATATTTCAGCAGCGAGACCTGAATCTGAGACAGCGCCGTTGGATGGAACTAGTGAAGGACTACGATTGCGAGATTTTGTATCATCCGGGCAAGGCGAACGTAGTGGCAGATGCTTTGAGTCGGAGGCCCGGAGATAGTATATCCTGTTTGAGCACAGTTCCGAGGCAGTCGTCGGCAGATTGGCAGATTCTATGCGACAGCCGAGTGCAGTTCGAGTTCACTCCAACTGGGGGACAGCTTGCGCATATCCGTGCACGTCCACAGCTGCTTAACCATATCCGTGAGGCGCAGCCCAGTGATGACCGTCTTTCAGAGATCAGGGAGAAGGTTAAACAGAGCAGAGACTCCGAGTTCGTGATCTATGATCAGGGGATACTGCGATTTGGGACTCGAATGTGCGTACAGATTCTGAGGGGCTGAGGCGTGAGATTCTCAAGGAGGCACATTGATCGGTGTATAGTGTTCATCTAGGTTCCACCAAGATGTACCGTGATCTGAGAGATGTTTACTGGTGGGAAAGGATGAAGAGGGACGTCACAGACTTCATTTCGAGATGTCCGACTTGTCAGCAAGTCAAGGCCGAGCACCAGAGGCCCGCGGAAGAGCTACAGCCGTTGCCTATTCCGGAGTAGAAATGGGAGCAGATTTATATGGACTTCATTGTGGGTCTACCCACGACCAGTCGAGGGTACGACTTCATTTGGGTGATCGTGGATCGATTGACGAAAGCAGCTCACTTTCTGCCAGTGAAGGCCACTTTTGGATTTGCTCAGTATGCCCAGCTATACATCGAAGAGATTGTACGATTGCATGGCGTCCTGACTTGTATTGTGTCCGATCGAGGCACCCAGTTCACCAGCCGACTAAAGAAGAGACTTCAGGAGGCTTTGGGCACCCTCTTGAGTTTCAACACAGCATTCCATTCGCAGACCAACGGCCAGTCAGAGCGGACTATTCAAACTCTTGAGGACATGCTTCGAGCTTGTATTCTAGATTTCGGTGGCAGCTGGGATTATCATTTTCCCTTGGTAGACTTCTCCTACAATAATAGCTTCCACGATACGATTCGGATAGCACCTTTCGAGGCTTTATATGGGAGGAGATGTCGATCGCCCTTCTGTTGGACAGAGCTCAGCGAGAGCAGTATTTTCGGGCCGCAGATCATACAGGAGACGACCGAGAAGATACAGTTGATTCGAGATAATATGAGGACAGCTCAGAGTAGGCAGAAATCGTATGCTGACAGACGCCGTTGCAGACTAGAGTTCGCCGTTGGCGATCATGTTTTTCTGAGGGTCTCTCCGATGAAGGGCGTAATGAGATTTGGGCGGAAAGGGAAGCTTAGCCCCAGATTTGTATGTCCCTTTGAGATCCTCGAGCGTGTAGGCGCAGTTGCATATCGTTTGGCTCTTCCACCCAGCTTTCCAGATGTTCACCCCGTATTCCATGTGCCGATACTTCGCAGATACCTTCATGACCCTTCTCACATGATTCAGCACCAGACCGTTCAGCTTGAGCGCGATCTTTCGTTCACCGAGCAGCCAGTAGTGATATTGGACCAGCAGGTGAAGAAACATAGATCAAAGGACTTTCCATCTGTGAAGGTTCTTTGGAATAACCCGAATGGTGAAGAGATCACTTGGGAGGCCGAGAGCGAGATGCGGAAGAAATTCCCTCATCTCTTTAAAGGTACGCCTAGTAAAATTTTTAAGTTCGGGGACGAATTTCTATAAGGGGGGAAGATTGTAACACCTTATAATGCAATTAGTGGTTAAATAAGCGATAATGCGGTTTTTAGTAAAAAAAGTTTACCAAAATGGATTTTAAATATTTTATAAAAATTAATGAATATTTTATTAGTATTTAATTTGGGCTTGCACACACATGTGCATGTTAACCTAGAGCTAATTTGGGGTTAAACCATGCATAAGTAGCCGTGGTGTATTAACCCATTCCATTAGGGTGATATGTAGTTAATTAAGTATTTTAATTTTCAAATTCAAAAATAATATGATTTTTCTTTTGGGTTGACTTGAGAGAGGAAGGAAGAGAGAGAGAGAGAGAGAGAGAGAGGGAATGATGAGGTTTAGGCATGGCTAGCATTTATGGAGGAGAGAGGGAGGGGCATGGTTGACTCTCACCACACTCATCTCACTCTCTCAATTATTTTCTCACACCATCATTTTTATTTCACCTCACACACACTCTCTCCCCCTCTTTTACAGCAACAGCAGCAGCCCCCCCCCCTCTTCCTCATTCTTCTTCTTCTTCTCCCCTTCATTCAAGCCCCCAATCTCCATTAAAAATCCCTCCTCACTTCACTAAACCTCTTGTTTAACAATTCATGTTGGTTCTTGAGAGAAGTCTTTTCCTTTGAAGGCAAGGTTAGCAAGTTGAGCCATCTCCAGACCAACTTGAGGTATAAAGCTTACCCTAATCACTTTCTTGCTAAAGTTTTAGTTATTTAGTTAATTTAGTGTTAATTAGTGTTCTAGTTAAGAATTATATTCGTTTTGGGATCTGCTTTCACACCAGTTGCTTCAGGCAAAAGTTGCGTTTACTGGAGCTTAGTTACTGGACCAGGAACACACACATAAAGCACGAGACCCCCGTTCACATTTCAGGCCGCAATTAAATAGGTTTTGACCGCAAATTGCGGCCAGATGGGTGAGTTAGGTGTCGGGGCTTCTTCTGTAGGTGCCTGCTATATAATTTAGGTCTTTGGTATATGCAACTTTTCCTATTTCAACCCGTATCAAAATCTGGAACCAATTTCCTTGTTTTCAACACTTTTAAACTTGCGCGACACGTACATTATGATAGTGGGTTTGGTGTTTGCTGTGTGTCACAGCATGTCGGGGTGGTTTCTGACGAGTATACATACGTTTTGGTGTATCGAATGCACGCGTTTAGCATGCGACGCCAGTTTCTCGTTTGGTCTTGATATTGCGTTTTTGCAGGATCTTAGCCTTACGTGTGTTGCTTTGTGTAAATTCTAGGATCGCAGGCGGGGACTTCGGACACCGCGAAGAAGGGGAAGCAGGTGGTCGAATACGCTTAGCTCGAGATCACCGGTGAGTAGATTTAATATCTACGAGAAAATCGCCCGTATGGCATTATGCCTCAGGGATTGATAGGATATTCTAGCCGCATATTCATATTCGTATATGTTGATTTTGCATAAGAATCATTACGTGCCATTATATTGTTGTGCTAGATTTGTACTTAGTGGTCACTGCATTATTACTGACGGTTCATGTGCACGAGCACTAAATTTCATGCTACACACACACCGTCGGTAATTGCCATGACACGCCTATACACATATACAGTATTTTATCGTTATCAACATCGGCGCATCTTTTGGCATGCATATTCTACACTCATACTTGCGTATATACCCACTTGTACATCCATATTGGCGCATATACATATTGTATACTTGCATATATGCCCACTTGTATATCCATATTGGCGCATATACATATTGTACACCCATACTTGCGTATATACCCACTTGTACATCCATATTGACGCATATACATACTGTACACTCATACTTGCGTATATAACCACTTGTACATCCATATTGGCGCATATACATATTGTACACCCATACTTGCGTATATACCCACTTGTATATCGATATTGGCGCACATGTATATTGTACACTCATACTTGCGTATATACCCACTTGTACATCGATATTGGCGCATATACATATTGTACACTCGTACCTGCGTATATACCCACTTGTACATCCATATTTGCGTACATACATATTGTACACCCATACTTGCGTATATACCCACTTGTACATCCATACTTTTGTACATATATATATTGTGCATCCATACTTGCGTACATACATATTTGCATATACATAGATGATGCTGGTTTTGATTTTAAGGATTTGGAACCGCATGATATATTTTAAAACTGGATTCATTTAAAAGTTCGGATTTTCCCTTTTATGCTCATAGTAAGACTTTATGTTGCATAATATATCATATTGCACGGATTTACGCATTGAGTTATGGATTTCATATGATTTCTAGATTTGAGAACCGTGGTATTATTTCAAGAAAGTATGCATTGTTTGAAGAACCCGGTTTCTCTTGATATGATATTTCAGTATGTCCACCATGCGTTTTCTCGGTTCTTAGACGTGTGATAGAAACCCGATTCGAGGAGGAGGAGGATCCGTTTGCGGGTTCATGGTGGACCCGGTATGGTACCCCCGGGGCGTGAGAGAGATTTCATGGAGATGACGATGAGCCCGGTAGAGGGACTACTACCTACCGGTGATTGGTTGGACCTGGCGGTTATCTGTAGGATACCGACCGGAGTCTAGAGATGGTTTTGGGCCGACCCGTACTGCTGGAGCCCGAGGGCCGATCCCACAGACGGATCCCGTGGGCCGATCCGGACTGACGGAGCCCGATATACATATATAGATTTACGTGTGGATACTGGACACGAGTATTTCATGATGTTTTCGAGTGCCGATGTTGGGCACTCCGGTTTCATGAGATTTACAGGATATGAGGGCTGATTAGAATGACGACACTGGAGTTATTGGGGGATTTGGGGTGTATTGATGGACACCGGTTTTTCCACGATGATGGTTCGTGTTGATGATACGTCTTCCCATGCTCAGCACTCATTTATATGCATTGCATCATGTAGTTGTAGTACTTGATAGAGTACCTCGCATGACTATTGCATACCCAGATTATCATATTGATGTTATCAGATTGTACATGTTAGAGTATCGCAGTACGTGCATACCTGCGATTACCTGTATATGTTATTTACTATTCACGAGTTGGCAACTTACTCTCGTTGTGCCACAGTGTTTTGCAGGTTGACCCTTAGAATAGTCGCGGCAGGGATACATTATTGTATCTTTTTGCTGCGGATCCCGCTACGGTTGGCGTATGGGCCATTTTGCTTATAGGTGGGTTGCGGGTATCAGCTTATATTTCATTGTACACTCTATTGTATCTAGTACTCTCCATCTACCATTTCATGTATCGACTTAGAGACCAGTTGTGACGACGATGTTTTATATTATTTTGTATTCTGGATGTCAAGCTCGTGTGAGCCGACTTTATTTATGCAGTTTATCTTTTATGTTGTTTTCCACATTTATTGTTCATTTCTTCGCTACGGCGTCATATATTATTCTCATGGTGATTGTTTCCGCTGTGGGCGTGTTTGCTCCCGTTGGGGATGCTTTATTCATATTATCTGTCGTTTTACTTATATCATGTGTTGTACCCGTTTCGGGGTTAGTTTTTACAAGGAGGTGCTGCCGAAATTTTTAAGAAAAACAATTTAAACTTTAAAGATTTTTACTTGAGATTTTCAAATGTCTTTAACAAATGTTTTCATCACTTCCTTCTTTGATGGTATAGATTTCTGGGTTTTCGGTTTACTTAATCGTGTTACGCCTGTAGACGTTATGTGGTTTAAGTGCCGGTCGCAGGCCGAACTTCGGGTCGTGACAACATACCCAGGACGTAGAGAATACTGAGAAACAGTTCTCGGTAATGAACACACCCGAAGAATATACATCAACTTGCTTATTCCTCGATTGGGTCGTGTGGAAATCCGGATATTCCCCTATTTCCTGCTCAGAATTATAACAATTATAAGATAAAGCGGAACCAACGTTTCCTAGCACAGTATAATAAGCAGGTTCGGTCAATGCATCCATATTATTATCTTGATTAAGGCATGACATGGTTGCTACCAGGAGAGAGAGAGAAGAAAACACTCTGCGTGCGCTCTTTGTAAGATTAGATTGGTTATTATTTTATCTAATCAGGATGGCTCCCACTGTTTTTATCAAATCTTCCTTCAAACCCTAAAAGGTAAGACTAGCCGGGATTAATTACACCCTACAAGTTTGCCAATCTTTCGGCCAGGCCAGTGTCGGTACTTTGAGGGAGGTTCCCCATGCTTTCGCACGGACCTAATTAAAATAAACCTCGTTTTCCAAGGGGCGTAACCCCGTTAACACCTTTCTAGACACCTACTTGATCGGCTAATTGTAATGTGTAAAACTCTACCAGGAGTAACTCTTACTCGCAGTGGGTATCAGGATCCAACTATCTCATAGAAGGTATGCAATCTCATTGCAAATTTCAACACTTGAAATTCCCGATATTATTCTGCCCCTAACCTCCTATGACCTTGACAAAGGGCAAAAAACCATAGGATGCCAGTCAAGTTCAACTCGTCATTTCCTGATTGAATTAAACCCACCAGCATGACCCTTGACAAAGGCCAACAAGGTCGCACGACTACCCTAATCCAATCACATCATATGCTTAAGAAGATAAGCACTAATCAGCTACCGTACACTACGCCTTGACAAAGGCCAACAAACGCAGCACGAATACTAAAAAATATTTATCTAAAATGACGGAGGGCTACGACAGGTTTTTATGAAAATATTTTGCGTAATAAACATGATATCGTTGTAGAATCAAGTGAATTTTAAAAGGAGTGTTTTTAGGCTTTTACTAGTTTTGCTAAAGAGGTCACTCCTGGTGAAGGTATCTCGGCTCTTTCCTTATCGAATAAGGTGGAGGATATTTCACAAATACCACTATGCAAAGCAAAAACTATAGAAGCAATCAAAAGACAAACCGAGTGGGTTGTAGCATCTGCCAGTTTCGCTAAAGAGGTCACTCCCGGTGAAGGGATCTCGGCTCTTTCCTTATCGAATAAGGTGCTGGATATTCTACAAGGAATACCTCTATGCAAAGCAAGAATTAGAGCTGCCGGTTTTTAAAACAAGATTATACAACATCTTTAGGTTTATTTTATTTCATTAATCTCATTAATGAAGTCCCATTAATTATGCTTCCCAAGCATCACATATGAAACGAAAACAGAAATATTAATTATATTTCATATATATAATATAGGCATTCGTCTCAGAACATATCAAGTGATCACATCACAAAATAACAACAGCAGAAGAATCGCATATGAAATATTGGATATACTAGGAATTCCGTGTTTTAAATTAAGCCGGTATAAAACACGGATTTCACGGTCGCGATGAATAGCCAAACCCACATCCCTAGACCCCTACGAGAGCGGCAAGCAGCCCACCCAATTCTAGAGTTAAGAGACCCGGTCTCGACTCCTCGAGATGGTCTCCCACTGGACCCTAGAACCCGGTTACTTGTGCTCTCCTAGTGCGGAAAAGTAAATAATATACATCAATGGTGACATCATCCTCAACCGGGAAGTGCCCCAATAAAAGAATATTACATACAAGTTTTTACATGAATGAAAATGAAAAACTCTCATCTCACATAAAAAAACCCGGCTATTCAAAACACGACGATCCAATATAACATATCACAGCAACATATAACATCACATGTCATCAACATAAGTAAATATGCGTATCCCAATTGTCGTTGACGTATAGAAACGAAACCGGCGATACACCACATATTAAACTTACGGTCGCAGAAAAAAAAGTGAAAAACTACAACAATTGGAATCCGCAAATACCTTAGACATCATAAACCCAATGTATCACATACTTTGGATTTCATGCCCAACCAAATGAATTCCTTAGACATCACATGCTTAACAATTATAAACCCCTCATTTTAGTCTCGATATTGAAAACACTTTTCAATAAATTGTCGGGTAATTCAAAAAGATTCCCGATAACCTGATCGAATGCTCGTCGGAAACTTTAGTAGTCGGCCGCACCCCCGATACCGTCGACGAAGTGCACTAAGGAAGAACATCGCAGCCGCGAGCACCCGAACTGATGCTTTTGGTGATGGGGTTCTCCTACAGTCACTTGGTCGGGGCTATGGGACGTGGCTATCTAGTAAGGTTACCCAGCGAGTATCCACGTACACTACGTAATTGCGACGGACTTTTGATCCGCATCAAAATTCCGTGGCAACCGATCAAATGAGACTAACTTGCTAGATTTATAAAATTCAAACTAGTTATCTCATAACTAATTATGTGGATTCCAAATATTGTATCACAATCACGGATAGATAGACGAAGTAAAACCTTTCGATCAAATAATCAAACACCCAAACTTTCCCAATGAGCTCAACACTTGAGCGGAGTTCAAAAAATACTCAGAACATGCCACAGCTCCTATGAACCATCCGTAGAAGGGTCGACCCATGCCTCACTCATGTCGCTACGGAACTGCGACAAACCCTAGGGTATCTCCGCGGTTCTGCGATCCAAAAAGTCGAGTTTGGGTATCGTTCTTCTAGAGGGTTCACAGAATCTCTTGCATGATTTTCTGAAAATTTTAAACTTGGAAAAAATCCAGCACTTGGAAAATTTCCAGCGGGGAAAAATTGGGTTATTGATATCCGTTCAAACTTTTTAATATCGTCTAAATAACCCGAATACATGTTAGAATTACAACTATGAAACACTCTGAGTTGCCTTTGCAGAAAGTTAACATCACATGCAAATTTAGCAAAAACAAACAATACCTGAAACACCAAAACCCAGAGACTGGAACACCATGAAAATTTGAAGTCAAAACTCAAAAAATGACCGGAGGAAGCCGGTTTTTAGCCCTATGTGCCGGCCTAAGTTTCAAAACAAAACCTCAAATTTTCTTGGTGTTCATGTCATATCTCATACAATATTCTGCAGTTGTTAAAAAAAATTTGACATCTCTAAAAATTCGACAGAAATTAGGATTTGGCGTTGCAAGTTTCGGAGTAGTTTCAGTTTCGTAATCTAACAAATATCGTTTAAATCTTTAGCTTGGCTTTGATACCACTATAGAGTTACCTAGGACGGAAGCAAGGTTTCGGGAGGTATCGTCTATGCCATTTTCAAAAATTTGTCGTTCTAAATAACTCTAACCCCAGAATCTTAAGTAGAGATTTAAACAAACATCATGCAAACAACTTTGCAAGTAAAGTGAATGAGGAATAAAACCTTTGTAGACCGGTCCTTCACTTTTAAAGCTCCATGTAGAAGTCCCTTCACTGCGAGTTGTGATCTCCCGAACTCTAGTATGGGTTCCCTTGGAGAAATGAACAAGCTTGCTCGAAGTCTTCGAGGCCGAAGATGATCTACATCGAGGAGACTCAAGCTCATGCTACCTCTTCACTAAATTAGGGTTTAGTGAAGCAAACAACCTAAACTAAATGGCTAATAGTAGAGGATGATGATGTAGGAAATGGGCTATCTTTAGTTTTCTTTTTCTCACAATATTTTCTCACCATTTCAAAAGCTAGAATGCTTTCTTTCAATGAAGAAGAAGATGATCAAGTGAAGAATGAGAGAATGAACTCATTGAGGTGAGAATATGAACCATGGGTAGGTTAGTGTCATACACTAACTCATGTAGAGAGTTTACAATGGCTAACTATAATCGTTAGGTTAATAAATATCTACAAGTAAAACAAATGAGTGGACTTAGTCGATGGTTCCACAAGCTTCTACAAGCTTGAACCATGTGACTAATTACCATCTAATTTGATTAACTTTAGATAAATAAAACCCAACATTATATCAAGAATGGTGTGAGTCTCATACACCCATAAATCTTGTGGCATCTAGCATGACACAAAATAATGTACATAAATATATATCACATATATACTATATGCACACAAGTGAGAAAAAGAAATGTTTAAGTGAGCAAATATTAGTTAATGAAAATTAATATATCAAATATATAATTATACATTAAATTATCAAATCAACAATTGATTTAATAATCCGGCTATATCACATACAACCGAATAATATCATATGAATCAATTTATCGAATCAACACTTGATCCGATAACCCGGCTATATTTTATATAACCGACCGATATCACATATCGCGAGAATAGAATACGGTATCACAAACTCGTATTAATCTCGGTCCCGCACATATCACACATGTGCTCCTACTTCATTTTGCATGAACCAGGAAACCTCTGTGTAGGACTCTAAAGTCTCGTCAATAAACCGGCAGTAGGTGATGATAATATCAAACACCCACAAGCCACAAGCGGTCTACTAAACGTAACGACCACCCGGGTATTGAGCGATCAGAAGATCAACAAGCAAGCTTGCTTGTACTCCTGAGAATCCAATTAGTAACACTACCGTACAGTCCGGTCTCTTCATCAGATATGTCGCATATCACAGCCTGGGGTGGTATAACGTCAGACCCCAATAGCCTGATAAGTCATGCCGATACAAAGTCCATAACGGTTCGAGAAACTACTGATAACACTTACCGGTAAATCTCAGCAACCCTGGCCAGGGATTTCCTCTTATGGCTAATCGAGCATAGCGCAACATCAACTCCCAATACCGGGAAAGACGAATCCCCTCCTATCGCTCATTGCCTCCATGTGACTCGGGACTGTACCCAAAAACCACTTTTTTGCACGACCTATTGACCGTGGTATGGTGGAAATCAAAGCACAGTGGGAATCACACAAGACTCTATGACGATCTCGGGTCGACAGACTAACCTGTACCAGTGTCACCAGAGAACTGCTTTCCGACGATAGGTATAATACCATTTAGGAGTTCTCGGCGAGTCCGTTCAGTGTACACAGTCTCCATTGAGCACCCGTATACCTTCTGTGATATCAAACACCAATGGATGTGGGATCATCCATTATCCATCATATGGGTCAAGAAGCGTATACGCTAGTCTACTCCGGAGTATCGATGCACTGTCTCAATACTCCCATGACTAGGAACTATTATAGGGTGTACTTATGGACTACCCTTGGCCACACTAGTATGATCTCCATCATAGTCCCGGTAGTCAAGTACACATCCTAAGGGCTTTGTCAACATGTGAGAGCAAGACAGCATCACTTATACAAGTCAACATGTTAAGACAAAGTGCAACCAGATAGCATACTATCATGCAGGGCAAGAAATTCCTCCCTATATATGTCCAAGCATCAACTACAATATACATCACATGTACAGTAATGGCCTCTAGGGCATACATATAACTAACAGGCGGTGCATGAGAATAGCAGTCTGTTGTTACTGACCCTCCAAAAGGCTCTTGATTGTCTCAAGCAGTACCGTTTGCTCGTTGGTGGGAGCTGCAATGCTGGGTGGTGGTAGTAAAGTAGGCGGTGGGGTGTTGCTATTGACGTTCGTGCTTGTGTTGTTAGGAGAATCCATGACCTTGATAGAAAAAGAAATGTTAGGATAGATTCAAAGAATTTGAAATATAAGGAATGCATAGTTGCTGATTCTTATAATTCTTGTGATATATATTGCTTAGGACTTCATATAGAACTAACCTGCATGGGGCCACCAACAAAACCTGCCACGCCCCACTTCCCGGTATATAGAATCGGTGACGTGACTAGACGAAACGTATTTACTAAGAAATAAATACGTTAAGCGTAATTAAGCAATATATATAAAATGCACAAGAATGATAAGTGGTATAAAAAAATGAACAACAACTTTTATTTACATTTACTTTACATTCAACTGTTTGAAAATGAAAAGATACAATGATATAAACAGTGGCATACAAACTGAAAGTAAATAAAAGGAAAGCTAGAAGATCGGCTGGGCAGTGAGCTGGTCTAAGTCCTCCTGGCTAGGCTCGATCTCCTGAGAGTTCGGTCCTCCTGAGAAACATTCCAAAGAAAGAAAAGATGGGAATGTCATCAGCGAACTAGCGCTCGGTAAGTCCTAAAGGAAGGAATGGAATAGAACAAGTAATGTTAAATGAAACTGTAAAGTTGTACAGGTATATGATTGTTATTTTAACGTAGTTGTTTGTAGCCTAGTACAAAAGGTATTTGTGTATACAAGAGGAGTCCATCTTACCCCGTGGACTATGGTAACATGTAGTACAAGGCCCCGTCATAACCCATAGGACAACGGCACGAGAGTTCATATAGGTGTCTTTTAAGTGACCATCTCGTGCCACTCTATACATTCTGTACCAATCTACCCCGTTATCCCCGCATAATGTATTGTATAGAGTATATTTATAAGTCTTTCCGAAACCATGGATAAAAATGTTCAAGTAGTCAGGTTCAAGATGTAATCTTGTATTCAAGTAGTCATGTCAAGTTATAACCATGGTTCGGTCAAGTCAAGTCAAATATTCATGTTTGATATTGATGTTTGAATTCAAGTATTCAGATTCAAGTTCATGTATTCAAGTTTGACTTTGGATTTAGGTTTGAAATGGACTCTGACTGAGTCAGACACTTGAAAACTGATTTAGTTCTTGAATTAGGTTCGAGAGTTATCGGTAACTGATGCACATGGACGGCAGGATTTATGTCTTTTTCCAAGACAATTACCATTTATAACTCCATTAAGTTTTCTACCTTAAATATGCAAGCACTCACTTTCTCCGGCTCCCTGGGGCTCAAGAGAATTGATCCCGCTTAAACCTATATTTACTAAAATCCTTAAATATTATTTTATATAACTCGAAGGGGTTTTATGAAAAATAATTTTAATAAAATTTTAAAATAAATCTCGATAATTTATTTATATTATTTAGGGTTTTCATGGATATAAATTTTAAGGATTTGAGGTATTTTAGTGATAATTGCTTAGCTTGGAAAGTTCATGCTATCTTATTGTAAAACTTGTATTTTATTGGTATTTTGATGGTATTTTAGTGAAACTTGTAAATATTTCATTTTACAAAATGTAAGTTTATTATATTTTTAAAATATATGGGATTTTAATTTTTATATAATTATTAAAAATTAAATTGTATTTAATTAGAAAAATGCATTTTTCTTAAAAATCGTATTTAAAACCTTTCGAGACCGAATGCTCCGTGAAAAGGTCTGCATCTCGCTCTACTAGCCCAAAGATGTGCGATAATTCACACCATCCATTAGTGGGTCCCCTAACAAGGGTTGTAAAGGAATAATCGTAAAGGAATTTAAAACACTGTTTAAAAGAAAATCCGTTTTTTATAGCAAGTGGTATTTTCTTGTAATAATGTCTTCATAACAAAAATTCACATAAAAGAGGTATTATGCTATAGAACCATGTGTGCGTGTGGGGTAGGTCATTACCCCATGAAGTTTTTCTAAAAGTATTGTTTTACCAAACCAATAAAAGATGATATTAAAAGTTCATGGTATTTAAATGAAAAAGTGTTGCTATTGTTATTTCACATGAGAATTTTGAAGAAAATTTGATTCTAAATATTAGGGTTTAAGGTTACAAGTATAGTGTAAAAGCTTTGTTGATCAAAGAATGAAGATAAGAAGTTTCTAGGGTTTAGAAAAAATGATATCGATATTAACTCCACTTACCGATATGAGTTTTGAAATGAGATTTCAATAAAGAGGAAAAGAGATTGAGAGGGACTTACTACTTGGTTATGTTAAGAAGAGATAGAAGAAGGAGGGTTGATCTTCATGGCATCGCGGGAGCTCTGGAATAGCTTCGATTCTCCACCAGAAGTTGATAGCTTGCTAACTCCTCTTTACTCCACTTGTACTTAGAAAATTTTTGAGAGTTTTGGCTAGAAATTTCAGAATGATGCTAAGAAAAAGTATTGGTGGTATTTATAGTGTAGAATTAGGGTTTTGGGATTAAAATGGTGAATTAAAATGCATTAAAATTTGGTTTAATGGTGAAATGAAAGGCCTATGTTTGATTGCAGGGAAATCAAACAGTGCAGGGGAGTTAGGGGTAGGTGAAGGGGTTTGTGTGCATGACAATTGGACTTAATCCAACCGTCGGCGCCGGTTTTCTCAATGTTTTCGCCGGACGATTTGCAGCATTTGGCTTTGAGATTCTTTCCACCGGATAAGAGTAGGGTTTACTACATTTTTCACATGTTTGGTTTTATGACTTTTCATTTTTTCTGTGTATTGCACGTGTAAACTTTTGGGCTTCCAAAAAGTTAAGAAAAAAAATCAGAAAAAAACAATATGTCTGATTGGGATCGATCACAGGGGCTACGTCATAGCAGTGCAAGGGATTTACCAGTGAGCTACAAGTTGTTTTTTCTGTTTATTAACAAAATTTACTTATAACTCAAACTCATGCTGTATAACTCATTTTCTGTACATTAAACTAGAAAATTCCGTACGGTAATTTCAGAGTCGTTACATCCAGGTTGTGTTGCTGAATGACATCCTCGTTAATTCCATGAAGCTCCATGGGTGTAGGATTTCGACCATTCTTCTCAACAAACGCCGCCACCTGCTCGTCAATCATTCTGCTCATCTCTTACTGCACGAAATTACAGTATGAACAAACTTAAGTCAATTATTGAAAACGAAATTAAGTGATTTGAATAACTAAAAAAACCCGCATAGGAGCATACTTACGTAATGCTCAGTCGCCTCCTATGAGCTGGGGAAACTAGAGTGACGCGCAAACCCCTTACAATAAATGTCCACACGGCTGGGCATTTCTGCCGTTTGTCTCGCCTGCCATTTATACAAAAATTTGATTTAGATCATGAAAGTTCCTACTGTCCTTTCCGCTACAACCGTGGCCGATACGGAATCGAAAAACAAAAATTTTACGCGGGGCACTAGAAACTAATCCCTAGCGATCGTTCCAAATACTAAACTAGTAAACTAAGTATGCAAGGTTTAGAAATTACAACTTTTGATGTGTGTCTACCCAATCATGGAAGACCCCTCCAAGCTCCTCTTACGCCGTCAGGAACAAGTTTGAGAGACGACCGTCCTTACTGAAAATGATCCACCCGAGAGAACCGATCCAAGCTCTAGTTTTACATATTGAAGCAACCGACGCTCCAAATTTGCTAGAAATGAAGTGTGGGGATGTAGGATTTTTCCACTATCATTTTCACTCATCTCACATGCTCAAGAAAGCAATGAAGAAGAAGAAGAAGAAGACATAGCCATGCAAATGAGCTAAGCCATGGAATGAATGAGAGAATGGAATATGACTCCAATTCAATTTTTAACCATCAAATAAAATATCAGAACCATTTTTCTATAAACAATTTAAGCCCATCCCTTTCTACATGCCCTCAACCATATCCAAAGCCGCCTCACCCACCATCTTATATCTTTGAATATTCATAATGAATATTCACAAATGGAGTGTTCTCCTTCTAGAAGGTATTCCGTATAAATACGGAATACATCCATCGGTATACGTATCGATACATATATGCGTATCCGTATAAAAATACGAATAGCTAAGAGAGAGAAAGTGAATAGTGAACATAATACTAGAATATATATATATATATATTATTAAATAAATACTTGAGTTAATAATCTGGCTTAATTCTAAGCCGGGTAGTATTATCAAACGTCAGATTAAATTCCGTGTAGCCAGTACACATATTTAATCGGACCCCTGCACATATCAATATACGGCCTCTACATCATATCGCCTGAACCGGAAAAACCCACTGAGTGTGACTCTAAAGACTCGACAATACGCTGGCAATGATTTACTGGATAAATCCTAAACCACAAGCACGTCAGCGGCACTAGCTATACATAATGGGTATTCTGGTATCTGCCGAAAGGGATACCGACAATCAAGTTCGCCCATACCTTACTAAGCATGAATGTGACAATCTTCGTATGTCCGGTCTTTACATCTAAGAGTATAGCATACCATGTGTAGGGCGAGGATAATGTTAGACCCCTAATAACCCGATAAGTCATGTCGGGGTCAAGCTCATCACCAACCGAGAAACTACTGAACTCCTATCAGTAAATCTCATCCACCGTGGCCATGTATTTATGGTTATGGACAACCTAACACATGACGACATTGACTCTTAATACTAGGAGAGACGAATCGCTAACCATCGCTCACCACCTCCATATGGCTCGGGAGTGTACTCAACTAAAACCTGTTTGCATGACTCCTTTGAGCCGTGGTAGGGTAGCAATCAAAGTACAGTAGGAATTCATACGAGAAAAATAACGATCTCAAGTCAAAGGACTAATATGTTCTCATGTCACTAGAGAATTGTTATTTGATGATAAGTATAATACCATCTAAAAGTCCTCGGCAGGTCCATCCAGTGTACTCACCTCCAGTTAGCACCTGTATACTATCTTAGGTGACACAACACCAATAGCTTGTGAAACCGGCCATTGCCCCTCTTCGGGGTCTATAAACATATACACTATTCTACTCCGGAATATCGATGCTCAGTCTCGATACTTTCTCGACTAGGGACATTTAAAGATGTGCTTATCGACTACCCAGCTCTCACGTATATGATCTTCATGCTGGTAGTCAAGCAAGAACCTACGGGCCTCATCATTATGTATTAGAGACACTTAATAACAAGTAAAATGCATACACATCAATGATAAAGAAAATCCAAATAGCATACTATCATTTCGAGTAAGACTGTTCTTCCTGTATAGGTCCTCTCTCAATTATCATAATCTCCTACATGCAATTACAATAATTGCCTTGAGGGCGCTATATCCAAAAATCTCCCACTTGCACTTAAGGCCAATTATTGCAGTATCACAAACCTACAGCTCGTGTGCTACCGAATGCGCAGCTTCTCTCCTAATCAATTTTGCAAACTGTGTTTATGAAACAACCATGTTCGAGAAATAGCCTCAGTGAGTGGATCCGCTAAAATATTCCAACTTGCTCTCTCTATATCTCAACTTTGTGAAAATCAACAATCTCCCGAACTAAGCAATACCCCGCCTCAAGAATTTGTCTGGATACTTGATGGGACCAAGTTCATAAATGAATAATTTTATCCAACAAGCTACTTGGGTTGTATCCTCCGTTGAGTCATAACCAGCATTCTTCACCATGTTTATCTCAGTATCCCTATTGGAACCCTATCCAATATACTTCTCCTTAGAAGAGGGTAAACTCAAAACTCTGACAGCATCTCTGTCATCCAGATCGCCTTGGAAGCCTGAACCGATAACCGCCTCCTAGAGGAGGCTGCCATTACTATATACTAAGAATATCCTCTTATGTTCTTAACTGCTTCCCTTTGTTTCTCCAGATTTAATTAATATCTGCTTACTACAGCAAGTGTAGAAGCAACATCTAGTTTGGTACAATACATTGCATGATTGACTCAATTGCCTAAGCAAATGATATGTCATTCATGCGAGTTCCTCTTCTCATCAGTCCGAAAGACATCTCTTTAGAGAGAGTGACTACATTACCTACGGGTAGACTACCACGCCAGGAGTCATCCATTCTAAACTAATTTAGAATGGTATCCAAGTACCCGTATTGGGGCTCTTCCCAAATCTAGATAAATCTAGTCAGCAGAATTTCTGATATTTTATCCAAATCCTATGTGGAGAAACATCTGTAACAACCAAAATTTAACCGATTGTAGTACAGAAAACATCATGCGACAACCAAAGTTTGACCAATTGCAGTATAGGAATATCACTTTTTATCAGGAGTATGTCATCCAAATCCCAGGACAGTACTCCCAACACACTTTTACTAATTTCATCTGTTGTTTTGATAAAGTCAACCATCTTGACTGTCACATCAAAACAGATGATACGTCTTCGCTGTGCATACTTTAGTCTATGAATAGACATAATCAACTTACACACCTTCGCTGCTCCCATTGACTATGATAACCCTCTAGTAGAGTTATATACACGTATACTTCTAAATTCCCATTTAGAAAAACGTTATAGTCATCCACCTGCCAGATCTCATATTCATGAAAAGCAGTAGTGGCAAGTCATATATGTATGGACTGCAGCGTAGACACTGAAGTAAAAGTCTCATCATAATCCATACCGGGTATTTGATAAAAATCTTTACAACAAGTCTAGCCTTATTAGATTAATACCTTTCTATCTGCACAGATCTTGAAAGATCTACTTGCTCCTAATGAGTTTTACCCCTTCAAGAGCATCCAACAAATTCCATAATTATCTGAAGTGAGTAGAGTCCAACTTGGATATAGAGCATCCGGCCATCTTCCGGAAGTCACCACTTCCAATAGCCTGTTGACAACTAGTAGGGACATTGTTCATACCATAATATTGCATTATTATATTTCCCATTCTTATTCGTTTTTTAAATAAATAGGTGCTTTTGACCCATGTCTGCTACATATTACAGGTTACAAGTTCTTGGATCTAAAACAGTGAAACATATAAAAGACGATGCAAAAGTGAGACTAGAACCAGCAAACAGAAAGATCTTAATCAAGCCTACACAAAAGATCAGTACAAGGCAATGTAAGGTCCAAGATTACAAAGCAAACGGGTAAAGTCCACTACAATATTCACTGGAAAGATCTGGAAGAGAACGAGAAGCCAATATGAGAAAAGACATACAGAAACAGGAAGCACATATCAATAAGAGCCAGCACCAAAAAGATGAAAAGTCAAACTCTTCTTTTGGCCGCGGAACCGCGGCCAAACCTTGCCTCGGGTCGCGGTTCCGCGGCCGGGTTATGCCCGTGTCGGCGCGAAGTTTTATGGCGGTGCACGTATTATTGACTAGGTCTTTTATTAGGAGTATTTTTGTTATAGCAGATGTGCGAGTCATTGTAACCCTAGGGTTTCCTATCCTCTATAAATAGGAACTCTAAATCATTGTATTAGTCATGCCTCCCCTATGCCTCTTTTTATGAATAAAATTCAGAATTCTTTTGGAGAGCATCGGTGCCTCTTTTCATTTCATGAATTCAGATCTGACAACCCTGTGTTGATGTTTAGAGACAGCCATCTATTAAGTAGGTAATTTTTCATTCTTTGCCATAGGTAATTTTAATTCTTGCCCTAGATAATTGTTAGAGTTAGCTTTGGGGAAGGCTTTTGAGAGATGAGATCTCTCATCCCTTTCGTACCCATCACATACAATCAATAGGACTCCATGCATACACGCACACACAGCGCCCTACGGCACCCTATCCCTCGAGGTAGCGGTGATACCGTAGTATAAAGGCCCGGTTGCGCGCGTTTTCCATGGAGGTTAGGGTAAGGATCTCTAAAGGAAGGACAAGAACCTAGAGGAAGGAACACCTTCCCAAATGGATCTAATCCCCTTCATTGATAATTATCATAACTCCTCATAGATCTTCATTTGGGTATAGAAAGCGTTGAGATTTATTTACATTTCCAAACCATTCCTAAACCTAACCCTAGCAAGATTTAGATCTAGATTAATTTAGTTTTTAGATAGATTCAGTTTTTAGATTTAATAATCAATCCGAACACCCATCGGAATTAACTCGTTTGAGCGATTAGGAAATTCACAACATCCCTGTGGACCGACCCGTACTCACCGGCTAGCTGCAAAGCGACGCCGTTCTTGATTGCGGTAATAGATAATTTTTGAGATCAATCAAATGGCGCCGTTGCCGGGGAAGGCGTAAAATTTCCTTTGTATAATTTCGGGTTAATATAAATTTTATAAAAATTATAAAATTCTGAAAATAGAAAAAGGTACAAAAATTTTATCAATTTTTATTTGTTTGAAGGGTTTATCGTTTGAATTTTGCAGGAACAGCGAAGAATCTCGGATCTGGAAAATTCCAGAGTGAGAAACAGAAAACGCTACATCAGAACAGAGGGGAAATTCCACAACAGAACAGTACAATTTTTCCAGAGACCTGATCCCTCCATTCAACCGCGAAAACGCGGCCAAACCCTACTTAAGACCGCGGAAGGGCGGTGACTTAGCGACTTCATCATCTTGAATTTTTTCTGGGGAACTGTGCCTTGGAATCAACCGCGGAAACGCGGCAGGAACGCGCTTGGGCCGCGGATCCGCGCTCTGGTGACCTCATCTGTTGACCAAATTTACACTGTAAGATCTTTTCTCTCTCCTCTGAAATCTCCCGATATATCTTTTGCCAAATTTTCTACAGGATTCTTTGCGCATAAAAATAATAATATCTTTCCCCTTCTCAATAATAGATTTTCTGCAGGCTTCTTTGCGCCGCGCTTAAAAATAATTAATTGCAAGTGAATTTACTGTTTTGCATAATTTAATCGGACTTTAAGGGGCTATTGACCAACTCAGATTGGGTGGGGATTTCATCCCCCTTCCCAGGACCCCAGAAATCACTTAAAGCATTTGCATTGACCACTCTTAATTAAAAGATACTAGACTCAGCCCTAAGGACTTCGAGCTCAATAGGACAAAGGACTAGTTATAGGCATCGACCGTTTATCCTAACCTGACTTTGCGGTGTCTAGGCAAGTGTGTCTAAGGCAAGTGGTTATTTAATTAGGACCGCTACTTGTAGCGGGGAGCCTCCCACTTACCTGGCACTTACCTGGCCGCAATTAGCGGTGAAGAGACGGTTTGAGGTCCTATTGCTAACCCTAGTTAGGAGCTGTCTAGCTGACCTAGTTGACCCTAGATTTAAGCCTGATTGTGCATGTGTGGTTGATCGTATTTGTGTCACAAGTCTCTTTTCAAAAATCTCTTTGCAAAAATTTCACGTAAAAAACGAAAAATCTTTTCAAAAACTTGCAACTTTTCGCTAAAGAAGTCCTTGCACCCACTTACACCACTTCCTCTCATTGACGTTTTCTTACCTCCACATTCTGTCAAACTTGCATGTCATCCACATTCCATCCCCTCCACATTCTGTCTTTCATTTTTCTGACTACACTACCCCTTTAGTGTATGTCACTTTGGACTAGGGACACTAACGCCCGATTAGTCCGTGTTTCATTGGTACCGACCGACGAACCTTTCGACACCGAAGTCGAAATTCCGTCCACTTTCTTACCTCCACCTTCAAATTCTCCTTCCGAAGGTATGTCGGGATACAATCCTAACGATACCTTACCGACGGGAATGATTCCACCTCCGTTAGGTGCGAATAACCCGAATCACCCGCCTGTTGAAGCGCCCACACGAGTTGGGCTCCAGGATCTTTTCTACCCTGTCCGCACTTCTTTACCTACCTGTCTTTCACCCCCACCGGCAAATGGGGACAATTTTGAAATAAAACCCCACTTCATCATTATGCTGCCAAAATTTCATGGATTGGAATCTGAAGATACTTATATCTTTATCAATATATTCCAAAACGTTTGCGCTATGATGAAAACGACCCAATTAAGTGATGACGCTATAAGGCTAAGGGTCATTCCTTTCACCTTATGTGACTTAGCCGAGAAGTGGCTATATAGCACAGCATCACATTCAATTAGAAATTGGGATGAGTTTATGAAAGCTTTTCTTAAAAATTTCTATCCTCACCACAAAACTGCTAGAATCCGTAATGAGATTATACAATTTTCCCAGCTTCCTCATGAACCATTTTGGAAGTGTTTTGAAAGATTTAAAGACCTACTCGTTCAATGCCCTCATCATGGGATCGAAAGTTGGCAACTCTGCCAAACATTATACGAGGGATTGAACCCAGCAACGAAGCAGTTGCTAGAAAACATTTGTCAAGGTCACTTTCTAACCAAATCTAGTGAGGAAGCGTGACAGTTTCTTGAGGACCTTAGTGAACAAACAATTCAGTGGGAGAGCACCAAGACAACATCATCTTCTTCTAGTGGTCAATCTAGGTCAGGCATACATCAATTAGATATGTCGATTGCTATGAAGGCCGAGATGGCCGCTCTTACAAAAAAGCTAGAAGCGATTGAGACCAAAATCTCATTGTCTTCTCCTGCCCCTGTTGTGCCTCCACGAACTGTTTGTGCTTGTTGTTCGGATCCATCACATCTTACTGAAAAGTGTCCTTACAATGCATCTACTCAAGGACATGATCAAGTCAATGCTGCCTACCAGCAACGACAGAGAAACGATCCATACTCTTCGACATACAATCCGGGTTGGAGGAGTTACCCAAATTTCGCTTGGAACCAAAATCAACAATTCCAAGGAAACAACAATTTTCAAAGGCCTCCTCCTCCACAACAACAAGCACCTACTCAATTTCAACAGCAACCTTTTCAACAGCAACCTTACCCTAATCAAGTGAACAATTTTGTGCCTAACAATTCTTACCCGCCAAAAAATTTTGTTCAACCTAATAATGACAAGGTTACTTCGCTCGAAAGAAGTCTAGATGCGTTCCTAAAGCAATCTACACAATCTACAACAAGATTAGAGACTTCTATTCAATCTTTGGTGCAAAATAGTGCCTCACACGATCAAAGCATCAAATCTATTGAGGCATAAATTGCACAACTCAATGCGGCATTGAGCGAGCGAGAAAAAGGAAAGCTCCCATCTCAACCACTGCCAAATCCCGGTCATGCACATGCTGCATATCAACAGCAAAATCATAATGTAAATGCTGTGACCACGTTGAGATCCGGAAAAGTGTTGCAAAACAATGTGGGTATTAACCATGACATCCCTGCCGGTGGTTCTTCACCTTCTTCACCTTCTTCTTCGTTAGAGCCTGTTCTCCATCCTTCATAAGGCTCTACCTCTTCTAGCTCGAACGGAACCACTTCTCACAACACGAACACATCTACACGGGGATCCGTTCCAACTCCACAATCTGATCCGCAAAAATTAGACTCAACAACTTTTCAAAATGTACCTTTTCCAAACCGGTTGAGATCCAATAAACCAACTCCACAAATGGAGAAGATTGTAGAGTTGTTCAAACAGGTTAGCATAAACATCTATCTTTTGGATGCAATCCAACAAGTTCCTTCATATGCATAAATCTTAAAGGACTTATGCACCAAAAAGAGGAAGTCACATGTACCAAAGAAAGTTTTCGTGGCTAGTGCTATTAGCGATGCTCTTGTCTAATCTTTACCCCAAAAGCACAAGGACCCCGGTTGTCCTACTATTTCGATAACAATTAGGGACAAGAACATCAATAGAGCACTATTAGATCTTAGTGCTAGTGTCAATTTGCTACCTTATTCTGTGTACGAGCAATTAGGCGTTAGAGATCTTAAGCCCACTCACTGCACTCTCCAAATGGCCGACCGATCAATCACCCATCCTAGGGGAGAGTTGGAGGATGTGTTAATTAGAGTTGGGGATTTCATTTTCCCCGTAGACTTTATTGTTATGGATACACAACCTGTCGCTAACCCCCGGAGTCAAATTCCAGTGATACTTGGTCGACCATTCCTGGCGACTTCTAACGCAGTGATCAATTGTCGTAACGGTTCGATGAATCTATCTTTTGGCAATATGACAATTGAACACAACATTTTTAAGTTGGGAAATCAGCCCGCCGAGCCTAATTCTAGCGTACTTGATGTTTGCTCGATCAATGAGATCGCGGAGGAGGACTGTGAGTTCGAAAATTTTATGTTCGATCACAGCAGTGTTGACGCCACTAGTGCGTTCCTCCTAGAATCCGACACAGCATTCACGGCGGACAATGATTATGAGTGTCACCTTTGTAGACGATTTTGAAGACTCACCACCCGAGCTTGAGTCTTTTGCTTTTTCGGATGAGTTAGTTGAACCATCCGACTCGGTTGCGTACACTCGATTTGAACCTTTGATGGAGTCTTTCGAGTTTGAAACAGTTACTCCATTGTTACCATCTATTGTTTCACCTCCTAAACTCGAACTAAAGCTTTTGCCGTCGCACCGAAAATATGCTTATCTAGGTGATAATGAGACCCTACCCGTTATCATATCGTCCTCTCTAGCTCTTGAGCAAGAGAAGGCCCTTTTAATGGTCTTACAGAATAATCGGCAAGCTTTTGGCTGGTCTTTGGCGGACATCAAAGGAATTAGTTCCCTCATAGTTGAACATCATATACACTTGATGGATGATGCCAAGCCGGCAAGGGATCCACAAAGACGCCTCAACCCCATTATGAAAGAGGCTGTCAAGAAGATGATTGTCAAATGTCTTGATAGTAGTATCATTTACCCTATCTCGGATAGCCAATGGGTTAGCCCCATTCATGTTGTGCCAAAGAAATCGGGCATCACGGTCATTACCAATGAGGCAAATAAGTTAATTCCTACTCGCACCCAAACAGGGTGGCGAGTTTGCATCGACTATAGAAAACTCAATGCCGCGACAAGAAAGGACCACTTTCCTTTACCTTTCATTGACCAAATGCTAGAACGATTGGCGGGGCACGAGTTCTACTGCTTTTTAGATGGCTATTCCGGTTATAACCAAGTCCCCATAGCCAAAGAGGATCAAGAAAAGACTACATTTACTTGTCCCTTTGGCACTTTTGCTTATCGTCGCATGCCCTTTGGGTTATGCAATGCACCCGCTACATTTCAGCGGTGTATGATGGGGATCTTTTCAGACATGGTTGAAAAGTTCTTGAAGATATTTATGGATGATTTCTCCATTTTTGGTAACTCCTTCGACGAGTGTTTACGACATCTTGATGCAGTTCTTACCCGCTGTAGGGATAAGAACCTAACTTTGAATTGGGAGAAGTGCCACTTTATGGTACGAGAAGGCATCATCTTAGGACATGTCATCTCGCAAAACGGCATAGAGGTTGATAGAGCCAAACTTGAAGTCGTCTCTAATCTTCCTCCTCCTAAATGCGTCAAAGACATCTGAGCTTTCCTTGGCCATGCCGGATTTTATAGACGGTTCATCAAGGATTTTAGCAAGATTGCTAGACCCTTGACTCTCTTATTGGCCAAGGACACAACATTTGATTTCGACTCAACTTGCATGAAAGCATTCGAGTCTTTGAAACACTCTCTCATTTCTGCGCCCATTCTTTCATCTCCTGACTGGACGCAACCTTTCGAAATTATATGCGACGCATCAGATTTTGCCATTGGTGCTGTTCTTGGACAGCACATTAACAAGATGCCGCACGAGATTTATTACGCTAGCCTTTCATTAAATGAGGCCCAACTAAACTACACAACAACAGAAAAAGAGTTTTTAGCAGTTGTGTTTGCACTTGAAAAATTTCGGCCTTATTTAATCGGCTCTCCAGTTATTGTGTATACGGATCATTCAGCTCTTCGCCACCTTTTTGCGAAGAAGGATGCAAAATCAAGGCTAATACGTTGGATCCTCCTGCTACAAGAGTTTGACCTTGTCATAAGGGACAAAAAAGGATGTGAAAACGTAGTGGCCGATCACCTTTCACGACTTCCTTCTTCGCCTACATTTGAACTTCCTATCACTGATACTTTTCCCGATGAGCAACTCTTGACCATTTCTTGCGAACCATGGTTCGCTGATATAGTAAACTACTTAGCCACCGGCTTGATACCTAACGATTGGTCGAAACAGGATAAACTTCGATTCTTGTCCCAAGCAAAGAATTTTTACTGGGATGAACCTTATCTTTTTAAATACTGTTCCGACCAAATCATTCGTCGGTGTGTACCAGAAAACGAGTTTAAGAGTGTGATGGCTTATTGCCACGATCAAGCATGTGGCGGGCACTTTGGCCCAAAGAAGACAGCCGAAAAAATCTTGTAGTGTGGTTTCTATTGGCCACGACTCTTTAAGAATGCATATGAATACTGCAAGACATGCTCCCGGTGCCAACACTTGGGCCGGATATAGCGGAGAAACGAAATGCCGCTCCAACCAATTTTGGTTGTCGATGTTTTTGATGTTTGGGGTATAGACTTCATGGGACCATTTCCCAATTCATTTGGGAATGTTTATATTCTGTTGGCTGTTGACTACGTTTCAAAGTGGGTCGAGGCTGTGCCTAGCCGAACGAATGACAATAAGGTTGTCGTTCGATTTCTTAAAGAACACATCTTTTCTCGATTTGGGCACCCTCGAGCGATCATAAGTGATAATGGTTCTCACTTTTGCAATAGGACTTTTGAGTCCTTAATGCGCAAATATTCTATAACCCACAAGTTGTCAACGCCATACCATCCCCAAATATGTGGGGAAGCCGAGGTTTCAAATCGGAAAATCAAGCAAATCTTGGAGAAAACGGTGTCTAAAAACCGTAAAGATTGGTCCCTCAAACTGATCGATGCACTATGGGCTTTCCGTACTGCATACAAGACCGATCTTGGTATGTCTCCATACCGGCTTGTTTATGGGAAGGCTTGCCACCTCCCGGTAGAAATTGAGCACAAGACATTTTGGGCTATCAAAGAGTTGAATTTATCTTTAGGAGATGCGGGCAGCAATCGAAAGCTGAAATTAAATGAACTAGAAGAGCTGCGGGATGAGTCATATGATAATTCCGTAATTGTTAAAAACTGAACTAAGGTGTTCCACGATAAACACCTTTTGCGAAAATCTTTTGAACCTGGTCAACAGGTTTTACTCTATGACACTCAGTTACATTATCACCCAGGCAAGCTCCGTTCTAGATGGAAAGGGCCATATGTTGTTCGCACCATTTATCCGCACGGTGCGGTTGATCTAGAAAATTTTGAGGACGGTACTTTATTCAAAGTGAATGGACATCGATTGAAACCGATCCTCACAGCGGACCCATCGGAAGAGCTCCTATTTTTGCAGGAGCCGATCTACACAGATTAATTCTCCTCCACTTTCACCCCCGAATTTCCAATTTTTCCAATAACTTAATTTCAAATAAGTTTGGGGGTGTGTATCATTTGTAAATACATAATTCCAAAATACCATAAAAAAAATAAAAAAATTTTGAAAAAGAAAATAAAAATATATTTTTTGACCTAATTGTAAAATTTCAGATTAAGTAATAAATACAATTTTTTTATTTACAAATAAATTCCTCCTTTCGGAGGGTGTTTTCTATAAATTTTCATTCCCTCCCCCAATTTAACAGACCCGACCCCCCTGTCCTTCTAACCCATTTTTTTCCTCGCCCTCAAACCCTAGCCGCCACTACTTATCAGCCGCCGAAATATTTCGCAGCGCCTCCTCCTCTCCGTCGCGGTCCCGTCGCAGAAGCCCGCTCCCGCCGCCCTTCCGCCGCCGTTCCGCCGCGTCACCCCCTGGAAATTCCAGGGGAGGTAAATCTGTTCCAATCCTCTCTGTTTTCCTCATTTTAATTTCTGTAAAATTACTATGGCACACAGAATGCAATTTGAGAGGGATTTCTCTCCAGTTTTCTCGCACGAACTTTACGGTAGCTACTTCGCACGCGAAATTGAGCGGAGGGGATGGAATTTTCTGATTTACAATCACCCCTCTGCATTTGCTCTACCAGATCTAGTTACCCATTTTTATGAATCCATGGAAGATAATTGTCTAGCGAACTTAGGGTATATCAAGTTGAATTGGGGGGATCGCGTTATTAACATTGATCGAGATTTAATCCACGAGGTCACACGTATACCTCGTTTGCCCGCGCATGACCACCCCCTACAGTTTGAGGATTACATGCCCTTGATGGGCAATGACTGCGCGAGAGAGCCGCGAAAGGGTATCCAAGCACGATCCCTCTTCGCGAATGTTTTTACTGTGTGCCGATGGGCACAAAACAACATCTTTGGCAGTTCTCACAACAAGACTTTTTTCACCCCCTCATTACATGTCGTGCACACACTAATGACGAAGAATCCACGGTTCGACATGTGCACTGTTTTACTTCATTCTATAGGTGCAGGGAAAAGGGCTACAAACTACCCTTGCCCTATGCTAGTCACCCAGCTCTGCCGTTATTTCCTCCCCGTCGAGCAATTTGACTTTTACATGATGGGAGGAATCCCGGTTCGACCACTTGTTGAGGGCGTTACTTCGTCCTACTCTAGACTGACGGATATATGGTCGCGAACCGAACCAGCCGAGAATGTCCCCGCTTGCACCCCTAGCTCTAGCTCGACATCGAGTGAGGGTGAGCTGACCCCTCAAGAGCATGCACGCTTAATAAGGAGAGTTGTGAGGGGAATTGATACGTTGAGGGAAGAGTTTAGAACGATGGCACGAGAGCACGACCGTCGCTTGACGGAGATTGAGAGGGGTATTCAAACCCTATTGGCTAGAGAGGAGCGATCACGTTCATGCTCAAGGGCGTGACGTGGGGCCGGGCAGTGAGGGCACTGCTTTGCTCAAGTTTGGGGGAGATGGTGGTGTATATAGTTATCTTTTGCATGGCATTGCATATTTTAATTTTTGTACATTTTTTTCTTTTCCTTTTGCATATTTAATTTCTGCATTGCATCTTAAAAAAAAATTCATAAAAATTTGAAAAATTTGAAAAATATATAGAAAAAGAAAAAAAAAACCATAAAAAAATTGAAAAATCTCAAAAAAAATTATTATAAAAATTATTGTATTCAATTTTGGCTTATTTGACTAGAGTTTGACAAATAGGTTAACAAGCTAGGAATAACTAGATCTTAGACTTAGTAAATTAAAAACCCTAAAAATAACCTTTCTTAAATTTTAACGGTAGAAAGTATATGTCTTTGTAGTTTATTTAGAAATAGGCAAATTTTGAGTTCACTTCTTGGGCTAAGTCGAAACGAAGGAAAAGTATTGATATTTTTATTAGAGTATAAGTTTGAAAAATAATTCCTAGCTTAAGTCTAGATTCTGAAAATGTATACCCTACAAGTTGCACAAACACGCACCTTGAAACTTGGAATAGTAGAGGAGACCTTGAAATGCTCTTGTCTGAAGTCCTTAGTACGAAGAAAATGAAATAAAAAAATACAAGTGTGAATAAAGAATAAAAAAATGAACACTGGTTTTTGTGATTACTTAAGGCTGCAAAAATAGAAAAATATTTAACGAGGGTGCTTCATCACCTAGTGCCTTAGACCAACTGGTTTGGAAGTCACTGCTAAAGCCTTAGGTGTTGCAAGGCTAGGAATTACGCTTTAAATGTGCAAACGCATTTTGTTATCGGTCGTTGGTACCTCAAGAAGTATTAACGGTCGCATGAAGGATGTGTAAGCAAAATTCAATTAAAAATTCACCAATTAATAAGTACTTTGGACAACGGACAAGGGTATGATTGCTTGATTTGAATTTCCAAGTATAGGGGTGATTTATACACACACGTGGGGATATGTGATTGGAGTTTAGATGAGAGATAGGAGTGAAGAATAGAACTTGTATCTTTAGTAAGAGTTGATAAAAATTCCTAAGTGGAGATGGAACCCTAGAAGGAAAACTTAAGAAATGCCGAAAGCTAAGTAGGTCTGCAGAACATTTATAATCTTAAGTTAAATGATGAGGAAGTGTGAAGAATATGGATGGATAATTTATGAGCCGAAGATAATAGAATTCCTTGTTAGAAAACCTAATTGGAGAATTAAAGTCAATGGGCCGAATTGATAGGATTTTGTAGGTAGTATCCGCTGAAAACCCTCAGGAGACAACACTTCTCCTACTAGGGACACCTAGAGGTTTAACGGCTTGTTGCACGAGCTGAGTGCAATCGCGTTTCCCTGCGAAAGTGCGGTTAGGTTTTTTGTAGAGAATAAAAAATAAGTTTGCTCGAGGACGAGCAAAAGATAAGTTTGGGGGTATTTGTTCATACCATAATATTGCATTATTATATTCCCCATTCTTATTAGTTTTATAAATAAACAGGTGCTTTTGACCCATGTCTGCTACATATTACAGGTTACAGGTTCTTGGATCTAAAACAGTGAAAAATATAAAAGACGATGCAAAAGTGAGACTACAACCAGCAAACAGAAAGATCTTAATCAAGCCTACACAAAAGATCAGTACAAGGCAATGTAAGGTCCAAGATTATAAAGCAAACGGGTAAAGTCCACTATAATATTCACTGGAAAGATCTGGAAGAGAACGAGAAGCCAATATGAGAAAAGACATACAGAAACAGGAAGCACATGTCAATAAGAGCCAGCACCAAAAAGATGAAAAGTCAAACTCTTCTTTTGGCCGCGGAACCGCGGTTCCGCGGCCGGGTTATGCCCGTGTCGGCACGAAGTTTTATGGCGGTGCGCGTATTGTTGACTAGGTCTTTTATTAGGGGTATTTTTGTAATAGCAGATATGCGAGTCATTGTAACCCTAGGGTTTCCTATCCTCTATAAATAGGAACTCTAAATCATTGTATTAGTCATGCCTCCACTATGCCACTTTTTATGAATAAAATTCAGAATTCTTTTGGAGAGCATCGGTGCCTCTTTTCATTTCATGAATTCAGATCTGACAACCCTGTGTTGATGTTTGGAGAGAGCTATCTATTAAGTAGGTAATTTTTCATTCTTTTCCATAGGTAATTTTAATTCTTGCCCTAGATAATTGTTAGAGTTAGCTTTGGAGAAGGCTTTTGAGAGATGAGATCTCTCATCCCTTTCGTACCCATCACATACAATCAATAGGACTCCATGCATACAAGCACGCACCGCGCCCTACGGCACCCTATCCCTCGAGGTAGCGGTGATACCGTAGTATAAAGGCCCGGTTGCGCACGTTTTCCATGGAGGTTAGGGTAAGGATCTCTAAAGGAAGGACAAGAACCTAGAGGAAGGAACACCTTCCCGAATGGATCTAATCCCCTTCATTGATAATTACCATAACTCCTCATAAATCTTCATTTGGGTATAGAAAGCGTTGAGATTTATTTACATTTCCAAACCATTCCTAAACCTAACCCTAGCAAGATTTAGATCTAGATTAATTTAGTTTTTAGATAGATTCAGTTTTTAGATTTAATAATCAATCCGAACACCCATCGGAATTAACTCGTTTGAGCGATTAGGAAATTCACAACATACCTGTGGACCGACCCGTACTCACCGGCTAGCTGCAAAGCGACGCCGTTCTTGATTGCGGTAATAGATAGTTTTTGAGATCAATCAGACATCATCACCATGATATTGATTTTCCTGTCACCGTCTACGAGAAAACCGAAGTATCTCTCAGGTGGCTAAGGTCACCTGCGAAATCTGTGAAGTGGCTTTGGTTTGTCGAGTCCAATTGAATTTCCAGGCTCTACTAAATTTTCAGTAACCGTTTATGGTTCTGGAATCACTTCCTGTTTTACCATACTCCCACTAGTTTCTTTTGCAAAAAGATTACTTTTATAAAAAGGTGGTGAGTCAAGAACAAACCAATTTTTGATCTTGAAAATGGTAGAAGCAAAGCCTTAGCAAATGTTTGGGATAATTCACAAACTGCTATTACCGAAACGTGCATTGAGTTTTTCCGGATTATGCTTTTAAACAGAAACTAGATAACTCCATATATTAACAAGCTCAAGATATGCAAACAATCTATGTCCATATAGAATCAAAGGCACTAATTTAGATGGAACCAGATTTAAATGTCATGCAGCTGTTTTTAGTGCATATCACCTAAATTGGAAAAAAAACCATACATCATTACTTACCAAGGAACGCACCCACGGATGAGTAGCCTGTGAGAGAATCAAGTTCTCAATATTAATATGATGGAATACCTAGCATAAGTATCTACATCTTCGATCACTGAAGAATCCTTATATTTCCAACGTATGGTTCTCTATTTTATTCTTATACCTATAAACTTCTCAAAATCTTTGAACCTTGCATTTCTACAAATGTGTGTCTAAAACCAAGGAATTCATAAGTAAACTAAATGAAGTAATATTACCAACCCCTTGTCCTAAAGGACACCAGACAACATACATTACCATGTATAATTCCCAAGAGTATACTAACTCAAACTCTGTGTGTCGTAAATTGAAAAACTGTATTTTGGTTAAGAATGTTTATTATGTTATTCAATGCACCTTACCTTATCCTCAACTGATAAAGATAAATGTTTAAAACACAATTTTCAAAATTCATATCTTACTTTATAAAATAAAGATACAGAAATTCAATTTTAAAAATTAGTGCATAACAGCGGTTATTCAGAACCAAATATTTGCCGTAAGGCAAAACCAGGTGATTTAATCCAATATCGCCAGTTGTTACGAATTCCGATATTGAGAATCAAATCGCCCATTTCCTTATATTCTACTCCTACTCAGTATCTTTAACGTCATACAGAAGTGAGATTCTAATCTAGTATATTTATACCCTGGAGTCAGAATCAATTGGGAAAACAGTTTTCAATTATAACATGACAGAAAAACTGAAACATAAATGTTTCATGGGGTGGACCAGGTATTCCTAGTAATGCATCTTCCACTATCCAGATTCATGACAGTAGTCGCAATTTCCTTTGCCCTTATTTCAATCTCTTTATATGTCTCTATGTTTTACCTTCTGTACACCGCACTTGCGCTAACTGGTTTTCTTCCTTCCCTACCTTTCGTCACCAGCCTTACATTCGGAAGAAGACTATCCAATAAACGTAATATGCATACTCTCTTAATACAAGGAGCTCTCGCAACCTGAGAGAAGACATAAGAAAAGACAACCAAATAATACAATTCAATTTCTCCAGAACCAATGGCCATCCTTGACTGAAGTAATTTCTTCGAGTCCGTATGTAACAATACGATGGCCATTCGAACCAATATGGATCATCGTAGTGATATGAGTGTTCTGGAGAAATGCAAAGAGAAAGTAGGAGTAGAAAGGATATATGCGACTTTATCATGAACCGTGACAATCCAAAACCAAAGTCTATAAAAAAATGTTCAGTTAACATGGTTTATGAGTTTTAGTTTAAGGCAGGTCATGGTTGCATAACCAGAAAGTGAAAAAAACACAAAGCGTGCACTCTAGCAAGATTAGATTAGATAATCACTTTATCTAATCAGAACAGCTTCTACTCTATCCTCGAATTCTCCTTCAAACCCGAAAAAGAGAACTTGTTGGGATCATATACACCTTACAAGTTCGCTGACCGTTCAGCCAGGCCAGTGTTGGTACTCCGAGGGAGGTCCCACATGATTTCATACGGACCAAATTTAATAACCCCATTTCCGCTTTCCGCAGAGGTGTAATCTTGTTAACACTTTTTAGACGCCTAATAAGTTAGCGAATTGTGAAGTGAAAATCTCCAAAGGAGTAATACCTACTCATCAGTGAGAATCGGAACCCAATTATCATTGTGTGATAACTTTGATAAAATCCAACCAAAATTACCACACTCCAGAAGGTATGCACAAACTTGGCAAGTTTCCCTTATATTTGAAACCCCCGATATGGTTATCGCCCCTAACGACTTATGATCTTGACTAGGTCAACAAACCATAAACCGCTAGTCAAGTTCAACCCATCATTTTCTTGATTGCATTAAACCCACCAGCACGAGCCCTTGACTAGGTCAACAAGGCCGCACGATTGTCCTAACCAATTGCATCTCTATACACAGAAAAGTAACACTTAGCTACCGCACACTATGTCTTGACTAAGTCAACAAATGCAGCATGAATACTAAATACTACTAATCTTAAATGACGGAAGGCTATGGATGGTTTTTGGCGAAAACCCTTTAACGTAATGAACTTGATATCATTGAAGGAACTCGAGTGGCTTTAAAAATGAGTGGTTTATGCTCCGCTTTTAAAACAAGTGGTTTTGAAAAAAAAACGAGTGGTTATAGTAACATAAACTTTTTCTTAAGAGCGAACTCCTCGTGAAGGGACCAGGCTCTTTCCTCATCAAATGAGGTGCAGGATATTCCTAACTAAATACCTATATGCAAAGCAAAAAATATAACTATATGTTTTAAAATTTTGGTTTTGACAACATCATTTTGATTTGTTTTCCTTGCATATAATGCAGTCCCATCATTTTAAGTTTCCAAGCCACACCAGAAACAACCAAAATAGCATGCTTTTTATGTTATCCACATTCGCCACACGGTCCCGGGCCTTCATCGTAAGTTTACTTAACTTACTGCAAGGCGGGGACAGGGCTAGCATGGATACAAAATATATAGAAGCATCTTATATCTATTGTTAGTTATATGTATGCCCTAGAGGCCATTACTGTACATACGATGTATATTGTAATGGATGCTTGGACATATATAGGGAGGACTTTCTTGCTCGACATGATAGTATGCTATCTGGTTGTACTTTATCTTAACATGTACTCTGATTGTCTCTATATTACATGTTGATAAAGCCCTTAGGATATGTACTCGACTACTGGGACTATGATGAGATCATACTAGTGGGGCCACGGTAGTCGACGAGTACATCCTATAACTGTTCCTAGTCGAGGGTGTATCGAGACAGGGCATCGATGCACCAGAGTAGACTAGCGTATACGCATCTTGACCCATATGATGGGCGATGGATGATCCCATATCCATCGGTGTTTGACATCAAGGATGGTGTACGGGTGCTCAGTGGAGACTGGGTACACTGGACGGACTCGCCGAGAACTCCCAGATGGTATTATACCTCACGTCAGATGGCAGTTCTCCGGTGACACTGGTACAGAGTAGTCTGTTGACCCGAGATCGTCATAGAGTCTTGTGTGATTCCCATAATGCTTTGATTTCCATCATACCATGTCCAAGAGGGCGTGCAAAAAGGTGGCTTTTGGGTACAGTCCCGAATCACATGGAGGCAATGAGCGATAGGAGGTGATTCGTCTCTCCCGGTCTAGGGAGTTGATGTTGTGCTGTGTTCGATTGGCTATAACCGGAAATCCCTGGCCAGGGTTGTTGAGATTTACTGGTAAGTGTTATCAGTAGTTTCTCGAACTGTTATAGACCTCATATCGACACGACTTATCGAGCTATTGGGGTCTGACGTTTACCACCCCTAGGCGAGATATGCAACATATCAGACGACGAGACCGGACTGTATGGGAGTGTTACTGTTTGGATTCATAGGAGAATGTGCAGGATTGCTTGTTGATCTTCTGAGCGCTCAATACCTGGGTGGCAGTTACGTTTAGCTGACCGCTTGCAGCTTGTGGGTGTTTGATATGATCATCACCTACTGCCGGCGTATTGACGATTCTTTAGAGTCCTACACAGAGGTTTCTTGGCTCAGGAAAAATGGAGTAGGGGCATATATGTGATATGTGCGGGACCGAGGATAATGCAATATGATATACCGTATTCTATTCTCGCGATATATGATATCAGCCGGGTCATCGGATCAAGTGTTGATTCGATGAATCGGTATGGATAAATATTAGTCGGTTATATGCTATATAGCCGGATTGTCGGATCAAGTGTTGATTTGATAATTTAATGTATAATAATATATATATGATATATTAAATTATATTAACTAATATTTGCTCGCTAAAAGATTATTTTTCTCACTCGGGTAATACATTGATATATATGCGATATATGTTAAATGTATTATTTTATTTTGTTACAATAAATATTGTATATGTGATATATAATATTGTAACATGTTATAATTATTAATGCAACATGTTTAGAGGAGTTTAAACAAGATTAGGGTTTGATTTGGGTTAATGTATTCTAGATGTTTCTAGATGGTTTTACTTTGTCATTTGCTAAGATATTATGATAGATATTTCTTTGTGACTCACCCTTTAACCCAACCCAAATCCTAACCCTAGTAAACTCTCTACATTGGTTACTACAACCATGGTTTCATAAATGATTATGATAACTTTTTATTATTCATCACAAATGAATTCTATCATCTTCTTGCTTCTTCTTCTTTGCTTGCAAAGCTTTCTAGCTTTGACCTTTGTGATGAAAATGAGTGAGAAATAGAAAACAAATGAGAGAAAAAATCCTACTTCATCATCCTCATCTATCCTTGCCATTTAGATGAGGGTGTTCACTTCATATTATGAGTGTTAGCTTGTGTTAACGAAACTTCAAGGTAGATCATCTTTGTATCGAAGATCGGAAGGAAAGGTTGCATCATTCTCTTCGTGAAGCCTCTCGAGAGTCCGGAACACGATGATCGCAGCGAAGGGACTTCAACACGGAGCTTTAGAAGTTAAGGACCGGATCTACAAAGGTTGTAATCCCTCTCACTTAGTGTTAAAGTGTTTAACATGTTCGTTTTCGCCTAATCTCTAGTTTAAAGATCCGGCTTCGGGTTGTTCGGCACGGCTAATTTTTTTATTGGGCATGGTTGATGCCTCATAGACCCTTGTGCGCGTGCATAGCAACCCTACAGTGGTATCAGATCCAAGCTAGATAGTTAGGCGAAGTCTGAGCAAAGTTTAAAGTCCGATCGAAACCCGTAAACCCCGATAAAACCCATTCTCTGGAAATTTTTCAAAAATGTGATTTTTGTGAATTAAAAATTCCCAGAAATATAAGCAGGGAAATATAGAAATTACTGTGAAGTACGGACCCTTGATTCGATCACGTGACCGCGGAACCGAGGCCAAACCAAGCACGTGGCCGCGGATCCGCGGCGGAACAGTGTCGTTGGGGCCCGCAACATCATAGTCATAATTCTGGGTTCTTTTGCAGTCTTCTGGGAATTTCTAATTTACTCTAGTGTTCAGTTTTCTGGGCTGTATTGGGGACTTAAAGATTCGATCGGATAATTTAACTTTGTTTAGTTTTTCCGGATAATTTTAGAAACTGTTAAAAAGTTCGAACGGATATCAATAACTCACTTTTTCCCCAGTCGGAAATTTTTTCAAAAGTTGGATTTTTTCTCGTGTTTAAGAACGTTCTAAGTCGTGCAAGTAACGTGGTAGACCCTCTAGAAGACAACAAACCTTAACTCGATTATGTGACCGTCTTGAACTGCCTCTGAACCTTAGGGTTTGTGGCAGTACGGCGTGCCACATGTGAGGCGTTGGCTTGACCCTTCTACGGCTGGACCATTGGTACTGTGGCATGTGATGGATGTTTTTAAACTGATTTCAAGTGTTGAGATATATTGGGGAAATCTTGGTTGTTTGATTATTCGATCGAAAAGTTTAACATTGTCTATTTATCTGGAATGTGATACAATATTTGGAATCCACAGGTAGTTATGAGATTATTAATTGAATGTTATAAATCTAGCAGTTCAGTCTCAGATGATCGGTTGCCACGGAATTTTTATGTGATCAAAAGTCCGTCGCAATCACGTAGCGTACGCGGATACTCGCCGGGTAAACTTAATAGACAGCCACGCCCCATAGCCCCGACCAAGTGACTGTAGGAGAACCCCGTCGCCAAAAGCATCCATTCGGGTGCTCGCGGCAGCGGTGTTCCGCCTTAGTGCACTTCGTCGACGGCATCCAGGGGTGCGGCCGTCTACTAAAGTTTGCGACGAGCATTCGATCAGGATGTCGGGAATCTTGTTGAATTACCCGACTTGATATTGAAAAGAGTTTTCAATAATGAGACTAAAATGCGGGGTTTATAATTGTTAGGCATGCAATGTCTAAGGAATTCATTTGGTTAGGCATGCGATGTCTAAGGAGGTTGCGGATTCCAACTGTTGTAGTTTTACACTTTCTTTTCTGTGACCGTAAGCGTAGTATGTGGTGTATCGCCGACTTCGTTTCTATACATCAACGACAATCGGGATACGCATACTTGCTTACGTTGATGATATGAGATATTATGTGTTGCTGTTATATGTTATATTGGATCGTCGCGTTCTGAATAGCTGGGGGTTTTATGTGAGATGAGAGTTTTTTCTTTTTCATTCATGTAAAATTCATTTGTATGTAATATTCTTTTATTGGGGCACTTCCAGGTTGCGGAAGATGTCACTGTTGTATATTATTTACTTTTTCGCATTAGGTAGACCCAAGGCGGGGAGCACAAGTAACCGGGTTCTAGAGTCCAGTGGGAGACAATCTCGAGGAGTCGAGACCGGGTCTCCTAACCCTAGAATTGGCAGTGTTGCTTGCCGCTCTCGTAGGGGTCTGGGGATGTGGGTTTGGCTATTCATCGCGACCGTGGAATCCGTGTTTTATACAGGCTCGTATTGAAAACACGGACGTCCTAGTATATCCAATATTTCATATATGTTCTTCTGCTGCAATGTTTTGTGATGAGATCATATTACTTCCTGAGACGAATGTTTATATTATATATATGAGATATATGTTATATTGCAGATTTCGTTTCAAATGTGATGCTTGTGAAGCACAATTAAAATAGGACTTCATTAATGAGATTAATGAAATAAAAGAAACCTAAAGATGTTGTAGAAAATTGTTTTAAAACTGGTAGCTCTAGTTCTTGCTTTGCATAGCGGTGTTCCTTGTAGAACATCCAACACCTTATTCGATAAGGAAAGAGCCGAGATCCCTTCACCGGGAGTGACCTCTTTAGTGAAACTAGCAGATGCTACAAACTCAGTTTGTCTTTTGATTGCTTCTATAGTTCTTGCTTTGCATAGTGATATTTGTGAAATATCCTGCACCTTATTCGATGAGGAAAGGGTCGACGATCCCTTCACCGGGAGTGACCCCTTTAGCAAAACTAGAAAAGCCTCAAAATCACTCCATTTAAAATCACTCGATTCTACAACGATATCAAGTTCATTACGCAAAGGGTTTTCTTAAAAACCTGTCATAGCCCTCCGTCATTTCAGATAAGTACTACTTAGTATTCGTGCTACGGTAGTTTGGCATTCGTCAAGGCGTAGTGTGCGGTAGCTAACTAGTATTTATCTGTTTATGCATATGATGCAGATTGGATTAGGGTATTCGTACGGCGTTGTTTGGCATTCGTCAAGGGTCGTGCGGGTGGGTTTAATTCAATCAAGAAATGTACGGGTTGAACTTGACTAGTGGACTATGGGTTGTTTGGCATTCGTCAAGGTCATAGAACGCTAGGGGTAAAATATTATTGAGAATTTCAAGTGTTGAAATTTGCAATGAGATTGCATAACTTCTATGAGATAGTTGGATCCCGATACCCGCTGCGAGTAAGAGTTACTCCTGGAAGAGTTTTACACATTACAATTAGCCGATCAAGTAGGTGTCTAGAAAGGTGTTAACGGGGTTACGTCTCTGGGAAAACGAGGTTTACTTTAATTAGGTTCGTGCGAAATCACGGGGGACCTCCCTCAAAGTACCGACACTGGCCTGGCTGAAAGATTGGCGAACTTGTAGCGTATTATTAATCCCGGCTAGTCTTTCCTTTTAGGGTTTGAAGGAAGATTTGACAAAAACAGTGGGAGACATCCTGATTAGATATATTAAATAACCAATCTAATCTTGCAAGAGCATATGCTGAGTGTTTTCTTCTCTCTCTCCAGGTAGCGACCATATCACACCTTAATCAAGATAATAAAACGGATATATTGACCAAACCCGCTTGTTATACTGAGCTGTGGAACGTTGGTCCCGCTCCAACTTATAATTGTTATAAGACAGAGCAGGAAATTGGGGAATACCAGATTTCCCGTGCCGCCCAAATTAAGAAAGTGCATGCTGATGCATCATCTTCGGGTGTGTTCATTACAGAGAACTGTTTCTCAGTATCCTTTACGTCCTGGGTATGTGAAACCGGATCAGGATCCCGTATATGTAATCTGTTACATGGGCTATAGATAGGTAGAGAACTGAGAACGGGTGATAAGTTTCATGAGACAGAAAACGGTGCAAGTGTTGCAGCCAAGTCTGTTGGTCACTATCACCCTGTATTACCAGAATACATTGATTCTGAACAAATGTTTTTAGATACCGAACCTGATGTACAACATCATATCAGTCTCTTTATTAGTAAAGAAAGGATATAATTTTGTATTGTTGGATAATGTTTTGAACATTTTCTATATCAAGAGTTGATCGGTTCAGGCACGTTATCTAAAAGCATTCATGTTCTAAATCAAACTACAGTTCTTAGTATACTGAACACACACAAGAGGAAGAGTTCAGAAATGAACGAATCCTTCTTGAGGCATTGTAGACTAGGTCATATCAATGCGACCCGACTAGCTAAGTTACATTTAGATGCATATTTAAATCTGTTTGAATTTACATCTTGTGAAACTTTCTAATCATGTCACAAAGATAATATGACCATAGCTCCGTTTACTTGAAACGGAGAAAGAGTTAGTGAACTTTTGGGATTGATACATGCTGATGTATGAAAGTCTCCTGTCTACACATGCCAAGACCGGTTCTTTGTACTTCATTACATTCTCTGATGACCTCTCAAGATTCAGACATATGTTCCTGTTGAAACACAAGTCCGAACCTTTTGAGATATTCACAGAATGTAAGTTAGAAGTAGAGAACCAAAATACGGGTAAAAGTATTATGTCCTTTGATGTGATCAAGGAGGAGAATACCTGAGCACGGAACTCCTGGACTATTCTAAAGGAGAATAAGATTCTCTCTCAGCATTACTCCTCCGTATACACCACATCACGTCGGTGTATCGGGGCAGAGCAATAGCACCATATGTGATATGGTGTGCTCTATGATGAGTACTACTGAGTTTCCTATTTCCTTTTGGGAGTTATGCACTTGAGAAGCTGCATACCTATTGAATAGGGTTCAAATCAAATCAGTTGCCTACCACTTCATATGTGATATGGAAAGGGAAGAGCCCATATCTTAAGTTTGTTAAGATTTGGGGTTGTTCGGCCTATGTCTAAAAGCAAAATCCGGACAAGCTCGAGGCAAGGTCTGTTATGTAGAACTGAAAATGTTCTAGCTATACAAACTGCAGCTGATGATTTGGTAGAACCAAAGGATTCAATAGTTTCCAACGAACCTCAGCCTCTCCGCCGATCTAGTATGGTTCCTCACCCGCCTGAGAGATACTTCGGTTTCTCTATGACAGTGGGAGCGAGGATTGCATCATGAGATGATGACCCAACTAGTTTCGAGCTGGCCATCAGGAGTGGGACTCTGTAAGAATGGCTGGATGCTTATCGATCTGAGATGGAATCCTTATACACCAACAAAGTATGGACTTTGGTTGCTTTATCTGAAGGGTTAAATCCCCATCAGGAGCAAGTATATCTTGAGAAGATTACTTGGTGTACATGGAAAAGTTAAGACTTTCAAAGCTATGCTTAAGTCCATCCAGATCCTACTTGCCACGGCTACATACCATGACTACGATATCTGGCGGTTGGGTGTCATGACTGATTTTTTAAAATGATGTTTTTGAAAAGAGCATCTATAAGTACACAGCCAGAGGGATTCGTAGACAGTGCGAGCCGCGGAAACATGTGCAAGATGTTTTATGTGATAAAACAGGCATCGCGGAGTTGGAACATCTGTTTTGATGTGGTAGTCAAAGAGTTTGACTTCATCAAAATAGTAGATGAACCTTGTATATATAAAAAGGTAGTAGGGAGTATGGTGGTGATCCTCGTAGAGTACGTGGATGACATACTCTTGATAGGGAAGGAGTTTTCTATGCTGCGCTCGGTCAATCTCCGCTTATCACAAGGATTCTCCATATAGGATCATAGTGATACCTCCTGAATCGTAGATTTTGGATCTATGAGATAGATATAATTGGATGTTAGGATACTCACTAGTTGTAGTGAGATGGTATCAAACGATCCTGGGGAGAATCACTGGAAAGGTTCCAGGGTGATAAGGACGACTGAATGTCAGTCGTAGGCATTGTCTTTACCCTCAGTGGAAGGACGGTATGTTGGAAGAGTTCCAAGCTAGATACCGTGACATACTAGACGATTAAAGGCAAGATACACCGCTACCAAGGATGCTACCAAAGAGGCAGTCTGGATATATATAAGTTCATGAGATGAACTTCGTTCCTACCAATGTGTAACAATGGAGTTGTGGCTTTAGCCAAGGAACTTCCGTCCCATCAGAAATCCAGATATAATTCTTAGGCAGTATCACCTAATCATGGAGATGGTTGATCTCCAGGGAGATCGAGGTTAAGGAGAGTAGACACAGAGGACAACAGCGCGGATCCACTCACAAATGCCTTTTCCCCAGTATAGACTTTTATGGGATGGTTGAGTATGAGATACTTCAACCGCAGCTAATTGTTGGGTATGCGATACCACAACAGATGGCCCTAGTGCAAGTGGGATATTGTTAATTATATGTATGCCCTAGAGGCCATTACTGTACATACGATGTATATTGTAATGGATGCTTGGACATATATAGGGTGGACTTTCTTGCTCGACATGATAGTATGCTATCTGGTTGTACTTTATCTTAACATGTATTCTGATTGTCTCTATATTACATGTTGATAAAGCCCTTAGGATATGTACTGGACTACTGGGACTATGATGAGATCATACTAGTGGGACCACGGTAGTCGACGAGTACATCCTATAACTGTTCCTAGTCGAGGGTGTATCGAGACAGGGCATCGATGCACCAGAGTAGACTAGCGTATACGCATCTTGACCCATATGATGGGCGATGGATGATCCCATATCCATCGGTGTTTGACATCAAGGATGGTGTACGGATGCTCAGTGGAGACTGGGTACACTGGACGGACTCGCCGAGAACTCCCAGATGGTATTATACCGCACGTCAGATGGCAGTTCTCCGGTGACACTGGTACAGAGTAGTCTGTTGACCCGAGATCGTCATAGAGACTTGTGTGATTCCCACTGTGCTTTGATTTCCATCATACCACGTCCAAGAGGGCGTTCAAAAAGGTGGCTTTTGGGTACAGTCCTGAATCACATGGAGGCAATGAGCGATAAGAGGGGATTCGTCTCTCCCGGTATAGGGAGTTGATGTTGTGCTGTGTTCGATTGGCTATAACCGGAAATCCCTGGCCAGGGTTGTTGAGATTTACCGGTAAGTGTTATCAGTAGTTTCTCGAACTGTTATAAACCTCATATCGACACGACTTATCGAGCTACTGGGGTCTGACTGTAAGTCGATGTAGTACACCCCAGTACTTATGGGGAGGCGGAATTTACAAAAACTTATCAAGTTTAAACAACGAACATCGACTAACCGCTTGAATCGAAGCTAAACTCTAAAAAACCGTATTCTTTGAGTTTCTTTTCAAAAGAGATTAGGGATTATACCTAATGAACCGGTCCTTCTTCTTTACGTCCTCCTTTGTTCTCCTCGGCCTTCTCTAGGTAGTAGACGATCCACCCGAGAGCGAAACTCCAAGCTAAACCTCTAACTTGAGGTAACTAATCAACTTTGATTGCTAATCAAAGATGATAGGATGATATAGAGTATAGGTTATGGATTGTTTAGTCTAACTAATCCTTTGATCTCAACACATGAGGATTAAGGATTAGGGTTAGAAGATGAGAGCTTGAGGAGAGAGAATGTGTGATATGATTAATGAAAGAAGAGAGAGAGTGTATCATATTATTATGAAGCATTCTTATTTTCTAAAAATCAATAAAGGAAATGAATAAGCATGCTTCACAAAATATCTTGTGATGATTCATTAACATGAGTCATTAAGCAATAAATGTGCATTAATGAAGTGAATGAATCACCACTATGACTCACTCTCTTTCCAAAACAAACCTCCTTAGTCACATCTTCTAGAAGCTTCTCGAGTAATTACGAGAACGCCCCTCCGATCCGTAAAAATACGGAAAAACTTTAGACTGTAAAAATCCAATAACCGGATACCAGTAACTGGCTTAAACCAAAGCCGACTGGTAAAATCTGTCCGAAAGTCGTACGCGCGTAAACGCACGTATGCGTCCGAACCCTTTGTCGCAAAACCATGCAACCTCTATATCGTTTCTCCTGGAGTAGGAAACTCTCTGTGTGGGACTCTAGAGACTCGACTACTACGCTGGCAGTGGGTTTAACCACAGACCGCAAGCGGCACTAGCTGTACGTAACGGTCCCCAGGTAGTTGTCGATAAGAAGGCCGATGAGTAAACCCATCCGAACTCCTACTGAGTCTGATGTGACAATCTCCATACAGTCTGGTCCGTTCGTCCATGACTATCGCATATCGGGCCTAGGGGGGCGGCAAGCGTCAGTCCCCTAATAGCGGTATAAGTCGTGTCGGAGTGAAGCCCATTACACCCTGAGAAACTGCTGGAACCTACCAGCAAATCTCGCTTGCCCTGGCCAGGGACTTTGCGTAATGGCTCTCTGATACAGCACGATATCTACTCCCAATACCGGGAGGGACGAATCCTGTCTAACCGCCACTGCCTCCAAGTGCTCGGGACTGCACCCAACTGCTACCTGTTTGCACGACTCCATAGAGCCGTGGTAGGGTAGCAATCTAAGAACAGTGGGACACACTCGAGGCGAAGTAGCAGTGTCAAGTCTGCGGACTACGCTGTACTCATGTCACCTGGGAACTGTTTACTGACGACTGGTATCAAACCAACCAACAGTTCCCTGTGAGTCCTGTCCGGTGTACCCGTAACCTAACGAGCACCTGTATACTATCTCCAGTACGACGTACTGATGGCTGTGGGACAAACCATCTCCCCAACTGGGATGAGAAGCGTACACACTAGTCTACTCCGGAGTATCGATGCTCTGTCTCGATAATCCAACGACCAGGGACCTGAATAAGGATGTGCTTGTAGACTACCCAGCCCCCACTAGTGTGACTGCCATCACAACGCTGGTAGACAAGCAAGATCCTAAGAGCTCTATCAATACGTATACTCACATATTAAGATAGAAAAACCAAGTAGCATACTACCATGTTTAGCAAGACTGTTATATACATGTGAATATCCCAAGCTTCCATTAAGTAATATACAAGCTAGTATGATACAGTAATGGCCTTCTAGGGCATAAACACTAACAATCTCCCACTTGCACTAGGGCCATGTACTGGCATATCGCAGACTAATGATCTCGAGTAGCCTCTCGAACTGAATCTGAGGAAGGGCCTTCGTGAATGGATCAGCAATGTTCTCTTCTGAAGCAACTCTCCGAACCTCGATCTCCTGACGATCAATGATCTCCCTGATCAGGTGATACCGCCTTAAGATGTGTCTGGACTTCTGATGGGACCTTGGTTCCTTCGCTAAAGCTATAGCTCCGTTGTTGTCGCAATACAGAGGTATTGGATCAACTATGGTAGGAACCACCTGAAGTTCTGTTAGGAACTTCTTCATCCAGACTGCTTCTTTTGCGGCATCGCAAGCAGCTATATACTCCGCTTCCATCGTCGAGTCAGCAACGGTGTCCTGCTTGGAGCTCTTCCAGCACACCGCCCCTCCATTGAGGGTAAAGACATAACCCGACATGGACTTGGAATCGTCCTTATCACTCTGGAAGCCGGAATCAGCAAAGGTCTCCAACCTGAGGTCTTTTCCGCCGTAAACCAAGAACATCTCCTTAGTCCTCCTTAGGTACTTGAGAATGTTCTTTACTGCTATCCAGTGCTTCTCCCCTGGGTCTGACTGATACCGGCTTACCACGCTTAGTGCGTAAGCTACATCTGGTCTGGTACACAACATCGCATACATTATAGAGCCTACCGCAGAAGCGTAGGGTATAATAGACATGCGTTCCCTTTCCAAATCAGTCTTGGGAGACATCTCTTTGGAGAGGGTGATTCCGTGACAAGCCGGTAGATTACCGCGCTTTGAATCTTCCATACTGAATCTTTTCAGTACAGTGTCGATATACCTGGACTGCGAAAGCCCCAACATCCTCTTGGATCTATCACGATAGATCCGGATCCCCAGAATGTAAGAGGCATCACCCAGGTCTTTCATGGAGAACCTGTGTGACAAGAATCCTTTGACAGATTGTAGCATAGGAATGTCATTTCCTATCAATAGAATGTCATCCACGTACAAGACGAGGAATACGACACTTCTGGCCACAACTTTACTATATATGCACGGTTCATCTGGATTTTTGATAAAGTCATATTCTTTGACTGTCTCATCAAAACAGATGTTCCAACTCCGCGATGCCTGCTTTAGTCCGTAAATGGACTTAAGCAGCTTGCATACTTTCCCGCTGCTCCCACTCTGATTGAAACCCTCTGGCTGATCCATATAGACGCTCTCTTCTAAATTTCCATTCAGAAAAGCCGTCTTTACGTCCATCTGCCAGATTTCATAATCATGGAAGGCAGCAATAGCAAGAAGGACCCGAATGGATTTGAGCATAGCCACGGGAGAAAAAGTTTCGTCATAGTCCAAACCAGGTCTTTGACGAAAACCCTTTGCAACAAGTCTAGCCTTATAGGTTTCCACCTGTCCATCTACACCAATCTTTTTCTTGAAGATCCATTTGCATCCTATGGGTTTTACCCCATCTGGAGCAAAGTCCAAAGTCCATACTTTGTTGGTGTACATGGACTCCATTTCGGTCCGCATTGCATCTAGCCATCGTACCGAGTCGCCGCTCTGGATGGCCTGCCTGAAGTCAGTAGGTTCATCATCATCTATGATGCAATCCTCTCTATCCCCATCTATGAGAAAACCGTAGTATCTCTCAGGCGGACGAGACGGCCTACTACTCCTGCGGAGGGGTGCGGGAATGTTCTGTTCTTCTTGAACCTCTGGTTCTACCAAACTTTCAGTAGCAGTTTGTGGTTCTGGAATTTCTTCCAGTTCTATTTCGCTCCCACTTGATTCCTTTTCTAAAAACTGATGTTCTAGAAAATGGGCATTACGAGAAACAAATACCTTCTGTTCCTCTGCGTAATAGAATAGATATCCCCTGGAGTGCTTTGGATATCCCACAAACAAACATTTTACTGATCGTGCCTCGAGCTTATCCACATGCTGCTTTTTAACAAAAGCTGGACATCCCCAAATCTTTACATACTGTAGATGGGGTTTCTTCCCACTCCACATCTGATATGGAGTGGTAGGCACAGTCTTGGTAGGTACCATGTTCAAAAGATATGCCGCTGATTCTAGCGCATAACCCCAGAAAGATCGCGGTAACTCAGTATTACTCATCATGGATCGTACCATATCCAATAGGGTTCGATTCCGTCTCTCCGATACACCGTTATGCTGTGGAGTGTATGGAGGAGTAAGCTGAGAGAGAATTCCTTTCTCTTTTAGGTAACCTAGGAACTCGGCACTTAAGTATTCACCACCTCGATCAGATCTAAGTGTCTTTATACTTTTGCCGGTTTGGTTTTCTACTTCATTCTTATACTCTTGGAATTTCTCAAAAGCCTCGGATTTATGTTTCATCAGATAAATGAATCCGTATCTTGAGTAATCATCCGTGAAAGTAATGAAATAGGAAAAACCACCTCTTGCATGTATAGACATTGGGCCGCATACATCGCTGTGTATGAGTCCTAAGAGCTCGCTCGCTCTTACTCCTTGTCCAGTGAATGGAGTCTTTGTCATCTTTCCTTTGAGACAAGATTGACAAGTGTCATAAGTTTGATATTCGAACGTGTCCAAATATCCTTCTCTATGCAACTTAGTCAACCTTCTCTCATTGATGTGACCCAGTCTACAATGCCATAAGAAAGCTTTATTTAAATCTGGAGACTTTCTTTTTAGTGTGTTCTGGACATTGAAAATTTGGAGTTGGTTTAACACATATATGCCGTTATTTAGAGTACCGGACCCAATCAAACCATGATTAAGGTGGATGTTGACAACATCTCTTACAAACGTGAAATCATAACCTTTATTTGATAACAAGGAAACAGATATGATATTACACGTTAAGCTGGGTACAAAATAACAGTTATGTAAAACCAAAATGTGTCCACTCGTCAATCCTAGGTGATAATCCCCGACGGACGCAGCTCCCACGCTAGCTCCGTTAGCAACCCTGAGGATCATATCACCTTCCTTCAGCACTCTACGGTTTCTCAGTGCCTGCAATGAATTGCAAATATGAGATCCTGACCCGGTATCCAATACCCAGGAAGTAGAGTTGATCGACAGACAATTCTCAATTACAAACACACCTGAAGTCGAAGCCACAGCTTGCTTCGGTTCCTGGTTCTTGGCGTTCCACGCCTTGCAATCCTTCTTCCAGTGCCCTTTCCTGTGACAATGGAAGCACTCATCCAGGCCAACTACCGGTGCTGTAAACTTTTTCTTTCCCTTCTTTCCCACCTTACTAACACCTCCTCTAGGTCTGGGTGCGGCCTTCTTCTTCCTTCCTTTGGCCCTAGCCTTGGACCCTGAAGAAGATGAACCGCCAACAAACATAGCGGGTGTTTCCCTTGCCTTCTGCAAGGTGCCCTCTGCACTCCTTAACATGTTCAGGAGTTCCGCAAGTTCAACTTCTTTTCCTTGAAGATTGAAGTTGAGGATAAACTGGGCGTAGGTGGGAGGAAGGGACTGGAGAACAAGGTCTGTATAGAGCTCATTATCCAAAGTCGTCCCAAGGTCCGCGAGCTCTTCAATATAGCCGATCATCTGTAGGACATGTTCACCTACAGATGACCCGACAGCCAACCTCGCTCGAAACAATTTCTTAGAGGTCTCGTATCTTGCTATACGAGATTGCTCTCCATAAAGTTCCTTTGTATGGAGAAATATGCCATCTAGAGACATATCCTCGTGCCTCCTCTGATGTTCATTGTTCATCGAGGCAAGCACGATGCACTTGGCTCTCGCGCAATCTAAATCCCAGGTTTTACGGATTTCCTTATCCGCATTGCTGGATTTGGGACCAAGGACAGCAGGTGCTGTAGCGGTGAGGACGTACCCCAGTTTGTCATAGGTCAAAGCCATCTTGACATTCCGCAGCCAATCTTTATAGTTTGGCCCTGTCAGTATATTTTTCTCTAAAAGTAACTTAAGTCCAGTCATTTTCAGGGTCGCTGCAATTAGGAGAGAGAGAAGAAAACTCTTTAGCATGATGCTCTTGCAAGTTTAGAGTGGTTTTTAGTTTATCTAAACTGGATGGCTCCCACTGTTTCTCGAATCCTTCCTCAAACCATAAAAGAAGAATTAGCCAAGACTATTCCCACCGTACAATACTTGCTTAACCGTTCAGCCAGGCTGGTGTCGATACTTCGAGGGAGGTTTTCCAACGCTTTCGCGAAGTTCCTTAATTAAAGAACCTCTTTTCTCTGGGGGCGTAACCCCGCTGACACTTTTCTGGACACCTACTAGGTTTATAGCATTGATCGTTAAGCGACGAATATCCTGATAAGTAGCATATACTCACAGTAGGATCGGGATCCAAATATCATCGTATGATAATGTTGAAGGAATCCTACCAACATTCATCAAACTCCAAATGGTATGCATCTCTTTGCAAATTTCAGTTTCTTTAGAAATTCCCGATATAAGTTTTTACCCCATGCTCTTATGACCTTGGCGTTAGGTCAAAATGTCATAAGTCACATGTCAAGTTCTACCCATCATTATCCTGTCAGTTTGAACCCATCCGTATATATCCTTGACGTTCGGCCAAAATGATAATACGACTGTCCCAAACTAACTCATCTATCTATGCAACAAATGAATATCCAGCAGCTACCAAACACTATGCCTTGGCGTTAGGTCAAAATACATAGCTTGAATACTACTGAATACCCAGATGAAATGACGGAGGGCTACGAATGGTTTTGGCGAAACCGTGAACGTAGTGAACTTGATATAACCGAAGGAACCTGATAGCTTTTAAAAGGAGTGGTTAAATCTCCGCATTTAAAAATATCTGTTTTAAAAATAACCGAGTGGTTTCTTTTAAATTGTTCCAACGATTTAAACTTTGGTTTGTTTTACTTTGCATTATAGATAATGCGTCCCATCATTAACCTATCATTGCAGAAAACAACGAAAATATAACGTCCTCTTATGCCATCCGCATTCGCCACGGGGTCCCGTCATCACCCGTTAGGTTACTTAACTAACGACAGAGCGGGGGCTGGGCTAGCGCGGGTGTAAAACATAAGTGACGTCTAAATAGCTATAATAAATATAGATATTTTACATTCGTCTGACGCAATGATATTCATTCCAGAACACAGATAAACAATATTGGATTTGCAAGCAATCTGTATTTCTTTTGAGCCTGCAAGAAAAGACAGATTACACAGTTGTGATGAATAGCCGTTTACCCCACCCCCGACCCCTACGGGTACGGCAAACTACCCACCCGGCAGTCTGTGTACCCCACCTTGGGTCAGTCCTAGGAGCAAAAACAGTAAAATGAAATAATACAACGGTGGCTACAACCGCAACCTGGAAGTGCCCCGCGAAAATAATATTACAACAAATTACATTTACAACAAATGAATAATCCAATAACCCATTGCTAACCCCGGCTATACACCACAACAGTCCAATACAGTTTATATGCACAAACAGATATAACCATTTCAGAAATGTGCAACCCCCTGCCAACCGACATACTAGCAGTTGGGGAAGGTTTACGAACACATTAAACAATCACAGATATAATCCAATACGCAAATACTGTATTTTTCGATCGAATAAACAACTTCAAAATTGCTCCAAAATCTGCTCTGTTAAACAGTAACCTGAGCAATAATTAAATATTCCAGAAAACCCCAAATATCACAGGGGACCCACCCAAAAAAATTGAGCCCATGACTCGGCAACTCGGCCGCGGAAGCGCGGCGGATCGGTGGGATCCGCGGCGCTTCCGCGGCGCTTTAGTCGAATCATTGGCTCGAATTTCTTGGGTGTTCTCCTGTGGTCATGTCAAGCTCTCTGAACACACCAGAAAAATTTTAGGACTTCATTTTAAGTTCGACAGAAACTATACAGAATTAGGGTTTTCCGGGTTCGTTTTTTCGTTCGAAATTCGTACAAATTTGCGATTAAGTTATTTAGTGTTTAGCGAGGCTCTGATACCACTGTAAGTCGATGTAGTACACCCCAGTACTTATGGGGAGGCGGAATTTACAAAAACTTATCAAGTTTAAACAACGAACATCGACTAACCGCTTGAATCGAAGCTAAACTCTAAAAAACCGTATTCTTTGAGTTTCTTTTCAAAAGAGATTAGGGATTATACCTAATGAACCGGTCCTTCTTCTTTACGTCCTCCTTTGTTCTCCTCGGCTTTCTCTAGGTAGTAGACGATCCACCCGAGAGCGAAACTCCAAGCTAAACCTCTAACTTGAGGTAACTAATCAACTTTGATTGCTAATCAAAGATGATAGGATGATATAGAGTATAGGTTATGGATTGTTTAGTCTAACTAATCCTTTGATCTCAACACATGAGGATTAAGGATTAGGGTTAGAAGATGAGAGCTTGAGGAGAGAGAATGTGTGATATGATTAATGAAAGAAGAGAGAGAGTGTATCATATTATTATGAAGCATTCTTATTTTCTAAAAATCAATAAAGGAAATGAATAAGCATGCTTCACAAAATATCTTGTGATGATTCATTAACATGAGTCATTAAGCAATAAATGTGCATTAATGAAGTGAATGAATCACCACTATGACTCACTCTCTTTCCAAAACAAACCTCCTTAGTCACATCTTCTAGAAGCTTCTCGAGTAATTACGAGAACGCCCCTCCGATCCGTAAAAATACGGAAAAACTTTAGACTGTAAAAATCCAATAACCGGATACCAGTAACTGGCTTAAACCAAAGCCGACTGGTAAAATCTGTCCGAAAGTCGTACGCGCGTAAACGCACGTATGCGTCCGAACCCTTTGTCGCAAAACCATGCAACCTCTATATCGTTTCGCCTGGAGTAGGAAACTCTCTGTGTGGGACTCTAGAGACTCGACTACTACGCTGGCAGTGGGTTTAACCACAGACCGCAAGCGGCACTAGCTGTACGTAACGGTCCCCAGGTAGTTGTCGATAAGAAGGCCGATGAGTAAACCCATCCGAACTCCTACTGAGTCTGATGTGACAATCTCCATACAGTCCGGTCCGTTCGTCCATGACTATCGCATATCGGGCCTAGGGGGGCGGCAAGCGTCAGTCCCCTAATAGCGGTATAAGTCGTGTCGGAGTGAAGCCCATTACACCCTGAGAAACTGCTGGAACCTACCAGCAAATCTCGCTTGCCCTGGCCAGGGACTTTGCGTAATGGCTCTCTGACACAGCACGATATCTACTCCCAATACCGGGAGGGACGAATCCTGTCTAACCGCCACTGCCTCCAAGTGCTCGGGACTGCACCCAACTGCTACCTGTTTGCACGACTCCATAGAGCCGTGGTAGGGTAGCAATCTAAGAACAGTGGGACACACTCGAGGCGAAGTAGCAGTGTCAAGTCTGCGGACTACGCTGTACTCATGTCACCTGGGAACTGTTTACTGACGACTGGTATCAAACCAACCAACAGTTCCCTATGAGTCCTGTCCGGTGTACCCGTAACCTAACGAGCACCTGTATACTATCTCCAGTACGACGTACTGATGGCTGTGGGACAAACCATCTCCCCAACTGGGATGAGAAGCGTACACACTAGTCTACTCCGGAGTATCGATGCTCTGTCTCGATAATCCAACGACCAGGGACCTGAATAAGGATGTGCTTGTAGACTACCCAGCCCCCACTAGTGTGACTGCCATCACAACGCTGGTAGACAAGCAAGATCCTAAGAGCTCTATCAATACGTATACTCACATATTAAGATAGAAAAACCAAGTAGCATACTACCATGTTTAGCAAGACTGTTATATACATGTGAATATCCCAAGCTTCCATTAAGTAATATACAAGCTAGTATGATACAGTAATGGCCTTCTAGGGCATAAACACTAACACTGACGTTTACCACCCCTAGGCGAGATATGCAACATATCAGACGACGAGACCGGATTGTACGGGAGTGTTACTGTTTGGATTCACAGGAGAATGTGCAGGCTTGCTTGTTGATCTTCTGAGCGCTCAATACCTGGGTGGCTGTTATGTTTAGCTGACCGCTTGCAGCTTGTAGGTGTTTGATATGATCATCACCTACTGCTGGCGTATTGACGATTCTTTAGAGTCCTACACAGAGGTTTCTTGGCTCAGGCAAAACGGAGTAGGGGCACATATGTGATATGTGCGGGACCGAGGATAATGTGATATGAGATACCGTATTCTATTCTCGCGATATATGATATCAGCCGGGTCATCGGATCAAGTGTTGATTCGATGAATCGGTACGGATAAATATTAGTCGGTTATATGTGATATAGCCGGATTGTCGGATCAAGTGTTGATTCGATAATTTAATGTATAATAATATATATATGATATATTAAATTATATTAACTAATATTTGCTCACTAAAAGATTATTTTTCTCACTCGGGTAATACATTGATATATATGCGATATATGTTAAATGTATTATTTTATTTTGTTACAGTAAATATTGTATATGTGATATATAATATTGTAACATGTTATAATAATTAATACAACATGTTTAGAGGAGTTTAAACAAGATTAGGGTTTGATTTGGGTTAATGTATTCTAGATGTTTCTAGATGGTTTTACTTTGTCATTTGCTAAGATATTATGATAGATATTTCTTTGTGACTCACCCTTTAACCCAACCCAAACCCTAACCCTAGTAAACTCTCTACATTTGTTACTACAACCATGGTTGCATAAATGATTATGATAACTTTTTATTATTCATCACAAATGAATTCTATCATCTTCTTCCTTCTTCTTCTTTACTTGCAAAGCTTTCTAGCTTTGATCTTTGTGATGAAAATGAGTGAGAAATAGAAAAAAAATGAGAGCAAAAATCCTACTTCATCATCCTCATCTGTCCTTGCCATTTAGATGAGGGTGTTCACTTCATATTATGAGTGTTAGCTTATGTTAACAAAACTTCAAGGTAGATCATCTTTGTATCGAAGATCGGAAGCAAAGGTTGCATCATTCTCTTCGTGAAGCCTTTCGAGAGTCCGGAACACGATGATCGCAGCGAAAGAACTTCAACACGGAGCTTTAGAAGTGAAGGACCGGATCTACAAAAGTTGTAATCCCTCTCACTTAGTGTTAAAGTGTTTAACATGTTCGTTTTCGCCTAATCTCTAGTTTAAAGATCCGGCTTCGGGTTGTTCGGCACGGCTAATTTTTTAATTGGGCATGGTTGATACCTCGTAGACCCTTGTGCGCGTGCATAGCAACCCTACATCTATATATATATATATATATATATATATATATATATATATATATATATATATATATATATATATCATTGCAGGAAAGTAATAATCATCACAGGCAGACGAACAACAATATGGAATAGTGGATAAATTAGTGGCCCAACGTTTCATCTGAGCCGCAAATGAGACGCGACGCTCTTCGGTCTTGTGGATAGCCTATATAACAACGATCCTAGAACCCTACAAGTGCGGCAAGCCACCTTCCAATTCTAGAAACTGGGTAACCCGCCCTCAATATCATGAGTCGATCACCCGTCACTTTGTAGAATCCGGTAACTTAGGCACTCCTCCGCGGGTCGATCCTAAAACCCCTGCAAGTGCGGCAAGCAACTCGCCAATTCTAGAGCGAGGCGGTCCGGTCTCAAACACCATGAGCTGGCCACCTACCGCACTATAGAACCCGGCCACCCGAGCACTTTTCCTGGGTTAATCCTAGTGTAGAAATGAAATATATACAACGGTGACATCGACCGCGTCTGTTGGTAGACTTTCGTGCTCGTGCCACTAACTTCTGGCCAATGTGGAATACAAAATGAAAATTTCAAATCAAGAGAACAAACTCTACGACCTAGAATCGAATCCAAACACTAAACTAGAAAACACTAGAAGGAGTTTAACTACTCGGTTAGTGATTGCAACTTTTGTAGTCATGCCCTTTATCTTCTATGTCACTTCTTTAGCTCCTAGGTCATCGGGAACGATCTTGGGAGTCGGTCTTCCTCGTCGAAGATGATCTATGTCACGACCCAAAATTGGCCCGTGACGGCCCTAATACTACGCAACGCCAAAAGACGTAACGCAGTAAAAGAAAGCCAAAAACCCAGAAATCTAAACCAAGAAAATACAGAAAATATAATATAAGTTTTGAAACATTTGAAATCGCAACCCAAATTCTTTAAAAGTCTTACTTTCTTTCTTTAAAATTTTAGCAACACCCCTTTTTGTAAAAACCAGCCAAGATGAATACAATACAAATATACGACGCCGTAGCGAAGAAATAAAGACAGTAAAGAGAAAGTTGTATATAAAAGACAACAAATCCACAATAATATACAAATACGTCCTCACCAAGTCTCTAAGTCCACAATACAATAGTAGATGGAGAGTACAAATACAACGAAGGTACAATAGGAAATACAGATAATCATCTAACCCACCCAAGCAAAACGGTATACTGTGAGCTGATGCGGTATCTGTGGCAAAAGATAAATAGCTGAATAGCGGAATAGCCTGCCTCGACTACTCTGGGAAACAACCTGAAACACCTGTGGCACAACGGGGGTGAGTTGCCAACTCGTGAATAGTAGATAACATATGCAGGTAATCGCAGGAATGTATGTACAACATGAATCTAAGATATGCGATTACAGTAATAACATGTCATGCAAATGCTGAATAAAGGAAAGTACACTAGCAGGTACAATCAATATGTGAAGCAATGATGACATGATAATAGTATGCAATAACTATGCAATAGAGATATGAGAAAGCAAATATGCAACTATCATAAGGGTATACTGACATGTACTACCAATATATGAAACTGTGCATAAGATAGATAAGGGTGAGGTATAGGGTGGAATATGTCATTTCCACGGAAACCTGACATCGTGGCAGGATCACAATCCATCAAGACACTCAAATCTCAAATCCTCAAATCAGCCCCCAAACTGGGCTCTCACATCATATAAGTCTCACATCACCTCAATGTACAATATCGCGTAGCTACTCTATATCTCGAATGTACAAATCAACAATCTCTTTCATATCCAATATCCAATGTCAATGAATCACCTATATCCCAAGTCGAATCTCAAGTAAGTTTCTAACATCCTAAAGGTATACATACATAAATAAATATGATGGGGGCAATACATATATATTAGCGTCCCATTCCACTAATATTGGTGTTAGGGTATATATATCAACGGCTGAATCCCCTGTTATATATACAAAGGTATTAAAAGACATATCACGAAAACAGTGTGCCAAGCATCGACACAGAAATCCTGACCACGTATCATACGCTATCCCCAAAGCACGAGTGCCTAGCTCTGACCCTCGCCTTTCGACATATGCATACGTACATGACTCCAAGCGGTGTCTCCGTGATCCCCCGCCGAGTCATGGGTACTGTCGCCGGTAGGTACTCGCCCGCCTCCAGGCTCAATCGGCAAAATTCATCGATCTTCTTGCCGAGGGGAACCATACCGGGCCCCACCATGTACTCTCATACGGCAACCACACCTCGTATGGAGTATATAATCAGCACCGATAAAACTCATGGTGGACGCGCAAATATCATCTCAAGGAAACCGGGTTCTTCAATGTATGCATAATTTCATGAACTCCCACGGTTCCCAAATCCAGAAATCATCATGTGAAATCAAAATAAGAATGCGCAAATCCAGGGATACATATATGTGATATATCTGAAATACGAGCATATAAATGAGAATATGTAGCTGAAACCAGATGTATGCGAAACCAATAAGGTACAGCTAAGTAACATCAGTAAATGTAAATATGCGACAGCAACTAAATATGTGTATAACATACAGGTGTAGCAATGTATAGGTATCTACCTATAAGAACTGATGTCGTATACCCCCCTGGGTATAAGAAGAATATGAGTAAGATATCCCCCCGGTATAAGTAAAATATGTAAAAGGTATACCTGTAGCTGTATCGCAAGGTGTAAATGTACCTATCACTAAAGATATGATACACTATAGGTATACCGGTAAGCTAGATGTCATGTGTGACAAGCAATAGTATCTATAAGGGGTAGTGTGTGACATGGCAATTATTGACGGTGTGTGTGTAGCATACAATCCGTGCTCGTGCAACATGAACCGTCAATAATATGTGCAGTGTCCTACGGCTGCTAGTCACAGTATAACTATATCAAGGAAATAAAGTAAAGGCGCAATTCTACAATGACGTAGAATGTGCGACAGGTATTGAATCCTAGCCCAGACGCATAACGCCATGCGGGCGATTCCCCTGTAGATGTTAAATCTACTCACCTACACTCCACGCTAGGTGAATCCTACCATCTGCTCCCCCTGTAGCAGTGTCCGTAGTCCCTGCCTGCAAACCTGCAAATAATACATGGAAATCACATATAAGCCAAATATCTCGCAAAACGCGATATCGAACCAAAACAAGAAACTCGCGTCGCGAACCAAACGCGCGTGTGCACGATACGCTGAATCGTGTGTGTACGCGTCTAAAACCATCGCGACACGCCGCGATACGCTGGATCACAGAACTCACTCACGTATCGCGCGTATCGCGCAAACACAACGGACACCAAATACGATATATAGTCCCAGATTTTCCTACAGGTCAAATCTTACAAAACTAGACATGCCAAAACACTACAATACACTGCAGACAACCATTCCCAAAACCCCAGCACCCCACTCCCCTTCCTGGCCGCAATTTGCGGCCAGAATGACTTAATTGGCGGCCTGGGTAGGGAGAGGAGGTCTCGTGTTCATGTGGTGTGCTCTATACCTAGTGTACATGCTCCAGTCTTCTTAATTTTAACCTGAAGATCTCGGGTCAAAAGCAGATTCACAGATTGCCAATATATCGTATAAAAACGACAATTTGCACAAAACACAAACCCTATGGTATTTTAGTGTAATCCAGGGAAATTCTCAGTTAAAGTGACCCTAAAAACACTTAAACAAGTAGGGTTTACCAACACAATCACCACATAATCAAAGTTCCACACAAATCACCCTAATTAGCACTAAACTAGCTAATTTACACTAACCGAAGCTAATCAATGCACAACTCAAGCAAACTAGGAATTTGGGTTAAAAAATTATACCCTAATGGACCCTAGAGAGCAGGAGAGGAAGTGTATGGAGGAGGTGAGAGCTTCTGCAAGTGCTTGGGATCCTCCTGCTGCTGTTGATGCCTGCTGTTGCCACTGCTGCTGCTTGCTGATGCTGATGTTGTTGTTACTGCTATTGCTGCTGCTGTCTCTTGCTGCTGCTGCTGTCTCTCTGGTGTGAGTGTGTGTGTGTGAGGTTGAGAGTGAGAGGATGAGAGAAATGAGTGAGAATGAGGGAACACCAACAAGTCAAACCCCATCTTCTCTCTCTCTCATTAATGAAGGCATGGGCAAGCCATGATGCCCTATCATGCACTCTCTCTCTCTCTCTCACCAAGGTCAACACAAGAAGTCAATTTGAAACACCTTTTTCAAATTCATTTTAAAACAACCCTACACTATTAAACCCAAAACACCTAATACAATATTAAACTAGATTAGGGAATGGTTAGTTCACCATGTTGCTAATCATAGTTAAACCCCCAAAACAACCCTAGTTATCATGCACAAGTGTGTGCAAGGCTAGGAAAAATCTAATAAAATACTCAATAAATAGGATAAAATATTTGAAACTTAATTTGGTAAACTTTTTATTAAAAACTATTTATATAAAATATAATTAGCTACAAAACACATCTAAGGTGTTACAATCTACCTAAAGGAACCCAAACCTAGACTCTAACTTCACATTAAATAGCAAAGTGAAACAACTACTAATCAAAACTTACTAAGAATTGATCACTAGAATCTCTAATTGTTCTCTCATTTTCTTTATCCTTTCTCAATAAACAAAACTCAAGAGTGAGAGGAAGAAGAAGCTAAGGGTGATGATGGAAAAATCAAGCATGGCTTAACTATTCTCACACTCTCTTCTTTTCTTTTATTCTCTTTTAGAATTAAATTGAGTGCATTTGTGACTCATAATGGTGAGTCACAGGTCTACTACATTCTAAAGAGAACAAGAAGAAAAGAGAAAAGAGGAGTTTGCCGCCTAATGTGCACACATATACATATTCATATGTATATATTTAAATATATACAAATACACTAATACAAGTATATGCTGCAAATACATACACCCGTATTCGTATCAAAATACGAATAACGTACTCGTATCAAATACGAATACCCGTATTCGTAAAAAATACGTATACCTGTATTTATATCAAGACCCGTATTCATATAAATATCGTATTTTTTCAAAATACGAATACCGAAAAGAGAGACACTAAAAGAGATATATAATACTAGCTCACATTTCATCCAAATGTGATAATCTGGCTATCTTTCAAACCGGCTAATATTAACAAAATGTCCAATTAAAAGTACGTGTACAAAAACACGTGTTTCAATCGAACCTAAGTACGTATCAAAATACGTACACTGCATCATTTCTCCTGAGCTAGGAAACCCTCTGTGTAGGACTCTAAAGACTCGACAATACGCTGGCAATAGCTTTAATCACAAGCCCGTTAGCGGCACTAGCTGTACATAACGGCTGCTCAGGTATTGAACGAACGGAAGGTCGACAAGAAAACTCGTGTCACGCCATGCTTCCCAGTATACGGGCAGAGGACGTGACTGGCCGCTACGTATTTACTCTGAAGTAAATACGCTAAGCGTATCTAAGCAATATAAATAAAAATGCACAAGAGACAATGACAGTAGGTATTACTGAACATCAACTTTATTTATTAATATATTTTTGTACAATGCATGGAAAAGTAAATACATCTGAATGAAAGCAATGCCTAAACAGTGGCATACCAAAAATTAAAAGTACTAAAATAAAATGTGTACAATGAATCTAGAGCTCTGGGTCGTAGGCAAGCTGATCCAAGTCCGCTGATAGGCTCGATCTCCTGAGTGTCCAGATCACCTGACAACATTCCAAAAAAGAAAGAGAAGGAATGTCGTCAGCGAACAATCGCTCGGTAAAGCCAAAAGATAAGGGAGAAATAGAATATACAAAGAGAGAAAGAGAGAGTGTAGCTTTTAAAGTTGTATTTAGTATTAACGCTGTTGTTTGTAGCTTAGTACAGAAGGATACCAGTGTATACGAGAGGAGTCTCTATATGCCAGAGACTAAGGGCAACAGGAGTATAAGGAACCGTTTATGCCACGGTACAACAGCAACGGAAATATAGGTTGGGTCTCTTAAGTCTTGCAGTCTCGTGCCACTTCTAACACCTTCCGTACCAATCTATCCCTTAAACTTTGTGATGTCTTGATTGTATTGTTTGTTTGGTATTGCAACTTGTATTGTCTTGTAATATAGAGATTGTATAATTGGATGACTTGTCAAAACCATGATATCAGTAAAATGGATGTAACTGGAGAATCATATAGATGGAAGTATATCCATGGTTCGATCCAGTCAATACAGATTGAATATGTTGAATATATGGATTCATAGATTCATATTGGATTGTAGTATTGTAGATTGTACATGAATTATATTCAAGTCATATTATTTATAATGAGACTTAGTCTGAGTCAGAACAATTAGAAAGATAAATTGAAGTCATGAATTAGGTTTTGATGTTATTGGTAACCGCTGCACATGGACGGCAGGATTTGTGTCGTTTTCAAAGACGATTACCGTGTTGATAACACCATTGTTAAGTTGTCAACCTTAAATAGGCCAGCACCCACTTCTCTGGCTCCCTGAGGCTCAAGAGATTGGTCCCGCTTAAACCTATATTTACTAGGGTCCTTAGGATAATTTATTGAACTTGAGGGGGTTATATGTAAAATTACTTTTGTATAATTTTCAAAATACACCCTAAGTATTTAATTATCGTCTTTAGAGTTATCATAGATGTATATTTTAAATTTGTGACATTTCTAGTGAAAATAACCTAATTTCATAATATAGGGTATTTAATTGTAATATTGAACTTGTATGGAATTTCATGGTATTTTCATGTAAAGTGGTTATTGTGATTTAGAAAAGTTGGAATATTTATATTATCACAAAAATAGATATTTTGATGTTATATATATATATATATATATATATATATATATATATATTTATTATATTATATTTCTAGAAATCTCAATTTCTCAAGATATTTGTATTTTTAAATCTCTCGAGACCGAATGCTCCTTGCGGAGGTCTGCATCTCGCACTACTAAGCCCGAGGATGTGCGATAATCCGCACCATCCCTAACGGGTTCCCCAAATAGGTTGTAGCGGCGCTTTGCAAAGATTTGTAAAAATACGTAATCTTGTAGAAAACGGTTTTAATAGTAAAAGGTAGTTTTGTGTAAAACGGTATTTCCCGAATCTATATTTCTCAAAAAGTATTGTGCTATGTTTCATATGAGTATTGTGAGGAGGTAGGTCATTACCTCGTGATCTACTTAAAGGTATAGCAAGATTAATGATGTTTTAAAGTCGAAACTATACTACATGGTATTTTACTGAAAAAGAGCGGTAAAAGATACAAAATGTAATATTTTGCTATGAAACTTTTTCAATATGTTTTGTTAATGATTAATAGTCAAGATGTAAGAGTTTAATATAGTTGTGTTAAGGAAAATTGAACTTTATAAAGAAAACCGAATCGGAAGTCGGATTTAACTCCGCTTCCGTCGGGTTTTAGTAAAAGAAGTTTTCAGAATAGATTAGAGAAGAGGGAGGTGGGACTTACGGGTTTAAAGTCAAGAGAAGAGGGAGAGGAAGCGGTAGGAGGCGCCGGTGCGTCGTTCGTCGTCGGGAGCTTCTAGGTGTAGGGTGTTTTTCGTCACCCCATTGAGATGGGAATACGCACGCGCTTGTCAGGCGTACTACAGATTCCCCCTGCCTAGGGTAGGCCGGGGTTTATTGATTTTGGGGATCCAAATCCCCGGCAGCCGCGGACTAAGCTGCCGTTAATTACCCCCCGCCTTTGGAGCGAGGGAACCTCCGATTGACGGGTTAAACTAGTCATGCGAACTCAATGTGCAGTGTACATGTATTTTGCTTTGGAGGGGGCTGGCCGCGGGATCGACTTGGGTATGGGCCCGCTTGACCTGGGCTTGGGCCCACTTGGCTTGGGGTTGACCTTGACTTTGACTCGATCAACCGGGGTGCAAATTTTGACTTCAACAAAGTGCCCCCCATCAATAAATGCACACCACATATGTGAGTCATGTGCATGAAATTGATGGATCTTCTTTCACGTGGAGGTGATTTGCCTTGGTTCCCACTTTTTGGGATGCACTACCCTTTTTACGACGTGAACGGTCGACGCATGATGCGTCTTCGAGACGGAGTGTCCGTGGTAGACGTTTCCCTGGCCCAGAGACATCTGGTTCCTGCTTTGTAGGAAGCCTGCACTGTCCTTTTTGCGACATGGACGGTCGACGCTCTGACGCTGAGCGATTTAGTTCCCGATTTGTGGGAAGCCCGCACTGCCCTTTTTGCGACATGGACGGTCGACACTCTGATCCGGAGCGATTTGGTTCCTAATTTGTGGGAAGCCTGCACTGCCCTTTTTGCGACATGGACGGTCGACGCTCTGATCCGGAGCGATTTGGTTCCTGATTTGTAGAAAGCCTACACTGCCCTTTTTGCGACATAGACGGTCGACGCTCTGATCCGGAGCGATTTGGTTCCCGATTTGTGAGAAGCCCGCTGTTCCCCTCCAAATCACGGAGACGTGACCGCGTAGGTCCGTCTTGCCTGAAATTTGGGGCAGATGCTAATTGGTGCTATCCGTCCACCTCTCCGAAGATGCCAAGTTGATTTATGGCACCATATATCGAAGGTATAAACGGATGCGGCCGATATAGCAGACTTTGTCAGATTCCCCCTCGCTTGAGGGGTTTTTTATTGTGGGGACGCTCTTCCCTGCAGGCCCAAGCCCCTGCAGTTAATTACGCTACCGCATCGCGGTAACAACTTTCTCCTTCTCCAGATAGTCACTTCATGTAGTGGATGTTTGTTTTATGTTTGGTTGCCCGTGGATTGTATACGGAGACTAAGTAATGCTGTCGCCCGTAGGGCATGGACTAGTCCAAATCCGTATCTTTCTTAGATTTGGGTTTGGGGGGTTTGGGTTTAAGGATACGTTAGCCTTATTTGAGACTAAGATCAACTTAAACGTTTGTTAAGTATACGTTAGTCTAATTTTAGACTAAGATCAACTTAACGGGATCGTTTAGATCCAACAAGAGAGCAACTGGGCTCTATTGTTTAGTTTAGTGACATTACGGTCGATAATTAGTTTAAGGTCATTACGGTCCATTGTTAGTTTAAGGACATCTCGGTCCATTGTTAGTTTAAAGACATTGCGGTCGAGGTTAAGGACATCATAGTCTATGGGTTTAAGGACCCCACAGTCCAATGTTAGTTTAAAGACATTACGGTCGAGGTTAAGGACATCATAGTCCATGAGTTTAAGGACCTCACAGTCCGATGTTAGTTTAAAGACATCACGGTCGAGGTTAAGGACATCATAGTCCATGAGTTTAAGAACCCCACAGTCCAATGTTAGTTTAAAGACATTACGGTCGAGGTTAAGGACATCATAGTCCATGAGTTTAAGGACTCCACAGTCCGATGTTAGTTTAAAGACATCACTGTCAAGGTTAAGGACATCATAGTCCGTGAGTTTAAGGACTCCACAGTCCGTTGTTAGTTTTAAGACATCACGGTCGAGGTTAAGGACATCATAGTCCGTGGATTTAAGGACCCCACAGTCCGTGAAATGTATGGTTGTCGGGACCCGTCACCTCTTTGAAGACTTTGAGGAATTACAACGACAAATATCAAAAGAGTGAAGAGATGTGCCCTTGAACCAAGGTGGATTAAATGATCTGTAGCCCAGTTTGGAAATAAGACCAATTAATTATATTATGAGCACATTGGCTCAGTTAAGTCTGAATTGAGGACTTATGGCCTACTTGGGCTAAGTCCAATTAAGTTTGAAATGTTGGCCCTCTGTTGGTCCATTAGACATTTGTCTGGATTTAAGCCCATATCATTCAGCAATGCTAAACATTTTTATCTTTGATTTCCTCAATTTTGAGATTCATTTGGAGGAGGGACTTTTGTCTCTGGAAAATTAGCCAATTTGGCCAAAAGTAGTGTTAAACACTAAAGAACAACAGTGTCAAACATTGGAGACAAAACTCTCAAATTAGTGTTAAACACTAAAAGACTGGCAGTGTTAAACACTGGAAATATAGAATCCCAAATTAGTGTTAAACACTAGAAAATAACAGTGTTAAACACTGGAAATAAGACTTTTAAATTAGTGTTAAACACTTAAAGATAATCAGTGTTAAACACTGGGAATAAAGCTCTCGAATTAGTGTTAAACACTAAAGAAAAAGGGGTCACGTGTGGACACGTGAGGCATTGCCTCAAAGGTGGGGACAGATCTTCTTTTCTTCGTTCTGTAATTAAGTGTTAAACACTTTTATATTTTTATTTTTGAGCATCACGTGTTGACACGTGATGCGCTGACTGTTAAAGTGCCTGCCAAGGGGTTACGTGGCAACACATGAGAGTGCCCGAAGCTTCCTTTGCTTTTTCTTTCTGCGTTTCGGGAGTCACGCAAGAGCACGTGAGGCGTTGCCTCAAAGCTTCCTTTCTTCAGGGATCTTTTCAAGGGTCACGTGGGGACATGTAACCTTGGTTCTTGGCATGCATGGAGATCTTTTAAGTCTCCTTATTTTATTTTGATAATTAAATTCTCTGTAGGGTTAAACCCTAATCATGATTTTGGAGGAATTAAATTCCTATTGTGAAAGATTTAAATTCTTATGTAGGGTTAAACCCTAATTTCTTTTTAGAGGAATTAAATTCCCATATATGTAAAAGAATTAAATTCTTAAGTAGGGTTAAACCCTAATTTCATTTTAATAGGAATTAAATTCTTGTAAATTTGAGAGAATTAAATTTTCAATTAGGGTTAAACCCTAGTTCTGTCCATCTTGAAGGAATTAAATTCCTGTAATTTTAGGAGAATTAAATTCTCATATAGGGTTAAACCCTAGTTTCATCATGGAGGAATTAAATTCCTATAAATTTGGGAGAATTAAATTCTCAGAACTCAATTCCCCCTCTAAGTTTTGGATCTGCATGGCAGGATCTCAACCCGATGAGAATTAAATTCTCAACTTATTGGGAGATGTGCTCTTGCAGATCTTCAACCAGAGGAAGAACTAAGTTCTTTTTTTTCCAGAAGAGTTAAACTCTTAGATTTGAGAATTAAATTCTCTGTTTGAAGTTTTGATCCCCTTTCTTTTCTCACCTAGGGTTTTCTTTGTTGAGAATTAAATTCTCCTTTCTTTTCTCTCTGAAATTTCAAGATTCCAAAACTCTATATCAAAATTCTATATCTGTTTCTTCTCCTCTTGGCTCCTATTTACAGGAGAAGGAAAATAATCAATTTGTTTAGTAAATCTTTCATTGAAAGATTTTGTTTGTTTTCATAATTAATATGATCCTTTAGATCACACAGTGAATTTTATTCACCGTTGGATTTTAAATCCAAAGATATTATGTTTGTTATTTCTGGTGAGATCGAAGGGGAAATCTTTCCTTGTCTAAGATTTTTTTTCCATAAATTGGTGATTTTCAATCACCTTTGGATCTCTAATATAACGGTCCCCATAATCCTTTTCCATTTGGAAAGATTTTAGAGAATTTTAGAATTTAATTCTGTTAATTTATAAAGCTTTCAAAGCCTATCACGTGTTGGCACGTGACCGCTCCTCCTTCAGAGTTTTAATTATGTACTTTAATTGGGCTGAAGGGTCATCACGTGTCAACACGTGACCTCTGGCCGCGTGAGAGCGCGTGGCCTCTGGTCACGTGTGAGCACGTGACCCCCCTTTGGGGTCTTTCTTCAGCCACTTTTACTTCCGATTGCTTAGGATTTTTAACACTGTAAATAGATCATGTTTCAACACGTGACCCTTGGTCACGTGTGAACACCTGATGCCTTATTGAGGCCCTTATAACCTGATAGAATTAAACTCTATATTTCTGCTGGGCTAAAGACCATCACGTGTCGGCACGTGACCCCCCCGGCCACGTGTGGGCACATGACCCCCGGCCACGTGTGGGCACGTGATCCCCCGGCCACGTGTGGGCACGTGATCCCCCTTTAGGGTCTTTCTTCAGCCCCTGTTTTACTTGCTTAAAACTTTAACTCTGTAAACAGATCACGTGTCAACACGTGACCCTTGGTCACGTGTGAACACGTGATGCCTCGTTGAGGAAATTCCTGATTTTTAATCAGGGAACAAATGCCCCCACAACGTTGCTTTCACGTGTCTGCACGTGAGTGCAACGCTGTCACTTTTGTGACCGTTGGATCTGTCTCGGGAATAGGGTAGATGAAGCGTTTCCCATCACATCATATAAATACAGGGGTCTCTTCTGAAGCGCCTCCACTCTTTCATCTTCCTCCTTGCAAACTTTTCTTTTGAGAATTTAATTCTCGTTCTCAGAGCTTAGTTCTCTGTTTCAAGAATTTTCTAGAGTTTAACTCTGTTGACAGATTCCTTTTCCTCAGATAATAATCTTGAACGAATGAAGAACTTTCACAGAAATCACCACTGGATTTTAAATCCACACCAAGGGTTTTCCCTTTTAACAAGAACCCGTTTTTAAGTTCTTTAAAATAAAGAGAAAACCATTCAATCTTTCATCAACAGAACCTTTAGGGTTTCTCTGATCTTCACGGGGCTAATGGTGGCGGTTGTCTTTCCCTTGGCATTTAATTCCATATCCAAAAGCTTTGGCTCTGAAAAATGTCTCTGTGAATTTAATTCCCCTTTTTAACAAAGAATTTTAGTTCTTATGAAGAACTCAGTTCTTCCAATAGAACTCCTTGGGTTTTCTTGCCCTGAGTTGTCTTCTTCACAACCAAGAAGAAGAAGTTTGCAATGTCGCTTTCTGGGAATTTAATTCCCTTGATTCTGTTTGATTTGTCACAGAGTCCAAGATGAATTTCTTTTAGGGGAATGTGTAGGGTCATTTGAAATCCACTGCCTATTTAATGAGAATCTTCCTTTTGTCTCATTATAATTGCCTTGCCTCATCATTAGCCAGCGACCATCTTGATTTTTGTGGGACCCATGTGGTTTGTAACCAATGGTCCCATAAAATGAGTCCTCTGTCGCTGTCTTTTTCTTTGTATGTATATATATCTATAATCACTGTTGGTTTCGCTTTAACAATTTCCCCTTATTTTATTTCAGGTACAATGACGCCTGTTCCGTATTTCCTTTTCACCCGCTCGGAAGCCGCCTTTCCCCAATCGCCATCTGACGAGGAGGTGATGGCAATGATCAGGGCTCACGACCCGAATCGCACCAATCTACTTCTGTGGGTGACCTGGTACAGTCATATCATCCGGGATCTCCGGAGTTTTCTTTGCGAAATACCGACGGAGCCTACCTTTCCGTGTAGGGTTACTAGGCACTCTCACAAGGTTCTACAAGGCATCAACCATGCCCGATTTAAATTTTAGACGTGCCGAACAACCCTAACCAAGATCTTAAACTAGATATTAGGCGAAACAAATAATGTTAAACACTTTAACATCTAAGAGTTTAGGATTACAACATTTGTAGTCCGGTCCTTCACTTCTAAAGCTCCGTGTTGAGGTCCCTTCGCTGCGATCATCGAGTACCCGGACTCTAGAGAGGCTCCACGAAGAGAATGATACAAGTTTGCTTCCGATCTTCGATAACAAAAATGATCTACCTTGAAGTTTCTTTAACACAAGCTCTCACTCACTAATAAAGTGAACACCCTAATCTAAATGGCTAGGATAGATTAGGATGATGAAGTAGGATTTTAGCTCTTATTTATTTTCTTAATCTCACTCATTTTCATCACTAAAGTCAAAGCTAGAAAGCTTTGCAAGGAGGAAGAAGAAGATGAATTACTTTGTGATGAATAATGAAAGTGTGGTGAGATTAGAAATGCAACCATGGGTTAAGTATGATAACTTAACCCATGTAGAGACTTCACCATTGTCAAGGGTTGGGTTGGGTTAACAAATATCATAACAAATATCTTTAGAAAATATCTTTAGCAAGAAACAAAAGAAAACCTTCTAGAAGCTTCTAGAAAAAATTAACCCAAATCAAAACTTAATCATGTTTAATCTCTACTAATTACGTTGAATTAATAACCCTAACATGTTACAATATTATATATCACATATACAATATTTATTGTAACAAAATAAAATAATACAATTAACATATATCGCATATATATATCAATGTATTACCCGAGTGAGAAAAAGAATCTTTTTGTGAGCTTATACTAGTTATTGTAATTTAATATATCTAATATATAATTATACATTAAATTATCGAATCAACACTTGATCCGACAATCCGGCTACTTCACAGATAACCGACTAATATAATTTGTATCAGTTCATCGAATCAACACTTGATCCGATGACCCGGCTATATTACATATACCCGGCCGATATCTCATATAGCGAGAATATAATACGGTATCACATACACGTATTGTTCTCGGTCCCGCACATATCACATATGTGCCCCTACTCCGTTTTGCCTGAGTCAAGAAACCTCTGTGTAGGACTCTAAAGAATCGTCAATACGCCGGCAGTAGGTGATGATCATATCAAACACCTACAAGCTGCAAGCGGTCAGCTAAACGTAACAGCCACCCAGGTATTGAGCGATCAGAAGATCAACAAGCAAGCCTGTACATTCTCCTGCGAATCCAATCAGTAACACTCCCGTACAGTCCGGTCTCTTCGTCTGATATGTCGCATATCTCGCCTAGGGGTGGTATACGTCAGACCCCAGTAGCTTGATAAGTCGTGTCGATATGAGGTCTATAACAGTTCGAGAAACTACTGATAACACTTACTAGTAAATCTCAGCAATCCTGACCAGGGATTTCCAGTTATAGCCAATCAAACACAGCGCAACATCAACTCCCTATACCGGGAGAGACGAAACCCCTCCTATCGCTCATTGCCTCCATGTGATTCGGGACTGTACCCAAAAGCCACCTTTTTGCACGCCCTCTTAGACGTGGTATGATGGAAATCAAAGCACAGTGGGAATCAAACAAGACTCTATGACGATCTCGGGTCTACAGACTACTCTGTACCAGTGTCACCGGAGAACTTCCATCTGACGTGAGGTATAATACCATCTGGGAGTTCTCGGCGAGTCCGTCCGGTGTACCCAGTCTCCACTGAGCACCCGTATACCTTCTCTGATGTCAAACACAAATGGATATGGGATCATCCATCGCCCATCATATGGGTGAAGAAGCGCATACGCTAGTCTACTCTGAAGTATCGATGCCCTGTCTCGGTACTCCCACGACTAGGAACATTTGAAGGATGTACTTGGCGACTACACCGTCCCCACTAGTATGATCCGCATCATAGTCCTGGTAGTCAAGTACTCATTCTAAGGTCTTTATCAACATGTAACATAGAGACAATCAGAGTACATGTTAAGATAAAGAGCAACCAGATAGTGTACTATCATGTCGAGCAAGAAAGTCCTCCCTATATATGTCCAAGCATCCACTACAATATACATCGTATGTACAGTAATGGCCTCTAGGGCATACATATAACTAACATTCCGTTCCTGTCGATGGATCCTCCGGGACTGTCTTCGCTGTGGAGATGACTAATTGGACTCCGATGGGACGACTTGAGCCTTCGACGACGGGCATACCGAATCATCCTATCCCAGCCATAAATATTCTAGGACGCCGTATTTGCCAGGACGAGGCCCAACCATGGGGGCAGGTCTACAAAATAGGGCTCACCCCTCGACACCCCACGGGCTACCTTCTTTGGGCTTACTACATCCTATCCGCCCACCGCGCGCGACTGCAGAAGGTTGGGCTTTATCAGGCGATCTACGCGTCCCTCTTCCATTACCCATTTCCTCACGTCTGGTGGGTTAAGGCCTTCCTGAACCAGTGGAATCTCCCTACCAAAACTTTCCTCCTAGGGGACCGCGAAGTTTCGATTTCCTTGGAAGAATTCCACGAGATCTCAGGGCTGCCGATCACGAGGACACTTTATGAAGAGCTGCTGCCTACCGACGAGTATGTATTTGAATCTGAGCTCGTAATACTCGACGGCCTGTCTACCGAGAATGTCGTCCGCCACAAGCGTCCAAGTTTGATCAAGGCCCTGGGCATTTTTGACAAACTTTTTACTGAGTCAGAGGAGCAAGGCGTCACTTTCAAGAGCTTCATCGCTTGTTTCCTTCGCGAGGATATCCTGTCGAAGACGGCTCAAAAGTTTGCAAACATTAATGACCCCTTTGCATTTGGTTTGAACAGGCGGCCGACAAAGGAATCGGATTTACCGCAGTATTATATTCCCGTTATGTCGCCAGCATCTTTCGAATCGATTGCAGCTCCCGGCATGGACGAGGAGACATTCTTTATGGGTTTTATCAGTGTCTGGCTTAGCTGGTTCGTCATCCCCATGCATCGCCGCTTCATGAGTGTTTCGGTTATCTATCTGGCTCATCGTATCGCTGAGGGGACACGGCCGGCCGTAGGCATCCCGGCGCTAGCGCATCTCTATCATGGATTAGGCGCCGCGGCCAATACCTCAACTCCCGGTGTGGATGTTGTAAACATCTCCCTTCATTACTTCACATCTTGGATTGAGATGCACGTGTTGGGGGCTTTTGCTGCGCATCAGAGACCCGCATTTTATGACGCATACACTTTTCCGCGACTCATGCGGCTGGTGGACGCTTCTGCTCCCGACCCGACTCAGTTCGGGGTTATTCGCGTGTTGATTGCTCCCTATGCTAATGCGGGCGTACTGGTATTTGTTGATCGGGTTCTATCTGCTCCTTCAGGTCCGATTCAACAACTCCACGACCAGTCGAAATGTGAGGTGCCTTCTCTGATGCCCCGGGAGGCCAAGCACTTGTACACGATCAGACCAGGTTATCTGGTATTCCGTCAAAACAGTGCGGCTCTCTTTATGCGATACAATCCGCATCGCTTCGCCCGACAGCTTGGATATGATCAGGGCGTTCCCTTCGAGTCTTTTACAGTTGCTCCGGTCCTTCACCCGAAGCTGTTCGTGATGTTGCTCATCACTTCGTGAGGCTGAACACTGGTTCTTACTTCATGATCCCTGAAGCCGATCATATTCCCCAATGCGTGGGGTCTTTTACGGGCTGGTATCTTCATCGGGTTAGCCCAATTATTGCTGAGGAGAAGAGATTGCTTCTTGGCTATGGTGCCCTTGCTCCGGTTCAGGCCATGGGAGTTCCGCCGTGGCCGCGCGCACCGGTCCGCTTCCCCTTGAGGGACACCAGTGTTGCGCTCATTCCGGGGGAATCATAGGTGGACCTTACTCCCATAGTTGGTATGACATTGGATACTCGGGCTCAGTCAAGGGGTAAAAGGGCGCTAGTAGCAGTACCACCGCCGGTGGCGTCGACAATGGCCGTGTCGTCCTCGGCAGCACCACCAAGCGAGGGTGCCGGTAATGAGGGTGAGGTCGGTCGGCGTCGTGCCAAGGCTCCACAGGGGAGGAAACGGTCATCCTCGGTGGTCAGTTCTGGATCCAAACGGCGGAAGAAGGTGGCTACCAATTTGCTCGACTCTTTAGTAGAGTCTGAGCCCATTCTTCAGGATGAACCGTTGGCCATGCAAGAGTCGGACGCTGGCTTGCTTTTTCCGAGTTCAACAGCCGAGAAAGCCGCACAATTGGCTGAGGCTATAAGACGTTCTAAATACGAGACTCAGAACGTGAGGGTTCCGAAGAAGCCCTATCCTGCCGTAATCTTTTATGAAGACCCTTCGTGGATCCGGCGGCGCTTCATCGGCCCTTTGGAGGAATGGAGCGAAAGGGCCCTTAAACAGGCTGCTCTGGAGGATGCTGCGGATGCACTTTCATTGTGGACCGGCGGCCACAAGTCCACCCTTGAACCTCGGCGAGCACACCTCCTCGAGAAGGAGCATCGGCTTGAACAAGCCATATTGAAAGCTTCCTTACACATCGGTATGTTCCTGTATTTCTTTGTATTACTTCATATTGTCTGCACTTGTATATATGTATTCTTATTCTTGTATGAACTGTGTAGAGATCTCAGCGATGGGGGAGGTTCCCATGGGTTTGCTGACTGTAGAGCTTGCTGATACCCCTAGTAAAACACTGCTCAGTGTGGAGGGGGTTGATGAAACTGTCCCTCTCGCGATAGAGCCTCCTGCGGTGGTTCTTCTCCTGAAGCACTTTCTCCCTTAGGAGAGGCACCCTTGGTGGTCTCCATCCCAACGGATCTCGCTAGGAGTGGCCCAGAAGCTAGGATGGAGGTAGTCGAGGCTACCCCTATTTTGTTGGAGCCCGAGGTCGCGGCGGAGGCCGTTGAAGATGCTATCCCTCCTATTCAGAATGGGAGGAGCATCGAAGGTAACCTTCTACATTTTGAATTAGTATCATTTCCATTATCTGAACTCTTCTGTCTTTTCAGAGTTGCGCGGCTTGGCGGCTTCGATTGCCGACTTGTCTCCCAGGCAGTCTTTTCAGCGCCTGTTGGAGATGGCTGCTCCACAAGCGATATCTCCTCAACGCATCGTCCTCTTTTCTGGACAAGATTAGTGTTGTTCGCTAACTTTTCATAGCATTGTTGTTATTTCGCAAAATGACATTGATGTCCTTTACAGTTCTGGAAGCCGACGACGAGGTTGAGGTTCTCGAAGGGCCAGGGGAGCCTTCAGCTCCTTCTTGCATGACTGTGGGTAAGTGAAGTCTCAATATCATCCCACTTGTTCTTTTGCTTAGAAGTTTCACTGACTGTTTATAAATCTGAACAGCCCTGCTAGTTCTCACAGCGCTGGAGTTGCGCATCGCCATGCCGCCCGGCCCTTATGCTTTGCGAGCCTCAGAGCGGATGGCCAAGCTAAGCCTCGCTTCTCTGTCATCTTTGATCGAGGAACTTCGTGCCAGCAGCGTAATTAAGGCCGAAGCATTTGTTGCCGAAGCTAATGGCTCTTTCCCTTTTCTTTCCACCTATCATAGCGAAGCAGTGGTGCAAGTCTGGGTTGAGTCTTGCCGGCAGGTGGAGGCCTGCTTGCACGTGCTCAAGTGTACCCACCTTTCTTCGGAGGTTGTGGCTGCGAAGGCAGGCTTGCGGGGTTTAATTGAGCGGTGCGCGGCTAACATGGTGTCATACGAGAAGAGGCTCGGCCGCAAATTTTCGGAGAAGGAGTTGGCTTTGAAAGCACTGAACGAGCTCCAAGCCAACCCTTACAGCCAAGGCCAACAAAGTATATGAACTCTGGCGAGTGCTTCAAGAGGCCATCAAGGAGGTGGTGTCCATCGACAAAACTTCCGTGTTCACTCGCGAAAGGGTTGAATCTCACAAGGCTACTGAGAAGGAGCTCGAAGGCCGGCTTGCCTCATATCAGACCCAGCAGGCTCAGGCGGAGGCCCGTCTTCTGGCGATACTGAATCACGAAGGCGAGGCCCAGCAAAAGAGGGATGAGCTGACCAATCTGCTGAATCACCCGCCGACCTGAAGGATTGTATATGTTTTTTTTATTTTCCCTTTGTACATACTCCTGAATGAGAGTATATTTTTTTGTTCTTTCACGAATTGTACTTTGTATCTATTTTGGTTCATGAATAAAAGACATATTTTTCTTCTCAATGGTGTGTCCCTTTTTAGTATGTGTATTCTGCGGATAGTTTATCTTGATCTCTTTGCAGGACAACGATGGCTTAGGATTCAGGGTTAAGATCTTCCTCCTAAGACTTTTCGACTTTATGAGACGTGAGGGTCTCATAAAGAGTTTTTCTCCCTACAGGTCGAGAGGATCCCGTAGGTGTAATTTCTCCTTAAGAATCGTAGGGATTCATAAGTGTGTTTTCTCTTGAAAGTCGTAAGGATATCACAGGAGAATTTACTCCCTTACGAGTCGTGAGGACCCGCAAGTGATGGGTGAAGTTGCCCTTATCCGCATTTCACGGGGTCAGGGGTTGCTCTGGAAGCTTCCCACGGGTTCACTGTCGTGTCTGGCGAGGCCCAAGCTCCGCTCCGAAGGCTTTCCAGGATATCGTAGTTTAAAGACATCGCGGTCGAGGTTAAGGACATCATAGTCCGTGGATTTAAGGACTCCACAGTCCGTTGTTAGTTTTAAGACATTACGGTCGAGGTTAAGGACATCATAGTCCGTGGATTTAAGGACTCCACATTCCGTTGTTAGTTTTAAGACATCACGGTCGAGGTTAAGGACATCATAGTCCGTGGATTTAAGGACTCCATGGTCCGTTGTTAGTGTTAAGACATCACGGTCGAGGTTAAGGACATCATAGTCCGTGGATTCGAGGACTCCACAGTCCGTTGTTAGTTTTAAGACATCAAGGTCGAGGTTAAGGACATCAAAGTCCGTGGATTTAAGGACTCCACGGTCCTTTGTTAGTTTTAAGACATCACGGTCGAGGTTAACGACATCATAGTCCGTGGATTTGAGGACTCCACAGTCCGTTGTTAGTTTTAAGACATCACGGTCGAGGTTAAGGACATCATAGTCCGTGAGTTTAAGGACCTCACAGTCCAATTTTGCTCTGGATGCTTCCCACGGGTTCACTGCCGTGTTCGGCAAGGACCAGGCTCCGCTCTGGATGCTTCACACGGGTTCATTGCCATGCTCTGCGAGGACCAGGATCCTCTCTGGACGTTTCCCATGGGGTCATTGCCGCGTTCTACGTAGCCAGGAATTTTGCTCTAGATGCTTCCCACGGGTTCACTGCCGTGATCGGCGAGGACTAGGCTCCGCTCTGGATGCTTCATATGGGTTAACTACCGTCCTCTGCGAGGACCAGGATCCGCTCTGGATGCTTCACACGGGTTCTCTTCCGTGCTCTGCGAAGACCAGGATCCGCTCTGGACGTTTTCCATGGGGTCCGGAGTGACATAATACGCGTTCCACGTAGCCAGGAATTTTGCTCTGGATGCTTCCCACGGGTTCACTACCGTGTTTGGCGAGGACCAGGCTCCGCTCTGGATGCTTCACACGGGGTCACTGCCGTGCTCTGCGAGTACCAGGATCCGCTCTGGACGTTTCCCACGGGGTCAGGAGTGACATAATCCGCGTTTCACGTAACCAGGAAGGGTTGACTTTATCCATATTTCATGGAGTCGGAGTTTGACTCTCGGTCATCTGTACACTGCCGAGTCATGGAACTGGGAGTTTCCGTTGTTCCGCTTTGCTTGATGTTGTGTCCGTTGTAATAAGACGAATGTTGAGATGATCTCTAGGCTGTCTATGAACCATTGAGATTTCGCTTCTTCTTCTGATGAAACCTGGGGAGGAAAGGTGTGATTCCTTCTTTGTTTGTGCCCCTAGATTGTATACAGGGATTGATATGATCTCACCTGTAGGGCATAAATTTCATTTTTCCAGTTATCATAATTTTTTTTATTTCCACGATACTCTATCATTTCAGCTTTTATATCGCGAAGGTCGCGATTGCCCAATCATTTCGGCTATTTTTCGCGGTGCCCAATCATTTCGGCTATTTGTTTTATTTTTACTCGCTTCTTTTTATTGCGAGTTGCCCAATCATTTCGGCTATTTCGCATGTATACATTTTTACTTGTTGATTTTGTTTGCGAGTTGCCCCATCATTTCGACTATTTCGTATACATGTGTGGCTTGCTGGCTTTTTGCTGCAAGCTTAGATTTTGACACCGATTTTAGCATCAACACCGCTACAACTGGGATATGGCCAGGAGCGAATCATCATTTTCCTCTGTCGATGTTGGACAAAAGTGGCTTAGCGATCATGGTTAAGATCCTGTCGACTAAGGCTTTTGACTTCATGAGCCGTAAGGGTCTCATAAAGGTATTTCTCCCTGCGAGTCGTGAGGATCTTGTAGGTGCCTTTTCTCTTTAGGAATCGTGAGGACTCCTAAGTGTATGATCTCTTATAGTCGTAAGGATCTTACAAGAGTGTTTTCTCCTTATAAGTCGAGAGGACTTACAAAGGTTGTTCACCTTGTAGACATATCCCTAGTCACGGATGGGACTTTGTTAGGGAAATGTTTATTCGCGCCCATGAATTGTATAAAAGGGTCAGCATTGAGCCGCTTGTAGGGTAGTATCGGAGGTTGTGGGGGCTGCTTAAGAACAGGTTTAGGTCCCTGTAGCTTAAGACTTTCAAATCTTATGAGCCGTGAGGGTCCCATAAGAGGGTTCTCCTTACGAGTCGTGAGGATCTCGCAAGTGTAATTTCTCCTTAGGAATCATGGGGATCCCTAAGTGTGTTGCCCCCTTGTGAGTCATAAGGATCTCACGCATGTGGTTTCTCATTACAAAGTCGAGAGGACCTTGCAAGTGTCTTTTAACGAGATTGCGCCCTTTCGGGTTTTCACAAAACTCGCCGGCAGCCCTGCTGTTTTTACTCACGGAGCCCTTTCGGGTTTTCATTCGTGCCCATTTTGCTTATATACATACCGTTTTTCTTTCTCTTTTTATTTTTTATTCTAACGAGGTTGCTCCCTTTCGGGTTTTCACAAAACTCGCCGGTAGCCCTGCTGTTTTTACTCATGGAGCCCTTTCGGGTTTTCTTCCGTGCCCATTTTGCTTATGGACATACCGTTTTCTTTTTTCTCTTTTTTTATTCTTTTTTTTATCATCTTTGGGATGCTGCAATCCACCGTAGTTTATCGACATCTCGGTCAACGGCTAGTTTTAGGACATAGTGGTCCGTTGTTAGTTTAAGAACTTTTCGGTCCATCGTTAGTTTAAGGACTTTTCGTTCCGTTGTTAGTTTAAGGACGCTTCTGTCCGTTAGCCGGCTATTAATTATAGAGTTTGGGCTTAGGAAGATATCGAGTGGACATAGGCGTCGTCATCTATCATTGACCTAGGCCGTGACTCGTCAAGCATAGTACTTCTTCAGGAAGCGACCGTTTATTGGCCTAAAAGGCATTTCACCATGCATGTCCATGAGTAGATAGGCTCCACCCTGGTAGACTTTGTCTATAATATACGGGCCTTCATAATTCGGCTCAAATTTCCCTCGTTTAGCACGATTGGGGATCATAGGTCTTTTGACCACTAGCACGAGTTTGCCTTGGCGGAATGTCCTCGGCCTAGTCAATCTTTCGTATGAGCACATCATCTTTGCTTTATAAGCCTCCAGATTTTGTTGCGCTATGAGCCGGGTTTCATCAAGGGCATCGAGCTCCCCGCGGCGAAGGTGAGCGTTCTCTTCGTCTGTTAGCTCGTAATGAACTGCCACTCGTAGAGAGGGTAACTCTATCTCGAGGGGGGTACCGCTTCTGTACCGAATACCAACGCATACAGCGTTGTGTTCGTGGCCATCTTGAACGTAGTTTGATACGCCCAGAGAGCTTCTTGTAGTCTCTCATGCCAGTCTTTCTTATTTCGTGACTCCGTCTTTTTTATGATCTTCGTCAAGGTCTTGTTGAAAGCCTCAGCTAAACCGTTAGCTCGGGGGTTATAAACCGAAGAGTATCTCCAGTCTATGTTATGTTGTTGTGCGAAGCGGCTGATCTTATGGCTTCTGTAGGCTGGTCCATTATCGGAGATAATCCGTCGCGGAGTGCCAAACCGATAAATGACGTGTGTCTTGAAGAAGTTGAGGATATTCTCCGTCTTCAGTTCCCTTAGCGGTACTGCTTCTGCCCACTTGGAGAAGTAATCAGTTGTCGCCAAAATGAACCGATGTCCTCTGGACGATGCTGGTTCGATGGGGCCGATTATGTCAGTTCCCCACATCTCGAACGGCCAGCTTTCCATCGTTGGATGTAGTGGATTTGGATGCTGGTAGATAAAGTCCCTATGGATCTGGCACGAGTGGCATTGCTTCGCATACTCAAGGCAGTCCTGGATCATCATGGGCCAATAGTAGCCCATCCTTTTGATTTTTAGCTTCATCTTCGGCCCGGCTTGGTGAGAACCACAGAGTCTGTCGTGAGTTTCTTGGACGACTCTTTTTGCTTCTTCGGGTCCCAGGAATCTTAGCCACAAAGAATCAAACGACCTCTTGTACAGGGTATCATTGACGAAAGCGAAAGACAGAGCTCGTTTCATAAGCTGATGTCTTGAGGATGCATCTTCAGGTATTCGACGGGATTTGAAGTAGTCTATGAAGACTTCTCTCCAATCCTCAACCTTTTCCTGGTCTTTTACTTGCAGAGCCATTTGCTCGGTCGCTCCCTTTCCTTTAGACGACTCTGGAGATATTTCCGCCGGTGCAAGAACCCGACGGCTTTGTACCACGATTCTTACGTCATCGAGGTTCTCATCAGCCAATTCTTTAGCAAGCTTGGCTAATGCATTCGCTTTGCTATTTTCCGCATGCGGTATGCTTTGCAAGGTGTAGGAAGGGATTTGAGTCGGCAGTTGCTGCACTCTCTCGCCGTACTTCACCAATTCTGGTTTGCACGTCTGGTAGTCGCCATTTACTTGACTAACGACCAGCTGGGAGTCTCCGTATATGAGGAGGTTCTCAACCCCCATGTCGATGGCAATCTCGAGACCTACTATCAAAGCTTCATACTCGGCTTCATTATTTGTCCTCGGCTCTGTTAAAGAGAAGGCAAAGCGCATTATCCCTCCTTGCGGACTTACGAAGATGAGGCCTACCCCTGATCTGATTATGGGGGTACTTTGTTTGCGCTTATTGATGGAAGATGCTCCATCAAAATAAAGTTCCCACCGGGTATCACTTCCGTCGATCGTGTCAAACGCATGTTCGTCTGGCAGTTCGCAATTCAGAGGGGAATCGGCAGGTATCGGATGATCAGTGAGGAAGTCGGCGATGGCCTGGCCTTTCACTGCCTTAAGAGGCTGATAAGTTATTGAGAACTCCATCAAGAGCAAGGCCCATTTAGCGAGTCGTCCCGTCAATATGGCTTTTGACATCAAATATTTGAGAGGTTCTACCTTCGATATGAGACGGACTTTATGCGCCAACGCATAGTGCCTGAGTTTCGTTATCGCGAAGATGAACGCCAGGCAGTGTTTTTTAATGGGAGAGTAATTGCTTTCTGCCCCCAGTAGAACTCGACTCAAATAGTAGAGCGCTCTCTCCTTCCCTTGGTCGTTCTCTTGTGCCCATAATGCGCCTAAGGAACCTTCAAGGGCGGTTGTATACAGAATGAGGGGTTTTCCCTTGACCGGAGCAGCCAGCACTGGCGGGTTCTGCAAATACTGCTTGATTTCGTCCAGTGCGCCTTGGCATTTGTGATCCCAGATGAACGGGGTCCCTTTTTTCATCAAGTGACTGTACGGATGGCACTTGCCAGAGAGATTGGCTATAAGTCGCCGGATATACGCGAGCTTCCCTTGGAGAGACCGCAATTGCTTGAGAGTCCTTGGCGGGGGCATCTCCATAATCGCCTTGATCTTTGACGGATCTATCTCGATGCCTCGGTGTCGGACAATGAATCCTAGGAATTTGCCCGAGGAAACTCCGAATGCGCATTTGAGAGGGTTCATCTTCAAGTTGTATTGCCGAAGGCGTTGAAATACGGTCTTCAGATGCTCCAGATGTTTCTCATATGATTTTCTTTTAACTACGAGGTCGTCGATATAGCATTCGACGATTTCATGTATGAGGTCATCGAAAATCTTCGTCATGGTCCTCTGATAGGTGGCACCGGCGTTCTTTAAACCAAAGGGCATCACCTTGTAGAAGAATATGCCCAGAGGGGTCCGGAAAGCGTTATGCTTCTGGTCCTTGGGATGCATCTTTATCTGATTGTATCCCGACGAACCATCCATAAAGGAGAAGACTTTGTGAGTGGACGTATTGTCTACCATCAGCTCGGTGACTGGTACCGGGAAATCGTCTTTCGGGAAGGCTTTATTGAGATCTCGAAAGTCCACACATATGCGCACTGTCCCATTTTTCTTCATCACCGGGACGATGTTGGCGATCCAGTCTGGGTACTGCACCTCTTGGATGAAGCCAGAGTCGATTAGCTTCTTTACCTCTGTGTTGATGCTCATCTCAAGCTCGATCCGCATTCTTCTCGGCGCTTGTTTGATTGGCTTGACATATGGGGATATTGCCAATTTGTGGACAGCAATCTCTGGATCTAGTCCTGGCATCTCGGAATAGTTCCATGCAAAGCAATCTTTAAGCTGCATAAGCACGTCTTTTAATGTGGCCACCTGTTCTTCAGACGACAACTCACTAACAAATGTCGGTCGTGGATCACTTGCCGTTCCCAAGTCAATTTTCTTGAGTTCATCTACAGTGGTATATATTCCATCTTCCAGCTCCTTTGGTGCCGGCGGAAACTCCGAGATCACCTCGTCGTCGTTGTTTTCGAAGCACTATGGGGGGTCATCCATATCCTCGGGCTCTTCTCTTGATAGCGTTATCATATGACAAGTACGAGCTCGCTTCCAAGACCGATGTTGATCTGGTTCTACTCTTGCTATATGCGCGGCTTTTGGTTCGTGCTTCCGTGGCAGATTTATCCTCCAACTGCTGAATAAAGCGAACTTGCCGAGCTGATATTGGTCTTCGACCCAATTCTTGAAGGTGAAGCAGTCTTCGAGAGGATGTCCTATTGCTCGGTGATAAGGGCAATAGTCTGGGTGAGAGATCTCGTTGGCTTGCTCAGGGTGTTTGGACTCCAGGAGGGTGATCATTCGATGTCTTATGGCGAGATCAAGTATCTTCCGTGTTTTGTTCTGAGGAAAAGAGTACGTTTGATTCATCTTCTTTATAAGGGACGAATCCGGATTGCTATTCCCTATCACGTGTCTTCTTACTCCCGTTTTGTCGCTCTCGAACGCTTTTCCCGTTCTTTAATTTATTTTTGCCTCTGCAAGGGGCCTTTTGTATGACGGGTTGATAAAGAAGAGCATTGCTGTTCTCTGCGGTTTGTTGAAGGAGGCGCTGTGTCATGGCTTTTTCGTAAATGGCCATCTCGCGGTTATGGTCATCCCGGATCTTTTAACCCGCTTCCTTTACTAGCCTGTCCATTCGTTCTTCAAATGACGGACTCGGCGCTTTGATGACCGGACCTTGTTTTGGTTCAGGATCAGCCTCTTTTAATAGGGCATCCTCTTCTTCGTCGAAGTCACATATGACATAGCTACCATGGACTCGTTCCCGTTTTCTGGATTGAACATATCCAAGCCCGATCGTTTCCATTCTCCCGTTAGGCAACTTGCGTTGAGTTCCAGGGACATCCCAAATCCTGTTGTAGAATCGAGCTTGTCAAGTAGTCTGTCTGAAGGGTACCCCTTGACGCTTTAATAGCCTTTTCAAACCTTTCGTGTAATATCTCGGCAGACGAATGTGCTAAAGCTTGTCAAGTGTAGAATCCGCGCCATGCCAAATTTCTTTTTCCACTCTGGTTTCCCCGGATCGGTAGAATAGGATCTCCTTTTCACCTTTTCGCCTGGGAGGGACGTAGAATGTCTGTAGTTGTTGCACACTATTAGTTTCAAGCATATCAAGATCTTTATAATGTTTGGGCAGAACCATAGCAACTTGCAAACTTTGCTCTTTATCAGCGAATGTTTGTATTGAAGGCCGAGCAGAGAATATAGCATAGACTTCGTCTTCCGAGTCGCTGCCGAAGATCAACATGGGGGCAGACGGTCCCGGGTTGTGGCGTTGAGGCGGCCCCGAATAAACTATCTCTTCTTCCTCCTCGGTATCACTCCCGAAGACTGGAATAGTGGTGATAGCTTTGTCCCTCGGCTTGTGACATCTCTCCGTGTCCTCGAAATCTAGTAAGAAGTATTTCGCATCTTCGTATTTTCGGACTTCGTTTACGGAGAATGGATTCAACTCCCCTGTTACAGTGTATTCGAGACCATCCTTAAAGTATTTCATGCACTAATGTTGTGTAGAAGGGATGATGTTGTACTCGTGTAACCAGGGCCGGTCGAGCAAAGCATTGTAGTAAGTCTCAGCGTCAATGACGTGAAATTTAATATCCGTGATGAGTAGCCCGAAGCACAGCGTCAGTATCACAGACCCGAGAGTCCGTGATGACTGGGAGTCGAAATCGGAGATGGTAATTTTATCGCGAGCGAGGTGCTGAACGCTCATGCAGATTTCCTTCAACACTCGCACGTTGAGGAGATTGACGGAAGACCCATTGTCGACCAGGATTTTGCCTATCTTTATATCGTGGCAGTATCCTGAGACATATAGGGACGGCTGTGCTCGCACGTCCCAAGGAGGAGATCTTCGTCGCTGAAGGTGATATCGGCTGTGTGCACTTCTTCCACCTCGTCCTTCATCTTTTCTTCGGCGAGGAAAGCTTGGAATTGTCCTGGCACTTGTAGCGCCTTGATCAATGAATCTCTCGCCTCTTTGGATAACAGAAGGGCGTCGAGAATGCTGAGCTGCGAGGGTAGCTTCCTCAAGTGCGCCAGAACGTTGTAGTCCACCTTGTTCTTCTTTGGCGGGTCCTTAGCAGTCAGTTCTTTCGTGACTTGGTCATCTAGGGAGATATCTTCAGAGACCTTCTCTTTTACCTTATCTTTTCTGTTCGCGGGTCCGAGATTCTTTTCGGGCAGCGTACGACTGCGCAGCTGGATATTTTCGTAGGTCTTTGGTTCTTCCTCTTTCCCCGAGGTAGATTCTTTGAAAAGAGGGTAAAAATTCATCTCTTCGTCGGAGTCACTTCCGAAGGTGAGGACTTGCGATCCCCCAACGTTGACCACGTAACAGTTGCCGGCGGTCCCTCTAAGCTCCTCGGTCATGCTTCTTCGCTCCTGACGAGTTTTCCGTTTCATCTGCTTAAAATGTTGCTGGTGAGCAACATATACTTGCCACCATCTTTTAAAAGCGTTGCACTCTTAGGTGGGGTGCGTAATCTTCCGATGATATAAGCAGTAGCTAGGATGTAATTCCGCTACATTAGTAGCGTTTCCTTTGGAGGGTGGCAGCTTCATTCCTATTGATATGGCCTTGGCGAACCTTTTCCTCGTCTTGAGCTTGTTTTTATCTGTGACAGATGTCCTCTGATTCGGCGGAAATGTCTCGACTCTTTCGTCCAGTCGCCGGCGCTTGGCCTTTTCAAGTATAGCCATCTTACGTTCCCGATCAGCTTTACTTTTCAGAAGAGCTTCGTTCAGGAATGCATCGATCATTTGTCTGATGGCTCTGGAAGTTCCGGTTCAGGCCCTGCCCCCAGTCTCTTGGTGCAAAGGGCTTCTTCATTGTTTATTGATGAGTGAGAGATCACATGGCAACTTGCTACGTAATCTTCAGATTCATCCGACGAGTATTTCCCATCATCTCCATATTCAAGGACGTGGCCGAGAAACTCTTGGAGCCTCATTAGAGTCCGTGCCTTCTGATTATACTCTTCCAGCGCGTCGAAATGTTTCTGCAAGTCCGTGCGCTTGTCTCCAGGCTTCACGGGCTTTTTGGATTTCTTCTTCTTTTTCGAAGATTTCGACAGCTGTGCATGAGAATTTTGGCTATCATCACTGATCTTTGGAGTTGGGAGCGGCTTCAGCATCCCTTCGATGATCTGGGGTTCCAGCGGATTCTTCCATTGATCACCGGGCATGTCTGGAGATCATTCAGCATTCTTTTGGTTTTGGCTGAAAGAACGACCTCCCATGGAGCTTCTTCAACAAAAGAGCACGTTGCCCCCAGTGTGTCCATCTTCTTAGGAATGTGCGGTTGTGGTGGGCTTACTTTCCACTTCTCAGACAACACAAACTTGCCTTGTTGGTACTGATCCTCAATCCATCACTTAAAGACGAAGCAATCTTCGATTGGATGGCTTACCGTTTGGTGATAAGGGCAATAATTGGGATTATTCGCTTCGCCGGGTTGCGATGGTCGCCTTGGATTCGACAGATTGATAAGCCTGTTACGCATCGCAAGTTCGAATAGTCTCTTTGTTTTGTCCCGTGGGAATGAGTAAGGACGCTTCATTTTCTTATTATAATAGTGCCATATCTCTTCCAGTTGATCCGTTAGTTTTGGGGCACTGGGTTGCTGTTGGGTATTCGCAACGAAGATCGTCTTCCCTTTACCCTTTTCGTTCGAGCGGTTCCGGCTTCGGGGGAGATGGTCTATGACCCATCTGGTCCATCTGGGCTAGCTTGTCGATTAAAGCCTGGAACGTAGTCGGATTGAAGAACATCATGAACTGTGAAATAGTTGCATGAGGGTCCAGGGTGCCCACGAACATGCCCACCACTGGTGCTTCTTCGATGTGCTGCTCGCACTTCGACCACAGATTCCGCCATCGGATTGCATCTGAACCCACGTTTCGCCCGGCTTCACCCTGGCATTGATTAACGCCGTTATCGGGGTGCGTTCAATAGAACTTGTGAATCGCTGGGTGAACAGTAACTCCATTTCTGTGAAAGTTTTGACGGAGTCGTTTGGAGGTTCGGAGTACCACTCAAACGCTGCCAACGAACTGGCGGAGCAAAAGTTTATCATCGCCACCAATATTGCCACAGAGAGCCCTGAACTGAGAAACATGTTGATGGGGATTGCCTGTCCCCTTGTACACGTGGAATTTCGGGATCGTGTAGCCCGGTGGGTACTTTATCTTATCATACCAGCCTGGATACGGTCGCCCGGTTCTAACAACTTGCCCAGCCGCTTCATTCGCCTGGTGAACTTGTGTCTGCTGAGCGATATAATCGTTCAGGGCGGCCTTGGAAATTGTCTCCTCCTTGGCTGTTGATAGAGCCGGCAGAGGGTTTGATGTTTCTCCTCTATCATCTTCAATTATCACTGGAGGATCTTCGGCTGGAGGGTCCGGCTGGATCATCATGCCCACCATATCCTGGAATAGAAGGGCCATTTGCTTAATATTGGCCGCCTGTTCCGCAGCCTCCTTGTCCTTCTTCTCAAGTATTCTCCGAAGGAACTCGGCATCAGTTTCCTGCTCATGGCGTTGTTCCGATGATGCCTCCGGGCTTTCTTTTGGCCCGGTAAGTACGGCCATTGCAGTCAGCATGTAGGGTTCCTAGGCACTCTCAAGAGGTCTCACAAGGCATCAACCATGCCAATTTCAAAAATTACGTGCCGAGAAACCCTAGACTACGGATCGTTGGCTAGAATTCTAGGCGAAAAAGCAAACTAGTTAACACTTAACTACTAGAATACGGAAATACAACCTTTGTAGATCCGGTGCTCCACCTCCATAGCTCCGTGATGATGTCTCCTCGCTGTCCAAAACGGATCCCGGGCTCTAGCGTCGGCTTCATCGGAGAATGGACGGGCAAGGTCGTCGGCTTCGTGCCGAAGATGATCTACGTCGAGGCATCACAAGATCAAGCTCCCACTTCACCAAGTCATGAAACTTGTGAAGAAAACACACTCTACAACTTGGCAAGAGGTAGAGGATGAAGAAATAGTAAGTGGGTTCACTTTAGAATTGGATTTCTCACTTGATATCTCAAGTTGCCATTGATGGAGCAAGGTTCTTCATCTTGAAGATGAAGAAGAAGAAGAAGATAATATTATGATAAGTATTATGTAAAAAGAAAATAATAAGAATACTTATCATCTCTCAACCATGGTCAAGTGTAGAGAACAAATCATGGTTAGTGGGAATGGTTAGGGTTAAGCATGAGACAAAATGGTCACAAAGTCAAAAGCTTCATGAAGCTTCAATATACAACAAAGTTAGCCACCATTTTCTCTTCATGCTTTATCATTTTCCAAATAGAATAAATAAATAAATAAATGAATAAAACAAAACCCTAACCATTATCATGTAACCATGGTTTGATCTTTACACAAAAACCCTAGCAAACATGTATCATCAAACATGATACAATCAAGTGCACAAAAGTATACACATATACAATGTGTACATTCGAGTGAGAAAATCCATTTAAAGTGAAACAATACTAGTTAATGCAAAGTAATATATCAAATATATAATTATACATTAAATCATTAAATCAACACTTGATTTAACGATCCGGTCATATCGCATATAACCGACTAGTATCCTATGTATCGGCTTACCGAATCAATCCTTGATTCGATAACTAGGTTATATCGCATACAACCATTCGATACATTCATCGCGAGAATGAAATACGGTATCACATACACGCAATATTCTCGGTCCCGCACATATCTCATATGCGCTCCTATTTCGTTTCGCTTGAGCCAGGAAACCTCTGTGTAGGACTCTAAAGACTCGTCAGTACGCCGGCAGCAGGTGATGATCATATCAAACACCCACAAGCCGCAGGCGGTCTGCTAAACGTAACGGCCAACCGGGTATTGAGCGATCAGAAGATCGACGAGCAAGCCCGCTCACACTCCAGTGAATCCAACCAGTAACACTACCGTACAGTCCGGTCTCGTCGTCTGATATGTCGCATATCTCGCCTAGGGGTGGTAAACGTCAGACCCCAATAGCTCGATAAGTCGTGTCGATGTGAGGTCTATAACAATTCGAGAAACTACTGGTAAGACTTACCAGTAAATCTCAGCAACCCTGGCCAGGGATTTCCTGTTATAGCCAATCGAACACAGCGCAACATCAACTCCCTATACCGGGAGAGACGAATCACCTCCTATCGCTCATTGCCTCCATGTGACTCAGGACTGTACCCAAAAACCACCATTTTGCACACCCTCTTGGATGTGGTAATATGGAAATCAAAGCACAGTGGGAACCACACAAGACTCTATGACGATCTCGGGTCAACAGACTACTCTGTACCAGTGTCACCAGAGAACTGCCATCTGACGTAAGGTATAATACCATCTGGGAGTTCTCGGCGAGTCCGTCCAGTGTACCCAGTCTCTACTGAGCACCCGTATATCATCTCTAATGTCAAACACCGATGGATATGGGATCATCCATCGCCCATCTGTATGGGTCGAGAAGGTATACGCTGTAAGTCCACGTTGCGACCCCCGGTTCTTACGGGGAGGCGGAAACGGTATAAAAATCAAATTTTAGTGCAAGAGGCAACATGGACTATGCAAGGTCGGGATCGTTGTCTAAACTAAAACTAGCAACCTAGCTAAAGAAGTTTAGCTACTCGGATGAAGATGGTTATACCTAGACTTGAACTCCTTCGTCTTCAAACTTTGTAGAGGTTGATGGTTCTCCTTTGTCGCCTTCTCCCGTCGAAGATGGATCCACCTCGAAGGCTCGACCTTTGGGCTCTTTCTCGTACTTGGAGTGAACTAGAATCGCCGGCTTGCTAGACCCTTGATCCTAGAGTGAGTAGAGAGTGTTTAGGGTTTGCTTTTGGTTTTCAAGAGAAGGATTCTCAACTCATGAGAAGGTTTCTCTTGACTAGAGGAAGAAGAAGATGAGAATGAAGAGAGAGAGTGAGTATGATAGAATGAGCTCACCTTTTTCTTTTTTTGCAACCATATCAAAATGAAAAAGGTTTAATCAAATAATAATAATAATCAAAATTAAAAAGGTTTGATGGATAGTTTCGAATGACTAATATCATTACAAGCATTAAATGAATAAAGCAAGAATGAAAAGGCATCTTGCATTTGTAATGATGGTAGTCAAATGTTCAACCATGGTCAACAAGTCAACCATGGTCAACAAGTCAACAAAAACTAACCATGACTCAATTTCATTTTATTATATATTATTAAATGATATAATACAAATCCATTAGGGTTTGGAAAAAGACGACTGTCAACTGTGCATACGCACCCGTTCCGAAACCCTAATGGAAATCATCTTCCTCCTCCTCAAATAACTGTGCATACACACCTGCATTCTTGTTCCGAGGAACATGAACACTGAGAGATAAAAGCAACCCCAAATACTATACCAGTATCCGGCTCAAACCAGAGCCCGCTGGTAATATCTGTCCGGACTCCAAACGTGCACAAGTGCGCGGATGAGAACGAACCCTGTCGCAAAACCATGCGACCTCTACTCTGTTTTGCCCAGAGGCGAATACCCTCTGTGTGGGACTCTAAAGACTCGACACTACGCTGCCAGTGGGTTTAACCACAGACCGCAAGCGGCACTAGCTGTGCGTAACGGTCCCCAGGTAGATGTCGACAAGAAGGCTGACGAGGTGAAACCCCATCGGTACTCCTACTGAGTCTGAATGTGACAGTCTCCGTACAGTCCGGTCTGTTCGTCTGATACATCGCATGGCGGGCCTAGGGGGCGGTAAACGTCAGTCCCCCAATAGCGGTACAAGTCGTGCCGGAGCGAAGCCCAAAACACCCTGAGATAACACTGGAAACCTACCAGTATATCTCGTTTGCCCTGGCCAGGGACTACTCGTGTAATGGCTCTCCTAGACACAGCGCGATGTCAACCCCCAATACCGGGAGAGACGAATCCTGTCTAACCGTCACTGCCTCCAAGTGCTTCGGGACTGCACCCAACCACCACCTGTTTGCACGACTCATTTGAGCCGTGGTAGGGTAGTGATCAAAGTGCAGTGGGAACACACTCGAGGCGAAGTGCCAGTGTCAAGTCAGCGGACTAAGCTGTACTCATGTCACCTGGGAACTGATGACTGACGATAGGTATAATACCAACCTATCAGTTCCCGACGAGTCCTGTCCAGTGTACTCGTAACCCAACGAGCACCCGTATACTATCTCCAGTACGACGTACTGATGGCTGTGGGACAGACCATCTCCCATACTGGGATGAGAAGCGCATACGCTAGTCTACTCCGGAGTATCGATGCCCTGTCTCGATAGTCCTGCGACTAGGGACCTGTATAAGGATGTGCTTATAGATTACCCAGCCCCCACTAGTGTGACTGCCATCACAACGCTGGTAATCAAGCAAAGATCCTAAGGGCTCCACTAATGCGTATAAGTGATATAGTAAAATAAACACAAGTACACATTGAAGTAGAGACAAACCAAGTAGCATACTACTATTTTGAGCAAGATTGTATATACAAGGTGAATATCCCAAGCATCCATTAAGTAATATACAAACTAGTATGATACAGTAATGGCCTCTAGGGCATATACACTAACAATCTCCCACTTGCACTAAGGCCATGTACTGGCGTATCGAAGACCTATCATCTCGATCAGCCGCTCGAACTGAGTCTGGGGCAGGGCCTTGGTGAATGGATCTGCAGTGTTGTCTTCTGAAGTAACTCTCCGAACCTCGATCTCCTTGCGATCCACGATCTCCCTGATCAGGTGATACCGCCTCAAGATGTGCCTGGATCTCTGATGGGACCTGGGTTCCTTTGCTAAAGCTATAGCCCCATTGTTATCGCAATACAGAGGTATTGGATCAACAATGGACGGAACCACCTGAAGTTCTTTCAAGAACTTCCTCATCCAGACAGCTTCTTTTGCGGCATCAGATGCAGCGATGTATTCCGCTTCCATCATCGAGTCTGCAACGGTTTCCTGTTTGGAACTCTTCCAACACACCGCCCCTCCATTGAGGGTAAAGACAAAGCCCGACATGGACTTGGAATCATCCTTGTCACTCTGGAAGCTGGAGTCAGCAAAGGCCTCGATCTGGAGGTCTTTTCCACCATACACCGAAAACATCTCCTTAGTCCTTCTCAGGTACTTGAGAATGTTCTTTACCGCTATCCAGTGTTTCTCCCCAGGGTTTGACTGATACCGGCTTACCACACTCAGTGCATAAGCTACATCCGGTCTGGTACACAACATCGCATACATTATAGAGCCTACCGCAGAAGCGTAGGGTATAATAGACATGCGATCCCTCTCCAAATCAGTCTTGGGAGACATCTCTTTAGAGAGGGTGATCCCGTGACAAGCCGGTAGGTTACCGCGCTTGGAATCTTCCATACTGAATCTCTTCAGTATGGTGTCGATGTACCTGGACTGTGAAAGTCCCAATATCCTCTTGGATCTATCACGATGGATCCGGATCCCCAGGATGTATGAGGCATCACCCAGGTCTTTCATGGAGAACCTGTGTGACAAGAACCCCTTGACAGATTGTAGCATAGGAATGTCATTTCCTATTAAGAGAATGTCATCCACGTATAAAACGAGGAATACTACAGTTCTCTCTACAAATCTACTATAGATGCATGGTTCATCTGGATTTTTGATAAAGCCAAATTCTTTGACCGTCTCATCAAAGCAGATGTTCCAACTCCGCGATGCCTGCTTTAGTCCATAGATGGACTTAAGCAACTTGCACACCTTTCCGCTGCTCCCACTCTGAATGAAGCCCTCTGGCTGGTCCATATAGACACACTCCTCTAAATTTCCATTTAGAAAAGCTGTCTTTACGTCCATTTGCCAGATCTCATAATCGTGGAAGGCAGCGATGGCAAGAAGGATCCGAATGGATTTCAGCATGGCTACTGGAGAAAAGGTTTCGTCATAGTCCAAGCCAGGTCTTTGACGGAAACCCTTTGCTACCAGCCTAGCTTTATAGGTCTCAACCTGTCCATCTACACCAATCTTCCTTTTGAAGATCCACTTGCATCCTACGGGTTTTACCCCGTCTGGAGCAATGTCCAACGTCCATACCTTGTTGGTGTACATGGACTCCATTTCGGTCCGCATTGCATCCAGCCATTTCACTGAGTCAACGCTCTGAACGGCCTGCTGGAAGCTAGTAGGCTCATCATAATCTATGATGCAATCCTCTCTATCCCCGTCTATGAGAAAACCGTAGTATCTCTCGGGCGGATGAGACTGCCTACTACTTCTGCGGAGTGGCGTAGGAATGTCCTGTTCTTCCGAACCCTCTGGTTCCACTAAACTTTCAGTAATAGTCCGTGGTTCTGGAATCTCTTCCAGTTCTACTGCGCTCCCACTTATTTCCTTTTCTATGAACTGGTGTTCTAGAAAGTGGGCATGACGAGAAACAAGAACTTTTTGTTCCTCTTCGCAGTAGAAGAAATATCCCTTGGAATTCTTTGGATATCCCACAAACTTGCACAGTACTGAGCGTGCCTCGAGTTTGTCCGCATGCTGCTTTTTGACAAAAGCCGGACTTCCCCATATCTTAATGTGATTAAGATGGGGTCTCTTCCCACACCACATCTCAAATGGCGTAGTAGGCACAGTCTTAGTGGGAACTCGGTTCAAAAGGTATGCGGCTGATTCTAGCGCATATCCCCAGAATGATCGCGGCAACTCAGCGTTACTCATCATGGACCGAACCATATCCAATAGGGTTCGGTTCCGTCTCTCCGATACACCGTTATGTTGCGGAGTGTATGGAGGAGTAAGCTGAGAGAGAATACCATTCTCTTTTAAGTAATTCAGGAATTCGGCACTTAAGTATTCTCCACCTCGATCCGATCTTAGAATCTTAATACTTTTGCCGGTCTGTTTCTCTACTTCATTCTTATACTCCTGGAATTTTTCAAAAGCCTCGGACTTATGTTTCATTAAGAAAACATAACCGTACCTTGAGAAGTCATCCGTAAAAGTAATGAAGTAAGAATGTCCGCTTCGGGCATGTGTAGACATTGGACCGCACACGTCACTGTGTATGAGTCCCAAGAGCTCGCTCGCTCTTTCTCTATGTCCAGTAAATGGAGTCTTTGTCATCTTTCCCTTAAGACAGGATTGACAAGTGGCATACGACTGATATTCGAACGCATTCAAATACCCTTCTGTATGTAACTTCGTCAACCTTCTCTCATTGATGTGACCCAATCTACAATGCCATAAGAAAGTCTGGTTTATTTCTGGAGACTTTCTTTTGTGTGTATTCTGGACATTAAAAATCTGTGGTTGGTTTAACACGTATATCCCATTACTCAAAGTACCTGACCCAATCAAAACTTGATTAAGGCGAATGTTTACAACATTACTTACAAACGCAAATTCATAACCTTCTTTAGAAACTAAAGATACAGAAATGATATTACAAGTTGTGTTGGGCACAAAAAAGCAATTACGCAAAACCAAAACATGTCCATCTGACATTCCCAGGTGATAGTCCCCCACGGCTTTAGCATCCATGCTAGCTCCGTTCGCAACTCTGAGGGTCATGTCACCTGCCTTCAAAACCCTACGGTTTCTCAACGCCTGCAAAGAATTACAGATATGAGATCCTGATCCGGTATCCAATACCCAGGAAGTAGAGTTTATTGAAAGACAGTTTTCAATAACATACACACCTGAAGCTGAAGCTGCAACCTACTTCAATTCCTGTGTTCTGGCCTTCCAGGCCCTGCAATCATTCTTCCAGTGTCCTTTCTTATGACAAAAGAAGCATTCTTCCTTATCCACAAGCTTCCCCGCTATTTTTGTTGCTTTACCTTTTCCCTTCGTATCCACTTTACTAACACCACCCTTTGGTTTGGCGGGGGCTTTCTTCTTCTTTCCCTTGGCTTTCGCCTTGGACCTAGAAGAAGACGATCCCCCTACAAACAAAGTGGATGTTTCCCTACCTTTCTGTAGGGTGCCCTCTGCGCTCCTCAGCAGGTTGAGGAGCTCTGAAAGTTCAACCTCCTTTTCTTGTAGGTTGAAATTCATTATAAACTGGGCGTAAGTGGAAGGAAGGGACTGGAGAACTATATCCGTATATAGCTCACTCTCCAATGTGATCCCTAGGTCAGCGAGCTCCTCAATGTAGCCGATCATCTTTAGCACGTGCTCGGCTACTGATGATCCGACGGCCATTCTTGTCGAAAACAACTTTTTCGACGCTTCGTATCTTGCGATACGTGATTGCTCTCCATACAGTTCTTTTGTATGAAGCAATATGGACTCCATGTCCATATTCTCATGCCTCCTCTGATGTTCGTTGTCCATCGAGGCAAGCAGGAGGCACTTGGCCTTCGCGCTATCAATCTCCCAAGTCTTGCGGATTTCCTTATCCGCGACGCTGGAAGTTGGACCAGGGACAGGGGGAGCTTTGGTGGTAAGAAGATACCCCAGCTTGTCATAAGTGATTGCTATCTTGACATTCCTGAGCCAATCTTTGTAGTTTGGCCCTGTCAACTTGTTTTTATCTAGGAGTAACTTAAGTCCAGTCATGTTGATTGGTCGCTGCAATTAGGAGAGAGAAGAAGAAACACTCAGCATGATGCTCTTGCAAGTTTAGAGTGGTTTTTAGTTTGTCTAAACAGGATGGCTCCCACTGTTTCTCGAATCCCTCCTCAAACCATAAAGGAAGAATTAGTCAGGATCAATCCCACCGTACAATACTTGCTTAACCGTTCGGCCAGGATGGTGTCGGTACTTCGAGGGAGGTTTTCCAACGCTTTCGCGAAGTTCCTTAATTAAAGAACCTCTTTTCCCTGGGGGCGTAGCCCCGCTAACACCTTTCTAGGCACCTACTAGGTTTATAGCATTGATCGTTAAGTAAGAAATTTCCCGAGGAGTAGCATATACTCACAGTAGGATCGGGATCCAAATATCATCGCGTGACGAAACTGAAGGAATCCTACCAGAATCACCACACTCCAAATGGTATGCAAATCTAGCAAGTTTCAGTACTTATGAAACTCCCGATGTGGATTTTTTGCCCCATGCTCTTATGACCTTGACTTTGGCCAAAATATCATAAGTCACATGTCAAGTTCTACCCGTCATTATCCAGGTTAATTTGGATCCATCCGTATCTACCCTTGACTTTGGCCAAAATGGCAGTACGACTGTCCCAAACCAACGCATCTATCTATGCTACACATGAACACCCAACAGCTACCAATCACTGTGCCTTGACTTTGGCCAACATACACAGCTTGAATACTATTGACTATTCATGCGAAACGACGGAGGGCTACGGATGGTTTTGGCAAAACCGTGAACGTAGTGAACTTGATTTGGTCGATGGAACGAGATAGCTTTTAAATGGAGTGGCTCAAACTCCGCATTTTAAAAGTTAGTTTTGAAAAGAACCGAGTGGTTTTTCGAAAGTGTTCCAACGACTTTAACTTGGTTTATTATCTTGCATTAGTTCTTTTAATGCGTGATATTCTTGCATTAGTACTTTTAATGCGTCCCATCATTTAATCCTACCATTGCAGAAAACAACCAAAATATGACGTACGCTTATGCCATTCGCATTCGCCACTGGGCCCCGTCATTACCCGTTAGGTTACTTAACTAACGACAGAGCGGGGGCTGGGCTAGCGCGTCTGTAAAACATAAGCAACGCCTAAATAGTTATAGATATAGCAATAGTAGACATTACAGATCACAGATGAATGCATTGGATATACTAGCAATCCGCAATCCTTTCGAGCCTGAAACGAAAAGCGGATAACACGGTCGCTGTGAATAGCCAAATACCCCACCCAAGACCCCTACGGGTGCGGCAAACTACCCGCCAAGTACCCGAAGCGTAGCAACCTCCCTCATCTCCATGAGTAGGCCACTCGACACTTCGGCATACCCGGTAGTTCGTGCACCCCTCCATGGGTCTATCCTAGGAGCAAAATCAGTAAAAGAATTATACAATGACGGCTACAACCCCGACCCGGTTGTGCGGCCAAACAAATAATATTATTACATCAATTTACATTTACAATGAATGAAAGAAAAACAAAAGCTCATCTCACATCCACCCCGGCTATTCACCCGCGACAGTCCAACACATTCATATACACATTCCAGCACATTACAGATCATGTATAACCCCGACTAATCGTCTTATAGCGATTAGCCGACGTTCAATACATGCAAGCATCACAGATATAACCATCATAGTCAAAGTGCAGTGAAGTTCGGAAAAATACGGAATTATAGGACCCCAAAAGGAAATTTCTTTTCTGGAAAATCTGGGCACATATAATATATTTTAAAAATCCCAAAACCAACAAACAAATACACTGCACGAAAAACGATGCAGAGAAGACAACAAGTCGCGGCGGTTCCGCGGCGGCTAAGAAGGCTCACGCGGCGGAAGGGCGGCGGTTTAGACGAATCACTGTATCGTTTTTCTTGGGTGTTCACACAAAACCCTGAGCCGAATTTACAAGTATAAAGTTTTTCATTTTGAGCAGGAAAAATTTTAACAGAAACTCAGGTTTTGAAAAATACGGTTTTTGGGTTTTTTTACGGTTCCGAACTTCGTTACACTTCACTACCAAGCTAGTTTAAGTTTAGTTAGGCTCTGATACCACTGTAAGTCCACGTTGCGACCCCCGGTTCTTACGGGGAGGCGGAAACGGTATAAAAATCAAATTTTAGTGCAAGAGGCAACATGGACTATGCAAGGTCGGGATCGTTGTCTAAACTAAAACTAGCAACCTAGCTAAAGAAGTTTAGCTACTCGGATGAAGATGGTTATACCTAGACTTGAACTCCTTCGTCTTCAAACTTTGTAGAGGTTGATGGTTCTCCTTTGTCGCCTTCTCCCGTCGAAGATGGATCCACCTCGAAGGCTCGACCTTTGGGCTCTTTCTCGTACTTGGAGTGAACTAGAATCGCCGGCTTGCTAGACCCTTGATCCTAGAGTGAGTAGAGAGTGTTTAGGGTTTGCTTTTGTTTTTCAAGAGAAGGATTCTCAACTCATGAGAAGGTTTCTCTTGACTAGAGGAAGAAGAAGATGAGAATGAAGAGAGAGAGTGAGTATGATAGAATGAGCTCACCTTTTTCTTTTTTTGCAACCATATCAAAATGAAAAAGGTTTAATCAAATAATAATAATAATCAAAATGAAAAAGGTTTGATGGATAGTTTAGAATGACTAATATCATTACAAGCATTAAATGAATAAAGCAAGAATGAAAAGGCATCTTGCATTTGTAATGATGGTAGTCAAATGTTCAACCATGGTCAACAAGTCAACCATGGTCAACAAGTCAACAAAAACTAACCATGACTCAATTTCATTTTATTATATATTATTAAATGATATAATACAAATCCATTAGGGTTTAGAAAAAGACGACTGTCAACTGTGCATACGCACCCGTTCCGAAACCCTAATGGAAATCATCTTCCTCCTCCTCAAATAACTGTGCATACACACCTGCATTCTTGTTCCGAGGAACATGAACACTGAGAGATAAAAGCAACCCCAAATACTATACCAGTATCCGGCTCAAACCAGAGCCCGCTGGTAATATCTGTCCGGACTCCAAACGTGCACAAGTGCGCGGATGAGAACGAACCCTGTCGCAAAACCATGCGACCTCTACTCTGTTTTGCCCAGAGGCGAATACCCTCTGTGTGGGACTCTAAAGACTCGACACTACGCTGGCAGTGGGTTTAACCACAGACCGCAAGCGGCACTAGCTGTGCGTAACGATCCCCAGGTAGATGTCGACAAGAAGGCTGACGAGGTGAAACCCCATCGGTACTCCTACTGAGTCTGAATATGACAGTCTCCGTACAGTCCGGTCTGTTCGTCTGATACATCGCATGGCGGGCCTAGGGGGCGGTAAACGTCAGTCCCCCAATAGCGGTACAAGTCGTGCCGGAGCGAAGCCCAAAACACCCTGAGATAACACTGGAAACCTACCAGTATATCTCGTTTGCCCTGGCCAGGGACTACTCGTGTAATGGCTCTCCTAGACACAGCGCGATGTCAACCCCCAATACCGGGAGAGACGAATCCTGTCTAACCGTCACTGCCTCCAAGTGCTTCGGGACTGCACCCAACCACCACCTGTTTGCACGACTCATTTGAGCCGTGGTAGGGTAGTGATCAAAGTGCAGTGGGAACACACTCGAGGCGAAGTGCCAGTGTCAAGTCAGCGGACTAAGCTGTACTCATGTCACCTGGGAACTGATGACTGACGATAGGTATAATACCAACCTATCAGTTCCCGACGAGTCCTGTCCAGTGTACTCGTAACCCAACGAGCACCCGTATACTATCTCCAGTACGACGTACTGATGGCTGTGGGACAGACCATCTCCCACACTGGGATGAGAAGCGCATACGCTAGTCTACTCCGGAGTATCGATGCCCTGTCTCGATAGTCCTGCGACTAGGGACCTGTATAAGGATGTGCTTATAGATTACCCAGCCCCCACTAGTGTGACTGCCATCACAACGCTGGTAATCAAGCAAAGATCCTAAGGGCTCCACTAATGCGTATAAGTGATATAGTAAAATAAACACAAGTACACATTGAAGTAGAGACAAACCAAGTAGCATACTACTATTTTGAGCAAGATTGTATATACAAGGTGAATATCCCAAGCATCCATTAAGTAATATACAAACTAGTATGATACAGTAATGGCCTCTAGGGCATATACACTAACATACGCTAGTCTACTCTGGTATATCGATGCCCCGTCTCGATATACCCTTGACTAGGGACTTTGAAGGATGTACTTATGGACTACCATGTCCCCACTAGTATGATCCGCATCATAGTCCAGGTAGTCAAGCACTCATCCTAAGGGCTTTACCAACATGTAACAGAGAGACAATCAGTGTACACGTTAAGGTAAATGGTAACCAGATAGCATACTATCATGTCGAGCAAGAAAGTCCTCCCTATATATGTCCCAGCATCCACTACAATATACATCCAATGTACAGTAATGGCCTCTAGGGCATACATATAACTAACACAGCATCTCTTGAAGCTTCTTCTGTTGTTGTTCCTGAGCTCTTGTGATGGATCAGGTGAGTGGTCGGTGGCCCATAGAAGCGCGGCTATCCTCTTTTCCGGATGCCATGTAGACGGTATGCACCACCATGCCCCCAGACTTAGGGCGTTTGGGCTCAGTGCCTTTGACATTTGTCGCAGGCATGGGGATTTTCTCCGGCCTTCTTCTCTTATGCGCGGTTGAAGTTGAGGGGGCCGTTGCAGTAGGCACCCAAGTGGTTGTCGTCTTTTGCGGCTTATTGGGACGGTTCCCTTCCGGCTGAACCTTCAGCTTCTTCTGTTGGCGGAGGTAGTCTTGATCGATCACTGACTCTTGGACACGTCGCCGGACTTTGTAAACTTTGGATGAAAGCCGCTGAGGGGGTTGTTCCGGCTTCATTTCTATGACGGTCTCCACCAACGGCGGAGATCTTTTTAGTACGACAGTAGGAGAATTCCTGCGCACCTTGTTCGGCAGCTCAAAGCTATTCCCGGTTAGAACAGCAGCATTAATTTCCACCGTTGGAGCCGGTAGAGTTCGCCCAGAGGGGGAGTTGCCCCCGGCCTTCCTTACTCGGCGCCAGTGGCAACGTCGAGCGTGTCGAGCTGTTGGGGCTGGTCCGGCGATGGGGATGGCTTTGTCTTGCCCCCTGTCCAGATGAGGCGCCGCTGGTGCCAGCCTCTTGAAGACTGACGTCTTTTGAGTAGCGATATCCAATCTGTCAAAGACAGACCTTCGAGCAGGAACGGGAGCCGGAATAGTCAATCTTGTAAAGATCGACTCTTTGGCAGGAGAAGCCGCCTTGATGACTTCAGGAGCATAGATGGCTATCTTCTTTGGGATGGCCACTTTAGGTGTCATAGGCTTCTTGGCAGGCCCATCGGAGTTCAGGCTCAGTCTGGTGAAGAACGAGAAGTTGGAGCTGGACGACCCGTTGAGAGGGGTCATGGTAGTAGCAAGTCGATCAAAGACCGACTTCTTGGGAGCATCTGGTGTTGGTACAGGAACGGTGAAGCTCGTTGGCGGGAGCAAGGTCCCGAAAAACAATCCAGTAGTGGCCTGAGTAACCTGTTCCACTGGCATCGTGAATAAGGAAGCCGCTTGGGGCCCATAAGCTACACTTTCAAGTGAGGTGGAGCGTAGGTTGTAGTTGCAGTTGGAACATCTTGCACAAGTGGACGCCATTGATTCTTTGCTTTTCTGCAGCAAGCAAAACGCAAAATCTTAGTACCTCGAAACCCAAGGACAACCATTAGTAAACTGCGGTTGGTTCGCGAACACGACACACGAAGTGTGGAGTGGAAAGAGGAAAAGGTCCCACCGGGCGTGCCGGAATCTGTTCCCCTCCAAATCACGGAGACGCGACCGCGTAGGTCCGTCTTGCCTGAATTCGGGGAAGATGCTAATTGGTGCTATCCGTCCACCTCTCCGAAGATGCCAAGTTGATTATGGCACCATATATCGAAGGTTTAAACAGATGCGGCCGATGTAACAGACTTCGTCAGATTCCCCCTCGCTTGAGGGGTTTTTGATTATGGGGACGCTCTTCCCTGTAGGCGCAAGCCCCTGCAGTTAATTACACTACCGCATCGCGGTAACAACTTTCTCCTTCTCCAGATGGTCACTTCGTGTCATGGGTGTTTGTTTTATGTTTGGTTGCCCGTGGATTGTTTATGGAGACTAAGTAATGCTGTCGCCCGTAGGGCGTGGACTAGTCCAAATCCGTATCTTTCTTAGATTTGGATTTGGAGGGTTTGGGTTTAAGGATAAGTTAGCCTTTTTTGAGACTAAGATCAACATAAACGTTTTTTAATGATACGTTAGTCTAATTTTAGACTAAGATCGACTTAACAGGATCGTTTAGATCCAACAAGAGAGCAACTGGGCTCTATTGTTTAGTTTAGTGACATTACGGTCGATAATTAGTTTAAGGACATTACGGTCCATTGTTAGTTTAAGGACATTACGGTCCATTGTTAGTTTAAGGACATCTCGTTCCATTGTTAGTTTAAAGACATTGCGGTCGAGGTTAAGGACATCATAGTCCATGGGTTTAAGGACCCCACAGTCCAATGTTAGTTTAAAGAAATTACGGTCGAGGTTAAGGACATCATAGTCCGTGAGTTTAAGGACCTCACAGTCCGATGTTAGTTTAAAGACATCACGGTCGAGGTTAAGGACATCATAGTCCATGAGTTTAAGGACCCCACAGTCTAATGTTAGTTTAAAGACATTACGGTCGAGGTTAAGGACATCATAGTCCGTGAGTTTAAGGACTCCACAGTCCGATGTTAGTTTAAAGACATCACGGTCAAGGTTAAGGACATCATAGTCCGTGAGTTTAAGGACTCCACAGTCCGTTGTTAGTTTTAAGACATCACGGTCGAGGTTAAGGACATCATAGTCCATGGATTAAGGACCCCACAGTCCGTGAAATGTATGGTTGTCGGGACCTGTCACCTCTTTGAAGACGTTGAGGAATTACAACGACAAATATCAAAGGAGTGAAGAGATGTACCCTTGAACCAAGGTGGATTAAATGATCTGTAGCCCAGTTTGGAACTAAGACCAATTAATTATATTATGAGCACATTGGCTCAGTTAAGTCTGAATTGAGGACTTATGGCCTACTTGGGCTAAGTCCAATTAAGTTTGAAATGTTGGCCCTGTGTTGGTCCATTAGACATTTGTCTGGGTTTAAGCCCATATCATTCAGCAATGCTAAACATTTTCATCTTTGATTTCCTCAATTTCGAGATTCATTTGGAGGAGGGACTTTTGTCTCTGGAAAATTAGCCAATTTGGCTAAAAGTAGTGTTAAACACTAAAGAACAGCAGTGTCAAACATTGGAGACAGAACTCTCAAATTAGTGTTAAACACTAAAGGATTGGCAGTGTTAAACACTGGAAATATAGAATCCTAAATTAGTTTTAAACACTAGAAAATAACAGTGTTAAACACTGGAAATAAGATTTTTAAATTAGTGTTAAACACTAAAAGATAATCAGTGTTAAACACTGGGAATAAAGCTCTCGAATTAGTGTTAAACACTAAAGAAAAAGAGGTCACGTGAGGCATTGCCTCAAAAGTGGGGACAGATCTTCTTTTCTTCGTTCTGTAATTAAGTATTAAACACTTTTATATTTTTATTTTTGAGCATCACGTGTTGACACGTGATGTGCTGACTGTTAAAGAGCCTGCTAAGGGGTCACGTGGCAACACGTGAGAGCGCCCGAAGGTTCCTTTGCTTTTTCTTTCTGCGTTTTGGGAGTCACGCAGGAGCACGTGAGGCGTTGCCTCAAAGCTTCCTTTCTTCAGGGATCTTTTCAAGGGTCACGTGGGGACACGTGACCTTGGTTCTTTGCATGCATAGAGAACTTTTAAGTCTCCTTATTTTATTTTGATAATTAAATTCTCTGTAGGGTTAAACCCTAATCATGATTTTGGAGGAATTAAATTCCTATTGTGAAAGAATTAAATTCTTATATAGGGTTAAACCCTAATTTCTTTTTAGAGGAATTAAATTCCCATATATGTAAAAGAATTAAATTCTTAAGTAGGGTTAAACCCTAATTTCATTTTAAAAGGAATTAAATTCTTGTAAATTTGAGAGGTCTATAACAATTCGAGAAACTACTGGTAACACTTACCAGTAAATCTCAGCAACCCTGGCCAGGGATTTCCTGTTATAGCCAATCGAACGCAACGCAACATCAACTCCCTATACCGGGAGAGACGAATCCCCTCCTATCGCTCATTGCCTCCATGTGACTCGGGACTATACCCAAATACCACCGTTTTGCACGCCCTCTTGGACGTGGTAAGATGGAAATAAAAGCACAGTGGAACCACACAAGACTCTATGACGATCTCGGGTCAACAGACTACTCTGTACCAGTGTCACCAGAGAACTGCCATCTGACGTAAGGTATAATACCATCTGGGAGTTCTCGGCGAGTCCGTCCAGTGTACCCAGTCTCTACTGAGCACCCATATATCATCTCTGATGTCAAACACCGATGGATATGGGACCATCCATCGCCCATCTGTATGGGTCGAGAAGGTATACGCTAGTCTACTCTGGTATATCGATGCCCCGTCTCGATATACCCTCGACTAGGGAGTTTGAAGGATGTACTTATGGACTACCATGTCCCCACTAGTATGATCCGCATCATAGTCCAGGTAGTCAAGCACTCATCCTAAGGGCTTTACTAACATGTAACAGAGAGACAATCAGTGTACACGTTAAGGTAAAGGGTAACCAGATAGCATACTATCATGTCGAGCAAGAATTCCTCCCTATATATGTCCCAGCATCCACTACAATATACATCCAATGTACAGTAATGGCCTCTAGGGCATACATATAACTTACAATCTCCCACTTGCACTAGGGCCATCTGATAGCAGTGGTTGTAGTATCTCATACTCAACCATCCTATAAAAGTCTCTCTCTGGGAATAGGCCTTCGTGAGTGGATCCGCCGTGATATCCTCTGAGTCTACTCTCCTATCCTAGATCACTGTGGAGATCGACTATCTCCATGATCAGGTGATACTGCCATAGAATATGTCTGGATCACTGATGGAACCGGCGTTCCTTGGCATAAGCTACAACTCCATTGTCTCATAATGGGAGGAACGTAGTTCATCTCATGAACAAATATACATCCAAACATCCTCTTTGGTAGCATCTAAAGTAGCGATGTATTCAGCCTTTATCGTCTAGTATGCCACGGTATTTAGCTTGGAACTCTTCCAACATACCGTCCCTTTACTGAGGATAAAGACAATGCATGTGACAGATATTCAGTCGTCTTTATCACCCTGGAACACTTCCAGTGATTCTCCCCAGGACCAATTGATACCATCTCACTACAGCTAGTGAGTTTCCTAACATCCAATTAGATCTATCTCATAGATCCAAAATCCAGGATTTAGTAGGTATCACTTTGATCCTATATGGAAAATCTTTGTGATAAGGGGAGATTGACCGAGCGTAGCATAGGAAATTCCTTCCCTATCAAGAGTATGTCATCCACGTACTCTACGAGGATCGTCACTATACTCCCTACTACCTTTTTGTTTATACAAGGTTCATCTACCATTTTGACGATGTCAAACTATTTGACTACTATATCAAAACAGACGTTCCAACTTCACGATGCCTGCTTTATCACATAAAACATCTTGCACGCGTTTCCGCTGCTCCCACTGTCTACAAGGCCCTCTGGCTGTGTTCTTATAGACCTTCTCTTCTAAATCATTATTTAGAAAAGCAGTCATGGCACCCAACCACCAGATATCGTAGTCATGGTATGTAGCCGTGGCAAGTAGGATCTGGATGGACTTAAGCATAGCTACTTGAAAAAGGTTTCATCATAATCCACGCCTGGTAAATGATGCAAACTTTTAACAAGTCTAGCTTTGAAAGTCTCAACTTTTCCATGTACACCAAGTAATCTACTCAAGATATACTTGCTCCTGATGGGGATTTAACCCTTCAGATATAGCAACCAAAGTCCATACTTTGTTGGTGTATAAGGATTCCATCTGAGATCGCTAAGCATCCAGCCATTCTTACAGAGTCTTACTCCTGATGGCCAGCTCGAAACTAGTTAGGTTATCATCTCATGATGCATTCCTCACTCCCACTGTCATAGAGAAACCGAAGTATCTCTCAGGTGGGTGAGGAACCCTACTAGATCGGCGGAGAGGCTGAGGTTCATTGGAATCTACTGAATCCTTCGGTTCTACCAAATTATCAGCTGCAGTTTGTATAGCTGGAACATTTCCAGTTGTACATAACAGACGTTGCCTCGAGCTTGTCCGGATTTTGCTTTTTAGACATAGGCCGGACAACCCCAAATCTTAAGGAACTTAAGATATGGGCCCTTCCCTTTCTATATCACATATGAAGTGGTAGGCAACTGATTTGATTTGAACCCTAATTCAATAGGTATGCAGCTTCTCAAGTGCATAGACTAGTAAAATAAGGGGTTGCCCCTACGGATAATATCATCCGTAGGGGCAATAAAAGTTTGGCCCTACGGATTAATACGTAGGGCAAAGTGGTTGCCCCTACGGTCGTTCAATATTTATTTAAAATTTATTAAATCTTAAAGTGTTTTTTGCCCCTACGGTGGCGCAAACCAAGCACCTACGGGTATATCCGTAGGGGCATATAAATAGGGATTTAAGAGATCGATCCCTACGCTGATTATTTCTTTTTCCTATTCTCGCGCGAAACCAAATTTTCCCAAATCGAGATCGTCGTCGCCGCCGCCGCTGCAGTGATCTCGTCGTCACCGAATCCAAGCCGAATCGTCGTCGCCACACCTGCGCAGTGATCTCGTGGTCGCCACCGTGCTCCGTTCTCGTTGTCGCCACCGCCCTTGTCATCGTCGATTGCGTCTCCGTCGTCGCCTACAGGTAATTAGTTAAACATTATTATAATGATGTTAGGGTAGCGATCAATGAGGGTTAGGATTAGGTATCGGTTGTGGTTAGGGTTAGGATTAGGGTTAGGGTACGGGTTCGATCGGCGGTTGGGGTTCGACGACTGGTGTTGGGGTTAGGGTTAGGGTTAGGGTTTCGGTTGGGGTTTGGTGTTGGGGTTGGGGTTCGGCTGAGGCTGGGTTGGAGTTAGGGTTAGGCCGGGTTAGGGTTTGGTGTTGGGTTGGGGTTCGGCTGGGGCTGGGTTGGGGTTAGGATGAGTTGGAGAGATTGAAGGCGAGCTGGGTTTTGGGAGAAGAGAAGGAAATGGCACTGCTTGCTGCTTCAATTTTTTGATATAGATAGATAAGGTTCTTTTGGGATTTTGGAGGGGTTTTAATTTAGGGGAAATAAATAGCTTTGGAGATGAAATGGGGCATTTCGGTAATTTGATTCTCTGTTGCAAATATTATTTATCAATATATTTAATTATATATATTAAATAAAAAAAAAGGTAACTATAAATAATATGAAACCAATATATGATACTCGATGATGATATGAAACCTTCATATTCCCATCGATACCCGTATATGAAACTAAAAGCGCCACTTAGTCCCCGTCTATCGGTTAACATACGTACGATGCTCGTCGTGACCTAGAACTATACGAAGGTTGTTAAATATCGGACAGTATAGCTCGATACTAACAACCGTCGTATAGTCTACGCGACGAGAAAATTCAATCGTATGGTAACCCATAGATTTGTCCCGTGTGGACAAGTTAAGAATGTATAAAGCAAACGCCTTCATTCACTTGTGTTTTCATCCGTTTCGAGATATTTCGTCGGTACCTTTCCGCTGGTTCTCCGTGTACAAAAATAGATTAGATGTTCATTTCAACGTTGTTTCACAGCTTTGAAATGATTATCTATTCTATTACAGTGTACTCGGAGAACAGCGGGGAGGTGCTGCCGAAATTTACTCGAAACGGTTGAAAGCACAAGTGATGGGCGTTCGCTCTATACATTCTTAATGGGATAGAAGCCTACCCCCGAAAGCCGGAACACATACATACAAACGCATAATTAGAGAGCGATTCGAGATGTTCGGGTTAAAACCAATATATGATACTCGATGATAATATGAAACCTTCATATTCCCATCGATACCCATATATGAAACTAAAAGCGCTACTTAGTCCCCGTCTATCGGTTAACATACGTGCGATGCTCGTCGTGACCTAGAACTATACGAAGGTTGTTAAATATCGGACAGTATAGCTCGATACTAACAACCGTCGTATAGTCTACGCGACGAGAAAATTCAATCGTATGGTAACATTACTCGAGCCATAGAGTTATCGGTAAATTAAGAGTTATTCTCTAATATTCTGCAATATTAAGAGTTATTCTCTAATATTTCTAATATTAAGAGTTACTTTCTAATATTGCAGACATCTCGGACCGTGGCGTCAGGTGGTACACCGAGCGTGCTGTCCGCATATCTTGCCGTCCACGGCACCTCGACAGATCCCGCCACGGGCGAGCTTCGATGTCCCGACGTCGCTATCCAGGAGTACTGCGTAAGTGTTGATATTTTTTCTACCCAAATTTGAAATTTTAGTTTTGGAAGGTTCAAGTTTAAATTTTATACTTATACTTTACTGCTTAATGTCGGTGTAGGAGCGGGTGGTTGAGCAGGCCCAGGCCTCGGGATCGATTTTACCGGACAGAACGATCCGAGGCTGCTGACCCCAGTTCTGGACGCCGCACACGGAGGGCACCACGGAGGTTGGGAGAGAGGCCGGGGATTGGGCCCTAGCAAGGCCCATATGAGGTTGGACTCCACCCCGGCGGTTACTTCCTCCGTCTCCAGTGACCGGCATGTCCATCAGGAACTGGATAGCTTGAGGGCCACCGTTCAGGAGTTGAAGGAGATGCTGGTATGTATACTACTTTATAGTAAAATATCATTTCATATTATATACATATCAACATATCCATAATTAGTACGTAGCTTGAGCTTATTTGGTTTTAGACTTAAGTCTGATTAATCATACATACATATGTAATTAAAATAAACAACGCTTTTCCAAACTAGATATCCAAACAGGGTTTCGAAATAACTTAATAATGAAACGAATTCGAATAATACACAGTGCTTACACGCTTCTTACACACGTTATGTCCAGACGCGACAGGGTAGATCGGCCGAGCCTCCACATGCATCTCCTTCGGCTGCGGCTCCGCAAGCCACTACATCGGCTGCGGTTCCGCAGACAGCTCCTGTAGCTCCACCACCCACTCGGACTCCCGCAGCCGCGGCTCCGCAAGCGACTACCTCGACGGCGGCTGCGCAGACCACATCGCCAGCTCCACATGCCGCTCAGACTCCCTTATATGTAGCATTGCAGAGTGTATTGACCGAGGAGCAGGCGCGCGTTATTCTAACGTTATTCGGAGGTGGAGCTGGACCGAACTAGGGTAGCTTTTTGGTTCTTATTTTTTGAAACATGTATTTATATCACATTGTACTACATTTTGAAACGATATTGATATTGGTGTGTATTTATATCATATTCAGTTTTTGGGTTTCTTTTGTATATTATATATATGTGTGAGATGTGATTATGAATACTGCTATATATGATTTGATTGATGTATATAGTATTGTGCACAGGGCGGGAAAAAATCTAGCAGCCCATTTTTTTAAAAAAATACAAACAATATGTACCTACGGATTAAGCCGTAGGTACATACGTTGCCCCTACGGCGTTATCCGTAGGGGCAAACTATCAGGAAACCAGATATTTTCCCACCTGATATCAGTGCAGGGTGTTGGGAGTGCCCCTACGGATATGTCCGTAGGGGCCACTGTTTATCCCCTACGGATAAATCCGTAGGGGCAAAATATCAGGTTTCCTGATATTTTCCCCCCGATCTCAGTGCAGGGTGTTGGGACGGCCCCTACGGATCTATCCATAGGGGCTACTTTATATCCCCTACGGAGTTATCCGTAGGGGTAGAAAAGGACCTACGGATATATCCGTAGGTATATACAATATATTCAAAAAAAAAATTAAATATATGATTTTATTACCCCTACGGGGTACTCCGTAGGGGCTATAACACCTACCGAGATAACCGTAGGGGCATAAATTTGTCCGTAGGGGCAAGTTCAAGGCCTCAACTTGCACCTGCGGTCTTTGCACCTACGGGGTCTTTTTTCGCCCCTACGTGTATATCCGTAGGGGCAGTGGGTTGCCCCTACCGATAAATCCGTAGGGGCAACCCTTATTTGTAGTAGTGATAACCCCCTAAAAGGAAATAGGTAACTCAGTATTACTCATCATAGAGCACACCTTATCATATAGGGTGTATCTGCTCCGCCCCGATATACCATCGTGCTATGGTGTATTCGGAGGAGTAATGCCGAGAGAGAATCTCATTCTCCTTTAGAAAAGTCCAAGAATTCTGTGCTCAAGTATTCTCCTCCCTGATCTCATCATAGAACATAATACTTATACCCGTATTTTGGTTCTCTACTTCTAACTTATATTCTGTGAATATCTCAAAAGGTTCGGACTTGTGTTTCAACAAGAACATATGTCTGAATCTAAAGAGATCATCAGAGTACGTAATGAAGTATAAAGAACCAGTCCTGGCATGTGTAGACAGGGGACCTTCCATACATCAACATGTATCAATCCCAAGAATTCACTAACTCTTTCTCTGTTTCCAATAAACAGGGCTATGGTCATCTAATCTTTGTGACATGACTGGCAAGTTTTCACAAGATGTAAATTCAAACAGATTTAAATATGCATCTTTGTGCAACTTAGCTAGTCGGGTCGCATTGATATGACCTAGTCTACAATACCTTAAGAAGGATCCGTTCATTTCTGAACTCTTCCTCTTGTGTGTGATCTGTATACTAAGAACTGTAGTTTGATTTAGAACATCAATGCTTTTAGATAACGTGCCTGAATCGATCAACTTTTGATATAGGAAATGTTCAAAACATTATCCATCAATACAAAATTTTATCATTTCTTTACTAATAAAGAGACTGATATGATTTTGTATATCAGGTTCGGTATCTAATAACATTCGTTCAGAATCAATGTATCGGTAATACAGGGTGACAGTGACCGACAGACTTGGCTGCAACTCTTGCCCCGTTTTCTGCCTCATGAAACTTATCACCCGTTCTCAATTCTTTACCTTTCTGTAGCCCATGTAACATATTACATATGCGGGATCCTGATCCGGTATTATATACCCAGGACGTAAAGGACATTGAGAAACAGTTCTGTATAATGAACACACCCGAAGATGATGCATCAGCATGCACTCTCTTCGTTTGGGCGGCACGGGAAATCTGGTATTCCCCAATTTCCTGCTCTGTCTTATAACAATTATAAGTTGGAGCGGGACCAACGTTCCCCAGCTCAGTATAACAAGCGGGTTCGGTCAATTATCCGTATTATTATCTTGATTAAGGCATGATATGGTCGCTACCTGGAGAGAGAGAGAGAAGAAAACACTCAGCGTGCGCTCTTGCAAGAATAGATTTGTTATTATTTTATCTAATCAGGATGGCTCCCACTGCTTTTTATCAAATCTTCCTTCAAACCCTAAAAGGAAAGACTAGCCGGGATTAATTACACACTATAAGTTCGCCAATCTTTCAGCCAGGCCAGTGTCGGTACTTTGAGGGAGGTCCCCCGTGCTTTCGCACGAACCTAATTAATGTAAACCTCGTTTTCCCAGAGGCGTAACCTCGTTGACACCTTTCTAGACACCTACTTGATCGGCTAATTGTAATGTGTAAAACTCTCCCAGGAGTAACTCTTACTCGCAGCGGGTATCGGGATCCAACTATCTCATAGAAGGTATGCAATCTCATTGCAAATTTCAACACTTGAAATTCCCGATAATATTTTGCCCCTAGCGTCCTATGACCTTGACGCAGGCCAACAAACCATAGTCCGCTAGTCAAGTTCAACCCGTCATTTCCTGATTGAATTAAACCCACCTGCACGACCCTTGACACAGGCCAACAAAGTCGCACGACTACCCTAATCCAATCTGCATCATATGCATAAGCAGATAAATACTAGTTAGCTACCGCACACTAAGCCTTGACGCAGGCTAACAAACGTAGCACGAATACTAAATAGCACTTATCTGAAATGACGGAGGGCCACGACAGGTTTTTCTGAAAAACTATTGCGTAATGAACTTGATATCATTGTAGAATCAAATGATTTTAAAATGGAGTGTTTTTGAGGCTTTTCTAGTTTTGCTAAAGGAGTCACTCCCGGTGAAGGGATCGTCGGTCCTTTCCTCGTCGAATGAGGTGCGGGATATATCATATATATCACTGTGCAAAGCAGAACTCTTAAAAGCAATCAAAAGACAAACCGAGTGTGTAGCATCTGCCAGTTATTGCTAAAGGGTCCTTTCCTTATCGAATAAGGTGCAGGATATATCACATATACCTCTGTGCAAAGCAAAAACTGTAGCTACCTGTTTTATTTTGAAATTCGATTCTACAACATCTTAGGTTTCTTTTATTTCATTAATCACATTAATGAAGTCCCATCATTTAAGTACCTAAACATCACAGATAAATACGACGTACACTTATGTCATCCACATTCGCCTCGATGTCCCCTCGTGCTCCGTTAGGTTAGGTAACTAACGACAGAGCGGGGCAGGGCTAGCACGGGTGTAAAACATAAGTAACGTCTATATAATATATCATATATACTATATACTGTATCTATCACAGAACATCACATGATCACATCACAGATAACGCAGCAGAAGAATCATATGAAATATTGGATATACTAGGACGTCCGTGTTTTCAATACGAGCCAGTATAAACCACGGATTCCACGGTCGTGACCCACACCCCAAGACCCTTACGAGAGCGGCAAGCAACCCTACCAATTCTGGAGTTAGGAGACCCGGACTCGACTCCTCAAGTTGGTCTCCCACTGGACTCCAGAACCCGGTTACTTGTGCCCTCCTCCTTGGGTCTATCCTAGTGCGGAAAAGTAAATAATATACAAATGGTGACATCTTCCGCAACCTGGAAGTGCCCCAATAAAAGAATATTACATACAAGTTTTTACATGAATGAAAATGGAAAAACACTCATCTCACATAAAAAAAACCCGGCTATTCGAACACGACGATCCAATATAACATATCCAGCAACACATAACATCACATGTCATCAACGTAAGTAAATATGCGCATCCCAATTGTCGTTGACATATAGCAACGAAACCGGCGATATCATATATTACACTTACGGTCACAGAAAAGAAAGTGTAAAACTACAACAGTTGGAATCCGCAACCTCCTCAGACATCGCATGCCTGACCAAATGAATTACTTAGACATCGCATGCCTAACAATTATAAACCCCGCATTTTAGTCTCATTTATCGAAAACTCTTTTCAATTTCAAGTCGGGCAATTCAACAAGATTCCCGACATCCTGATCGAATGCTCGTCGCAAACTTTAGTAGGCGGCCGCACCCCCGATACCGTCGATGAAGTGCACCAAGACGGAACACCGCTACCGGGAGCACCCGAACGGATGCTTTCGGCGACGGGGTTCTCCTACAGTCACTTGGTCGGGGCTATGGAGTGAGGCTGTCTATTAAGTTTACCCGGCGAGTATCCGCGTACACTACGTGATTGCGACGGACTTTTGATCACATCAAAATTCCATGGCAACCGATCAAGTGAGACTAAACTGCTATGTTTATAACATTCATTCAGTTATCTCATAACTTCTTGTGAATTCCAATTATTGTATCCCATTCCAGATAAATAGAAAATGTCAAACTTTTCGATCGAACAATCGAACACCCAAGTTTTCCCGATACAGATCAACACATGAAACAAGTCTAAAAACATTCAGTTCGTGCCTCAGTACCAACGGTCCAGCCGTAGAAGGGTCAAGCCAACGCCTCACATGTGGCACGCCGTACTGCCCCAAACCCGAAGGTTCAAAGGGCAGTTCAAGACGGTCACATAATCGAGTTAAGGTTTGTTGTCTTCTAGAGGGTCCATCGAGTTACTTGCACGACTTAGAACGTCTTTAAACCACGGAAAAATCCAACACTTGGAAATTTCCCGACAGGGGAAAAATTGGGTATTTATATCCGGTCGAACTTTTTAACATATTCTAAAATTTATCCGGAAAGCCACATAGACAAAATCTGATACTCCGATCGAAACACCGAATCCCCAAAACAACCCCAGAAAATTCAACTTTTGAATAAAATTTCAAAATACCCAGAAAATCCAGCATAATATAATAAAAGTTACTGTGCAAACAGGTGATGATGACGTCATCCTTTAACCGCGGAACCGCCGCAGAAGGCATGCTTCTGCCGCGGTTCCGCCGCTCTTTATACTGTTCATAAGTCAAATTTTGCACCGTAATTCTTATAATTCCCTGATGAATTTTTTAAGCATTTTTAATGTGGAAAAATCCCAGTATTTTGAAAAAGTCCAGAAAGCATGTTTGTGTTAGGGTTTCGGGTTCGTTCGGGTTTCAAACTTCGTCTAGACTTCGCATAAGGCTCTAGCTAGGCTCTGATACCACTGTAGGGTTCCTAGGCACTCTCAAGAGGTCTCACAAGGCATCAACCATGCCAATTTCAAAAATTACGTGCCAAGAAACCCTAGACTACGGATCGTTGGCTAGAATTCTAGGCGAAAAAGCAAACTAGTTAACACTTAACTACTAGAATACGGAAATACAACCTTTGTAGATCCGGTGCTCCACCTCCATAGCTCCGTGATGATGTCTCCTCGCTGTCCAAAACGGATCCCGGGCTCTAGCGTCGGCTTCATCGGAGAATGGACGGGCAAGGTCGTCGGCTTCGTGCCGAAGATGATCTACGTCGAGGCATCACAAGATCAAGCTCCCACTTCACCAAGTCATGAAACTTGTGAAGAAAACACACTCTACAACTTGGCAAGAGGTAGAGGATGAAGAAATAGTAAGTGGGTTCACTTTAGAATTGGATTTCTCACTTGATATCTCAAGTTGCCATTGATGGAGCAAGGTTCTTCATCTTGAAGATGAAGAAGAAGAAGAAGATAATATTATGATAAGTATTATGTAAAAAGAAAATAATAAGAATACTTATCATCTCTCAACCATGGTCAAGTGTAGAGAACAAATCATGGTTAGTGGGAATGGTTAGGGTTAAGCATGAGACAAAATGGTCACAAAGTCAAAAGCTTCATGAAGCTTCAATATACAACAAAGTTAGCCACCATTTTCTCTTCATGCTTTATCATTTTCCAAATAGAATAAATAAATAAATAAATGAATAAAACAAAACCCTAACCATTATCATGTAACCATGGTTTGATCTTTACACAAAAACCCTAGCAAACATGTATCATCAAACATGATACAATCAAGTGCACAAAAGTATACACATATACAATGTGTACATTCGAGTGAGAAAATCCATTTAAAGTGAAACAATACTAGTTAATGCAAAGTAATATATCAAATATATAATTATACATTAAATCATTAAATCAACACTTGATTTAACGATCCGGTCATATCGCATATAACCGACTAGTATCCTATGTATCGGCTTACCGAATCAATCCTTGATTCGATAACTAGGTTATATCGCATACAACCATTCGATACATTCATCGCGAGAATGAAATACGGTATCACATACATGCAATATTCTCGGTCCCGCACATATCTCATATGCGCTCCTATTTCGTTTCGCTTGAGCCAGGAAACCTCTGTGTAGGACTCTAAAGACTCGTCAGTACGCCGGCAGCAGGTGATGATCATATCAAACACCCACAAGCCGCAGGCGGTCTGCTAAACGTAACGGCCAACCGGGTATTGAGCGATCAGAAGATCGACGAGCAAGCCCGCTCACACTCCAGTGAATCCAACCAGTAACACTACCGTACAGTCCGGTCTCGTCGTCTGATATGTCGTATATCTCGCCTAGGGGTGGTAAACGTCAGACCCCAATAGCTCGATAAGTCGTGTCGATGTGAGGTCTATAACAATTCGAGAAACTACTGGTAACACTTACCAGTAAATCTCAGCAACCCTGGCCAGGGATTTCCTGTTATAGCCAATCGAACACAGCGCAACATCAACTCCCTATACCGGGAGAGACGAATCACCTCCTATCGCTCATTGCCTCCATGTGACTCAGGACTGTACCCAAAAACCACCATTTTGCACACCCTCTTGGATGTGGTAATATGGAAATCAAAGCACAGTGGGAACCACACAAGACTCTATGACGATCTCGGGTCAACAGACTACTTTGTACCAGTGTCACCAGAGAACTGCCATCTGACGTAAGGTATAATACCATCTGGGAGTTCTCGGCGAGTCCGTCCAGTGTACCCAGTCTCTACTGAGCACCCGTATATCATCTCTAATGTCAAACACCGATGGATATGGGATCATCCATCGCCCATCTGTATGGGTCGAGAAGGTATACGCTAGTCTACTCTGGTATATCGATGCCCCGTCTCGATATACCCTTGACTAGGGACTTTGAAGGATGTACTTATGGACTACCATGTCCCCACTAGTATGATCCGCATCATAGTCCAGGTAGTCAAGCACTCATCCTAAGGGCTTTACCAACATGTAACAGAGAGACAATCAGTGTACACGTTAAGGTAAAGGGTAACCAGATAGCATACTATCATGTCGAGCAAGAAAGTCCTCCCTATATATGTCCCAGCATCCACTACAATATACATCCAATGTACAGTAATGGCCTCTAGGGCATACATATAACTAACACAGCATCTCTTGAAGCTTCTTCTGTTGTTGTTCCTGAGCTCTTGTGATGGATCAGGTGAGTGGTCGGTGGCCCATAGAAGCGCGGCTATCCTCTTTTCCGGATGCCATGTAGACGGTATGCACCACCATGCCCCCAGACTTAGGGCGTTTGGGCTCAGTGCCTTTGACATTTGTCGCAGGCATGGGGATTTTCTCCGGCCTTCTTCTCTTATGCGCGGTTGAAGTTGAGGGGGCCGTTGCAGTAGGCACCCAAGTGGTTGTCGTCTTTTGCGGCTTATTGGGACGGTTCCCTTCCGGCTGAACCTTCAGCTTCTTCTGTTGGCGGAGGTAGTCTTGATCGATCACTGACTCTTGGACACGTCGCCGGACTTTGTAAACTTTGGATGACAGCCGCTGAGGGGGTTGTTCCGGCTTCATTTCTATGACGGTCTCCACCAACGGCGGAGATCTTTTTAGTACGACAGTAGGAGAATTCCTGCGCACCTTGTTCGGCAGCTCAAAGCTATTCCCGGTTAGAACAGCAGCATTAATTTCCACCGTTGGAGCCGGTAGAGTTCGCCCAGAGGGGGAGTTGCCCTCGGCCTTCCTTACTCGGCGCCAGTGGCAACGTCGAGCGTGTCGAGCTGTTGGGGCTGGTCCGGCGATGGGGATGGCTTTGTCTTGCCCCCTGTCCAGATGAGGCGCCGCTGGTGCCAGCCTCTTGAAGACTGACGTCTTTTGAGTAGCGATATCCAATCTGTCAAAGACAGACCTTCGAGCAGGAACGGGAGCCGGAATAGTCAATCTTGTAAAGATCGACTCTTTGGCAGGAGAAGCCGCCTTGATGACTTCAGGAGCATAGATGGCTATCTTCTTTGGGATGGCCACTTTAGGTGTCATAGGCTTCTTGGCAGGCCCATCGGAGTTCAGGCTCAGTCTGGTGAAGAACGAGAAGTTGGAGCTGGACGACCCGTTGAGAGGGGTCATGGTAGTAGCAAGTCGATCAAAGACCGACTTCTTGGGAGCATCTGGTGTTGGTACAGGAACGGTGAAGCTCGTTGGCGGGAGCAAGGTCCCGAAAAACAATCCAGTAGTGGCCTGAGTAACCTGTTCCACTGGCATCGTGAATAAGGAAGCCGCTTGGGGCCCATAAGCTACACCTTCAAGTGAGGTGGAGCGTAGGTTGCAGTTGCAGTTGGAACATCTTGCACAAGTGGACGCCATTGATTCTTTGCTTTTCTGCAGCAAGCAAAACGCAAAATCTTAGTACCTCGAAACCCAAGGACAACCATTAGCAAACTGCGGTTGGTTCGCGAACACGACACACGAAGTGTGGAGTGGAAAGAGGAAAAGGTCCCACCGGGCGTGCCGGAATCTGTTCCCCTCCAAATCACGGAGACGCGACCGCGTAGGTCCGTCTTGCCTGAATTCGGGGAAGATGCTAATTGGTGCTATCCGTCCACCTCTCCGAAGATGCCAAGTTGATTATGGCACCATATATCGAAGGTTTAAACAGATGCGGCCGATGTAACAGACTTCGTCAGATTCCCCCTCGTTTGAGGGGTTTTTGATTATGGGGACGCTCTTCCCTGTAGGCGCAAGCCCCTGCAGTTAATTACACTACCGCATCGCGGTAACAACTTTCTCCTTCTCCAGATGGTCACTTCGTGTCATGGGTGTTTGTTTTATGTTTGGTTGCCCGTGGATTGTTTATGGAGACTAAGTAATGCTGTCGCCCGTAGGGCGTGGACTAGTCCAAATCCGTATCTTTCTTAGATTTGGATTTGGAGGGTTTGGGTTTAAGGATACGTTAGCCTTTTTTGAGACTAAGATCAACATAAACGTTTTTTAATGATACGTTAGTCTAATTTTAGACTAAGATCGACTTAACAGGATCGTTTAGATCCAACAAGAGAGCAACTGGGCTCTATTGTTTAGTTTAGTGACATTACGGTCGATAATTAGTTTAAGGACATTACGGTCCATTGTTAGTTTAAGGACATTACGGTCCATTGTTAGTTTAAGGACATCTCGTTCCATTGTTAGTTTAAAGACATTGCGGTCGAGGTTAAGGACATCATAGTCCATGGGTTTAAGGACCCCACAGTCCAATGTTAGTTTAAAGAAATTACGGTCGAGGTTAAGGACATCATAGTCCGTGAGTTTAAGGACCTCACAGTCCGATGTTAGTTTAAAGACATCACGGTCGAGGTTAAGGACATCATAGTCCATGAGTTTAAGGACCCCACAGTCCAATGTTAGTTTAAAGACATTACGGTCGAGGTTAAGGACATCATAGTCCGTGAGTTTAAGGACTCCACAGTCCGATGTTAGTTTAAAGACATCACGGTCAAGGTTAAGGACATCATAGTCCGTGAGTTTAAGGACTCCACAGTCCGTTGTTAGTTTTAAGACATCACGGTCGAGGTTAAGGACATCATAGTCCATGGATTAAGGACCCCACAGTCCGTGAAATGTATGGTTGTCGGGACCTGTCACCTCTTTGAAGACGTTGAGGAATTACAACGACAAATATCAAAGGAGTGAAGAGATGTACCCTTGAACCAAGGTGGATTAAATGATCTGTAGCCCAGTTTGGAACTAAGACCAATTAATTATATTATGAGCACATTGGCTCAGTTAAGTCTGAATTGAGGACTTATGGCCTACTTGGGCTAAGTCCAATTAAGTTTGAAATGTTGGCCCTCTGTTGGTCCATTAGACATTTGTCTGGGTTTAAGCCCATATCATTCAGCAATGCTAAACATTTTCATCTTTGATTTCCTCAATTTCGAGATTCATTTGGAGGAGGGACTTTTGTCTCTGGAAAATTAGCCAATTTGGCTAAAAGTAGTGTTAAACACTAAAGAACAGCAGTGTCAAACATTGGAGACAGAACTCTCAAATTAGTGTTAAACACTAAAGGATTGGCAGTGTTAAACACTGGAAATATAGAATCCTAAATTAGTTTTAAACACTAGAAAATAATAGTGTTAAACACTGGAAATAAGATTTTTAAATTAGTGTTAAACACTAAAAGATAATCAGTGTTAAACACTGGGAATAAAGCTCTCGAATTAGTGTTAAACACTAAAGAAAAAGAGGTCACGTGAGGCATTGCCTCAAAAGTGGGGACAGATCTTCTTTTCTTCGTTCTGTAATTAAGTATTAAACACTTTTATATTTTTATTTTTGAGCATCACGTGTTGACACGTGATGTGCTGACTGTTAAAGAGCCTGCTAAGGGGTCACGTGGCAACACGTGAGAGCGCCCGAAGGTTCCTTTGCTTTTTTTTCTGCGTTTTGGGAGTCACGCAGGAGCACGTGAGGCGTTGCCTCAAAGCTTCCTTTCTTCAGGGATCTTTTCAAGGGTCACGTGGGGACACGTGACCTTGGTTCTTTGCATGCATAGAGAACTTTTAAGTCTCCTTATTTTATTTTGATAATTAAATTCTCTGTAGGGTTAAACCCTAATCATGATTTTGGAGGAATTAAATTCCTATTGTGAAAGAATTAAATTCTTATATAGGGTTAAACCCTAATTTCTTTTTAGAGGAATTAAATTCCCATATATGTAAAAGAATTAAATTCTTAAGTAGGGTTAAACCCTAATTTCATTTTAAAAGGAATTAAATTCTTGTAAATTTGAGAGAATTAAATTCTCAATTAGGGTTAAACCCTAGTTCTGTCCATCTTGAAGGAATTAAATTCCTGTAATTTTAGGAGAATTAAATTCTCATATAGGGTTAAACCCTAGTTTCATCTTGTAGGAATTAAATTCCTATAATTTTGGGAGAATTAAATTCTCAAAACTCAATTCCCCTTCTAAGTTTTGGATCTGCATGGCAGAATCTCAACCCGATGAGAATTAAATTCTCAACTTATGGGGAGATGTGCTCTTGCAGATCTTCAACCAGAGGAAGAACTAAGTTCTTTTTTTTCAGAAGAGTTAAACTCTTAGATTTGAGAATTAAATTCTCTGTTTGAAGTTTTGATCCACTTTCTTTTCTCACCTAGGGTTTTCTTTGTTGAGAATTAAATTCTCCTTTCTTTTCTCTCTGAAATTTCAAGATTCCAAAACTCTATATCAAAATTCTATATCTGTTTATTCTCTTGTTGGCTCCTATTTATAGGAGAAGGAAAAGAATCAATTTGTTTAGTAAATTTTTCATTGAAAGATTTTGTTTGTTTCATAATTAATATGATCCTTTAGATCACACAGTGAATTTTACTCACCGTTGGATTTTAAATCCAAAGATATTCTGTTTGTTATTTCTGGTGAGATTTTAGGGGAAATCTTTCCTTGTCTAAGATTTTTTTTTCCATAAATTGGTGATTTTCAATCACCCTTGGATCTCTAATCCAACGGTCCCCATAATTCTTTTCCATTTGGAAAGATTTTAGAGAATTTTAGAATTTAATTCTTTTAATTTATAAAACTTTCAAAGCCTATCATGTGTTGGCACGTGACCGCTCCTCCTTCAGAGTTTTAATTCTATACTTTAATTGGGCTGAAGGGTCATCACGTGTCAACACGTGACCTCTGGTCGCGTGAGAGCGCATGGCCTCTCGTCACGTGTGAGCACGTGACCCCCTCTGGGGTCTTTCTTTAGCCACTTGTTGTACTTCCGATTTCTTAGGATTTTTAACTCTGTAAATAGATCACGTGTCAACACGTGACCCTTGGTCATGTGTGAACACATGATGCCTCATTGAAGCCCTTATAACTTGATAGAATTAAACTCTGTATTTCTGCTGGGCTAAAGACCATCACGTGTCGGCACGTGACCCTTGGTCACGTGTGGGCACGTAACCCCCCGGCCACGTGTGAGCACGTGACCCCCCTTTGGGGTCTTTCTTCAGCCCCCTGTTTTACTTTCTTAAAACTTTGACTCTGTAAACAGATCACGTGTCAACACGTGACCCTTGGTCACGTGTGAACACGTGATTCCTCGTTGAGGAAATTGCTGATTTTTAATCATGGAACACCCGCACTGCCCTTTTTGCGACATGGACGGTCGACGCTCTGATCCGGAGTGATTTGGTTCCCGATTTGTGGGAAACTTGCACTGCCCTTTTTACGACATGGACGGTCGACGCTCTGATCCGGAGCGATTTGGTTCCCGATTTGTGGGAAGCCTGCACTGCCCGTTTTGCGACATGGACGATCGACGCTCTGATCCGGAGCGATTTGGTTCCCGCTTTGTAGGAAGCCTGCACTGCCTATTTTGCGACATGGACGGTCGACGCTCTGAACTGGAGCGATTTGGTTCCCGATTTGTGGGAATCCTGCACTGCCCTTTTTGCGACATGGACAGTCGACGCTCTGATCCGGAGCGATTTGGTTCCCGAATTGTGGGAAGCCTGCACTGCCCGTTTTGCGACATGGACGGTCGACGCTCTGATCCGGAGCGATTTGGTTCCCGATTTATGGGAAGCCTGCACTGCCCGTTTTGCGACATGGATGGTCGACGCTCTGATCCGGAGCGATTCGGTTCCCGATTTGTGGGAAGCCTGCACTGCCCGTTTTGCGACATGGACGGTCGACGCTCTGATCCTGAGCGATTCGGTTCCCGATTTGTGGGAAGCCTGCACTGCCCATTTTACGACATGGACGGTCGACGCTCTGATCTGGAGCGATTCGGTTCCCGATTTGTGGAAAGCCTGCACTGCCAGTTTTGCGACATGGACGGTCGACGCTTTATTTGACTTGCTCTGCATCCTGCAGTGTCATGGGTGAACTTGACTTGCTCCGCTTCTTGCGGTGTCGAGATTAGATTCTGACTTGCTCCGCTTTCTGCGGTGTCGGAGTTGAAGTTGACTTGTTGATTGTGATTTGGGTTGACATCAGCATCGCTACACTGGAATATGGTACCAGGAGCGAATCATCATCTGTTTTTGAGATGATTTTGGGATTTTTGTTTTGATCGGCATCTGCATTACTGCACTGGAATAATGCCAGGAGCAACTCATCATCTGCCCCGGGAGGATTTGGGAATTGGTGGCTTAGGAGATAGGTTTAGATTCCTATCACCTAAGGCTTTTCAATTTTATGGGCCGTAAGGGTCCCATAAAAGCATTTTCTCCCTACGAGTCGAAAGGATCTCCTAGGTGTATTTTCTCCTTAGGAGTCGCGGGGACTCCTAAGCATGCTGCTCTTTTGTGAGTCGTAAGGATCTCACACGGGAATTTTCTCCTCATAAAGTCGAGAGGACTTTGCGAGTGCATTTCATCTCTTTTTTACGAGTTTGCGCCCTTTCAGCTTTTCACAAACTCGCCAGCAGTCCTGCTGTTTTTACTCACGGAGCCCTTTCGGGTTTTCATCCGTGCCCATTTTGCTTATGGACATACCATTTTTTTTATTTCTTTTTTTCCTTTTTTTATTACTATATTTTTTATTTTTTATTTTTGGTGGGACTTTAAGAGAGATTGGGATTGTTTTACGCCCGTGGATTGTATACAGTTTTACAGGATGTATGATCCAGACCTTAAGGCCGGAAAAAAATTTGGACTTTGTTGGCGTCTGCATCGCTGCACTGGAATATGGTACCAGGAGTGACTCATCATTCGCCGTTGAGTTATGGGATTTGGAATTTGGTTGGCGTCTGCATCGCTGCACTGGAATATAGTACCCGGAGCAACTCATTATTCGCCGTTTGGGGATTTGGATTTTGGCCGGCGTCTGCATCGCTGCACTGGAATATGGTACCCGGAGCGACTCATCATTCGCCATTGGGAATGGGATTTAGAATTTGGTTGGCGTCTGCATCGCTGCACTGGAATATGGTACCAGGAGCGACTCACCATTCGCCACTTGGGATTTAGGAAGCGATGGCTTAGGAGACAGGTTTATATCCCCATCACCTAAGGCTTTACAATTTTATGGGCCGTGAGGGTCCCATAAAAGCATTTTCTCCCTACGAGTAGTAAGGATCTCGTAGGTGCATTTTCTCCTTAGGAGTCGTGAGGACCCCCAAGTGTGTTTTTCCTTTGTGGGTCGTAAGGATCCCACGAAGGTTTGTTCGCATCATGCATCGTGAGGATACATGAGTGGGTCTTCCCAATGGAGCATAATTCCAAGGGCGGAGACCAGCCGTGTAACTGGTGGTTATAGTGGGGCATGGGTATGATGAGAATTATTTAAGCCCGTGGATTGTATACGGTACTCAATTTGGGGACTAACCGTAGGGATGGAGAATTTTGGGAAATTGAATTTTGGTTGGCGTCTGCATCGCTGCACTAGAATATGGTACTAGGGGCGACTCATCATTCGTCACTTTTTTTTTGTTTTTTTCTGTTTTTTTTGTTTTTTTTGTTTTACCGCGATTGCTCTATCATTTCATCTTTTCTTATCGCGAAGATCGCGATTGCCCTATCATTTCGGCTTTTATTTGTGGTTGCCCCATCATTTCGTCTTTTCTTTATTTTTCTTTTATTTACACATTTTTTGCTTATTTACATATATTTTTTGTGCATTCCCAGTTTAACGACTTAGAGGTCGATTGTTCCCAGTTTAACGACGTGGTGGTCGTTTGTTTCCCGTTTAACGACTTAGAGGTCATATGTTTCCAGTTTAACGACGTAGAGGTCATATGTTTCCAGTTTAACGATGTAGAGGTCATTTGTTTCCAGTTTAAGGACTTAGAGGTCATCTGTTTCCAGTTTAACGACTTAGAGGTCATCTGTTTCCAGTTTAACGACTTAGAGGTCATCTGTTTCCAGTTTAACGACATAGAGGTCATCTGACGAGGAGACTAAAGAAGATACCTGATTGAGCAGTTGTAAGGGGCATCGCTGGAGCTTGCCCGAGATGCCTTATTACTTTGTCGGTGTTGATGGCCTTGCCCCCAGCTGGGGCCAAGGAAAGCCGTTCAAATACCGACTTACGTTTGAAGATGGCAATTGGAAATTGTTAACCCCTGCAAATAGAAACATGATTTCAGTATAGATAATCGATATGTATATTGATTGAGCTCGCATGAACGTTTAACCCGAAATATGGGAGGAGAGATTGGTCCCACCAGACCTGCCAGAATCTGTAGGGTATTTTTCGTCACCCCATTGAGATAGAAATACGCGCACGCTTGTCAGGCGTACTACAGATTCCCCCTGCCTAGGGTAGGCTGGGGTTTATTGATTGTGGGGATCCGAATCCCCGGCAGCCGCGGACTAAGCTGTCGTTAATTACCCCTCGCCTTTGGAGCGAGGGAACCTCCGATTGACGGGTTAAACTGGTCATGCGAACTCAATGTGCAGTGTACGTGTATTTTTCTTTGGAGGGGGCTGGCCGCGGGCTCGACTTGGGCATGGGCCCGCTTGACCTGGGCTTGGGCCCACCTGGCTTAGGGTTGACCTTAACTTTGACTCGATCAACCGAGGTGCAAATTTTGACTTCAACACTAGGGTCATCGTCGGAATTTCGCCAGAGTTTCGCCCTTCGCTAACTCTAATTGCACACTAAAATTCTAGAGAGTTTTCTTGAGAGTTTGGATAGAATTGTGAGTGATGAGGGTGTTTAGGGGTGGTATTTATAGGGTAATGCTAGGATTTAGGGTAGATGAAAAGTTGTATTGAAAATGTAATAAAATTGTATTAAAAATATAGTTTAATGGGGTTTTAATTGGATTTTAAAGGCTCTGGAAATGTGCAGGTGTTTTAAACTATGCAGGAGTTACCAAAATGCAAAAAGACAGAGGGTCAAAGAAGAGAATCGGCCGATCCGACTCAGCTCGGCCGGCGGCAGCGGGCCGAGTCGGCCAAGTCGCTGGCCGAGTCACGGCGAGTCAGGCCGGGGCTCGGTGCCGTGGGTCGCTCATCGGTTGGTCCACTCCGTAGGAAAGTTTGTTTTTAGTGCGACGTGGGGTTTTTACGAGTTATGCATGTGTAGACCCTTGGACTTCTAAAAATTAAAAAGAAAATAATATTAAAAATAATGTGGGTGATGGGATTTGAACTCTGGTGCTTTGGTTCAGCAGTGTAAAGCTTTACCAGTGAGCTACAAGCTCTTTCTTGGTATTAAAAAGCAAAACAATTAGTTATAGTACTCACAGGAAATGCAAATACCCCAAGTATACATTAACTTTTAAACAAATTTTTGTACACTAAAATTGGAGTTGTTATAGTCTACCCTCCTTACAAAAATTTCGTCCTCGAAATTTACAAATTTTATTTTAAGGACTAGTTTACAAAGTGGTGAGGATATCTTGCATGCACCTCATCTTCCCTTTCCCATGTTGATTCTCCTGGAGTGTCTTTTCTCCACATCACTCGAACCAAGTTGACTTCCTTGTTCCGGAGTGACTTCACTTTTCTACCCAGGATCTCCACAGGTTGTTGCTCACAAGATAAGTCGGGCTGTACAGTGAGATCAGAATGTTCGAGAATGTGGCTGGGGTCACTCACATACCTTATGAGTTGGGATATATGGAACACATTATGCACTCCTTCCAATGAAGGTAGAAGTGCCAAGCGGTATGCCACTTCACCGACTCGTTCGAGTATGTCGAACGGTCCAATGTACCTTGGACTTAGCTTTCCCCGTCTTCCAAATCGGATCACTCCGCGGTTTGGAGATATCTTTAAGAATACGTGATCTCCTGGCTGGAACTCGAAGTGACGTCGCTTTGCATCAACCCAGTGCTTCTGTCGATCTTTGGCTATGCGCATATTTTCTTTGATAGTACGAACCACATCAACAGTTGCTACTATCATCTCAGATCTAAGAAGTTCCTTATCTTCAATGTCGTCCCAACTTAATGGTGATCGACACTTACTTCCATATAGCGCTGCAAAAGGTACCATTCCTATGCTTGCCTGATAGCTGTTGTTGTACGAAAACTCCACAAGATGTAGGTGATCTTCCCACGATCCTCCAATGTCTAACATACACGCTCTAAGCATATCCTCCAAGATCTGAATAGTTCGCTCAGACTGACCATCTGTTTATGGATGATAAGCCGTGCTGAAGTTCTGACTTATTCCCAAGCTTGCTTGCAGACTCTGCCAAAATTTTGATCAGAACCTGGTGTCACGATCGGAGACAATGCAGACCGGTACTCAATGAAGTCTCACAATTTCCTGTATGAGTTCATGGGTATCAGAGATAGTACATATTTAAAGAGTTTAAATCTTAAGTAGATTGTTACCTCCATGTACTTCTTTGCTAATGTCTTAGTTGATTGGCCAACTCGAAATGGGATGAAGTGAGCCGACTTTGTGAGTCGATCCATAATAACCCATACCGCAACGTTACCCTTTGTGCTGCGAGGAAGAGTAGTCACAAAATCCATTGTGATGTGTTGCCACTTCCATTCTGGGATTAGTTACGGTTGAAGTAGTCCAGCTGTCCTGTGATGTTCAGCCTTTACTTGCTGACACACCAAACATTTTTCGACGCTTCTGGCTACTTCACGCTTCATTCCTGCCACCAGTAGTTTTGACGTAGATCTTTGTACATCTTTGTAACTCCAGGGTATACTTAGTAGGGAGGGCTGTGAGCTTCTTTAATTAACTCTTCCCAAACAGGACCTTTCGGTACACATAATCTGCTGTCGTATCTTAAAGATCCGTCTTCATGGATGATGAAGTCTGTTCTGAGTCCATTCTCTACTTGTTCTCTAATCTTTTGCAACTTAGCATCACTTGCTTGAGCTGCTTTGATCTGGTTGACAATTGTAGATTGAACTTGTAAATTCATCAAACTTGAAGCATTACCTGGCATGACTACTTCAATCTCCATCTGATGCAGGTCCTGTTGTAGATGCATTGCTAATGGTTGGTGACTAAGGGTATCGTGTACCACATTCACCTTCCCTAGGTGAAATTGCAGGTTGATGTCAAATTCTACCATGAGTTCTAACCATCGTCTCTACCGCATATTAAGTTCCTTCTGAGTACACACATATTTCAGACTCTTGTGATCTATGTATATGTTCACTCGTTCACCAAGAAGATAATGGCGCCAAATCTTAAGAGAAAAGATAACGGCTGCCAATTCCAAATCATGTGTTGGATAATTGCGCTCATGAGTCTTCAGCTGTCTTGAAGCATAAGCCACAACCTTACCGTGATGATGTAGAACACATCCTAATCCCTTACCAGATGCATCACAATGCACTTTGAATCCTCCAGATTGGTCCGGTATAACGAGAATAGGTGTTGATTTCAACCTTGACTTGAGTTCTACGAAAGCTTGTTCGCATACTTCTAACCACAAAAATTCTTCATCTTTACGTGTGAGCTTGGTCAGGTGTGTTGCTGTCTTTGAAAAGCCTTCAATGAACCTTCTGTAATATCTAGCTAGACCCAAGAAACTTCGAATGTCCTTCACTGACTTTGGTGTCGGACATTCATTTAATGATGAAACTTCCGCTGGATCCACAGAGATTCCTTCACCTGATACGATATGTCCAAGAAAACCAACTTGATTTAGCCAAAACTCGCACTTGCTATACTTGGCATAAAGTTGATGTTGTCGTAGAGTTTCCAGGAAAATTCATAGGTGCTCGGTATGCTCTTTCCGACTCTTTGAATACACCAGGATGTCATCAATGAAGATGACAACAAACCTGTCTAAGTACTCCCGGAAAACTTGATTCATCAGGTTCATGAATATTGCTGGTGCGTTGGTCACTCCAAATGGCATCACTAGAAATTCGTAATGACCATAGCGAGTTCTGAAAGCCGTTTTGTGAATATCATCTTCCTTGACCTTCACCTGATGATAACCTGAACGAAGATCTAATTTAGAGAAAACACAAGATCCAGTTAGCTGATCGAATAGATCGCCAATACGTGTGAGTGTATACTTGTTCTTTATAGTGACTTCGTTCAAGGTTCTATAATCGATGCACATTCTGTATGAACCTTCCTTCTTCTTCACAAGTAATACAGGTGATCCCCAACTTGAAGTGCTGGGACGAATCCATCCTTTCACCAATAATTCGTCTAACTGAGTTCGGACTTCCTTCAGACCTTCCGGACTTAATCGATAAGGTGCTTTGATCACTGTAACACCCCACCCCCAATACAGAGAGTATTGTACGCTCTGACCGAAGCCGCACGGTTTTGTCCTTCGGGGCGAACCGGACCCGACCAGGGGCCACTTCCCAGGAGGTCACCCATCCCAAGACTTCCCTGGCCCGAGCACGCTTAACTACGGAGTTCTCAAGCTCCTGTAGTTCCGGTTAACTTAAAAGGCACCTCTGTATTGAAGAGTGGTATCATTCCATTTATAGTACAGATCTGCCCCCTTTCGGAATGTATTCCGAAGAGTCCCCATTGTTCTATAGTGGGTCCCACGGACTCAAGAGGTGGCCCCCACGGATTCAAGAGGTGGCCCCCGCCCACTTAACACGACACTTGGCGTGGCACTTTGTTCCGTGTGGCACTTTGCTCCGTAAGCAAGAACCGGGTCCCGACATTCTCCCCACCTTTGAACAATGGTTCGTCCTCGAACCACAGACCTACTATTGAGAGACCAGCTCTGATACCATTCTGTAACGCCCCACCCCCAATACAGAGAGTATTGTCCGCTCTGGCCGAAGCCGCACGGTTTTGTCGTTCGGGGCGAACCGGACCCGACCACGGGCCACTTCCCAGGAGGTCACCCATCCCAAGACTTCCCTGGCCCGAGCACGCTTAACTACGGAGTTCTCAAGCTCCTGTAGTTCCGGTTCACTTAAAAGGCACCTATGTATTGAAGAGTGGTATCATTCCATTTATAGTACAGATCTGCCCCCTTTCGGAATGTATTCCGAAGAGTCCCCATTGTTCTATAGTGGGTCCCACGGACTCAAGAGGTGGCCCCCACGGATTCAAGAGGTGGCCCCCACCCACTTAACACGACACTTGGCGTGGCACTTTGTTCCGTGTGGCACTTTGCTCCGTAAGCAAGAACCGGGTCCCGACATTCACTGGTTGTGATCCTGGTACTAAATCAATGCTGAATTCAAGAGCTCGATCGGGAGGCAAACCTGATATATCGTCAGGAAACACGTCGTCGAACTCTCGAACCACTTCTGGCCTTGATTCTTCCTCTTCTTGAGTTGCTGCAATCACTTCTTCCCTTGGCTTCTCTTTGTATATACTTGGCTCCAGGGTACGGTCTCCACTTTTGAAATAGAAGACCGTATGGTCTGGAATCTCGAATACTACCCTCCTTTGACGACAGTCGATGGTAGCATAGAAGGTTCCGAGCCAATCCATACCTAGAACCAAATCGAAGTTCGGTATGTCCAGCACTTTGAAGTCAGCATAGAATTCTCTGCTGCAGACGACTACTAGACACAAGCTGTATCCCATTGTTGCCTTTAGAACGCCATTTCCTTAGCTGACATTTCAGCTGGATACAAGCGGTGTGACTGGAATCGCATGAGTTCGGACGAACCGTTGCGATATAAAGCAGTGAGATGCTCCAGTATCGAAGAGTGCTAGTGCAGGGAGTGAGGCTACTAAGATTGTACCTAAGGTATGTGGGATATGATTTAGGTATAGGTAAAAGTATGTAGATAGGTAGCAAGACTGAAAGAAAAGTTTGAGAAGAAAAGGTTACCGGTGATAACTTGGCCAGTGGCCTCAGCTTCTTCCACGGTCATGGTGAAAGCCTGTCGTCGTGGTACATTCCTCCTGGCCTGAGGAGCATTCCTCGGAACGTTCCTTTGAGCTTGATGGAACTGACGAGGAGGAGGTGCAGTCGGTGGTCCTCTAGGTGTGGGTGCAGGGAGAGCTAGTCTTGGAATAGGTGCCTGAAGGGCTGGTCTCTGCTGGTAAGTGATTGCTGGCCTGGGTGCAATATATGGATTTTGTCTTTTGGGACAAGACTCAATACCATGAGTAGCTAAGTCGTAGACTAAGCAAAGACGGTTGGCTCGCCGGCAGTCTTTCATCATATGCCCATCTCTATTGCAGTAGTCACAAATGGCTGGGCTAGGACGGTTGCTCGGTACTCCCGGTCTCCTTGGCATAAAAGGTGGTCTTGGCGAGGCTTCTCCTGTCATCTGGTTGACAGGGCGTTTAACTCATGCAGATTGAGATCTGCCCCTCTCCTTTACCACTGTCTCAAAACGGCGTGCAACTTTCATAGCCGATTCATGAGTCGGAAAATCTCCTATGGCCAGTGCAACCTGGATCTCCGATTCCAAACCTTGTTGAAATCGACGGGCTCTTATCTCATCCGTCGGTATCAGGTGTGCCGCAAATCTGTTAAAATATTGTGTTAGCTGTGTAATATGTGATATTTAAAAATTCGAATTATTGAGACATATCTTACCGACTAAGTATGGTGAACTCAGCGTCATACTCATCTACTGACTTGGTCCACATCGAACCTTGTTGTAGATGGATGAACTGTTGTTCCATGTCGAACCTGGCAGTCTCAGGGAAGTACTTTGCATCGAACATGTCTCGGAAAGTCTTCCATTCGATGGGTTGTTTAAGACGGCTTTCTTCCGCCTTCTGCCAATTCCGTGCATTGTCCGTGAGTTGCAGTTTTGCAACACGGACCCAAGCTCCCTCTGGCACTTGTGCCGCTGCCAGATCATCTTCGATACTCTGAGCCCATTCCCCAGCTTCCAGTGGGCTCTCTTTTCCTGAGAACCGTTTGGGGTGAAAAGCTCTGAATTGCGTCACCCCTCGTGCTTCTGCTTCTGGACGGTTCAAGAGAATAGCAGTCCGCTGCTGTTGTCCTTCCAGGAGGCTGCGGATCGCCTCAAGCAGAACCGTCTGCTCGTTGAGCGGAGCAGGGACGACAGGTGTGATTGGTAGTGGATGTGGATTGTTGTTGTGTAACATTTCAGAAAAATAAAATATTATTTTTGGGAATTTGTTTAATTAAATAATAAATATAATGAATATTTTAATATTGTGGTATAATTAAATACCGATAAATTGGGAAAAATTTGGAAAATTACTGAATAGAGGGTGCTTTGTGTAATTTATGCAAATTATGAAATTCTATGATTTATTTTGCGCCATTTTAGCGCTAATCGCGATTAAATATCGCTAATCGCAAATTAAGCATGTTTTGTGTACACGACATGCACATGCCACATTTTTCACACTTGTTACATTTTTCTATCATGGCTTTTTCCTTATATTTATCATGCATAGCTTTTAAATGAAAAGAAAATAGAAAAAAAAAGTCAAAAGGGGACACAATGATGACAAGAGGGATGGGCATGAGAGAGAGAGAGAGAAAGGGTGAGAGGTCAACCAAGCATGGCTCTCATTTTGTTTTCATTCATCTTTCATCCCCTTCATCATTTCCTCTCCTCCCTTACTCCCATGGCAGCACCTCCTCCCTCCACCCTCTTCAACCCTCAGAACATCATCAAAAACAACATAAAACCCCATCTCCACTTCAATAAAAACATGCACAAGCCTCCTAGCTACACTTTGGACAAAGAAAAATAGGATTTTGACGCTGCAGGAGGATTCATGAGAGTCAAATGAGGTAATACCTTCACAATTAGTGTAGTATTTCATTTGCTTATGCATCTATTCAAGTTTACAATCGATTTGGCGAAGTTTAGTGGACTTTGGATATCCCTAGAGAGGGTTAGGGTTAATTTGAGTTGTGTTAGTGTAATAAAGCCCAAGTAGTGACCTTGACACCCTAATTTGTCCAAATCCCAGACCTAACCAAACCTGAAAACCAAAATACGGAAAAACAGAACTTTTCATGTTGGTTTGTGAGAATTAGAGTGTGCAGGGAAATCTGGGATGACCCGGGACAGATACGAGATAAGCAAACAACCCCTGTAGACTTGAATTGACCCTAAGAACCCCCTGTAGCAAGACGAACCCCATGGGAGCACCCAGGGCCGGCGAGCTCGGATTTCATGGGAGAGGGCTCAGCCACTTGGTGGGGGTAGGTGCCCAGGTTGTCTCCATAGCTCATATACACCCTATATATCACCCTAGTGTTGTTTGTGCACCTTGTTTACACCTTATACAAAATTTGGGACCACTTCCTTGAGTTGCTGTTTATATTCGAGTTATGGTTTTGCGTATTTTAAATTCTAGATTTTAGTGTTTGTGTTTTATCTCGATCACTTGACGTTTGTATGTCTATATCGAGTGATATCGGCTTATTTTGCGAGAGAAAACCATATGTTTTGACCTATGTGAGTTTCGTGCATCGTTTTGGTTTTGAATTGGATTTTAATGCGGCATGATACGTTATGAGGTGTAGGTACCCTCGCGAAGACTTTGAGACGACAAGAAAGCGCGTGGCGACATCGGCATCAGCAAGCGAAGGTCAAGGTGAGTAGATTTATATCTACGGGGGAAGTCGGGTGGATGGCGTATAGAACCCCTGCAATGTTGTAAGGAATGTTGTGATGATGATACCATAGGGATGTTGTGTTATATGTGATAGTTCATGATACGTGATGATGATACCATAGGGATGTTGTGTTATATGTGATAATTCAAGATATGTGATGATGATACCATAGGGATATTGTGTTAAATGTGATAGTTCATGATACGTTGTGATGATGCCGTAAGGATGTTGTGTTATATGTGATAGTTCATGATACGTGATGATGATGCCGTAAGGATGTTGTGTTATATGTGATAGTTCATGATATGTGATGATGATACCATATGGATGTTGTGTTATATGTGATATTTGACCCGTACCCAGATTTGGGATGCCGTACGATAGGTTTATCGTACGAGATATGATTATGATGTTAGATCTTCACTCTTGACTCGAGGATGTCATAATATATATATATTGTATCGTACGTGATACTATGGAGGCGAGATCACCGACTACTAGAAATATATAGATCGACTTAGACTTAGGTGGATTTACTTACCCTTTTGACTGGGCTCGAGTCACACTAGTTTTCAAAAGTGGAGGATTGTGAGTATTTTAAATACCAAATTGTTTGATTCGTACATTGGGTAGGTTTATTCTTCAGTGTTGCTGTTATCATATCGCTTTCTGTATATTCATGATGTTTCATCGCATTGCATGCTTATACATATGTTATCTGTAATTATTATGAAACCCTGCTGTCTGGACACCGGCACCATTACCGATGATGCGTATGCTCTACATACACTTGCTTGCCGGTTCACACACATCTTCATCGGTAATTGCCATGTCACGTACACTTTAGAAAATACTATTTCATTGACATAGCTTCCTAACCGGTAGTTGCTACATGTTATAGCTCTCATATGCTAGTTTAATTATTGCATGATATCAGATGCATCCATATATTCATTAGTTATGCAATATTATGGAGATTTATGCCGGTTTTCATTGTTATTGATATGGTGACTTGATGATTTCGGATCCTTCTTGATATTTCCTGGATTGGAAACCGCATGTGAAAGTTTGTAAACTGATGAATTATTTTAAAGAGAAAAATTATGGTTTTCCTTGATATGTTGAGTATTGTCCACCATGATATTTTCTCGGTTCTAAGATGTTTCCAAGACCCGATTCGAGGAGTTGGATGTGAAAGGTTCCTAGGCACCCTAATGAGGTTATACAAGGCATCGAACATGCCATTTTCAAATTTTAACGGTGCCGAGAGACCCGACTACGGATCGTTTGCTATAAAACTAGGCGAAAAAGAAACTAGTTAACACTTAACTACGAGTTAAACGGAAATACAACCTTTGTAGATCCGGTGCTCCACCTCCACGGCTCCGCAACGAAGTCGTCTCCGCTGTCCAAATCAAATCCGGGCTCTAGCGTCGGCTTCATCGGAGATTGGACGGGCTAGGTCGTCGACGACGTGCCGAAGATGATCTACGTCGAAGCATCACTAGATCGAGCTCCACCTTCACCAAGCCATGAATACTTGTGAAGGAAACACACTCTACTACTTGGCAAGAGGTAGAGGATGAAGAAATAGGAAGTGGGTTCAATTTAGAATTGGATTTCTCACTCTTTATCATCAATCACCATTGATGACCTCAAGGTTTTCTTCTTGAGTTCAAGGAAGAAGAAGAAGAAAAAATATGATAAGTTAATTCTAAAATGAAAAGAATAATCCATTCTTATCATCTTAGAACCATGGTTTAGTGTAGAGAATTAATCATGGTTGAGTGGTATGGTTAGGGTTAAGGATGAGATAAGAATGGTGGACTAAGTCAAAGCTTCATGAAGCTTTAACTAAACAACAAAAGAAGCCACCATTCTTTTCTCTTTCTTTTATTCATTTATCAAAAATAAATGGATAACTAAATAAGATAAATGAATAACAAATAATAAACCCTAACCATTTCATTAACCAAGGTTTAATACTTTACACTTAACCAAAAAGCATGTATCATCAAACATGATACAAGCAAGTGCACAAAATCATATCACATATATAATGCGCACATCCCGAGTGAGAAAATCCATTTAAAGTGAACCAATACTAGTTAGTGCAAAGTAATATATCAAATATATAATTATGCATTAAATCATTAAATCAACACTTGATTCAATGATCCGGTCATGTCGCACACAACCGACTAGTACACAATGTATCGGCTTATCGAATCAACGCTTGAATCGATAACTAGGTTATATCGCATACAACCATTCGACACATTGATCGCGAGAATGAAATATGGTATCACATACACGCATTATTCTCGGTCCCGCACATATCTTATATGCGCTCCTATTTCGTTTCGCTTGAGCCAGGAAACCTCTGTGTAGGACTCTAAAGACTCGTCAATACGCCGGCAGCAGGTGATGATCATATCAAGCACCCACAAGCCGCAAGCGGTCTGCTAAACGTAACGGCCACCCGGGTATTGAGCGATCAGAAGATCGACGAGCAAGCCCGCTCACACTCCAGTGAATCCAACCAGTAACACTACCGTACAGTCCGGTCTGATCGTCTGATATGTCGCATATCTCACCTAGGGGTGGTAAACGTCAGACCCCAATAGCTCGATAAGTCGTGTCGATATGAGGTCTATAACACTTCGAGAAACTACTGGAAACACTTACCAGTAAATCTCAGCAACCCTGGCCAGGGATTTCCTGTTATAGCCAATCGAACACAGCACAACATCAACCCCCTATACCGGGAGAGACGAATCCCCTCCTATCGCTCATTGCCTCCATGTGACTCGGGGCTGTACCCAAAAACCACCGTTTTGCACGCCCTCTTGGACGTGGTAAGATGGAAATCAAATCACAGTGGGAACCACACAAGACTCTATGACGATCTCGGGTCAACAGACTACTCTGTCCCAGTGTCACCAGAGAACTGCCATCTGACGTGAGGTATAATACCATCTGGGAGTTCTCGGCGAGTCCGTCCAGTGTACCCAGTCTCTACTGAGCACCCGTATATCATCTCCGATGTCAAACACCAATGGATATGGGATCATCCATCGCCCATCTGTATGGGTCGAGAAGGTATACGCTAGTCTACTCTGGTATATCGATTCCCCGTCTTGATACACCCACGACTAGGGACTTTGAAGGATGTACTTATGGACTACCATGTCCCCACTAGTATGATCCGCATCATAGTCCAGGTAGTCAAGTACACATCCTAAGGGCTTTACCAACATGTAATAGAGAGACAATCTGTATACACGTTAAGATAAAGAGCAACCAGATAGCATACTATCATGTCGAGCAAGAAAGTCCTCCCTATATATGTCCCAGCATCCACTACAATATACATCCAATGTACAGTAATGGCCTCTAGGGCATACATGTAACTAACAGGATGAACCGTCTGCGGGTACATGATGGACCCGGTATGGTACCCCGGGGCAAGAAACTCGAGTTGTAGACGATGAGCCCAGCAGGGGCAGACTACCTACCGGTGATTTTACCTGGCGCGTCGGGAGGATACCGTTCGTGATCGTGTGATTTATGATACGGGCCGATCCGGACTGACGGAGCTCGAGGTATTGAGATTTTGAGATATTGAGATTTGAGATATTGAGATATTGAGATATTGAGATTTGGTGATACAGGCCAGTCCGGATAGCCGGAGCCTGAGATATTGAGATAGTGAAATTTAGTTTTTGTGTCGATACTTGACACGGATTTTATGTTGATTTCATTGATGATATCTCGATTTATATACATACAGAAATCTCATTAAATAAGGAAAAAAGTTTCTTGATTCATGATGTACTTTGTTCTCACTATATGCATATGCACATCATTTTAGTGATATATTTCTACCTGACATTTGTACATCATATTAGTGACATGTTGTTATCTGATGCACTGACACTAGTTCTTGGTATTACACTATATGGATAGATGTTCACCCTTACCATTATTTTATGTTTCAGGCCTTATTATTATTATTTGAGGATATTACTTGATATGACCTGGGATAGCGTCGTACATGTGATTTCTACTCGTAGATGTTTTCTACTCACGAGTTGGCAACTCACCCCCGTTGTGCCACAGTTTCTTGCAGGTTTTGCCGTACAGGTTTCGTTGCGGTTTTGCTGGCACACTGTTCCTTCCGAGTGATTGCTTTGGTAGGTAGGTTTTTTTGCATCAGGACCGCCATTGTATATTTGTTATTTCTGTTGTATCTAGTAAAACTCCATCAACCAGACTTGTATATTTGAGAGAGATAGATGACTAGTGTATATTCTTTCGACCTTAGAGTCGTCCGCTGTATTATTATGGTTTTCCTCTGGTTTTCTTGATGAGGTTGGATTTTTATCCTGAGTTTGATCCTCGTCCTTCGGCGTTGTATATTATATTGCTTGCATAGTTGTGACTGACAATTGACGAAGAGCTAGCTCCCGCTTGTGGATGCCTTTATTCATTATATATGCTTTATCGGGTTTGTACCCGTTTGGGGTCAGTTTTTACAAAGGAATCTCTGCCGAAATTTTTAGAAAAGACTTGAGATTTTAAAAATGCATATTTCGGCTTATGTTGTTAAACTTATTGCTTTAAAAATTGGTTTTTCCTTCACTCTACTGCTTTACTTGGTTTGAATTTCTGGGTTTTGGCTTACTTAGATTACGTACGCCTCGAGACGTTTCGTAGTTGAAGTGCCGGTCATGTTCCGTACTTTTCGGGTCATGACAAAGTTGGTATCAGAGCGTTAGGTTTTATGTCCTGAGTGTAGGATGGCCCTTGGTTGATGGAGTAGGTGACTCAAGTAGAGCGACGTACCGTTTGTATGTTCCGCGGCATACTTACGTTACGTTACTCCGCTTAAGAAGCCTTAGGATGTACATTTCCTTCCACAGCATTATATTCATTCCTATGATCTATCATCATCGGTACCAGTTATGGTTTTGTTACCACGATTACACGGGAAGAGAGAGCTACGGCTAGAGTTGCATCAGCACGAGCTCGTCACGGACGAGGACTGACCAGGGCGTGATTCCAGGAATATACGATTGCATAGAGGCGTTGTTTTATTGTGTTTTCGCGCCATGAGCATGTGATGGGTCGCTTTTATGAGATTACTCGGACGCGCAGATCAGCACCAGAGGATTGGGCTACCGCTAGAGGCCAGCCAGAATGTAATGACCGTTAATGCACCGTATTTTGATAATTTAGGTATTGTTCAGCGTGCGGACGAATGAGCCAGCGACTTCGGCAAATGAAAAGATTTCGTCCCAGATGTTTGAAGTTAATGTCGCACGAGTTATACTTCGAGATATGATAGAAGATCGCTGGTCACCAAAGATGAAGGACTAGGACATGTGATTCATTGCCTACCCCGATGCGAGGTCATCAGATTGATTGATTCCAGCTTGAGGAGACTTCACACAGATACGTTGGTAGTCGATATAGACGATCGAATGTCAGGAACTCATTTTTCCAAATTTAAAGTATTCGGAAAACAATGCAAGTAATTCTACGGACCCTCTAGAAGAATGAAACCCTAACTCGACATAATGACCATGGAACGCCGGTGAGCCTTAGGGTTTGCGGCAGTTCAGCGGTGCTATTAGTGAGGCTTGGGTTTGCCCTTCTACGGTTGGTCCATAGGTGCTGTGGCATATATTCGATACTATTAAACTGTACCCAAGATATTGAGCTCTTGGGGATTATGGAACCTTGACGAATCGATCAAAAAGTTCGACATCATTCGGATATCATGTGATGGGATACATTGCTTGGAAGACTCCAGATACGAGTATAGCCATTAGAACGCAGTCCATGCAACCACGAGGAGACGAGTCCGAAGCAGTCGACATTAGAGAAGGTGGAGTAAGAGGTTCTTACGAGATCTTGATGAGAGGACGTTCCACTCCGCTGACATTAGAGATGTGATACGCAAGCAGAGGCGTTGACTATGGGTATATCTTCCAGGAGGAATCGCGATGAGTATGCAGCCGTTCCGGAACCAGAAACAGATATAGTAAAGGTTGATAACCTCCGGACAGTTCGGCAGCAATGAGATTTGGGGAGTGGCCTTTGTTAGTTATATGTATGCCCTAGAGGCCATTACTGTACATACGATGTATATTGTAATGGATGCTTGGACATATATAGGGAGGACTTTCTTGCTCAACATGATAGTATGCTATCTGGTTGTACTTTATCTTAACATGTACTCAGATTGTCTCTATGTTACATGTTGATAAAGCCCTTAGGATATGTACTCGACTAGTGGGACTATGATGAGATCATACTAGTGGGGCCATGGTAGTCGACGAGTACATCCTATAACTGTTCCTAGTCGAGGGTGTATCGAGACAGGGCATCGATACACCAAAGTAGACTAGCATATACGCATCTTGACCCATATGATGGGCGATGGATGATCCCATATCCATCGGTGTTTGACATCAAGGATGGTGTACGGGTGCTCAGTGGAGACTGGGTACACTGGATGGACTCACCGAGAACTCCCAGATGGTATTATACCTCACGTCAGATGGCAGTTCTCCGGTGACACTGGTACAGAGTAGTCTGTTGACCCGAGATTGTCATAGAGTCTTGTGTGATTCCTACTGTGCTTTGATTTCCATCATACCACGTCCAAGAGGGCGTGCAAAAAGGTGACTTTTGGGTACAGTCCCGAATCACATGGAGGCAATGAGCGATAGGAGGGGATTCGTCTCTCCGGGTATAGGGAGTTGATGTTGTGCTGTGTTCGATTGGCTATAACCGGAAATCCCTGGCCAGGGTTGCTGAGATTTACTGGTAAGTGTTATCGGTAGTTTCTCGAACTGTTATAGACCTCATATCGACACGACTTATCGAGCTACTGGGGTCTGACGTTTACCACCCCTAGGCGAGATATGCGACATATCAGACGACGAGACCGGACTGTACGGGAGTGTTACTGTTTGGATTCACAGGAGAATGTACAGGCTTGCTTGTTGATCTTCTGAGCGCTCAATACCTGGGTAGCTGTTACGTTTAGCTGACCGCTTGCAGTTTGTGGGTGTTTGATATGATCATCACCTACTGCCGGCGTATTGACGATTCTTTAGAGTCCTACACAGAGGTTTCTTGGCTCAGGCAAAACGGAGTAGGAGCACATATGTGATATGTGCGGAACCGAGGATAATGCGATATGTGATATCGTATTATATTCTCGCGATATTTGATATCAGCCGGGTCATCGGATCAAGTGTTGATTCGATGAATCGGTACGGATAAATATTAGTCGGTTATATGCGATATAGACGGATTGTCGGATCAAGTGTTGATTCGATAATTTAATGTATAATAATATATATGATATATTAAATGACATTAACTAATATTAGCTCACTAAAAGATTCTTTTTCTCACTCGGGTAATACATTGATATATATGCGATATATGTTAAATGTATTATTTTATTTGGTTACAATAAATATTATATATGTGATGTATAATATTGTAACATGATATGATAACTAATGCAACATGTTTAGTGGAGTTTAAACATGATTAGGGTTTGGATTAGGGTTAAGTCTTCTAGTTGATTCTAGAAGCTTTTCATTTTGTCATGATAAAGATATTTGTGTGTGACTCATCTTTAACCTAACCCAAACCCTAACCCTAGTTAATTCTCTACATGAGTTTGCTTGACCATGGTTGCATTATTCATCATATTAATTCTTTTTCTATTCATCACAAAAGGATTCTATCATATTGTTCATCTTCTTCCTTCTTCTTTCTTCATGGAAAAAAGCTTACTAGCTTTTTCCAAGTGATGAATAAATATGAGAAAAAGATAAATAAAGAGAGCAAAAATCCTACTTCATCATCCTCATCTTCCCTTGCCATTTAGATGAGGGTGTTCACATCATTTCATGAGTGTTAGCTTGTGTTAACGAAACTTCAAGGTAGATCATCTTTGTATCGAAGATCGGAAGCAAAGGTTGCATCTTTCTCTTCGTGGAACCTCTCGAGAGTCCGGAACCCGATGATCGCAGCGAAGGGACCACAACACGGAGCATATGAAGTGAAGGACCGGATCTGCAAAGGTTGTAATCCCTCTCACTTAGTGTTAAAGTTGTTAACATGTTAGTTTTCGCCTAATCTCTAGTTTAAAGATCCGTATTCGGGTTGTTCGGCACAGCTAATTTTTTAATCGGTCATGGTTGATGCCTCGTAGACCCTTGTGCGCGTGCATAGCAACCCTGCAGCCTTGATAGGACCTTTCTGGAATACTATACGAGAAGACCTGGACCTAGGATCAGTTGTATTACGCGCACCCAGGAGACTAGAGTTCGGCATTATTGATGAAACTTGTTATGAGTAACCATGATAGTTGGCCAGAGATCTTTAGAGGGTATACTAGAGTGGATCGTTTCCGTTAGTAAACCGAACAGAGACGACGAGCCAATGGATTGCAAGATTGGTAATCCACAGAGAAATGAAGAACCAGATACAGATGACGCCAGACCGTGAGCAGGAGGAAGCGGAAGTTCTTGCTCTGCCAGTTTTGGGCGCACTGACACTTTTCGACATTGTAGGAGGCGTACCTCAATGTCTTTCATTGCGATTTGCGTTGTAATCTGAATATCACACTTATATCACTTGGATTTGAGTTTTGATGATTGGGCTTTATGGTATTGTTTTCGTGCACCATGGCTGCACCTACTGAGTATTTACGTTTTGTGCATAGTTATTGCACTTGATATATGCTTTATACACCGTTGTGTTGATTTATGATTTGTGCAGGTTTATTGCACTTGATTCGGTTTTGTGCCTTGGCTGCACATGTTTATGATTTCATGGATTGCATACAGCTGATTTGATTTTTGTGCAGGTGGTATGCACTCGATTTGGTTTTTTCACTTGGTATAGCTTACATGTACTTGCAGTGCGTGGATACGTGTTTTGTGCACGCAGTTGCACGCGTTTATGATTTTATACACCTTAGCACACTCGGTGTTTCTTTTTATACGCATTTGAGTTATTAATGTATTTCCGTGCACTTGTTGCACCCGATTTGTGTTTTGTACAGTTGTTGCACTATTTTTTTACGCTGTGCATTGTTGCATCATATTGTATTTCGTGCACTGGATGCACTGTATTTGGTATTTCGTGCACTGGATGCACTGTATTTGGTATTTCGTGCACTGGATGCACTGTAGTTGATATTTCGTGCACTGGATGCACTGGAGTTGGTATTTTGTGCACTTGATGCACCATATTTGTATTTTTGTGCGATTGTTGCACTATATTGTATTTAGTGCACTGGATGCACCGAATTCATATTTCGAGCATTTGTTGCACCAGCTAGGTATTTTGTGCATTGGTTGCACCGGAATTATACGTCGTACCTCAGTTGCACCCGATTTATGTCTTTGAGCATTTGTGTTACCAGATTTGTGTTTTGTGCATGTCTGCACTTGATGTTCGTTTTCATGCATGTTACTGCACTAGATACTTTTCACGGACTGACACGCTTGGGTTGGATTTTTGCGCATATTAGGCGCTTAATATTGGATTTTGTGCGCATCGGATGCACTTGATTTAGATTTTATTCGTGCATGTTGGATGCACTTGATTTAGATTTATTTGTGCACGTTGGATTCACTTAATTTAGATTTTATTCGTGCATATTGGATGCACTTGATTTAGATTTTATTCATGCATGTTCGATGCCCTTGATTTAGCCTTCATTCGTGCATGACAGATGTACTTGATTTGGATTTTCACGCATGTTGAGCGCATGATATGAGATATGGTTTTGTGCACACCGGATGCACTCGATTGGGATTTCCATTCGTGCATGTTAGTTGCACTGGATTGAGATTTTTTGCACCACAGTTGCACTTGACTTTGATTTGATATCATTCAAGATGTTGATTTTGATTCCATGCCTGATATTTTGAATGATTTATTTGCATGATTAAGATTTTGTGCACCACAGTAGCACTTAACTTTGATTTGATATCATTCGAGATGTTGATTTTGATTCCCTGCCTGATATTTTGAGCGATTTATTTGCATGATTGAGATTTTGTGCACCACAGTAGCACTTGACTTTGATTAGATATCATTCGAGATGTTGATTTTGATTTCATGCCTATGGTATGCATGTGATTTGACTTATGCTTTCGGCATAGTTTTCATACACTTTTAGTATTTTGATTCAATTTTGTGCACGCTGATGCACATGGTTGTGAGATTATATACCACGCTATACCTTATTTGGATTTGGATTGAGATGTGTTGTATACCGTCGATTTCGATTATGATATTGATGTTGATTTCACGCACTCTGTGCACTTAATTTGGATTCTTGCGCATACTTGGGCGCTTCATGCGATTTTGGTGCACACCAAATGCACTAAATCGATATTTTCGTGCATATCAGATGCACCTGATATTACTGGCAGGCACACCGTTGCCTCTGACAGGTGTTTCGTGCATACCCATTGCACTTAGAGGTTATTTCTGTGCACGTGTATGGCACATTCATGGATTTTGATTTCCGTGCGCACCCGACGCACGTAGCATTCTTATGCACATTTTGGGGATTGATTTTTGGAGCAGTACTTTTTTATAATATTTACTATTTGTTTTCGTACTGAGCAGGACTAGTCAGAGGACAGTACCTGAATATATTTTGCATGCATTGATAGTTATCAAAGGGATTTCCAAAAAGGGCAGCTATAGTCTCAGTATTTACCTACGTGTCTGAGATGACACGAAACGTTTAAAACAAGGAAACCCTTCTAAATTATTTTCAAAAACGGCGGGACGTACATATTAAACAAAGGATGAGTATATGTATAGTTATTTTCTTATAATAGACGTCCGCAACTGTGCCGCGATACGTGCATCGCACAGCAACATGAAAGATTTGACATGCATTTCCTTCAGATGTTTACATGTATAGTTTTGATGTATATCATACTGGTTTTTGTATTGGAATTGACATTTGTGTCTTCACCATGACTCCGATGATTGCAGGATGCTTGACGGAGTTTTGATTTTGAGTTATCTGCTTATTGTTCATGCACATGCATTGCGCTACGATGCGTTTTATGTATTAATGATTTCGGAGCCCCGACGACATGGACTTTTACTAAAATGTTTTAGTACTTGAGGGGTTTAAATTTAAATTCGGGGACCAAATTTCTTTAAAGGAGGAAGATTGTAACATTTCAGAAAAATAAAATATTATTTTTGGGAATTTTTATAATTAAATAATAAATATAATGAATATTTTAATATGGCGGTATAATTAAATACCGATAAATTGGGGAAAATTTGGAAAATTATGAAAATTACTGAAAAGAGGGTGCTTTGTGTAATTTATGTAAATTATGAAATTCTATGATTTATTTTGCGCCATTTTAGCGCTAATCGCGATTAAATATCGCTAATCGCAAATTAAGCATGTTTTGTGCACATGACATGCACATGTCACATTTTTCACACTTGTTACATTTTTCTATCATGACTTTTTCCTTATGTTTATCATGCATGGCTTTTAAATGAAAAGAAAATAGAAAAAAATGTCAAAAGGGGACACAATGATGACAAGAGGGATGGGCAAGAGAGAGAGAGGGGGTGAGAGGTCAACCAAGCATGGCTCTCATTTTGTTTTCATTCATCTTTCATCCCCTTCATGTTTTCCTCTCCTCCCTCACTCCCATGGCAGCACCTCCTCCCTCCTCCCTCTTCAACCCTCATAACATCATCAAAAACAACCCAAAACCCCATCTCCACTTCAATAAAAACATGCACAAGCCTCCTAGCTACACTTTGGACAAAGAAAATTGGGATTTTAACGCTTTAGTAGGATTCATGAGTATCAAATGAGGTAATACCTTCACAATTAGTGTAGTATTTCATTTGCTTATGCATCTTTACAAGTTTACAATCGATTTGGCGAAGTTTAGTGAACTTTGAATATCCCTAGAGAGGGTTAGGGTTAATTTGAGTTGTTTTTGTGTAATAAAGCCCTAGTAGTGACCTTGAACCCCCTCCCCCCCCCCCCAATTTGTCCAAATCCCAGACCTAACCAAACCTGAAAACCAAAATACGGAAAAACAGAACTTTTCATGTCGGTTTGTGAGAACTTAGAGTGTGTAGGGAAATCTGGGATGACCTGGAACAGATACGAGATAAGCAAACAACCCCTGTAGACTTGAATTGACCCTAGGAACCCCCTATAGCAAGACGAACCCCATGGGAGCACCCAGGGCCGGCGAGCTCGGATTTCATGGGAGAGGGCTCTGCCACTTGGTGGGGGTAGGTGCCCAGGTTGCCTCCATAGCTCATATACACCCTATATATCACCCTAGTGTTGTTTGTGCACCTTGTTTACACCTTATACAAAATCTGGGACCACTTCCTTGAGTTGCTGTTTTGATTCGAGTTATGGTTTTGCTTATTTTAAATTCTGGATTTTAGTGTTTGTGTTTTATCTCGATTACTTGACGTTTGTACGTCTATATCGAGTGATATCGGCTTGTTTTGCGAGAGCAAACCATAGGTTTTGACATATGTGAGTTTCGTGCGTCGTTTTGGTTTTGAATTAGATTTTAATGCGGCACGATACGTTATGACGTGTAGGTACCCTCGCGAAGACTTCGAGACGACAAGCAAGCGCGTGCCGACATCGGCATCGGCAAGCGAAGGTCAAGGTGAGTATATTTATATCTACGGGGGTAGTCGGGTGAATGGCGTATAGCACCCCCGCAATGTTGTAAAAAATGTTGTGATGATGATACCATAGGTATGTTGTGTTATATATGATAGTTCATGATACGTGATGATGATACCATAGGGATGTTGTGTTATATGTGATAATTCATGATATGTGATGATGATGCCGTAAGGATGTTGTGTTATATGTGATAGTTCATGATACGTGATGATGATGCCGTAAGGATGTTGTGTTATATGTGATAGTTCATGATAAGTGATGATGATACCATATGGATGTTGTGTTATATGTAATATTTGACCCGTACCAGATTTGGGATGCCGTACGATAGGTTTACCGTACGAGATATGATTATGATGTTAGATCCGCACTCTTGACTCGAGGATGTCATAATATATATATTGTATCGTACATGATACTATGGAGGCGAGATCACCGACTACTAGAAATATATAGATCGACTTAGACTTAGGTGGATTTACTTACCCTTTTGACTGGGCTCGAGTCACACTAGTTTTCAAAAGTGGAGGATTGTGGGTATTTTAAATACCAAATTGTTTGACTCGTACATTTGGTAGGTTTATTCTTCAGTGTTGCTGTTATCATATCGCTTTCTGTATATTCATGATATTTCATCGCATTGCATGCTTATACATATATTATCTGTAATTATTATGAAACCCTGCTGTCAGGACACCAGCGCCATTACCGATGATGTGTATGCTCCACATACACTTGCTTGCCGACTCACACACATCATCATCGGTAATTTCCATGTCACGTACATTTTAGAAAATACTATTTCATTGACATAGCTTGATAGCCGGTAGTTGCTACATGTTATAGCTCTCATATGCTAGTTTAATTATTGCATGATATCAGATGCATCCATATATTCATTAGTTATGCGGTATTATGGAGATTTATGCCGGTTTTCATTGTTATTGATATGGTGAATTGATGATTTTGGATCCTTCTTGATATTTCCTGGATTGGAAACCGCATGTGAAAGTTTTGTAAACTGATGAATTATTTTAAAGAGAAAATTATGGTTTTCCTTGATATGTTGAGTATTGTCCACCATGATATTTTCTCGGTTCTAAGATGTTTCCAAGACCCGATTCGAGGAGTTGGATGAACCGCCTGCGGGTACATGATGGACCCGGTATGGTACCGTGGGGCAAGAAGCTCGAGTTGTAGACGATGAGCCCGGCAGGGGCAGACTGCCTACCGGTGATTTTACCTGGCGCATCGGATATCCGGAGGATACCGTTCGTGGTCATGTGATTTATGATACGGGCCGATCCGGACTGACGGAGCCCGAGGTATTGAGACTTTGAAATATTGAGATTTGAGACATTGAGATATTGAGATTTGGTGATACAGGCAAGTCCGGATAGCCGGAGCCTGAGATATTGAGATAGTGAGATTTATGTTTTGTGTCGATGCTTGGCACGGATTTTATGTTGATTTCATTGATGATATCTCGATTTATATACATACAGAAATCTCATTAAATAAGGAAAAACAGTTCCTTGATTCATGATGTACTTTGTTCTCATTATATGCATCTGCACATTATTTTAGTGATATATTGCTACCTGACATTTGTACATCATATTAGTGACATATTGTTACCTGAGGCACTGACACTAGTTCTTGATATTACACTATATGTATAAATGTTCACCCTTACCATTATTTTATGCTTCATGCCTTCTTATTATTATTTGAGGATATTACTTGATATGACCTAGGATAGCGTCATACATGCGATTTCTACTCGTAGATGTTTTCTACTCACGAGTTGGCAACTCACCCCCATTGTGCCACAGTTTCTTGCAGGTTTTGCCGTTCAGGTTTCGTTGCGGTTTTGCTGGCACACTGTTCCTTCAGGGTGATTGCTTTGGTAGGTGGGTTCTTTTGCATCAAGACCACCATTGTATATTTGTTATTTCAGTTGTATTTAGTAAAACTCCATCAACCAGAATTGTATATTTGAGAGAGATAGATGACCGGTGTATATTCTTTCGACCTTAGAGTTGTGCGCTGTATTATTATGGTTTTCCTCTGGTTTTCTTGATGAGGTTGGATTTTTATCCTGAGTTTGATCATCGCCCTTCAGCGTTGTATATTATATTGCTTGCGTGGTTGTGACAGTCAATTGACGAAGAGCTAGCTCCCGCTTGGGGATGCATTTATTCATTATATATGCTTTATCAGGTTTGTACCCGTTTGGGGTCAGTTTTTACAAAGGAAACTCTGCCGAAATTTTTTGAAAAGACTTGAGATTTTAAAAATCCATATTTCGGCTTATGTTGTTAAACTTCTTACTTTAAAATTGGTTTTTCCTTCACTCTACTGCTTTACTTGGTTTGGATTTCTGGTTTTTGGCTTACTTAGATTACGTACGCCTCGAGACGTTTCGTAGTTTAAGTGCCGGTCATGTTCCATACTTTTCGGGTCGTGACATGTTGAAATTGGTGCTGGTGTTGTTTGGGAAATCCATAACCTTGAAGAAAAATTTGGGTTAGGACAGATTCAAAGTATATGAAATGATAAGATTCAAGGAACATGAATTGTAAAGAATGTTTTAGTTGCCGGTTCTTGTGTTATATTGCTTAGGTTGTTCACGCATAACAGAACTGCATGGTAAGGTTCCATACAGCTCTGACCTGCATGGGCCACCAACAAAATCTGTCACGCCCCGCTTCCCAATATACGGGCAGAGGGTGCGACTGGCCGCTACGTATTTACTCTGAAGTAAATACGCGAAGCGTATCTAAGCAATATAAATAAAAATGCACATACAAGGAACCGTTTATGCCCGGTACAACAATAATGGAAATACAGGTTAGGTGTCTTAAGTTTTGCAGTCTCATGCCACTTCTAACACCTTCCGTACCAATCTACCCCTTAAACCCCGTGATGTCTTGATTGCATTGTTTGTATGGTATTGCAACTTGTATTGTCTTGTAATATAAAGATTGTATAATTGGATGACTTGCCGATACCATGATATCAGTAAAATGGATTTAACCGGAGAATCATGTAGATGGAAGTATATCCATGGTTCGGTTCAGTCAATATAGATTGAATATGTTGAATATATGGATTCATGAATTCATATTGGATTGTAGTATTGTAGATTGTACTTGAACCATATTCAAGTCAGATTATTTATAATGAGACTCAGTCTGAGTCAAAACAATTAGAAAGAGAAATTGAAGTCCTGAATTAGGTTTTGATATTATCGGTAACCGCTGCACTTGGGCGGCAGGATTTGTGTCTTTTTCAAAAACGATTACCGTGTTGATAATACCGTTGTTAAGTTGTCTACCTTAAATAGGCAAGCACCCACTTCTCTGGCTCCCTGAGGCTCAAGAGATTGGTCCCGCTTAAACCTATATTTACTAGGGTCCTTAGGGTAATTTATAGAACTTGAGGGGGTTATATGTAAAAATACTTTTGTATAATTTTCAAAATACACCCCCAAGTATTTAATCATCATCTTTAGAGTTATCATAGATGTAGATTTTATATTTGTGACATTTCTAGTGAAAATAACCTAATTTCATAATATAGGGTATTTAATTGTAATATTGAACTTGTTTGGAATTTCATGGTATATTCATGTAAAGTGATTATTGTGATTTAGAAAAGTTGGAATATTTATATTATCACAAAAATAGATATTTTTATGTTATATATATATATATATATATATATATATTTATATATATATATTTATATTTATATAAATATAAATTTATTATATTATATTTCTAGAAATCTCATTTTCTTAAGATATTTGTATTTTTAAATCTCTCGAGACCGAATGCTCCTTGCGGAGGTCTGCATCTCGCACTACTAAGCCCGAGGATGTGCGATAATCCGCACCATCCCGAACGGGTTCCCCAAATGGGTTGTAGCGGCGCTTTGCAAAGATTTGTAAAAATACGTAATCTTGTAGAAAACGGTTTTAATAGTAAAAGGTAGTTTTGTGTAAAACGGTATTTCCCGAATCTATATTTCCCAAAAGGTATTGTGCTATGTTGTATATGAGTGTTGTGAGGAGGTATGTCATTACCTCGTGATCTACTTAAAGGTATAGCAAGATTAATGATATTTTAAAGTCGAAACTATACTACTTGGTATTTTACTGAAAAAGAGTGATAAAAGTTACAAAATGAAATATTTTGCTATGAAACTTGTTCAACATGTTTTTTTAATGATTAATAGTCAAGATGTAAGAGTTTAATATGGTTGTGTTAAGGAAAATTGAACTTTATAAGGAAAACCGAATCGGAAGTCGGATTTAACTCTGCTTCCGTCGTGTTTTAGTATAAGAATTTTTAAGAATAGATTAGAGAAGAGGGAGGTGAGACTTACGGGTTTAAAGTCAAGAAAAGAGGGAGAGGAAGCGGTAGGAGGCACCGGTGCGTCGTTTCGTCGCCGGGAGCTCCTAGGGTCGTCGTCGGAATTTCGCCGGAGTTTCGCCCTTCGCTAACTCCAATTGCACACTAAAATTCTATAGAGTTTTCTTGAGAGTTTGGACAGAATTGTGAGTGAGGGGGGGTGTTTAGGGGTGGTATTTATAGGGTAATGCTAGGGTTTAGGGTAGAAGAAAAGTTGTATTGAAAATGTAATAAAAATTGTATTAAAAATATGGTTTAATGGGGTTTTAATTGGATTTTAAAGGCTCTGGAAATGTGCAGGTGTTTTAAACTATGCAGGAGTTACCAGAATACAAAAAGACAGAGGATCAAAGAAGAGACTCGGCCGATCCGACTCAGCTCGGCCGGCGGCGGCGGGCCGAGTCGCCGGCCAAGTCAGGCCAGGGCTCGCTGTCGTGGGTCGCTCGTCAGTTGGCCTACTCCGTGGAACAATTTGTTTTTAGTGTGACGTGGGGTTTTTATGAGTTATGCACGTGTAGACCCTTGGACTTCTAAAAATTTTTAAAAAACAATATTAAAAATAATGTGGGTGATGGGATTTGAACTCTGGTGCTTTGGTTCAGCAGTGCAAGGCTTTACCAGTGAGCTACAAGCTCTTTCTTGCTATTAAAAAGCAAAAAAATTACTTATAGTACTCACAGGAAATGCAAATACCCCAAGCATACATTAACTTTTAAAAAAAAATTTGTACACTAAAATTGGAGTTGTTATAACTCTCTTGTATCCCTGCTAAGACTGAAAGTGACAGTCTCTATACAGTCCAGTCTATTCGTCTAAGAGTATCGCATATCGGGTCTAGCGGGTAGATAAAGTCAGACCCCTAATAACGCGATAAGTCGTGTCGGTGTGAAACCCATCACCCACTGAAAAACTACTGATCCAAATTAGTAATTCTCATCCAGCTTGGCCAAGGATTTCTAGTGATGGCCACCCGTGTACTGCGCGACATCTACCCCCAATACCGGGAGAGGCGAATCCCCGACGATCCGCTCACTGCCTTCATGTGGCTTGGGACTGTACCCAACTAAAACCTGTTTGCACTACTCAGTAGAGTCGTGGTAGGGTAGTAATCAAAGAACAGTGGGAACTCACATGAGACAAATGACGATCTCAGGTCGACAAACTTGTTGGATATAGTTCCCTAAAGAAAATTATTATAATCGCAGGGAGGCGATTATGATGATTGAGGGAGGACCTATATAGGTAGAGCAGTCTTACTCAAGATGATAATATGCTATCTGGTTCATCTCTATCATCATGTACATGTATTATGTGGTATTACAGATCACTATTACATGTTGATAGTGCCCATGGGATTCTTGCTTGACTACCAGTGTTATTGTGGCGATCACACTTGTGAGAACTGGGTAGTGTATAAGCAAATTCATAAATGTCCCTAGTCGTGGAAATATCTAGAATAGGCATCGATATTCCAGAGTAGACTAGTGTATACACTTTTTGATCCCGACGAGGGGCGATGGCCGGTCTCACAGCCATTTGTGTCAGTTAGTCACCAAAGATAGTATAAAGGTGCTCATTGGGTTATGAGTTACACTGGACGGACTCGCCGGGAACATGCTAGATGGTATTATACATATTGTCATATAGCAGTTCTCAGGTGGCATGAGTACATGTTTGTCTGTAGATATGAGATCATCATTTGTCTCGTATGAGTTCCCACAGTGCTTTGATAACTACCCTACCACGGCTCAAAGGAGTCATGCAAACAACTTTTAGTTGGGTACAGTCTCGAGCCATATTGAGGCAGTGAGCGGATCGTCAGGGATTCGTCTCTTCCAGTATTGGGGGTTGGTGTCGCGCAGTGCACGGGTGGCTATCACCAAAAATCCTTGGCCAAGGTGGACGAGATTTACTGATTTGGATCAGTAGTTTCTCAGTGGGTGAGGGCTTTACACCGACACAACTTATCGCGTTATTAGGGGTCTGGCTTTATCCACCCCGTAGACCCAATATGTGATACTCTTAGACGAACAGATCGGACTATATGGAGATTGTCACAGACAGGCTCAGTAGGGGTACGGATGGGTTTGCTCATCGACTTTCTTTTCGCTCAATACCTGGGTAACTGTTACGTACAGCTAGTGCCGCAGACGTGCTTGTGGTTAAACCCACTGCCAGCGTATTGACGAATCTATATAGTACCACACAGAGAGTTTTCTCGGTTCAGGCAATATGATGTAGATGACATATGTTGGTGCATACATGTGTCCGATTAACTATGTGTATAGGCTACACGGATTTTAATCGGGCGGTTGATAATACTAGCGGTTTAGGATTAAGCTGGATTAAGTTTTGATTTAATAATTTATATATTTTTTTTAATATATGCATTCTAGTATTATTGTTCACTATTCATTTTCTCTCTTGGCTATTCGTATTTTTATACGGATATGCGTATATATACTTCGATACGTATACCGGGTTGTATTCCATATTTATACGGAATTTGTTCTAGAAGATGGACACCTCATTTGTGAATATTCATTTATGAATATTCATAAAATGAGGTGGAGGATGAGGTGGCATTGAACATGATTGAAGACATGCAGAGAGGACCGGGCTTCATTATTTTATTACAAATGGTTATAGAAATTTTATTTGTATGGTTGCAAAATAATATGAAGCCATTCTACATTCTATGATTATTCTTCATTTATGCTCTCTTGTTCTTCGACACTTGCTAGTGGATGAAATACCAAAGGATCGATAAGATTATTTAATTCTCAGTCCCCCTCATTTTCATTCATTGTGGTCATGTATAATCGGGCCGGTTTTTTTCTGGTACGAAGAACTCATTGGGTCATAGATATATGGAATTGGATTAAGTAGCTTGACAGTTTTCGAACCTCTCATATTTACCGAGAAGGAAATACAGGTGCCAATTATTTTGTAGATATTAGTATTGGATGGTGTGGTCGGGCTTGTGGAGATGACCCTTACAGGAGCTTTATTGCAGTTGGTGCAGAAGAACCGTAAGGATTGCTTCTTTGTTAGATCAAAAAAAACCATTTTGCATAAATAAATAAACTCAGAGGGTGGTTGTCACATTGGTGAAATTGAACCTAAAGCAGCTGCAAAAATATATACTATGTTTCTCTCCTGATTTTTTGTAGCCAAGTTTTCTCCAATTATTTTTACACACACACACACACAAAATACTATATTTCTCTCCTGATTTTTTAGCCATGTTTTCTCCAATTATACACACACACACACACTACTTAGACTTTACATTGCAATAGATTTCAAACTGATGGAGCTCCTTTTCGGGCCTCCGTCAAATGTTGTCTTCCGTTGATCTCGTAGTGGACTTAGTTGGTTATCTTCCTTCGTGTGTGGGTCTTAATGGGTTTTTGGAGGAAGAGGTGAGGTGAGGGAGCGGCTTCCGAGTACCTGCAAAGAAGTCCCGAGGTGGTTTGGTACCACCAAGGACCCTCCGACGCTCAAGTTAGTGATGAGATCCGAGCAGAGTAACGGCATAAAAGTGTAAAGGATGGCTTACTTGACCCCTCTGTGATGGAGGTTTTTATAGTGGAGGCAGCACGCAGTAGAAGGCACGAGAATCTCGCCATCGGTTACGCTCCCGACGTCACGCCCGCGTAAAGAGCGGATCGCCCATTAATATGGATCATAATGGCGTGGAACGTGGGATGTTGCTAGCGGAGAATCTGCGCATGGCGAGATTTGCAGAGCGACGGTTACGCCTGTGAGTGGTGGAGTTGGTAGGTCGGAGGGACCGAGGAAGATGGTCTCGGCGGGAGAGCTCGGGAACGAGCTAGAGGGCCGAGGTATCTTGGTCCTGCGGTAGCTCGGAGTCGAGTTGAGAGGCCGAGGAGGCCAATTTGCAGGGGGCCCTGAGGTGAGCCGGCTTTGTGCTTGTAGGTCGGGTACAGGGTTGGTCTGATCGGCCCCTGTGGGCCCTCTCTTCTGAGTTCTAGGACACGTCACCTGCCACGTGTCCTAATCTGGAATGTCTCCAATATAGAGCATCATCATTAGCCCCCCACTCTTGTCCCGAACAGCTGGCGGGTCGGGCCAAGAGTGGACTGCCGGACCGCCCGCGGAGAGCTCCCTCCTAAGATTTCGTCAGGACGCGTCCCCGGGCTGTTGGCTGCCTTTCCTGCCAGCGAATCAGGGAGAAATCTCTGCATTTAAGGAAGGTGCGTCGGTTTGTGCATCCTACCACTGAAGCGACTGTCTGCGTGTCAAGCGTCGGTTGGCCGACGCGGCGTGTGCAGACCTGCGGCGTCTGATGGGATGCAGCAAAGTGCGGGAACGACAAGCGGAGCGATCGGTCGCCAAGTTGATTTCAATCACTTGCCAAGTGTGCCAAGTGCTGCTGAGAAGGAGGCATCTCCATGGCCCCAAAGTCGAAGGGGGATTACTCGAACTTGGATAGACCTGATATTCCTTGTTGGGTAGGAAGCTACCCGCTGGGGATGCGCCGAGCAGGAAGAAACTCGGCGGCCTCGCGATGAGGGCTTCAGATCCTCAGCATGTTATGGGCAGGAGGATACCCACTGAGGATGCGCCGAGTAGGAAGGAACTCGGCGGCCTCGTGATGAAGGCTTGAGATCTTCAACATCTGATGGGCAAGAGGATGCCCGCTGGGGATGCGCCGAGTAGGAAGGAACTCGGCGGCCTCGCGATGAGGGCTTGAGATCCTCAGCATCTGATGGGCAGGAGGATGCCCGCTGTGGATGCGCCGAGCAGGAAGGAACTCGACGGACTCACGATGAAGGCTTCAGACCATCAACGTCTGACGGGCAGGAGGATGCCCACTGAGGATGCGCCGAGCAAGAAGGAACTCGGCGGCCTCGCGACGAGGGCTTCAGACCATCAGCGTCTGATGGGCAGGAGGATGCCCGCTGGGGATGCGCCGAGCAGGAAGGAACTCGGCGGCCTCGTGACGAGGGCATCAGACCATCAGCGTCTGTTGGACAGGAGGATGCCCGCTGGGGATGCACCGAGCAGGATGGAACTCGGCGGCCTAGCGATGAGGGCTTCAAACCATCAGCGTCTGACGGGCAGGAGGATGCCCGCTAAGGATGCACCAAGCAAGAAGGAACTCAGCGGCCTCGCGATGAGGGCTTCAGACCATCAGCGTCTGATGGGCAGGAGGATGCCCACTGGGGATGCACTGAGCAGGAAGGAACTCGGGGGCCTCGCGATGAGGGCTTCAGACCATCAGCATCTGACGAGCAGGAGGATGCCCGCTGAGGATGCGCCGAACAACAAGGAACTCGGCGGCCTCGCGATGAGGGCTTTAGACCATCAGCGTCTGATGGGCAGGAGGATGTCCGCTGGGGATGCGCCGAGCAGGGTAGCTGCTCGGTGCCTCCTGGCGAGGGCTTTGATCCTTGATGCTAGAAGAGCCACGAGAGGCCTGTGAAGGATGGCCGAGCAGGGTAGCTGCTCGGTGCCTCCTAGCGAGGGCTTTGATCCTTGACGCTGGAAGGGCCGTGAGAGTCCTGCGAAGGATGGCCGAGCTGGGTAGCTGCTCGGCGCCTCTTGGCGAGGGCTTTCTGATCCCTGGCATTGCGGTAGGGAAGCTACCCGCCAGGGATAGCCGAGCGAGGGATCCTTGGGATTGAATGCCTCTGGGAGGACTTTCTGATCCCTGGCGTTGCGGTAGGGAAGCTACCTTCCATGGATAGCCGAGCGAGGGATCCTCGGGCTCGACTGCCTCTGGGATGACTTTTGATCCTTCAGGACGAGGACCGAGCAGGGTTACTGCCCAGTGCCTCTTGGCGAGTACTTTGATCCCTGTCGGTTGTGGTAGAAAGCTACCAGCCGGGGATAGCCGAGCAAGGACTCGACTGCCTCTTGGAGGACTTTGGTCCTTAGCGCGGGAGGGGCTGTAAGAAGCCTACCAAGGACCCATGGCCGGGCAGGGTTACTGTCCGGTGCCTCTTGGCGAGGGCTTTTGTCCTGAAAGATAGCCGAGCGAGGGATCCTCGGGCTCGACTGCCTCTGGGAGGGATTTATGATCCCTGGCGTTGCGGTAGGGAAGCTACCCGCCAGGGATAGCCGAGCGAGGGATCCTCGGGCTCGACTACCTATGGGAGGGCTTTCTGATCCCTGGCGTTGCGGTAGGGAAGCTACCCGCTAGGGATAGCCGAGCGAGGGATCCTCAGGCTCGACTGCCTCTTGGAGGACTTTCTGATCCCTGGCGTTGCGGTAGGGATGTTACCCGCCAGGGATAGCCGAGCGAGAGATCCTCAGGTTCGACTGCCTCTGGGAGGACTTTCTGATCCCTGGCGTTGCGGTAGGGAAGCTACCCGCCAGGGATAGCCGAGCGAGGGATCCTCGGGCCCGACTGCTTCTGGGAGGACTTTCTGATCCCTGGCATTGCGGTAGGGAAGCTACCCGCCAGGGATAGCCGAGCGAGAGATCCTCGGGCTCGACTGCCTCTGGGAGGACTTTCTGATCCCTGGCGTTGCGGTAGGGAAGATACCCGCCAGGGATAGCCGAGGGCTCGACTACCTCTGGGAGGACTTTCTGATCCCTGGTGTTGCGATAGGGAAGCTACCCGCCAGGGATAACCGAGCAGGGTAGCTGCTGGGTTGCCTCTTGGCGAGGGCTTTGATCCCTGGCGTTGCGAGTAGGGAAGCTACCGGCCAGGGATAACCGAGCAGGGTAGCTGCTCGGTTGATTCTTCATGAGGTTTCGCCCGACCATCCAGTTGTAGGTATGGGGAACAGGAACGTGCGCGTAGTACGCGCATCGATTGTGCAGGGAGGCGAATCGCCAGAGTCGCGTCGTTTCGATTCCACCAGAGGAGGCCCAATGATCGCCCAGCGGACGAGTGTCGGCCCGTGAGATCTGTGGCCATGGGGCGTAGCCTGTCGGTGGTCAGCCGTGCCGACGAGGGCAGAGTCTTCTGGAGGCAGAGGAGCGGCGATCGGGGGCCCTGGCCTGGCCGTTTGGACTTTAGTCGGTCTGTTCGGCCGGCGAGGGCGTTGATGACGGTCGCCGGAGGAGGTCCATCCGCGCCTCCGATGAGGGGGAGACGGCGGGTTGTACCTGGGTCTTCAGGGTGATCGCACGCCATATGGATGGAGATCGGAAGGCCAACTTTGTTCTTGTGGAGTTTTAGTTTCCCACAGACGGCGCCAACTGATGGAACTCCTTTTCGGGCCTCCGTCAGATGTTTTCTTCCGTTGATCTCGCAGTGGACTTAGTTGGTTATCTTCCTTCGCGTGTGGGTCTCAATGGGTTTTTAGAGGAAGAGGTGAGGTGAGGGAGCGGCTGCCGAGTACCTGCAAAGAAGTCCCGGGGTGGTTTGGTACCACCAAGGACCCTCCGACGCTCAAGTTAGTGATGAGATCCGTGCAAAGTAACGGCATAAAAGTGTAAAGGATGGCTTACTTGACCCCTCTGTGATGAGGGTTTTTATAGTGGCGGCAACACGCAGTAGAAGGCACGAGAATCTCTCTGTCGATTATGCTCCCGACGTCACGCCCGCGTAAAGAGCGGATCGCCCATTAATGGGGATCGTGATGGCGTGGAACGTGGGATGTTGCTGGCGGAGAAACTGCGCATGGCGAGATTTGCGGAGCGGCGGTTACGCCTGTGAGTGGTGGAGTTGGTAGGTCGGAGGGACCGAGGAAGATGGTCTCGGCGGGAGAGCTCGGGAACGAGCGAGAGGGCCGAGGTATCTTGGTCCTGCGGTAGCTCGGTGGCGAGCTGAGAGGCCGAGGAGGCCAATTTGCAGGGGGCCCTGAGGTGAGCCAGCTTTGTGCTTGTAGGTCGGGTACAGGGGTGGTCTGATCGGCCCCTGTGGGCCCTCTCTTCTGAGTTCTGGGACACGTCACCTGCCACGTGTCCTGGTCTGGAAGGTCGCCAATACAGAGCATCATCACAACTCTTGAGAAATACTGGAAGCTTCAAGCCAATTTCATTTGCAAATTATTGATACACTCCACAAGGTCTTAATCCTTATTAGAGTTGAGAAAAATTATGAGCGACGACTCCTCTTCCCAGTAAGAGAGATTTTTATCGATGTGTAATTGTAGCATCTTGTGAAGAGGTGGATTGTACGGTTGTAAAAGTTTAACTACTACTCGGTTAAAAAAGGATAGTGAAAATTTGGAAAAGCCTAAAGATGAGGTCTTTAGAGGAGTACAAAGCATGGGACATCGAAATCTCTTTAAATCGCCATATACATTTGTGTTTGCTCTCTTTTATCATTTACTTTACCGCATTTCATTTATATTATAAACTGCTATAATTTATGATAGATGTTTAATTAGAGTGTGAACTAGCAAGAAATTGTTTAAAACCTTATTCATCCCTCTCTAGGGTTGTAACTTGGTATTTCATATATCAATGTTTTTTATTAGTTATTAGTTGATATCTCAGTTCATAGTCTTAAAATAACCGAGCTTTGTCCGCATGTTTTCAATAGCTACGTATTTCCCGAATCATGGGAGGTAATCGGCTCCCTTCCTAAAATTGTAGAGAATGAAGAGGGCAAGCTATTTAAGTCTTTCTTATTAGTGTGCCTCTTGTATGCGATGATTAAAGCTAAGGATCTCTTTATAATTTTGAATCGTTGTCTTTCTAATTCTAGCTAGTAAAAGACATTATATTAAGATTCATCCAAAGAATGCTAGTGCAATGAATAATTCACGTACGCTATGAATGAATGTTTTATCAATTAAATTTTCCAGTATGAATAATTCACGTACGCTAGGTACAACACAAAACAACATCATTGAATTTTTAAAAAGATACTCCCAGAAGTATTGGAGTACTAATCTTGAATTAACTTTTTGTGAATTATTTTCCTTTGACCAGAAGTTGAGAAAAATGTCGGTATCAGAAGATGGTTTCTCCCTTATTATTGGTCAAAAATTTAATTTTTCCCAACCTTTTTTTTAATGGTTGAAGACTTCCATCTTGATTTTCGTGACCTCTAGTATAATAAACACTAATTTCCGTATCACTTAGATACTGTTTCATCATTGAGAAGGTTGTGGGAAATGTTCAACTATTATTAACTCATTAAATTTGCCACCTCCAATGTAAGACGCACGAAGTATTGGAATTACATCAATTTTTTGTGTGTGCATGTGATAGAATACTTAAATGAAATGAAAGGTGTCCATTAAAAATTTAATAAATTAATGACTTGTTAACCATGATCCTCCTGTTACGTCGAAAAAGTCAACACTTCATCAATTTTTTCGACGATCGGGATCCACCACTTTCGTCTTCATTGTGCAAGATGTGCATACACAAAATTTGATAAGACTCCAATACCCTTTCACCGTTGATTCTGTGATGTAAAAATGCTAAAAACATTAATACTATTATAAAACCGTTAATTTTGCACCCAGTACATATGAAAATATGTTGGATTATCATCAAATTTGGTGTAGCCACATCATTCAAGATGAAGATGGTGGATTCCGACCTTCGAAAAAAATTAGTGGAGTGTTAAATTTTTTCAGCCCCACAAGAGAAAAGTTTCTCCTGTCCCATCTATCATTCTGTTTTCTCAAAAATTATGTCATATATTTATAAAATACACTTAGTAATTACACTAACTATATATCTTATAATAAATCAAAATAGATATCTTATAATTTTTAGAATTAAATGTTTATGTAATGTATCGGTTCAGGTCAGATATAAAAAGCGGGTTTGTTTCTCGCCGGGTTTAAGGTTCGAGCAAGCGGCCGGGTTTAACACTATACCATGTCCAACCAATTTTTTATCTAATATTCAACCTTCCCGATCGGGTTCGATCGGGTATATGATGTGTAAAAAACCCGAAAAAATCTGTTTGGGTCAGATTAAGTTTGAATCAAACACAACCAGACTTTCACCCTTCGTTTTACAGATCGACCCAAGGTTAAACGGTTAAAGGATTATTATTGGCACCTCTATTTATATCTATATATGTATTGTTAAGATATGTGGATAACATAATCTCATATTGGAAAAATTATAAGAAGTGTATAGGCATAAAACATAAGATTGGCCAAAGCTCAACAATGCTTAAGTCTTATTGATGGAGCCCACTTATATCAAATCTTGTGTACACTCATATAAATAAAGTATATAATCGCCCTATCATTCGTGAATATATAAATTTAATATGATATTAGAGCTAGGTTTAGTCACCGGTGGATTTGAGTACTTTAATTGCACCGTAGAGAAAACCGATTATGCTCTATGTGTATTTGCTCCGTAGAGAAAACGGATTGGTCTCTACGTGTGTTTCCGTGCATCTTTGAGAGATCCCCTCAAAGTGTGTGGCCGTACACATGAGGGGAAGTGTTAATATATGTGGATAATATAGTCTCACATTGGAAAAAAAAAATTAAGAAGTGTATTGGTATAAAATATAAGATGGGCCAAACCTCAACAAGACCGAGTCTTACTGGATGGAGCCCGTCTTTATTAAAACCCGTGTACACTCATACAAATATAAATATATTATAACCCCCCCTTCATGTATAATTAAATTTAATATGGTATTGGAGCTAAATTTAGTCACTAGTGAATTTGAGTACTTTAACTATTTAACTACACCGCAGAGAAAAACGATTGGGCTCTACGTGTGTTTGCACCGTACAGAAAACCGATTGGGCTCTACATGTGTTGCCGTGCACCTTTAATTAAGAGATCCGATTGGTTTCAAAGAGTGTGATCGCACTTCCCACATTGAAAAACCTATAAGAAGTGCATGGATATAAAATATAATATGGGCCAAATCTCAGTAAGATTTGAGTTTTATTGATAGAACCCACTTATATCAAAACCCGTATACATTCAGATAAATAAAATATATAACCGCTCCCTTCTTCCGGAATATATATAAATGTAATATGTATGATCTCTGCATTCCTTAAAAGTTGATTATAACTTATCCATGATCCTCCAAACAATTGAAAAAAAATTGTTTCTTCTGTTTTTGGCTAAGCTATGTAGATCTTAGGGCTATATAGTACAAGTGAGTGCTCCCTTGCAACTGGTCCATATATTTTAAAAACGGGAACTCTCGGTCTATGATATATTAGAACGATCCGATCCGTTCAAGTTGATCATCGTACTCTCAAATATACGTGTATGAAAAATCAAAAGATTTAATAACCTCTAACATATGTATCGGATCAAGTTTATGTTGCATTATCCAAAGACGTTAATTTTTGCTCTTTGGATAATGCAACATAAATTTCATTCCGTACATATTAGAAAAAACGTGAAAGTTGATCGGTATATTTGTGCAATTTAGCCTAAGTTTAATATAATATGGTATCAATTACCAAAAACTAGCAAATGGTGCTGGTGTTTCATGTTTGGCAACTAACTGCTAAATGATTTTAAATTACGAGAAACTGGTGTGAATAATAATTTAAAGCAGTACCTTACCGATATCCCAAACTATTTAGTAGTTTTGAGAATACATTAAACTCTCGGCAGTTTCCAAATAAATACTCTGACCTATTTAGTAGTTAGTAGTTCTAATAATTTAAAGTGGTTACTGATACAAAGATGACTTGTCTTTGTTGGTGGGAAAATCCATAGGGACAATTTTAGTTTGTCCCTACGGTTCTCACCATAAAGAAATTTACACATAAAAATTATAAAAAATTAACTTGTGCAATTGTCCTTACGATTTGCAAGAGAAGCTCTTATTGAGGGAACCGTAGGGTCAAAGTATACTAAAAACAATAAAATATAAAATTATCCCCTATTTTTTCCCACCACGCCCCCAATCTCCTCCCCCCACGCCCCCCCCCCCACAAAAAAAACCCTTCGTTGAACCTTAACTTTCTCCATCGTCGATCGTCGCGCTCCTCCACCGCTCCCAACCGATCATCACGCTCCACCACCACCTCCAAAACTCCAAGTCAGCATCCTCCACCGTCTCGAAGCCAACTGCCATCGTCTCCAAGCATCCTCCACAGCCTCCAAACCAACCGCCACCAGCATCCTCCACCGTCTCGCCATCGCCGCCGCCGCCCTCCACCGCATCCAAGACTCCAAGTCTCGATCGCCACCCGCCTCCAAGCCTCGCCACCGCTACCATCATCTGCACTGCCGTCGTTTTTGTAGCATATGATGATTTTTTCTCTCTTTAAAGGTACACTATTTTCTCGATTTTTTGTTGGTGATTATGCTGCAGATTTGTAAAATCCTAATTTTGATATCGGGGTTTGTGTTTTCTATAGAAAAATTCTAAATTTTGAGCTGGTCTTTTTTTTATTGGGAATGAAAAATCCCAGAACATAGGATTGGGGTTCGTATTTGAGAATCAAAAAACCTAAATTTTGGCGGTTGGGTTTTAGGCTTGAAAACCTTGAAACAAATTTGTGTGTAGCAACTATGATTTGATTGCAAATAAACTGCATTTTAGAAATGAGTTTTTATTCAATACAAAAAATAATTCCCAATTGCAACTTAATAAGTTTGTTCTAATACAAATAGCCGAATTTTCCATTACAGATTTTGAGAAAAATATTTAGCCAGCGGAGCCCTTAACCTATAGAGTACATACCCTTGTGGCTTCCTTGAATCTCCATTTATTGCCACTTTTGTTTCTATGTTCCAACAAGGTAGGTTTTGTAGCATATGATGTTGTTAATATCTTGTACCTTGGTGTGGTGGGGGATGTGGGTGGTGGCAGTGGCACCGAACATGGGCCAGTGATGCCGGGTTCGAGACCAATTGAGTTTGCGCTTTGATTCGAAGGAGATGCGAGATTTTTCGGTGTTTCTCAATGTTGTTTGGTTCAATTACGATTTGTTTATGAAAAAAGTTTATTGTTTTGTTGTATGATTGTAGGGGCAAACAATGCCACTCTCGAAACCTTAATGTTATTATGGTTGAAATTTTCTTATGATTTTTAGATTAACAAGGAGTAGATCGTGAGTTGGGTTCTATCGTTTCAAGCGTATCCAAGAAAAATCGAAAGCCTCTCAAAGCCATCCCGATACCCAATTTAACTCCACAACAGTATGTAATCTTTCTTTACTTTCTCTGCTTATATATTTTTATAGATCCGCTGTTAGTTTGGTTTGATTTAAATTCTAGCGGGTCAAACTCCAAGTGCTATGAAGGAGAACCGCTTGATGACGTCCTCACTAAGCTTGCAAATTAATTTACTTATCTGCTCTTCAAATTTGGTTGAAAAACTATCATTTCCTCTTATCATGGGCAACGATTCAAAAATTTCCCCATCCATTTATATGATAGGAGCATAGAGAAAGCAAGAGTTTGGAAAAGGGATCAACTTCCCGAGAAAAGTTGGCTCTATGGTTTTGCTTTAAATCCCTTTAATTTGCATTTTGTCGACCATGGTAGTGGTAAAAATTTATGATCGATATCCATTCCATGAGGAATTTTCGATCGCTTGAATAAGCCTAGGTTCAAAGAGAATTGAATTAATTGATATAAGCTGTAATTTGGGGTCAACATCTTACTTATGTTGTTAGATCCCATCACATTCTTTCCAGCAATGGTGATCCAAATGAATGATGCTGTAATTTGGGGTCAACATCTTACTTACGTTGCAAGATCCCATCACATTCTTTCCCGCACTGGCGGTCCAAATGATGATGCCCCTATTATAATGCATTTATAAAATTTCCAACTTTACTGGTCCAAGAAATGCATGAGTTTAACTTACTGAATGATGCGCCTATTATCATGTATTTATAAAATTTCCAACTTTACCGAGCCAACAAGTGCAAGTGTTTTAGACTTTTAGCTTACTATACAAGTATGTGCTGATACTTCAACCTCGTTTCTAACTTACCTTGTGCTCAATTCATGTTATATTTTTGGTGCTATCATTAAAAGGGAAGTAAATTAGTTTTAGAAATTTATCCCGTTTCTTAAGAATAAAAAACTTATTATTTAAAGTTTAAATAAATTAGTTAGGATTTTCTTTGTGTTCGGGGGGTGGAGGGGTGGGGGCAAATTTAAGGGAATTTAATATGCTATTGATACACCAGTATCTTGTTTAAATAAAGTTTATAAATTGACATCTTTATGACTGTATCTAGTTCATGGCTTTAAATTTAAATAATAATATCAATTCAAGAGCATTTGAGGCGTATGGGCTACAACGCGGACCGTTTTCACCAGATGCGCTGGATACTTGAAGATGAAGCACCTGGATCGAGCCAGCAGAGGCTTTTTTTATATATTTTTGTAGGATGGCAAGATATTATTAGTTTGTGATATGTGTATATTTTGAATATTGGTTGTATATGATGATTATGATCATGATTTAGAGTGATTTTGCATTATGTCTGTTTATTTCGTTATATATTATGCATGAGATTTTATTGATATGTATTTTTGTATTTGAGTATATGATATAGTGTGTGATATATTATTATGTACATGGCGTATGAAAAAAAGATGCAGCATTTTTTAAAAAAAAATTTAAAATGTTTTCCCCTACGATGTGAATCGTAGGGACATCCATTTTCCCCTATACTATCAGTTTCTTTTGTTTTTTTAATAAAAAAATAACTGTCCTCTTGTCCTTACGGTTCACACCGTAGGGGCATATATTTGCCCCGTGGAAACGGTTGGGACAAAATATTATCATTTTTTTATTTTTAAAAAAAATTGATAAAATATAACCATCTCTACGTTGGAAACCGTAGGACAGTTGCATGTACGGTGATAACTGTAAGGACAAAGTTTCATCTGTAGGGACAGAAACTTACACCTACGGCGTTTTAACCTACGGATGCAATTTTTGTCCATATGTCCTAACCGTAAAGACAACCCTTATTTGTAATAGTGGTTGCTTACCAATATAAGTTTTAACCAGGATGTTGCAAATATCTACCTTGTACTTTGAATCGCATATCTTATGTTGTTTCAGACGATAGACGTTTACTTTTATACATCTGTTTGTTATTTCATCAAAGTTGGCCTAAAGTATTAGATAAGAAGTTAAATATACGGGGATTTTACTAAAATGCCCCCAAAACTTAGCTTATTACTAAAGCTTCCCCCGAAACTTGGTAATTACTAAAACACCTTCTAAAACTTCAAACAATCGCTAAAACCGGCTTTACCACGGTTTTCAGCCACTAAATTTGTTTTTTTATTTTTTAATCCATAACAAAAGAATTGATAATAAAATTCTTAGTTAACTAAACCCCAACCTATCCCTTTTCCGTCCCCCCCCCCTCCACTTCTACGTCGGCGACATCACTGACGCCACCCTCCTCTTTGGCCACAGCTGATGTCCTCCCCCTTCTTCCCTAACAAACCAACCGTTAAATCGTAACCCTAACCAAAACCTCCAATGATGATACTCATATGTGGGAATTCCCCCGATCTCGACACGTAGCGGATGACTTGTCATCCACGTAAGCACGTTAGATTTCAGGAGGCAACGGAGTTGGAATAGGTGTGATGCATTGGGGACATTCCTCAGCACCTCGTCTCCGAGATTGTGCCCGACCTTTCAGAATGCCTCCCCTGAGTACATTCCCTATCCGCCTAGCAACCAGCTAACAGCTGGCCTTCAAGCTATCCTACAGCTGAGCTTCCTCAGCCTCCACGCTCGTCTCCGAGCTATTACAGAGCTGAGCTTTCTCAGCCTCCATGCTCATCTCCGAGCTGTCACCAAGCTGAGCTTCCTCAGCTTCCTCACTCGTCTCCGAGCTGTCACCGAGCTGAGCTTCCTCATCTTCCACGTCTGGCCGGGAGCATGGAGCATGGATAACGGCTCCGTGTATCTCGCCACGACGAGATATTCGCCGCTCCACGTCCTGCATCCCACGCTAGCGTATCTCGTCATTAATGAGAATATCCCGCTATCTATGTGAACGTGACATGGGGGCAAAACGGACGGCGAGAATCTCACATCGGCTCGCTCCAATACGACCCCTATATAAACCCCTTCTCCAGACGACTCAGGTACGTCGAACTCATTTCCAATATGTCGCTACTCTGCCCAATTACTCCTTGGTACTTACTTGATCATCGGAGGGTCCTAGGTGGTTTCCTATCCTGGGAATTCCCTTGCAGATGGCTCGGCGTCAATGACAACCAACAGCCCATTAAGACCCACACACTCAATCCTCACATCAAATCTCAACCGTTCATCCCGCTGGCAGCAAAATCAACGGAGGATAACATCTGAGGGAGATTCCGATCTCCATCAGTTGGCACCGTTTGTGGGAACGAGAAGCTTTTCTACCCAAAAATTTGATCTTCCATCTTCAATTCAATGGACAGCAATAATTATAATGATCCCAGCACGAGCCACCCCGCCCTCCACAACGGAGGCAGGGGCGGTTCTACTCCACCTCCCAACATCGTCGACACCTTATCTACACGGATCGACAGGCTCACGGCAATAGTGGATGCGCTCGCTCATGTTCAAACGGACGGCCATGCCTGCCAAACCGCTGTCTCCACTCCCCGGAACGAAGACGTGCGTAGGGCGACGGCGGGACGCATTCAGGCCTTCGACCTCACTCATGCCTATCTCGGTGTCACGGAACACCGGCATGCCGATTCCAGCAGTCACGACTCCTACACGAAGAATGATTCCATGACTCGTTGGGTGCCGGACAGTTCAACATCGAGATCTTGGGAGCGACCAGACTACCACTTCAACGCTCGACGCGCTCTCTCGCCCCTGAAAAGATGTCGGTTAGGTCATTTGACTCCAAGAAAGACCGACGTCACCACACTCAACAAGACCACGCACATAGCGAACGTCGAGGCCAACCACGAAGGGTCCACCCCGAGAATCTGAGGAACGTGATAGAGCGATATCAAAGTTGCTCCATCATGCAAGCCCGAAGTAAAGACAGCAGGCACTCTGACTATGGAGAATCCTTGGGGTACTAACAACGAATCGAGGTCCTCAAGAAGAAAATTGAGGACATGCGGCTCGCCACCCGTTTGCCTGGAGGGTCAGGAAAATACTCCATGGATTCTCTCTGTAAGTCCATGCTACGCACCCCATAGGATCGCGGGGAGGCGGAAACTATGAAATACGAAAATTATATACTTCGTAGCATCGGCATACCGCCAAGATCGTGTCTAAACCTTAACTAGCACAAAGTAAATGAAGTATACACTACACGAACAGAAGTTATACCTCACGTAACCTGTCTTTCTTCTCCTCGCTGTCCTCCTCACCTGTGCGAGCTCCTTGGAGTGGTGCGGATTGTTGGCTATAGTGCCCTCAAGTCAATTATTGGATCACAGGCACGTAATTGCAATGATTGAGGGAGAACTTATACCGGTAGAACAGTCTTACTCGAGATGATTGTATGCTATCTGGTTTGTCTTTATCATTCTGTACATGCTTCAGGTGACATTACAGTTTACTATTACATGTTGATAGAGCCCATAGGATTCTTGCTTGACTACCAGCAGTACGATGGCGATCATATACGTAAGAGTTGGGTAGTTTATAAGCACATCCTTAAAGTGTCCCTAGTCGTAGGAGTTTCAAGACCGGGTATCGATACTCCATTAGTAGACTAGTGTATACGGATCGTGATCCTGACGAGGTGCGGTGGCCGGTCTCATAAGCCATTGGTGTCAGTTGGTTCACCTAACATAGTATACATGTGCTCATTGGGTTATGAGTACACCGGACGGACTCGCCGGGAACGTGCTAGTTGGTATTATACCTATTGTCAGATAGCAGTTTCCTGGTGACATGTGTACAGGTTAGTCTATCGACCTGAGATCGTCATTTGTCTCGTGTGAGTTCCCACCGTGCTTTGATTACTACCCTACCACGGCTCAAAGGAGTCGTGCAAACAGGTTTTAGTTGGGTACAGTCCCGAGCCACATGGAGGCAGTGAGCGGATCGTCAGGGGATTCGTCTCTCCCGGTATTGGGGGTAGAGGTCTCAGTGTGCACGGATGGCCATCACCAGAAATCCTTGGCCAAGCTAGTCAAGAATTACCGATCTAGGATCGGTAGTTTCTCAGGTGGTGATGGGCTTCATACCGACACTAAATATCGCGTTATTTGGGGTCTGACTTTATCCACCCTCTAGACCCAATATGCGATACTCATAGACGAACGGGCCGGACTGTACGGATATTGTCATTGTCAGGCTTAGTAGGGTTTCTGGATGAGTTCGCTCGTCGGCCTCCCTTTCGCTCAATACCTGGGTAGCCGTTACATACAGCTAGTGCCATTGACGTGCTTGTGGTTAAACCCACTGCCAGCATATTGACGAGTCTTTAGAGTCCCACACAGAGGGTTTTCTTGGTTCGGACGAAACGTTGTAGAGGCCATATGGTTTTATGGCAGGGTTCGATCATATACGTACACTCGTGCACGGATTATGATCGGACGTTTCATACTAGTGGGCTTTGGTTTAAGCCGGATCCTAGTATTAGATTGTTGGATTACTTTCGTCTCGTTGTATTCGTATTCAGTCGGAATACGGATGCAGGTATGTATATACGGATGATGGGTATTCTTGTAATTCATTACAAGATAACTTTAGTTGATACCATTTCTTTTTGGATTAAACATTTTGGTTAAATGTTTAATAATGATTATGTGTAAAGTATAAGGGCAAGTTTTGGCTTGTGGCATTAATGAGGCATGGACCATGCTTGCTTCATTTATTGGTTATGAGATATTTTTATGCTATGGATTTTTTTCTTTTTGGCTTAGTCACAAAAATACCACACAACCAAAATGAAAAGGGCAGCCACTTCATTCTCATTCATCTCATGTGTTGTTTTTCTTTTTGCAAGCCAAGTCTTGAGAGATCACACTTCACACATACATGGCTTCTTCTTCAACCTCCACTCTATCCCTCTCATGTGTTGAGAATCCTAGAGTGTATTGAGACAAAGTAATCACACACTATCTCTACATCATCTTGAGCACCTGGGTTAGCAAACTAGTTGTTCGAGTTGTTTCGGTTTGAAGCGGGAGCCCGTATTAAGAATTCTCGAGGTGGATCGTCTTCGGCGAGGGAGAACGGAGAGCGGACTTGTTCGGGGAAGCCGACGAGGAGCTTGGGAAGAGATTGAAGACCGAATGACACGGATCGATCGGTATAATCTCTGAACACTTTACAGTTAGCTAGTAAACGGTTAATGGCACGATCCGGGAATCGGGTTGCGTTAGCGCCAAGTTTTACAAATTTTTGTTCCGTATTTGGCCATGGATTTTTGGCCGGGGCGTTGCCGTAACCCAACATGGTATCAGAGCTAACCCATTAACCGTATACTAGTTGATTTAGACAATGTAAAACTATCGAAACCGAAACAACTCCAATTCATTGCACTGCTGATTCTAGTCTCTGTTGTTTTTTAAAGTGTCTTCAAAAATTATTCTAGCGACTGCAGAAGAGTACTGACATGACCTATAAACTACACCCCAAATACAAGGCACTTCCACCAAAATTTGGCTGAGCACATTGCTCTAAAATCCGAGGAGTCTGGCCAGAATGAAGCTTCTGGATTTCGTATTTGGTGTGTGGTTTGGTCTCTGGAATCTTGGTTCAGTGGTATTGTTTGTTTAACCCAGTTTGGATATGGTTTTATCTAGTTGTTTGGGCATATTCGGGGTTATTTCGAACTCGATAATTTCCAACATTGTTTAGTGTTAACAGTACATACATTAATATCTACGACCGTGAATGTCATTTGATCGGTACAACTTGTCTAATCGCTATAGTTCTTTTAGACGGATTTGCGAACGTGACATTTACGTTGATGTTCTTTGTTGTGCTGTGATGTTGCGGATTTGTCGTGGTGAATAGCTTGGGTGCAATGATAGTGCAGTTTAGTTTTATTTATACATTTGATATCGCGGGGTGAGCGTCCGACATGTAGACTGCCGTAACTGCCAGTTTGTATATTATTCTTTTGGGGCACAACCGGATTGAGGTCGATGTCACCGCTGTACATATTTTCTTTTCTGTACTAAGATTACCCCGCGATAGAGTGCACGGATAGTCGGGTTCTGGAGGGTAACGGGTCCGCATCTCATGGCGTTGAGACAGAGGGGGCCTCACTCTAGAATTGACGGGCTATTCGCCGCACTCATAGGGTGTACAGGTTGACCCAAGGAAGGGTGCTCAAGTTACCGGATTCTGTGATGTGCTGGGTGGCCCATTAACTTTGCTGAAGGGGGTTGCCTCACTTATGGTTTCGGCAGGTAACTTGCCGCACTCGTAGGGGTCTAGGTTTTCATTGCACAGGCTATCCACACGACCAGGGGAACGTCGGGTTTCAGTTGCGGCTCAAAAGAAACCCGGGGCTCCCAGATTATCTGTATTGTTCTGTGATGCTTATTACTTTTCTGTGATATTGCATTTATCACGCCTGGAGCGATTATTGTATATTGTTACACACACACACACACACACACACGTAGATGTTATATATGTTTACACCCACGCTAGTCTAGTCCCCGCTCTGTCGTTAGTTAAGTAATCTAACGGGTGATGACGGGACCTAGTGGCGAATGCGGATGGCATATACGTACATTATACTTTCGTTCTTTTGTGGTGTGATTAATTGATGGGATTGCGTTGATTCAGATCAATGCAAGGAAAACAGACCTATTCGATGTTGTTGGAACCAAGTTTTTAAAACAGACATTACAGACATTTTCTTTTATTTTGCACAGTAGTATTCGGTTATGAATATCTATCACCTCATTCTAGAGGCAAGGGCCGAGATCCCTTCACCGGGAGTGACCCCTTAGGCAGAAGTTTGCGTCAGCGTAATAACTTCACTATAGTCGATCCTTTTGCTTTGCATCATTGTATTCGGTTAGGAATATCCTGCACCTCATTCTACGAGGAAAGAGCCGAGATCTCTTCACCGGGAGTGACCTTTTTAGCAAAAGTTTTCGCCACTATATATTTGTAAAAACCACTTGGATTCCTTCAACGATATCAAGTTCATTACGTTAAAGGTTTTTCACCAAAAACCAGCCGTAGCCCTCCGTCATTCCAGATTAGTATTGCTTAGTATTCGTGCTACGTATGTCGTGCTTAGCCGAGGCGTAGTGTTCGGTAGCTATGTAGTGCTTTTTTGTTGCATGGATATGCGATTGGTTAGGACAGTCGTGCAGTCATTTTGGCTCAGTCAAGGACTCGTGCGGGTGGGTCTAATGCAATCAAGATAATGACGGGTTGAACTTGATTAGGATCCTTTGATATGTTGGCTCAGTTAAGGTCACTTGGGTCCTAGGGGTAAAAACACACATCGGGAGTTTCTAAAGAAACTGAAACCTGCCAGGCATGCGCATACCTTCTGGAGTGTGGTGACTTGAGTGGATTCCATCAAGTTATCATGCGATGATAGTTGGATCCCGATTCCCACTGATGAGTTGGTTTACTCCTAGGGTGATCCCGACTAATTCTTCTTTTGGGATTGGAGGAGAATTTGAGGATACAGTGGGAGACATCCTGATTAGATAAAGTGATTAACCATTCTAATCTAGATTAGTGTGCACGTTGAGTGTTTCTTTCTCTCTCTTTGGCAGCGACCATGGCCCGACCCTAGACTATAACTCAGTAACCAAGTTAACCGAACTTTCTTAAAACACTGGCCTTTGGATTGTCAGAATTGCATACTTCATTGCCACTCCTACTTTTACCCTTTGTTTTTCTCCGGATCATTCCGTATCACTACGCAGATCCCATTTTTATTGGATATGACCATCGTATAGTTATATACGAACTCGAAGAAACTTGTTTCAGATTCGGGGATGGTTTCCGGTTCTGGAGAAAATGAATAGGACTATTCAGTTGTCTTTTCCTTTTACCTTCTCTCAGGTTACGAGTACTCCTAGGATTAGGAGGGTACACCTATTACGCTTATTGGACAGTCTTCTTCAAAACCATAGGCAGGTGCCGAAAGGTAGGGAATGAAGAAAACCAATTAGCCTAATTTTGGTGTACAAAAGGTAATAAGTAAAGACAAATAAAGGGATTGGAAAGAGGGCAATGTAAATTGCGACTGCTAGCATTCACGATCAAACCACGTATTTCATCGCCACTCCTACTTCATCTTTGGATTTCTCCAGAACACCCCGTATCACTACGAAGATCCACAGTTATTGGATAATCTATCGTATGGTTATATACGAACTAGAAGGAACTTGTTCCAGTACGAGGATAGATTCTGGTCCAGAAGAAATAGAATAAGGTTTATTCAGTTGTCTTTTATCATCACCTTCTCTCAGGTTGCGATTACTCCTAGGATTAGGAGAGTACACCTATTATGCTTATTGGATAGTCTTCTTCCAAACCATAAGCTGGTGCTGAACAATAAAGAAGGAAGAAAACCATTTAGCCTAAGTTTGGTGTACAGAAGGAAATGAGTAAAGACAAATAAAGAGATTTGGAGAGATGGCAAAGAAATATACGGTTACAGTCATGAATCTAGATAATGGAAGAGGCATTACTAGAAATACCCGGATACCTTTTCGTAACATTTTCATGTTTCGGTTTCACTGTGCATTGTTAATAGAAAACCGATTTCCCAATTAACCCTTGCTCCAGGGTATGTATTTACCAGGTTCGATTCTCACATCTGTATGGTTTTACAGATGATGAGTGGGAGTAATTTATTGGGAATTATGTGATCATCCTCATTATATCGGAATTCGTTGTAATTGGTTATATTTGAGGAAATCGCCTTGGTTTTTTGCCGGACGACAAATATTTGATTTTGAATATCCGTTGTTATGCACCAATTTCAAACTGATATATCTGTACGTTTATTTAATAAAGTGAGATATGACCTTTTGAAATTATGTCCATGACATTTACCTATTTCAGTTGATTGTTGGGTAAGGAGCATTAAACAGCGGTGTAATTCTTCATAACCATAGTACAGTTTTTAACCTACGACACACAAGGTTTGAGTTATTCAACTCAGGGGACTTATACAAAGTATTGTATGTTGTCCAGTATCTATTAGGACAAAGGGGTTGTCCTCGTACTATATTCTGTTTACTTATGACTTCTCAAGTTTTAGACAAGTGTTTCGTAGAAATACAAGGTCCATGTTTTGAGAAGTTATAGGTATAAGAATAATGTAGAGAACCATGTGTTGCAAGTATCAGGATTCTTCAAGGTGATTGAAGATGTAGATACTTGTGTTTGATAGTAATGGTTTTTGAGAACTTGCTTCTCTTTCAGGTTGCTTATATCTGGATGCACTCCTAAGTTGAGTAATGCTGATCGGCCTCTCTCCATTTAGTTGACATGCACTGGAGACAGCTGCATGATTTGAATCTGGTTCTAATTAAATCAGTGCCTCTGTTAAGGTATATGGAGTTGTCCGGCTTATGCTTAAAACCAGACTCTGGATAACTCAAGGCACGTTTCTGTAATGGCAGTTTGTGGGTTATCCCGGGCTATGACGAGGGGTGACTTTATACCATTTAGAAGATCAATAGTGATATTGTTCTTAACTCGCTACAGTTTTAGTAAAATGGATTTTTCAGAAAACAGTAGTGGGAGTATGGTAGAACTGGAAGTGATTCCAGAACCACAGACGATTACTAAAAATTTAATAAGAACCTAAATATTCAATCGGGTTTGACATTCCATTGGCCACTCCGCAGATATGGTGGGTAACCTCAGCCACCCGAGAGGTACTTCGGTATCCTCAAGGACGGTGACAGGGAGGTTCTTGTTTACCCAAACTTGACACTACTGTTGTTCCATACTATGAGACCCGGCAGGAGGATGAGTATAGCGTCGTTCTAAACTAGCTTTAGAAGTGCATGTGTACATGACTCTGCTAGAGGGTTGTTGTAGTCAGTGGGAGCAGCGGAAGCATAGTGGACAAGTAGCTTGTGTCTATTTATAGACTAAAGCAGATATAGTGGAGATAGATCATCTATTTTTGATGTGACAGTCATAGGGTTTGATTTCATCAGAATATGAGATGGATCTGTTAAGAAGGTAGTAGGGTGGTATGTCCTAATATTTGGATGACATACACTTGTAGGAGGTGATATTCCTACACTACAATCGGTTATACTGTGGTTGTCACACAATGGTTTCTCCACATAGGATTTGGATATTATATCTGGCATTCTGGTTACTAGATCTATGGTTTTAGATCTAGATTTGGGTAGTTTCCCAATCTGGGTACTTAGACAATATTCTAAAGGTGTTTTAGAATAGACGACTCCTGGCATGGTAGTGTACCTGCAGGTGATGGAGTCACCCTCTCCAAAGGTGTCTTACAGACTAAAGAGAAGAGATATGTGCATGATTGGCATATCACTTGCTTAGGCAATTGAGTCAATCATGATATGTCAAGTACCACACCAGATGTTGTTTTTGCACTAGATGCAATAAGTTGATATATTAATCCAATCCTGGAGAAACTTTCAGAAGCAGTTTATGAATATAAGTGGATGTTCTAGGGATTTGATAACGGCAGCCTCCTTCGGGAGACGGTTATCATTTCAGACTTCCAAGGTGACCTGGATGACAGAGTGACTGTCAGAGATATAGTTTTCCCTCTTATGAGGGGCAGTAGTTTGGACAGGTAGTTCAAGCGGATACTGAGGAAGGCATGATGCAGGATACTGATTAAATTCTGTTGACGATACAGTCTAAGATGTATACTGGATTTGGAGTTCATTTGTGAGCTGGTTCCCATCAGATATCCAGACATATTCTATGACAGGTATTGCTCATTTCGGGAGATGGCTTTCTCCGCGAACTTGAGATAAAGAGATACATAGAAAGAAACATTGGAGCGGATCCACTCACTGAGGCTATTTCTCGAACGCAATAGTTTCACAAACGGGCTTTGTGAAATTTATTAGTAGAGAAGTTGGGTGTTTGGTATCATATGGGTTGTGAGTATACGACATTGCAATAATTAGCCTTAAGTGCAAGTGGGAGATTGTTGGTTATAGTGCCCTCAAGTCAATTATTGGATCACAGGCACGTGATTGCAATGATTGAGGGAGGACCTATACCGGTAGAACAGTCTAACTCGAGATGATAGTATGCTATCTGGTTTGTCTTTATCATTGTGTACATACTTCAGGTGACATTACAGTTCACTATTACATATTGATAGAGCCCATAGGATTCTTGCTTGACTACCAGTAGTATGATGGCGATCATATACGTAAGAGTTGGGTAGTCTATAAGCACATCCTTAAAGTGTCCCTAGTCATGGGAATTTCGAGACTGGGCATCGATACTCCATTAGTAGACTAGTGTATACGGATCGAGACCCCGACGAGGGGCGGTGGCCGGTCTCATAAGCCATCGGTGTCAGTTGGTTCACCTAAGATAGTATATAGGAGCTCATTGGGTTATGAGTACACCGGACGGACTCGACGGGAACGTGCTAGTTGGTATTATACCTATTGTCAGATAGCAGTTCCCTGGTGACATTTGTACAAGTTAGTCTATCGACCTGAGATCGTCATTTGTCTCATATGAGTTTCCACTGTGCTTTGATTACTACCCTACCACGGATCAGAGGAGTCGTGCAAAAAGGTTTTAGTTGGGTACAGTCCCGAGCCACATGGAGGCAGTGAGCGGATCGTCGGGGGATTCGTCTCTCCCGGTATTGGGGGTAGAGTGTAGGGTTCCTAGGCACTCTCAATAGGTCTCACAAGGCATCAACCATGACAATTTCAAAAATTACGGTGCCGAGAAACCCTAGTCTACGGATCGTTGGCTAGATATCTAGGCGAAAGATGCAACTAGTAAACTACTTTACTAAGGGAACGGAAATACAACCTTTGTAGATCCGGTCCACCACCTCCACAGCTCCGCAATGAAGTCTCCTCGCTGTCCATATCAAATCCCGGGCTCTTGCGTCGGCTTCATCGGAGAAAAAGCGGGCTAGGTCATCGACGACAATGCCGAAGATGATCTACGTCGAGGCATCGCTAGATCAAGCTCCAACTTCACTAAGTCAAGAAAACTTGTGAAGGAAACACACTCTACTACTTGGCAAGAGGTAGAGGATGAAGAAATAGGAAGTGGGTTCACTTTAGAATTGGATTTCTCACACTTATGCTCAAGATGCCATTGAAGTAGAAAGCTTTTCTTTCTTGATCTTCAAGAAGAAGAAGAAAGAAAATGAATATGATAAGTGTTAATTAAATGGAAAAGAAAAACAATACTTATCATATTCAAACCATGATTAGGTGTAGAGAATAAACTAGGGTTAAAAAGAATGGTTAGGTTAAAGGAAAGAAACAAAATGGTCAACTTTTCAAACCTTCATGAACTTTCAACATAAAACAAAACTAGCAACCATTTTATTTCTTGCCAAAATGAAATAAATAAATGAATAAATAAATAAAAACCTTAACCATTTCCATAACCAAGGTTTAAACCAAAACTACACCCAAGTGAGCATGTATCATCAAACATGATACAATCATGTGCATAAAAGTATATCACATATACAACTTGCACAATTCAAGTGAGAAAATCCATTTAAAGTGAACCAATACTAGTTAATGCAAAGTAATATATCAAATATATAATTATACATTAAATCATTAAATCAACACTTGATTTAACAATCCGGTCATATCGCATATAACCGACTAGTATCCTTTGTATCGGCTTACCGAATCAATCCTTGATTCGATAACCAGGTTATACCGCATACAACCAGTCGATACATTCATCGCGAGAATAGAATACGGTATCACATACACGCATTATTCTTGGTCCCGCACATATCTCATATGCGCTCCTATTTCGTTTCGCTTGAGCCAGGAAACCTTTGTGTAGGACTCTAAAGACTCGTCAATACGCCGGCAGCAGGTGATGATCATATCAAACACCCACAAGCCGCAAGCGGTTTGCTAAACGTAACGGCCACCCGGGTATTGAGCAATGAGAAGATCGACGAGCAAGCCCGCTGACCCTCCTGTGAATCCAACCAGTAACACTACCGTACAGTCCGGTCTCATCGTCTGATATGTCGTATATCTTGCCTAGGGGTGGTAAACGTCAGACCCCAATAGCTCGATAAGTCGTGTCGATATGAGGTCTATAACAATTCGAGAAACTACTGGTAACACTTACCAGTATATCTCATCAACCCTGGCCAGGGATTTCCTGTTATAGCCAATCGAACACAGCGCAACATCAACCCCATATACCGGGAGAGACGAATCCCCTCCTATCGCTCATTGCCTCCATGTGACTCGGGACTGTACCCAAAAACCACCGTTTTGCACGCCCTCTTGGACGTGGTAAGATGGAAATCAAAGCACAGTGGGAACCACACAAGACTCTATGACGATCTCGGGTCAACAGACTACTCTGTACCAGTGTCACCAGAGAACTGCCATCTGACGTGAGGTATAATACCATCTGGGAGTTCTCGGCGAGTCCGTCCAGTGTACCCAGTCTCCACTGAGCACCCGTATATCATCTCCGATGTCAAACACCAATGGATATGGGATCATCCATCGCCCATCTGTATGGGTCGAGAAGGTATACGCTAGTCTACTCTGGTATATCGATGCCCCGTCTTGATACACCCACGACCAGGGACGATGAAGGATGTACTTATAGACTACCATGTCCCCACTAGTATGATCCGCATCATAGTCCAGGTAGTCGAGTACACATCCTAAGGGCTTTACCAACATGTAACAGAGAGACAATCAGTGTACACGTTAAGGTAAAGGGTAACCAGATAGCATACTATCATGTCGAGCAAGAAAGTCCTCCCTATATATGTCCCAGCATCCACTACAATATACATCCTATGTACGGTAATGGCCTCTAGGGCATACATATAACTAACATAGAGGTCGCAGTGTGCACGGATGGCAATCACCAGAAATCCTTGGCCAAGGTAGTCGAGAATTACCGATCTAGGATCGGTAGTTTCTCAGGTAGTGATGGGCTTCATACCGACACTAAATATCGCGTTATTTGGGGTCTGAATTTATCCACCCCCTAGACCCGATATGCGATACTCATAGACGAACAGACCGGACTATACGGATATTGTCACTGTCAGGCTCAGTAAGGTTTCTGGATGAGTTCGCTCGTCGGCCTCCCTTTCGCTCAATACCTGGGTAGCCATTATATACAGCTAGTGCCACTGACGTACTTGTGGTTAAACCCACTACCAGTGTATTGACGAGTCATTAGAGTCCCACACAGAAGGTTTCCTTGGTTCGGGCGAAACGTTGTAGAGGCCGTATGGTTTTATGGCAGGGTTCGATCATATACGTGCACTCGTGCACGGATCATCATTGGACAGTTCATACTGGTGGGCTTTAGTTTAAGCCGGATCATAGTATTAGATTGTTGGATTACTTTCGTCTCGTTTTATTCGTATTCAGTCGGAATACGGATGCGGGTATGTATATACGGATGAGGGGTATTCTTGTAATTCGTTACAAGATAACTTTAGTTGATGCCATTTCTTTTTGGATTAAACATTTTGGTTAAATGTTTAATAATGATTATGTGTAAAGTGTGAGGGCAAGTTTTAGCTTGTGGCATTAATGAGGCATGGACCATGCTTGCTTCATTTATTGGTTGTGAGATATTTTTTATGCTATGGATTTTTTTCTTTTTGGCTTAATCACAAAAATACCACACAACCAAAATGAAAAGGGTAGCCACTTCATTCTCATTCATCTCATCTGTTGTTTTTCTTTTTGTAAGCCAAGTCTTGAGAGCTCACACTTCACACAAATATGGATTCTTCTTCAACCTCCACTATATCCCTCTCATGTGTTGAGAATCCTAGAGTGTATTGAGACAAAATAATCACACACTATCTCTACATCATCTTGAGCACCTAGGTTAGCAAATTAGTTGTTCAAGTTGCTTCGGTTTGAAGCAGGAGCCCGTATCAAGAATCCTCAAGGTGGATTGTCTTCGATGAGGGAGACCGGAGAGCGGACTTGTTCGGGGCAGCCAGCGAGGAGCTTGGGAAGAGATTGAAGACTGAAGGACATGGATCGATCGGTATAATCTCTGAACTCTTTACAGTTAGCTAGTAAACGGTTAATGGCACGATTCGAGAATCGGGTTGCGTTAGCGCCAAGTTTTGCAAATTTTTGTTCCGCATTTGGCCACGGATTGATTGCCGAGGCGCTGCCGTAACCCAACACGGATGTCGTCTCCTTGTCAGCTTTCTTGGATCGAAGATGATCCACCCGAGAGCTTGTGTACCGGGCTCCTTCTTCAACAACCGAAGAAACTACGACCTCTAGTATGCTACACTAGATGACCTAGACTATGTAGAGTGTGTGTGAGTGAATTGGTTTATCTCTTTTTATCCTAGATTACTCAACACATGAGTGTATTATGGTTTTGAGGTTGATGAAGATGAAGAAGGAAAAGCTAGTGGGCTCTTGCAATGAATAAGGAAAATGAGTCTCTCTTTGTTGTGTACTAAACACTAACCATTATCCATGAGATAAATCACAATGAATAATTAGTAAAAGAGTTGAATAGTCAACAAATGACTCATGGCTTGAAAAGGCAACAAGTGTCCAAAGAAGCCATGTCCAAATTCATGCAATATCCACCTCATTTCCTAATTACATAATGCATGATTAATTTAACCTAAAAGAAATAATGCAATTATGTCATGTCATCTTCATCAAGCATTTTACAAAAATACCCCTTGTCTGTAGATACATACCCGCATCCGTATTCCGAAAAATACGAATGAAAAAAGAGACGAAAACAATCCATCGGTATAATACTAGGATCTGGCTTAAACCAAAGCCCACTAGTATTATCTGTCCGCACCATCATCCGTGTATAAGTACACGTATATGACCGAACCCTTGTCGTAAAACTATACGACCTCTACATATTTTGCCCGATGCAGGGAAACTCTCTGTGTGGAACTCTAAAGACTCGATACTACGCTGGCAGTGGGTTTAACCACAGGCCGCAAGCGGCACTAGCTGTACGTAACGACCCCCGGGTAGATGTCGATAAGAAAGCCGATGAGCATAACTCATCCGAACTCCTACTAAGCCTGTCTGTGAAAATCTCTGTACAGTCCGGTCTGTTCGTCTAAGAGTGTCGCATATCGGTCTTAGGGAGCAGCAAGCGTCAGACCCCTAATAGTGCAATAAGTCATGTCGGAGTGCGGCAAAAAACATCCTGAGAAACTACTGGAATCCTTACCAGCAAATCTCGCTTGCCCTGGCCAGGGACTTTATGTAATGGCTTTCCGAACACAGCACGACATCAACCCCCATGTAGGGTTGCTATGCACGCGCACAAGGTTCTACGAGGCATCAACCATGCCCGATTTAAAAATTAGCCGTGCCGAACAACCCGAAGCCGGATCTTTAAACTAGAGATTAGGCGAAAACTAGCATGTTAACAACTTTAACACTAAGTGAGAGGGATTACAACCTTTGTAGATCCGGTCCTTCACTTCATAAGCTCCGTGTTGTGGTCCCTTCACTGCGATCATCGGGTTCCGGACTCTCGAGAGGTTCCACGAAGAGAAAGATGCAGTCTTGCTTCCGATCTTCGATAAAAAGATGATCTACCTTGAAGTTTCATTAACACAAGCTAACACTCACTAAAATTGAGTGAATACTCTCATCTAAAGGGCAAGGGAAGATGAGGATGATGAAGTAGGATTTTTGCTCTCTTTATTTATCTTTTTCTCACATATTATCATCACAAATATCAAAGCAAGAAAGCTTTGTAAGCAAAGAAGAAGAAGGAAGAAGATGATGAATAATCGAATTATGATAGAATTCCTTTTGTGATGAATAATGCAAAGGAGATAATGATGAATAATGCAACCATGGTTGACTAAACCTTTGTAGAGAATTAACCAAGGCTAGGGTTTGGGTTAGGTTAAGAATGAGTCACTTGAAAATATCTTTCACAAAACAAAACCAAAACCTTCTAGAATCATCTAGAAAGCTTAACCCTAATCCAAACCCTAATCATGTTTAAACTCCACTAAACATGTTGCATTAGTTATCATATCATGTTACAATATTATATATCACATATATAATATTTATTGTAACCTAATAAAATAATACAATTAACATATATCGCATATATATCAATGTATTACCCGAGTGAGAAAAAGAATCTTTTAGTGAGATAATATTAGTTAATGTCATTTAATATATCGTATATATTATTATACATTAAATTATCGAATCAACACTTGATCCGATAATCCGGCTATATCGCATATAACCGACTAATATTTATCCGTACTGATTCATCGAATCAACACTTGATCCGATGACCCGGCTGATATCAAATATCGCGAGAATAGAATACGGTATCTCATATTGTATTATCCTCGGTCCCGCACATATCACATATGTGCTCCTACTCCGTTTTGCCTGAGCCAAGAAACCTCTGTGTAGGACTCTAAAGAATCGTCAATACGCCGGCAGTAGGTGATGATCATATCAAACACCCACAAGCTGGAAGTTGATGCCTCGTAGAACCTTGTGCGCGTGCATAGCAACCCTACAGTGGTATCGGAGCCAAGCTAGAGCTTTAGGCGAAGTCTAGACGAAGTTTAAAGTCCGATCGAACCCGGAAAACCCGATATACCCTAGTTTCTGGAAATTTTTCAAAACTGTGATTTTTTCCAAATTAAAAAGGCTCAAAAAATTCAGCAGGGTATTTTAGGAATTACTGTGCAAAACGACACTTTGAATCGTTCAAAGCGCCGCGGAACCGCGGCCAAACTAGGGTATTGGCGGCGGTTCCGCGGCAGAACTTGGGGATTAAGAGATAGTTTTTGCACAGTTATAACCGTTGGTACTTGCTGATTCTTCTGGGAATTTTTATTTTTCACTCAAGTGTTAAGTTTTCAGGGTTGTATTGGGGAATTGTTGATTCGATCGGATAATTTAACTTTGTTTAGTTTTGTCCGGATAATTTTAGAAACTGTTAAAAAGTTCGAACGGATATCAATAACTCACTTTTTCCCCTGCACGGAAAATTTTTCAAAAGTTGGATTTTTTCTCGAGTTTAAGAACGTTCTAAGTCGTGCAAGTAACGCGGTGGACCCTCTAGAAGACCACAAACCTTAACTCGATTATGTGACCGTCTTGAACTGCCTTTTGAACCTTAGGGTTTGGGGCAGTACGGCGTGCCACATGTGAGGCGTTGGCTTGACCCTTCTACGGCTGGACCATTGGTACTGTGGCATGTGATGGATGTTTTTAAACTAATTTCAAGTGTTGAGATATATTGGGGAAATCTTGGGTGTTTGATTATTCGATCGGAAAGTTTAACATTTTCTGTTTTATCTGGAATGTGATACAATATTTGGAATCCACAAATTGTTATGAAATAACTGATTTGAATATTATAGACATAGCAGTTTAGTCTCAGATGATCGGTTGCCACGGAATTTTGATGTGATCAAAATTCCGTCGTAATCACGTAGCGTACGCGGATACTCGCTGGGTAAACTTAATAGACAGCCATGCCCCATAGCCCCGACCAAGTGACTGTAGGAGAACCCCGTCGCCGAAAGCATCCGTTCGGGTGCTCGCGGCAGCGGTGTTCCGCCTTAGTGCACTTTGTCGACGGCATCTGGGGGTGCGGCCGTCTACTAAAGTTTGCGACGAGCATTCGATCAGGACGTCGGGAATCTTGTTGAATTGCCCGACTTGACATTGAAAAGAGTTTTCGATAATGAGACTAAAATGCGGGGTTTATAATTGTTAGGCATGTGATGTCTAAGGAATTCTTTTGGTTAGGCATGCGATGTCTAAAAAGGTTGCGGATTCCAACTGTTGTAGTTTTACACTTTCTTTTCTGTGACCGTAAGCGTAGTATGTGGTGTATCGCCGGCTTCGTTGCTATACATCAACGACAATCGGGATACATATACTTGCTTACGTTGATGATATGAGATATTATGTGTTGCTGTGATATGTTGTATTGGATCGTCGCATTTGAATAGCCGGGGTTTTTATGTGAGATGAGAGTTTTTCTTTTTCATTCATGTAAAATTCATTTGTATGTAATATTCTTTTATTGGGGCACTTCCAGGTTGCGGAAGATGTCACCGTTGTATATTATTTACTTTTCCGCATTAGGTAGACCCAAGGAGGGGAGCACAAGTAACCGGGTTCTGGGGTCCAGTGGGAGACCATCTCGAGGAGTCGAGACCGGGTCTCGTAACCCTAGAATTGGCAGTGTTACTTGCCGCTCTCGTAGGGGTCTAGGGATGTGGGTTTGGCTATTCATCGCGACCGTGGAATTCGTGTTTTATACAGGCTCGTATTGAAAACACGGACGTCCTAGTATATCCAATACTTCATATATGTTCTTCTGCTGCAATGTTCTGTGATGAGATCATATTACTGCCTGAGACGAATGTTTATATTTTATATATATATGAGATATATGTTATATTGCAGATTTCGTTTCAACTGTGATGCTTGTGAAGCATAATAAAATGGGACTTCATTAATGAGATTAATGAAACTAAATGAAACCTAACATGTTGTAGAAACTTGTTTCAAAAACAGGTAGTTACGGTTCTTGCTTTGCATCGCGGTGTTCCTTGTAGAACATCCTGCACCTTATTCGATAAGGAAAGGGCCGAGATCCCTTCACCGGGAGTGACCCCTTTAGCAATAACTGGCAGATGCTACAAACTCGGTTTGTCTTTTGATTGCTTCTATAATTCTTGCTTTGCATAGTGGCATATATGATATATCCTGCACCTTATTCGATGAGGAAAGGGCCGACGATCCCTTCACCGGGAGTGACCCCTTTAGCAAAACTAGAAAAGCCTAAAAAACACTTCATTTAAAAATCACTCGATTCTACAACGATATCAAGTTCATTACGCAAAAGGTTTTCTTAAAAACCTGTCGTAGCCCTCCGTCATTTCAGATAAGTACTAGTTAGTATTCGTGCTGCGGTAGTTTGGCCTTCGTCAAGGCGTAGTGTACGGTAGCTAACTAATGCTTATCTGCTAGCATACGATGCGATTGGATTAGGGTATTCGTACGGTGTAGTTTGGCCTTCGTCAAGGGTCGTGCGGGTGGGTTTTGTTGGAGATAGTGCCCTCAGAGTCGATTATTGGATCACAGGCACGTGATTGCAATGATTGAGGGAGGACCTATCCCGGTAGGACAGTCTTACTCGAGATGATAGTATGCTATCTGGTTTACCTTTATCATCGTGTACTGCTTTAGGTGACCTGACATGTCGCTATTGCACGTTGATAGAGCCCCTAGGATTCTTGCTTGACTGCCAGCAGTATGAGGGCGATCATATAAGTGAGAGCTGGAGTCTATAAGCACATCCTTAAAAGGTCCCTAGTCGTAGGAGTCTCGAGACAGGGCATCGATTCTCCAGAGTAGACTAGTGTATACAGTCGAGACCCCGACGAGGGGCGGTGGCCGGTCTCACAAGCCACTGGTGTCAGTTGGTTCACCTAAGATGTATACAGGTGCTCATTGGGTTATGAGTACACCGGACAGGACTCGCCGGGAACATGCTAGTTGGTCTTATACCTGACGTCAGATAGCAGTTCCCAGGTGACATGTGTACAGGTTAGTTCATCGACCTGAGGATCGTCATTTGTCTCGTGTGAGTTCCCACTGTGCTTTGATTACTACCCAACCACGGCTCAAAGGAGTCGTGCAAACAGGTTTTAGTTGGGTACAGTCCCGAGCCACATGGAGGCAGTGAGCGGATCTTCAGGGGTTCGTCTCTCCCGGTATTGGGGGTGAGGTCGCGCTGTGTCTAGGAGAGCCATTACACGAAGTCCTTGGCCAAGGCAGGAGATTTACTGGTAGGTATTCCAGTAGTATCTCAGGGTGTTCTGGGCTACACTCCGACATGACTTGTACCGCTTTTGGGGGTCTGACTTTTACCAACCCCTAGGCCCGCCATGCGATACTCATAGACGAACGGACCGGACTGTACGGATATTGTCACTGACAGGCTCAGTAGGGTGTCAGGATGAGTTCACTCATCGACGTCCCTTTTAGTCAATAGCTGGTGGCCCGTCACGTATTGGCTTATACCTCTGACGTGCTAGTGGTTAAATCCACAGCCATAGTATTGACGAGTGTTTAGAGTCCACCACACTTTTAGTTACTCAACTTTCGGGCGAAACGCTGTAGAGGCCGTATGGAGATATGGCAGGGTTCGATCAGATACGTGCGGTATTGCACGGATCGTGATCGGACGGTTTTTACTAGCCGGCTTTGGCTTAAGCCGGATCCTAGTATTTGATAGTGTAGTTTTGTCTCTTTGCATTTGTGTTCAGTGAGAATACAAATGCGGGCATGTATTTGCAGTATTGGGGTTTTCCTGTAATTTATTACGGGACCAGTTTTCTGGAGTTGCCAGTTTGCATTCCGTTCCGGCCGGTTTTCCTTTGTTCTTTCCCGGCCGGACTTTTCCGATGGAGGGGGTTATTTGCAAGTATGCAAATAACACTTTGTGGAGGGGTTTCTTGCAAATGTATTGATTATGATGGCATCTTTTCTTTTCAACCATCATTTGATTCTCTTTACATCACTAAAAGGTGATTAGAGTTTGATGTGAGTTTGTTATGATGATGTTTGGTTATGGTCACCCTTTCTCTTTTCCTACACTCACCTCCCTCTTGCTTATGTTTGATTTTCCTCCACCATTTTCTCATTAGATGAAAGAGGCTACACTTGAGAGAAGAGAAGAAGAGAGTTTCATTTTGAGTTTGTGGCATTATTCTTCATCTCAATTCCTTTGCATGAAAAATGAAAGCACCATTTTTCTTAACCTCATTCCTCCATCTACAAAGGCAACAAAACCCCAAAAGAGACACAACCCTACACAGCCTACAGCAAATCTTGGACGCGTCGACTTGCCAGCTTCGCGCCCGAGTTGCCTCGGTATTGAGGTGGGAGCCCGTAAAAGATGCAGGCGATGTGGTGCCCTTCCGGCAAGGAGGCGACGACCGGAATTTCCGCAGGAGATTGGGACGACGACGAGAAGACCGGAGGACTCGGATCATTCGGTATATCTCTAACCCGTCTTGTAGTTAGCTAGAACTAGTTTAATGGTCCGATCCGGGTGTTTAGTGCGTGGTGGTGCTGTTCAGACCATAATATTGCATTTTTCATTCCCCTATTCTTATCCGTTTTATAAATAAACAGGTACTCTTGACGCACGTTTGTTGCATATTACAGGATACAGGTTTCTGGAGCAAATGCAGTGAAAAAGACACAAAACAACAGTGAAAGGGACTTTTGACCAACAATTAGACGGATCCTAGTCAAGCCTAGACGAAGAACAGTGCAAGGTCCAAAATGTCAAAGTGAACGGTCAAAAGATACGAACAAGTTTTCACTAAAGATCTGGAGAAGACCCAGAAGCCCATCAGAGAAAATACATATAAAAATACAGGGCCCAAGAACCACTGAACCAAGCCCAAAAAATGCAGGGCCCAACCCCTTTATTTGGCCGCGGAACCGCGGCCAAACCCAGCCTGGCGCCGCGGTTCCGCGGCCATCTAGTGCGCATGTCGGTGGAGTTTTTCTGAGTCGGCGCGTCGGTGCAGATGTTGGGATTTTACGTGGGCAAATCTGCAATTTTGCAAGTGCGAGAGTCTGTAACCCTAGGTTTCCTATTTTCCTATAAATTGTAATTTTAGATCTGTAAAACCCTATGCCTCTTTTCAATCAATAAAATTCAGAATTTCTGAGAGAAAAATTCAGATCTGTTCTTCTTGTTTGGAGGGAGCCGTCAACCTAGTAAGTATTTTATTTCTATTTCTTTTAATTAAAATGTTTTCTCATCCCCTAATGAGCGAGTAATCTCCTCGCTTGTTAGGGTTAGCCTTAGGGAAAGGGTTGAGAGATGAGATCTCTCGCCCCTTTCAATGCCACCTTCACCTAATGAATTAGAACTTCGCGCATACGAGCACAACCGCTCCCTGCGGCATCCTACCCTTCGAGGTAACGATGAACCGTAGTATAAAGGGCCGGTTGCGCACGTTTTCCGTGAGGGTTAGGATAATTATCAACAAAGGAAGGATACAAATCTAGAGGAAGAAACATCTTCCCAAAAGATTTGGATCCACTTTATTAATAATTACCTTAACATCTAACAGATCTAAAAAAGGAAGGTATTGAAAGCGGTGAGGAAAAACATTAATCTCCAAAACTTCCCCTAAGCCTAACCCTAGCAAGACTTTTAATTAGATTAATTAGATCCAGTTTTCATAGATTTTTATAAACCAACCAAAATGACAAAATGAATCAACTCGTTAAAACACATAAAAGTAATTTACCCGTCTCTGTGGATCGACCCGTACTCACCGGTTAGCTGCAAAGCGACGCCGTTTCTGATTGCGGTAAACTATATTTTTGATCGTAAAATCTCTATAATCAAATGGCGCCGTTGCCGGGGATGGCGTAATTTTTCTTTTTGTGAATTTTCGGGTTGATATAAATTTTAAAAATTATAAAAATCTGAAAATATAAAAAAATACAAAAAAATTTGATCTGTTTGAAGGGTGTATCTTTTGAATCTTGCAGGAACAGCGAAGAATCGTGGATCTGGAATTTTACAGAGGGAAAAACAGAAAAGTACATATGAGAACAGAGAGGAACTGAAGGTACAGAACAGCAGGAAATTTTTCAGATCCTAATCCTACTTCCCCGCCGCGCTTCCGCCGCAAAATAGGTCCCCACGCCGTGGATCCGCGCCTCGTCTGCCACGTCAGCATACCAGATTTGCACTGTTTGTTCTCTTTTCTTCCCCTCTGCAACCTACAATATATCTCTCTGTAAAAAGTTTTCTGCAGGAATTCTTTGCGCTAAAAAAAAAAATCTTTCTCTCCCTTCTAAATAACAAATTCTCTGCAGGTTTCTTTGCGCCGCGCTAAAAATTGATTGCAAGTGAAATTTTATTGTTTTGCATAATTTAACCGGACTCTAAGGGGATAATTGACCAAACTCAGATTGGGTGGGGATTTCATCACCCTTCCCAGGACCCCAGAAAACACCTAAGCATTTTGCATCGACCATAATTAATTAAAAAAAGGATTAGACTCAGACCTAAGGATATCGAGCTCAATAGGAAAAGGACTAGTATAGGCATCGGCCGTTTATCCTAACCGACTTTGCGGTGTCTAGGCTAGTGGTTATTAATTAGGCCCACTGTAGTGGTGGTTCCTTCCCACTTACCTGGCCGTATTTGTCCGTGAAGAGGCGGTTTGAGGTCCTATTTCTAGCCCTAGTTAGGAGCTGTCTAGCAGACCTAGGCACCCTAGATCTAGGCCTGATTGTGCATGTGTGGTTGATACATTTGTGTCACGAGTCCCATTTTCTAAAACCGTCTTGCAAAACTCTCTAATAAAAAAAAAATAAAGAAAAATCTTTTCAAAACTTGCAACTTGCCGCTAAGAAAACTTGCACCTCACTTCCACCATTTCTCCTTCATTGACATTATCTTACCCCCACATTCTGTTTTTCTATTTTTTTTCTGACTGCACTACTCTTTTAGTGTATGTCATTTTGGACTAGGGATACTAACGCCCGATTAGTCCGTGTTTCGTTGGTACCGACCAACGAACCCTTCGTCGACCTTCCGTCCATTTCCTTACCCCCACCTTCAAATTCTTCTTTCGAAGGTATGTCGGGATTTAACCCCAACGATACCTTACTGACGGGAATGATTCCACCTCCGCCAGGTGCGAATAACCCGAATCTTCCGCCTATTGTAGCGCCCGCACGAGTTGCGCTCCAGGATCTCTTCTACCCCGTTCGCACTTCCTTACCTACATGTCTTTCACCCCCACCGGCGAATGGGGATAATTTTGAAATAAAACCACACTTCATCAATATGCTGCCTAAGTTTCATGGTTTGGAATCCGAAGATGCATATATTTTCATTAATAAATTCCAAAACGTTTGTGCCATGATAAAGACAACCCAATTAAGTGATGACGCAATAAGGCTAAGGGTCATTCCTTTTACCTTATGTGACCTAGCCGAGAAGTGGCTATACAGCACCGCATCACATTCCATTAGAAATTGGGACGAGTTTGTGAGAGCTTTTCTGAAAAAGTTCTATCATCATCACAAAACTGCTAGAATCCGAAACGAGATTATACAATTTTCACAGCTTCCTTCCGAACCATTTTGGAAGTGCTTCGAGAGATTTAAAGACCTACTTGTTCAATGCCCTCATCATGGGATAGAAAATTGGCAACTTTGCCAAACATTATACGAGGGATTGAACGCAGCAACGAAGCAGTTGCTAGAAACAATATGTCAAGGTCATTTTCTCTCCAAGTCTAGCGACGAAGCTTGGCAGTTTCTTGAGGACCTAAGTGAGCAAACAATTCAGTGGGAGAGTACAAAGACCACATCATCTTCTTCAGTCGGTCAATCTAGGGCAGGCATACATCAAATAGATATGTCGATTGCTATGAAGGCCGAGATGGCCTCACTTATGAAAAAGTTAGAAGCCATTGAGACCAAAATCTCATCGTCTTCTCCTGCCTCTACTCTACCCACACGAACAGTTTGTGCTTGTTGTTCTAATCCATCACATCTCACCGAAGAGTGCCCTTATAATGCACCTATTCAAGGGCAGGATCAAGTCAATGCTGCATTCCAGCAAAGACAAAGAAATGATCCGTACTCTTCGACATACAATCAGGGGTGGAGGAGTCACCCAAATTTCGCTTGGAACCAAAATCAACAAGTCCAAGGAAATAACAATTTTCAAAGACCTCCTCCACAACAACAACAAGCACCCTTACAAACTCAAAACCAGCAACCTTTCCAACAACAACCTTATACAAATCAAACGAACAATTTTGGTCAACCAAATGATGATAAGGTTATCTCGCTAGAAAAAAGTCTAGATGCATTTCTGAAGCAATCTACAGAATCCGCAGCAAGATTTGAAAGTTATGTTCAATCTTTAATGAATAACAATGCTTCACACAATCAAAGTATCAAATCTATTGAGGCACAAATTGCACAATTAACTGCTGCGTTGAGCGAGAGAGAAAAGGGAAAGCTTCCATCTCAACCTTTGCCCAATCTCGGTCACACACAAAACGCATATCACAATCACAATGTAAATGCGGTGACCACGTTGAGATCCGAAAGAGAGTTGCAAAATAATGTGGGAACTAGTGATGACATCCCCGCCGGTGGTTCTTCTTCCCCTTCTTCATTTTCTTCACTTCCTTCTTCACCTTTTTCTTTAGAGCCTATTCTCCACCCTTCACACGGCTCTACTTCTCCTGACTCGAACGGACCCATTTCCCACAACACGAACACATCCACACCGGGATCCGTTCCTACTCCACATTCTACTCCACAGACTTTTGACTCAACAAATTTTCAGAACGCTCCATTCCCAAACAGGTTGAGTCCTAATAAACCAAATACACAAGTGGAGAAGATTTTGGAGATATTTAAGCAGGTTAGCATAAATATGCCTCTCTTGGATGCTATCCAACAAGTCTCTTCATACGCGAAAATCTTAAAGGGCTTGTGCACCTCGAAGAGAAAGGCATCTCAAGTACCCAAGAAAGTGCTAGTGGCTAGTGCAGTGAGCAATGCTATTAACCACCATCAAACCTTACCCCAAAAACGAAAGGACCCCGGCTGTCCTACTATTTCAATCACAATTGGGGATAAGAAAATTAATCGAGCACTTTTAGATCTTGGGTCTAGTGTTAACCTGATTCCCTACTCCGTGAACGAATAATTAGGGGTTGGAGAGTTGAAACCCACTCGTTGCACTCTCCAAATGGCTGATCGATCAATCACCTATCCAAGGGGTCAACTAGAGGATGTGTTGATCAAAGTCGGGGAATTCATATTCCCCGTTGATTTTATCGTTATGGATACACAACCTGTTGCTAACCCAAGAAACCAAATTCCGGTGATTCTTGGTCGACCATTTTTGGCCACTTCCAATGCCGTAATAAATTGTCGCAATGGCTCCATGACTCTATCCTTCGGAAAGAGGTCTAGTGAGTTCAATATTTATAAGATAGGAAGTCTGCCCCCCGTACCTAAAACTAGTACACGAGAAGTTTGCTCTATTCACGAAATCACGCAGGAGGACTGCGAGCTTGAAAGATTTCTATTTGATGAAAACAGTTTTGACGCCACTAGTGCGTCCCTCCTTGAGCTTACTACCGTTGACACAACCGATGTTGATTATGAATGTTTCACTTTTTCGGATGACGACGACTCACAGCCTGAATATGAGTCGTTTGAATTTTTGGATGAGTCAGTCGAACCATCCGAATCGGTTGTTTGCAGTGATTTCGAACCTGTGTTAGATTCCTTTGAGTTCGAGGTAGATTCCGCAATAATTCTTTCGCCTCCGAAACTCGAACTAATGTCCTTACCGCCTCACCTTAAATATGCTTACATAGATGAGACTGAGACTTTTCCCATTATCATATCAGCCTCTCTAGCCTTCGAGCAAGAGAACGCTATTTTAAAAGTCTTACAAGATAGGCGGCAAGTTTTCGGTTGGACTATGGCGGACATCGAGGAGATAAGTTCCCTCATAATTGAATATCATACACAATTGATGGAAGATGCCATGTCAATAGAGGACCACAGGAACATCTTGGGGGTATTGTGGTGAGTCAACCTCCTCCTTTAGAAGTTGAAATACCCCCATTTCTTTTAATAAGCTACGAGAATGCCAACATTCCACTGATAGCTGATCATTTACATTCTCGTTTCGATGCATCACCATCACCTGTATATTTACCTCCACACCTCCCATACCACTACTTCTATCTTCCCCAATTCTTTGCGGACCACCACAACTTATTTTTCCAACAACCAATATTCTTTACTGATAAATTTTTCAACTGGTTGGTGTTGACCTTTGGCCGATGCAAAGTTTGGCAGTAATGTCTAACATAGTTTAAATGAAGTTTGGGGGAGGGTCTTTTTGTATATATTTTTGTTTTTCTTAACAATAAAAAAAAACTATAAATAAATAAACAGGGGAGTACCGATAGTTTGACCCTCTTGGTTTAGCATGACAGTGAGGACACTGTCAAGTTCAAGTTTGGGGGTATGCTCGGTACGTCTTCTTCCTTCGCATTCATATGTACATATTTTTGCATTTGCATACTTATTTGAAAACCCATAAAAATTTGAAAAATTTCCAAAATTATAAAAATTATTGTATTCAATTTTGGCTAATTGACTTGAGTTTGACAAATAGGTTAACTGGTTAGGAACAACTAGATCTTAGACTTAGTGAATTAAAAACCCTAAAGATAACATTCCTTAAAGTTTAACGGTAGAAAGTATATGCCTTGTAGTTTATTTAGAAATAGGCAAATTTTGGGTTCACTTTTTGGGATAAGTCGAAACAAGGGAAGGGTATTGATGTTCTTATTAGAGTATAAGTTTGAAAAATAGTTCCTAGCTTAAGTCTAAATTCTGAAAATGTATATCCTACAATTTGCACATTCACGCACCTTGAAACTTGGAATAGTAGAAGAGACCTTGAAATACTCTTGTCTAAAGTCCTTAGTACAATGAAAAAAAAAGTGAATAAAGAAAAAAAAATGGACACTGGTTTTTGTGATTACTTAAGGCTGTAAAAATAGAAAAATATTTAGCGATGGTGCTTCATCACCTAGTGCCTTAGACTAACAGGTTTGGGAGTCACTGCTAAAGCCTTGGGTGTTGCAAAGACTAGGAAGTACGCTTTAAAGTGCAAACGCATTTTATAATCGGTCGTTGGTACCTCAAGAAGTATTAACGGTCGCATGAAGGATGTGTAAGCAAATTTCATTTAAATTCATCAACTAATTAGTACTTTGGACAACGGACAAAAGGTTGATTGCTTAATTTGAATTTCCAAGTGTAGGGGTGACTTATACACACACGTAGGGGTATGTGATTGGTGTTTAGATGAGAGAAAGGAGTGAAGAATAGAACTTGTATCTTTAATAGAGTTGATAAAAATTCCTAAGTGGAGATGGAACCCTAGAAGGAAAACTTAAGAAATGCCGAAAGCTAAGTAGATCTACATAACATATATAATCTTAAGTTAAATGATGAGGAAGTGTGAAGAATATGGGTGGATAATTTGCGGGTCAACGATAATAGAATTTCCTTGTTAGAAAACCTAATTGGAGAACAAAAGTCAATGGGCCGAGTTGATAGGATTTTGTGGGTGTAATCCGCTGAAAACCCTCAGGAGACAACACTCCTCCTACTAGGGACACCTAGAGGTTTAACGGCTTGTTGCACGTTCTCAGTGCAATCGCGTTTCCCTGCGAAAGTGCGGTTAGGATTTTAGTGAATAAAAATAAGTTTGCTCGAGGACGAGCAAAAGGTAAGTTTGGGGGTATTTGTTCAGACCATAATATTGTATTTTTCATTCCCCTATTCTTATCCGTTTTATAAATAAACAGGTACTCTTGACGCACGTTTGTTGCATATTACAGGATACAGGTTTCTGGAGCAAATGCAGTGAAAAAGACACAAAACAACACTGAAAAGGACTTTTGACCAACAATTAGACGGATCCTAGTCAAGCCTAGACGAAGAACAGTGCAAGGTCCAAAATGTCAAAGTGAACGGTCAAAAGATACGAACAAGTTTTCACTAAAGATCTGGAGAAGACCCAGAAGCCCATCAGAGAAAATACATATAAAAATACAGAGCCCAAGAACCACTGAACCAAGCCCAAAAAATGCAGGGCCCAACTCCTTTATTTGGCCGCGGAACCGCGGCCAAACCCAGCCTGGCGCCGCGGTTCCGCGGCCATCTAGTGCGCATGTCGGTGGAGTTTTTCTGAGTCGGCGCGTCGGTGCAGATGTTGGGATTTTACGTGGGCAAATCTGTAATTTTGCATGTACGAGAGTCTGTAACCCTAGGTTTCCTATTTTCCTATAAATTGTAATTTTAGATCTGTAAAACCCTATGCCTCTTTTCAATCAATAAAATTCAGAATTTCTGAGAGAAAAATTCAGATCTGTTCTTCTTGTTTTGAGGGAGCCGTCAACCTAGTAAGTATTTTATTTCTATTTCTTTTAATTAAAATGTTTTCTCATCCCCTAATGAGCGAGTAATCTCCTCGCTTGTTAGGGTTAGCCTTAGGGAAAGGGTTGAGAGATGAGATCTCTAGTCCCTTTCAATGCCACCTTCACCTAATGAATTAGAACTTCACGCATAAGAGCACAACCGCTCCCTGCGGCATCCTACCCTTCGAGGTAACGATGAACCGTAGTATAAAGGGTCGGTTGCGCACGTTTTCCGTGAGGGTTAGGATAATTATCAACAAAGGAAGGATACAAATCTAGAGGAAGAAACATCTTCCCAAAAGATTTGGATCCACTTTATTAATAATTACCTTAACATCTAACAGATCTAAAAAAGGAAGGTATTGAAAGCGGTGAGGAAAAACATTAATCTCCAAAACTTCCCCTAAGCCTAACCCTAGCAAGACTTTTAATTAGATTAATTAGATCCAGTTTTCATAGATTTTTATAAACCAACCAAAACGACAAATTGAATCAACTCGTTAAAACACATAAAAGGAATTTACCCGTCTCCGTGGATCGACCCGTACTCACCGGCTAGCTGCGAAGCGACGCCGTTTCTGATTGCGGTAAACTATATTTTTGATCGTAAAATCTCTATAATCAGGTGCCGGTTTGCTAAGTTCGCAAAATTAAAGTTTATCACCATTTCCGCATTTGGCCGTCGGATTGACGGCCGGGGCGCCGCCGTGCACTTACAGTGGTATCAGAGCCTTGCCATTAACATAGTCTAGCTTGGTTTAATGTGTTTTACGTTTTCGATCGAACAAAATCCCGAAACCGCGTTTTCTAGCACTATCAGTTTCTGTCGAAATTTTTTGGAGTCCAAAAATTTTTCAGGTTGTCTCAGAATGATGTGCAGGGAGTTCTAAGAACACTGGAAAAATTTGATGACACGATCCCTCCGTACGACCGCGGAACCGCGGCGTTAACCCCTCATTGGCCGCGGTTCCGCCGCAGGAATGTGGGTTCATGTCTTCGTTTTTTTGCAGTGGGCTTGTGGGCTGAAAATAGGGGTTTTGGAATATTAAAATTAGGCCCAGAATTTCTGTGAGTGCTACAGTATTGCTTGGGGGCCCACTTGTTAATTTTTGATCGATCGGATATTTTAAACACATTATTTCACAGTATTTACATTATATCTGCGACCGTGAATGTCACTTGATCGGTAAATCCTGTCTAGCTGCTATAGCCCGGTTAGACGGATTTGCGAACGTGACTTTCACGTTGATGTTCTGTGTTATGCTGTGATGTTGCGGATTGGTCGTGGGGGATAGCCTGGTTGCAATATAGTACAGATTTGTTTTTTTATGTACATTTAATATTGCGGGGTGAGCGTCCGACATGTGGACTGCCGTCACTGCCTGATTGTATTATTATTTTGGGGCACGGCCAGGTTGCGGTCGATGTACCCGTTGTATGTATATTTTACTTTTTGTACTAGGTTTACCCCGCGGTGGGGTGCACGGATAGCCGGGTTCTAGAGGGCAACAAGCCCGCATCTCATGGAGTTGAGACGGAGGGGGCTTTACTCTGGAATTGGCAGGGCTATTCGCCGCACTCGTAGGGGGTACAGGTTGACCCAAGGAGGGGTGCCCAAGTTACCGGATTCCGTGAAGTGCTGGGTGGTCCATTCACGTTGCTGAAGGGGGCTGCCTCGCTTCAGGTTTTGGCGGGTAACTTTCCGCGCCCGTAGGGGTCTAGGATTTTCATTGCACAGGCTATCCACACGACCAGGGGAACGTCGGGTTTCAGTAGTGGCTCTGTGAAACCCGGGGATCCCAGATATCTGTATTGTTCTGTGATGCTGTACATTTCTGTGATGTTGCTTTTTTTTCACGCCTTGAGCGAATATAATATATTGGTATATATATTAGTAGATGTTGTATATGTTTTACATCCGCGCTAGTCCAGTCCCCGCTCTGTCGTTAGTTAGCTAACCTAACGGGTAATGACGGGACCCAGTGGCGAATGCGGATGGCATATACGTACATCAGTATATTTTCGTTCTTTGTGGTGTGATCAATTGATGGGACTGCGTTGATTCGGATCAATGCAAGTTAAACAAACCTAATCTGATGTTGTTGGAACACTTTTCAAAAGGCTGTTATTGCAAGGACGTTCACTTTTGTTTTGCATCGTGGTATTCATTTGGAATATCCTGCTCCTCAGTCGACGAGGCAAGGGCCGAGATCCCTTCACCGGGAGTGACCCCTTGGAAAGAAGTTTGCGTCAGGGCATTAACTTCACTATAGCCGATTACTTTTGCTTTGCATTGTGGTATTCATTTGGAATATCCTGCACCCCATTCTACGTGGAAAGAGCCGAGATCCCTTCACCGGGAGTGACCTCTTTAGTAAAGGTTTTCGTCACTATATTTTCTAAAAAGCTATCCGTTCCTTCAACGATATCAAGTTCGTTACGTTAAAGGTTTTCGCCAGAAACCATTCGTAGCCCTCCGTCGTTTCATATGGGTAGTCAATAGTATTCAAGCTGTGTTTGTTGGCCTTAGTCAAGGCACAGTGTTTGGTAGCTATTGGGTATTCATATGCTGCATAGATAGATGCGTTGGTTTGGGACAGTCGTATAGCCTTGTTGGCCCTAGTCAAGGGCTTGTACGGGTGGGTTCAAATCAACCTGGACAATGACGGGTAGAACTTGACATGTGACTTATGATTTGTTGGCCTTAGTCAAGGTCATAAGAGCATGGGGCAAAAATCCACATCGGGAGTTTCAAAAGAACTGAAACTTGCCAGATATGCGCATACCTTCTGGAGTGTGATACCGTGAGCGGATTCTGTCACGTTGTCATGCGATGATAGTTGGATCCCGATTCCCACTAATGAGTTGGTTTACTCCTCGGGTGACCCCGACTAATTCTTCTTTCAGGTTTGGAGGAGAATTTGAGGTACAGTGGGAGGTTTCCAGATTAGATAAATTGGTAACCATTCTGATCTAGGATAGAGTGCACGCTGAGTGTTTCTTTTCTCTCTCTCTTCGGCAGCGACCATTGACCCGACCCTAAGACTATGACTCAGTGACCAAGTTGACCGAACCTTCTTAAATACTAGCTTTTGGATTGTCAGAGTCGCTAACCTCATTGCCGCTCCTACTTTTACTCTTTTCTCCAGGACACCCCATATTACTACGAACGTCCACTTCCATTGGACAAAACCATCGTATGGTTATATACGAACTCGAAGGAATTTATTCGAGAATGGTTTCTGGTTCTGGAGAAAACGAATAGGATTATTCATTTGTCTTTTCTTTTCACCTTCTCTCAGGTTGCGAGTACTCCTTGGTTTAGGAGTAGTACACCTATTACGCAAATTGGATAGTCTTCTTCCAAACCATAGGCTGGTGCCGACCGGTAGGGAATGAAGAAAACCAGTTAGCCTAAACGGTGTACAGAAGGTATTAAGTTCAGACAAAGAAAGGGATTAGTAAGAGGGCAAAGTAAATTGCGACTGCTATTCACGACCAAACCAAGTACTTCTTCGCCAATCCTAAATCACCTTTGTATTTCTCCAGGACACTCCGTATCACTACGAAGATCCACAGTGTATTGGATACTCCATCGTATGGTTATATACGAACTCGAAAGGAACTTGTTCCAGTTCGGGGATGGATTCTGGTCCAGGAGAAATAGGAATAAGGTTTATTCGGTTGTCTTTTATCTTCACCTTCTCTCGCATTGCGAGTGCTCCTAGGATTAGGACAGTACACCCATTATGCTTATTGGATAGTCTTCTTTCAAACCATAGGCTGGTGCCGAACGGTAGGGAAGGAAGAAAACCAATTGGCCCAAAGGGGTGTGCAGAAGGTAATGACTAAAGACATATAAAGGGATTTGGAGAGGTGGCAAATAATTATACGGTTATAGTTGTGAATCTGGATAATGGTAGAGGCATTACTAGGAATACCAGGATCCCCATCGAAACATTTCAATGTTTCAGTTCAACTGTGTACTGTTAAAAGAAAACTGATTTCCCGATTGGACACTTGCTCCAGGGTATGTATTTACCAAGTTTGATTCTCACATCTATATGGTTTTACAGATGATGAGTGGGAGTAAGTTATTGGGAATAGGATGATCATCCTCATTATATCGGGATTCGTTGTAATCGGTGATATTTGAGGAGATCATCTGGGCTGTTTGCCGGTCGGCAAATATTTGGTTTTGAATATCCGCTGTTGTGCACCAATTTCAAATTGATATATCTGTACGTCTATTTTCATAGAGTGAGATATACCTTTTGATATTATGTCGATGACATTTACCTATATCAGTGGATGGTTAGGTAAGGAGCATTAAACAGCGGTGTAATTCTTCTTAACCATAAGTACAGTTTTCAACCTACGACACACAATGAAAGAGTTGTTAGACTCAGCGGACTTATACAGAGTATTGTATGTTGTCCAGTGTCCATTAGGACAGAGGGGTTGGTCCTCATACTATATTCTGTTTACTTTTAACTTCTCTAGATCTTAGACATGTGTTTCGTAGAAACACAGGGTCTAAGTTTTGAGGAGTTATAGGTATTTGAATAGAGTAGAGAACCAGGTGTAGCAAGTATCGGGATTCTTCAAAGTGATCGAAGATGTAGATACTTGTGTATGGTATTCAGCTGATAGTAATGATAAAGAGAAATTGCTTCTCTTTCAGGTTACTCATAATTGGAAGCATTCCTAAGTTGAGTAACGCTGATCGGCCTCTTTCCATTTAGTTGACATGCACTGGAGACAGCTGCATGATTTGAATCTGGTTAAATTAAATCAGTGCCTCTGGTTCTATATTGGATATAGAACAGTTCATATCTTAACGTTGTTAAGGTACGGGGAGTTGTCCGGCTTATGATTAAAACCAGACACTGGACAACTCAAGGCACGTTTCTGTAATGGCTGTTTGTGGGTTGACCCAGGCTATGAAGAGGGTTGACTTTCTACCATCTGGCAGATCAATAGAAATAATGTTCTAGACTCGCCACAGTTTTATTAAAAATGGATTTTTTCAAAAACAGTAGTGGGAGTATGGTAGAACTGGAAGTGATTCCAGAACCGCAAACGATTACTGAAGATTTGATAAGGAACCTAAAGATTAAATCTGATTTGACATTCCATTGGCCACTCCGCAGATTAGGTGGGTAACTTCAGGCACCCGAGAGGTACTCCGGTAGCCTCAAGGACGGTGACAGGGAAGTTCTTGTTTACCCACACTTGCCATTGTTGTTGTTCCAAGCTGCGAGACCCGGCAGGAGGATGAGTATAGCGTCGTTCTAAACTAGCTTTAGAAGTGCACGTCTATATGACTCTGCCACATGGTTGTCGTAGTCAGTGGGAGCAGCGGAAGCATTGGTGGACATCAGGCTTATGTCTATTTATAGACTAAAGCAGATATAGCGGAGATAGATCATCTATTTCTGATGTGACAGTCATAGGTTTGACGTCATCAGAATAGGGGATGGATCTGTTGAGAAGGTAGTAGGGTGTGATATCCGGGTTTTGGATGACATACACAAAGTAGGAAGTGACATTCCTATACTACGATCGGTTATACTTTGGTCGTCACACAGTGGTTTCTCCACGTGGGATTTGGACATTATATAAGACATACTGGTTACTAGATCTATAGTTTTAGATCTAGATTTGGGTGGTTTCCCAATCTGGGTACTTAGACAGCATTCTAAGAGTATTTAGAATGGACGACTCCTGGCATGGTAGTACACCTGCAGGTAATGGAGTCACCCTCTCTAAAGGTGTCTTACAGACTAAAGGGGAGAGGGATGTGCATGATTGGCAGATCACTTGCTCAGGCAATTGAGTCAATCATGAGATGTCAAGTACCACACCAGATGTTGTTCTTGCACTAGATGCAATAAGTTGACATTGATCCAATCCTGGAGAAACAGTCGGAAGCAGTTTTAGAACATAAGTGAATGTTCTAGGGATATGATAACGGCTGCCTCCTTTAGGAGACGGTTATCATTCCAGGCTTCTAAGGTGACCTGGACGACAAGGAGGTTGTCAGAGTTATAGTTTTTCCCTCTGACGAGGGGTTGTATTTTGGACAGGTGGTCCAAGGCAATACTGAGGGTGGCATGGCGCAGGATACTGATTAAGTTCAGTTGACGATACAGTCTAAGAAGTTTGGATTTAGAGTTCATTTATGAGCTAGGTCCCATCAGACATCCAGAAATTCTAAGACAGATATTGCTCATTTCGGGAGATGGCTTTCTCCACGAACTTGAGATAGAGAGAGACATAGAAAGAAACATCTAGGCGGATCCACTCACTGAGGCTATTCCTCGTACGCAATAGTTTCACAAACGGATTTTGTGAGACTGACTAGTAGGGGAGTTGGGTGTTCGGTATCACACAGGCTGTGAGTATGCGACATCGCAATAATTAGCCTTGAGTGCAAGTGGGAGATTGTTGGAGATAGTGTCCTCAGAGTCGATTATTGGATCACAAGTACGTGGTTGCAATGATTGAGGGAGGACCTATCCCGGTAGGACAGTCTTACTCGAGATGATAATATGCTATCTGGTTTACCTTTATCATCGTGTACTGCTTTAGGTGACCTGACATGTCGCTATTGCACGTTGATAGAGCCCCTAGGATTCTTGCTTGACTGCCAGCAGTATGAGGGCGATCATATAAGTGAGAGCTGGAGTCTATAAGCACATCCTTAAAAGGTCCCTATTCATAGGAGTCTCGAGACAGGGCATCGATTCTCCAGAGTAGACTAGTGTATACAGTCGAGACCCCGACGAGGGGCGGTGGCCGGTCTCACAAGCCATTGGTGTCAGTTGGTTCACCTAAAATGTATACAGGTGCTCATTGGGTTATGAGTACACCGTACAGGACTCGCCGGGAACATGCTAGTTGGTCTTATACCTGACGTCAGATAGCAGTTCCCAGGTGACATGTGTACAGGTTAGTTCATCGACCTGAGGATCGTCATTTGTCTCGTGTGAGTTCCCACTGTGCTTTGATTACTACCCTACCACGGCTCAAAGGAGTCATGCAAACAGGTTTTAGTTGGGTACAGTCCCGAGCCACATGGAGGCAGTGAGCGGATCTTCAGGGGTTCGTCTCTCCCGGTATTGGGGGTGAGGTCGCGCTGTGTATAGGAGAGCCATTACACGAAGTCCTTGGCCAAGGCAGGAGATTTACTGGTAGGTATTCCAGTAGTATCTCAGGGTGTTCTGGGCTACACTCCGACACGACTTGTACCGCTTTTGGGGGTCTGACTTTTACCAACCCCCTAGGCCCGCCATGCGATGCTCATAGACGAACGGACCGGACTGTACAGATATTGTCACTGACAGGCTCAGTAGGGTGTCAGGATGAGTTCATTCATCGACGTCCCTTTTAGTCAATAGCTGGTGGCCCGTCACGTATTGGCTTATACCTCTGACGTGCTAGTGGTTAAATCCACAGCCATAGTATTGACGAGTCTTTAGAGTCCACCACACTTTCAGTTACTCAACTTTCGGGCGAAACGCTGTAGAGGTCGTATGGAGATATGGCAGGGTTCGATCAGATACGTGCGGTATTGCATGGATCGTGATCAGACGGTTTTTACTAGCCGGCTTTGGCTTAAGACGGATCCTAATATTTGATAGTGTAGTTTTGTCTCTTTGCATTTGTGTTAAGTGGGAATACAAATGCGGGCATGTATTTGCAGTATCGGGGTTTTCCTGTAATTTATTACGGGACCAGTTTTCTGGAGTTGCCAGTTTGCATTCCGTTCCGGCCGGTTTTCCTTTGTTCTTTCCCGGCCGGACTTTTCCGATGGAGGGGGTTATTTGCAAGTTTGCAAATAACACTTTGTGGAGGGGTTTCTTGCTAATGTATTGATTATGATGGCATCTTTTCTTTTCAACCATCATTTGATTCTCTTTACATCACTAAAAGGTGATTAGAGTTTGATGTGAGTTTGTTATGATGATGTTTGGTTATGGTCACCCTTTCTCTTTTCCTACACTCACCTCCCTCTTGCTTATGTTTGATTTTCCTCCACCATTTTCTCATTAGATGAAAGAGGCTACACTTGAGAGAAGAGAAGAAGAGAGTTTCATTTTGAGCTTGTGGCATTATTCTTCATCTCAATTCCTTTGCATGAAAAATGAAAGCACCATTTTTCTTAACCTCATTCCTCCATCTACAAAGGCAACAAAACCCTAAAAGAGACACAACCCTACACAGCCTACAGCAAATCTTGGACGCGTCGACTTGCCAGCTTCGCTCCCGAGTTGCTTCGGTATTGAGGTGGGAGCCCGTAAAAGATGCAGGCGATGTGGTGCCCTTCCGGCAAGGAGGCGACGACCGGAGTTTCCGCAGGAGATCGGGACGACGACGAGAAGACCGGAGGACTCGGATCATTCGGTATATCTCTAACCCGTCTTGTAGTTTGCTAAAACTAGTTTAATGGTCCGATCCGGGTGTTTAGTGCGCGGTGGTGCCGGTTTGCTAAGTTCGCAAAATTAAAGTTTATCACCGTTTCCGCATTTGGCCGTCGGATTGACGGCCGGGGCGCCGCCGTGCACTTACAGGTTTAATTCAATCAAGAAATGAACGGGTTGAACTTGACTAGCGGACTATGGGTAGTTTGTCCTTCATCAAGGTCATAGGACGCTAGGGGTAAAATATTATTGGGAATTTCAAGTGTTGAAATTTGTAATGAGATTGCATACCTTCTATGAGATAGTTGGATCCCGATACCCGCTGCGAGTAAGAGTTACTCCTGGGAGAGTTTTACACATTACAATTAGCCGATCAAGTAGGTGTCTAGAAAGGTGTTAACGGGATTACGCCCCTGGAAAAACGAGGTTTACATTAATTAGGTTCGTGCGAAAGCACGGAGGACCTCCCTCAAAGTACCGACACTGGCCTGGCTGAAAGATTGGCGAACTTGTAGCGTGTAATTAATCCCGACTAGTCTTTCCTTTTAGGGTTTGAAGGAAGATTTGATTAAAACAGTGGGAGACATCCTGATTAGATATATTAGATAACCAATCTAATCTTGCAAGAGCATACGCTGAGTGTTTTCTTCTCTCTCTCTCTCCAGGTAGCGACCATATCACGCCTTAATCAAGATAATAAAACAGATATATTGACCGAACCTGCTTGTTATACTGAGCTGGGGAACGTTGGTCCCGCTCCAACTTATAATTGTTATAAGACAGAGCAGAAAATTGGGGAATACCAGATTTCCCGTGCCGCCCAAATGAAGAAAGTGCATATTGATGCATCATCTTCGGGTGTGTTCATTACAGAGAACTGTTTCTCAGTATCCTTTACGTCCTGGGTATGAGATACCGGATCAGGATCCCGCATATGTAATCTGTTACATGGGCTATAGAAAGGTAGAGAACTGAGAACGGGTGATAAGTTTCATGAGATAGAAAACGGTGCAAGTGTTGCAGCCAAGTCTGTTGGTCACTATCACCCTGTATTACCTGAATACATTGATTTTGAACGAATGTTATTAGATACCGAACCTGATATACAACATCATATCAGTCTCTTTATTAGTAAAGAAACGATATAATTTTGTATTGTTGGATAATGTTTTGAACATATCCTATATCAAGAGTTGATCGGTTCAGGCACGTTATCTAAAAGCATAGACGTTCTAAATCAAACTACAGTTCTTAGTATACAGAACACACACGAGAGGAAGAGTTCAGAAATGAACGAATCCTTCTTGGGGCATTGTAGACTAGGTCATATCAATGCGACCCGACTAGCTAAGTTATATTTAGATGCATATTTAAATCTGTTTGAATTTACATCTTGTGAAACTTGACGGTCATGTCACAAAGATAAGATGACCATAGCTCTGTTTATTGGAAACAGAGAAAGAGTTTGTGAACTCTTGGGATTGATACATGCTGATGTATGAAAGTCCCCTGTCTACATATGCCAGGACCGGTTCTTTGTACTTCATTCCATTCTCTGATAATCTTTCAAGATTCAGACATATGTTCCTATTGAAACACAAGTCCGAACCTTTTGAGATATTCACAGAATATGAGTTAGAAGTAGAGAACCAACAATGGGTATAAGTATTATGTCCTTTGATGAGATCAAGAAGGAGAATACTTGAGTACGGAATTCCAGGACTATTCTAAAGGAGAATGAGATTCTCTCTCAGCATTACTCCTCCGTATACACCACAGCACGTCGGTGTATCGGGGCGGAGCAATAGCACCCTATGTGATATGGTGTGCTCTATGATGAGTACTACTGAGTTTCCTATTTCCTTTTGGGAGTTATACACTTAAGAAGCTGCATACCTATTGAATAGGGTTCAAATCAAATCAGTTGCCGACCACTTCATATGTGATATGGAAAGGGAAGAGCCCATATCTTAAGTAAGTTAAGATTTGGGGTTGTCCGGCCTATGTCTAAAAACAAAATCCGGACAAGCTCGAGGCAAGGTCTGTTATGTAGAACTGGAATTGTTCCAGCTATACAAACTGCAGCTGATGATTTGGTAGAACCAAAGGATTCAATAGTTTCCAACGAACCTCAGCCTCTCCTCCGATCTAGTAGGGTTCCTCACCCACCAGAGAGATACTTCGGTTTCTCTATGACAGTGGGAGTGAGGATTGCATCATGAGATGATGACCCAAATAGTTTCGAGCTGGCTATCAGGAGTGGGACTCTGTAAAAATGGCTGGATGCTTAGCGATCTGAGATAGAATCCTTATACACCAACAAAGTATGGACTTTGGTTGCTTTATCTGAAGGGTTAAATCCCTATCAGGAGCAAGTATATCTTGAGAAGATTACTTGGTGTACATGGAAAAGTTAAGACTTTCAAAGCTATGCTTAAAGTCCATCCAGATCCTGCTTGCCACGGCTACATACCATGACTACGATATCTGGCGGTTGGGTGTCATGACTGCTTTCCTAAATGGTGTTTTAGAAAAGAGCGTCTATAAGCACACAGCCAGAGGGCTTCGTAGACAGTGGGAGCAGCGGAAACGTGTTCAAGATGTTTTATATGATAAAACAGGCATCGCGGAGTTGGAACAACTGTTTTGATGTGGTAGTCAAAGAGTTTAACTTCATCAAAATGGTAGATGAACCTTGTATACACAAAAAAGGTAGTAGGGAGTATGGTGGTGATCCTCGTAAAGTACGTGGATGACATACTCTTGATAGGGAAGGAGTTTCCTATGCTACGCTTGGTTAATCTCCGCTTATCACAATGATTCTCCATATAGGATCAAAGTGATACCTCCTAAATCCTGTGTTTTGGATCTATGAGATAGTTCTAATTGGATGTTAGGATACTCACTAGTTGTAGTGAGATGGTATCAATCGATCCTGGGGAGAATCACTGGAAAGGTTCCAGGGTGATAAGAACGACTGAATGTCAGTCGCAGGCATTGTCTTTACCCTCAGTGGAGGGACGGTATGTTGGAAGAGTTCCAAGCTAGATACCGTGACTTACTAGACGATTAAAGGCAAGATACATCATTACCAAGGATGCTACCAAAGAGGCAGTCTGGATATATATAAGTTCATAAGATGAACTTCGTTCCTACCATTGTGTGATAATGGAGTTGTGGCTTTAGCTTAGGAACTTCTGTCCCATCTGAAATCCAGATATAATTCTTAGGCAGTATCACCTGATCATAGAGATGGTTGATCTCCAGGGAGATCGAGGTTAGGAGAGTAGACACAGAGGACAACAGCTCGGATCCACTCACAAAGGCCTTTTTCCCAGTAGAGACTTTTATGGGATGGTTGAGTATGAGATACTTCAACCGCAGCTAATTGTTGGGTATGTGATACCACAACAGATGGCCCTAGTGCAAGTGGAAGATTGTTAGTTATATGTATGCCCTAGAGGCCATTACTGTACATACGATGTATATTGTAATGGATGCTTGGACATATATAGGGAGGACTTTCTTGCTCGACATGATAGTATGCTATCTGGTTGTACTTTATCTTAACATGTACTCTGATTGTCTCTATGATACATGTTGATAAAGCCCTTAGGATATGTACTCGACTACTTGGACTATGATGAGATCATACTAGTGGGGCCACGGTAGTCGATGAGTACATCCTATAAGTGTTCCTAGTCGAGGGTGTATCGAGACAGGGCATCGATACACCAGAGTAGACTAGCATATACGCATCTTGACCCATATGATGGGCAATGGATGATCCCATATCCATCGTGTTTGACATCAAGGATGGTGTATGGGTGCTCAGTGGATACTGGGTACACTGGACGGACTCGCCGAGAACTCCCAGATGGCATTATACCTCACGTCAGATGGCAGTTCTCCGGTGACACTGGTACAGAGTAGTCTGTTGACCCGAGATCGTCATAGAGTCTTGTGTGATTCCCACTGTGCTTTGATTTCCATCATACCACATCCAAGAGGGCGTGCAAAAAGGTGGCTTTTGGGTACAGTCCCGAATCACATGGAGGCAATGAGCGATAGGAGGGGATTCGTCTCTCCCGGTATAGGGAGTTGATGTTGTGCTGTGTTCGATTGGCTATAACCGGAAATCCCTGGACAGGGTTGCTGAGATTTACTGGTAAGCGTTATCAGTAGTTTCTCGAACTGTTATAGACCTCATATCGACACGACTTATCAAGCTACTGGGGTCTGACGTTTACCTCCCCTAGGCGAGATATGCAACATATCAGACGACGAGATCGGAGTGTACGGGAATGTTACTGTTTGGATTCACAGGAGAATGTACAGGCTTGCTTGTTGATCTTCTGAGCGCTCAATACCTGGGTGGCTGTTACGTTTAGCTGACCGCTTGCAGCTTGTGGGTGTTTGATATGATCATCACCTACTGCCGGCGTATTGACGATTCTTTAGAGTCCTACACAGAGGTTTCTTGGCTCAGGCAAAATGGAGTAGGAGCACATATGTGATATGTGCGGGACCGAGGATAATACGATATGAGATACCGTATTCTATTCTCGCGATATTTGATATCAGCCGGGTCATCGGATCAAGTGTTGATTCGATGAATCGGTACGGATAAATATTAGTCGGTTATATGCGATATAGCCGGATTGTCGGATCAAGTGTTGATTCGATAATTTAATGTATAATAATATATATGATATATTAAATGACATTAACTAATATTATCTCACTAAAAGATTCTTTTTCTCACTCGGGTAATACATTGATATATATGCGATATATGTTAATTGTATTATTTTATTTGGTTACAATAAATATTATATATGTGATATATAATATTGTAACATGATATGATAACTAATGCAACATGTTTAGTGGAGTTTAAACATGATTAGGGTTTGGATTAGGGTTAAGCTTTCTAGATGATTCTAGATGGTTTTGGTTTTGTTTTGTGAAAGATATTTTCAAGTGACTCATTCTTAACCTAACCCAAACCCTAGCCTTGGTTAATTCTCTACAAAGGTTTAGTCAACCATGGTTGCATTATTCATCATTATCTCCTTTGCATTATTCATCACAAAAGGAATTCTATCATAATTCGATTATTCATCATCTTCTTCGTTCTTCTTCTTTGCTTACAAAGCTTTCTTGCTTTGATATTTGTGATGATAATATGTGAGAAAAAGATAAATAAAGAGAGCAAAAATCCTACTTCATCATCCTCATCTTCCCTTGCCCTTTAGATGAGAGTGTTCACTCAATTTTAGTGAGTGTTAGCTTGTGTTAATGAAACTTCAAGGTAGATCATCTTTGTATCGAAGATCGGAAGCAAGACTGCATCTTTCTCTTCGTGGAACCTCTCGAGAGTCCGGAACCCGATGATCGCAGCGAAGGGACCACAACACGGAGCTTATGAAGTGAAGGACCGGATCTACAAAGGTTGTAATCCCTCTCACTTAGTGTTAAAGTTGTTAACATGCTAGTTTTCGCCTAATCTCTAGTTTAAAGATCCGGCTTCGGGTTGTTCGGCACGGCTAATTTTTAAATCGGGCATGGTTAATACCTCGTAGAACCTTGTGCGCGTGCATAGCAACCCTACAGTGGTATCAGAGCCAAGCTAGAGCTTTAGGCGAAGTCTAGACGAAGTTTAAAGTCCGATCGAACCCGGAAAATCCGATATACGTGAGGTATAATACCATCTGGGAGTTCTCGACGAGTCCGTCCAGTGTACCCAGTCTCCACTGAGCACCCGTACACCATCCTTGATGTCAAACACCGATGGATATGGGATCATCCATCGCCCATCATATGGGTCAAGATGCGTATACGCTAGTCTACTCTGGTGTATCGATGCCCTGTCTCGATACACCCTCGACTAGGAACAGTTATAGGATGTACTCATCGACTACCATGTCCCCACTAGTATGATATCATCATAGTCCCAGTAGTCGAGTACATATCCTAAGGGCTTTATCAACATGTATCATAGAGACAATCAGAGTACATGTTAAGATAAAGTACAACCAGATAGCATACTATCATGTCGAGCAAGAAAGTCCTCCCTATATATGTCCAAGCATCCATTACAATATACATCGTATGTACAGTAATGGCCTCTAGGGCATACATATAACTAACACCCCAATACCGGGAAAGACGAATCTTATCTAACCGCCACTGCCTCCAAGTTCTTCGGGACTGCACCCAACTACTACCTGTTTGCACGACTCAGCAGAGCCATGGTAGGGTAGTAATCTAAGAACAGTGGAAACACACTTGAGGCGAAGTAGCAGTGTCAAGTCAATGGAATAAGCTGTACTCATGTCATGTCACCTGGGAACTGCTACCTGACGATAGGTATATTACCAACCAGCAGTTCCCCATGAGTCCCCAGTGTAACTCATAATCCAATGAGCACCTGCATACTATCTCCAGTACGACGTACTGATGGCTGTGGGAAAGAACATCTCCCCTCCTGGGATGAGAAGCTTATACACTAGTCTACTCTGGAGTATCGATACCTTGTCTCGATAATCCTTCAACTAGGGACCTATGTAAGGATGTGCATGTAGACTACCCAGCCCCCACTAGTGTGACTGCCATCATAACACTGGTAGTCAAGCAAAGATCCTAATGGCTCTATCAATATGTATTAGCGATACGTTAAAAGAAACATATACACATATTAAGATAGATACAAACCAAGTAGTATACTACTATATCGAGCAAGATTTTCATAAATCCGTGTATATATCCCAAGCTTCCAAAATGTAATATACAAACTAGTACTATACATTAATGGCCTCTAGGGAATATTACACTAACACTCTCATGCGGCCTTTTATGAAGCAGTTAATAAGTGAGTGGGTCTCGTCTCGGAACAAACCGACCAAGGTGTTTCTCTTCGACGGGATGTCCGACCCAAAGGACCACTTGGACGCGTTTACGGTGGGCATGAGCTTCCAAGATAACTCGGACATGGATCAGTGCTGAGGCTTCCTCACCACCTCATCCGGGCTGGGCAAGATTGGTTCCGCTGCCTTACTCAACGTTCAATCTCAACTTTTGAAGAATTAGCCACGCAGTTCCTCATCCACTTCGTCAACAACCGGCGAAAGAAGAGGTCGATTTTCTACTTGTTCACCATCAAGTGTGAGGACAGGGAGACTTTCAAAGAATATATTGCCCGTTGCTACAATGCCCTTCTGGAGGTACTCGAGCACCGGGACGAGACGATCATCACCGCCCTAAGGTCTGTTCTTAGGCACAAAGAGTGGCTCCGCCCTTTTGCATTGGCGCAACCTAAGACTTTGGCCGAGGTAAAGGTCTGGACCCCTGGCCGAGGTAAAGGTCTGGACCCCTGGCCGAGGTAAAGGTCTGGACCGAGCGGGAAATCCAACTCGAATCCGAGGTTAACGCTCACCTTGAGGATGCCAGACATACCAAAAGAAAAGGGACCTGGAAGAAGACAAAAAGAAGGCTGATCGGTCAAAACCTTATACGCCAAGGTTTCGTGAGTACACGCTTCTCAATGTCTCTTGGGCCGATCTGCTAGAGGAGGCGAAGAAAGAAATATTCTTCAGGCTACCACCGATGACATGAAAGCCGGGAAAGAGACTCCGCGACCCGTATTGTGCCTATCATGAGACACAAGGACATCCGACCGAGAATTGTAAATAGCTGCGCGATTACATCGAGGAGCTGATCCGCTCCGGTCACTTGGCAAAATACCTGTGAAACAAATGTCAAACAGAAAGGGCACTCGTTGGGTAGCTTCCTGCTCGGCCCATCCACAATGGGTAGCTTCCTGCCCAACGAAGACGTGGATCTAACGCCCTCATCATGAAACCGCTGGGCAGCTTCCTGCTTGACCCATCCGCAGCGAGTAGCTTCCTGCCCAACAACGCTGTAGATCCAAAGCACTCATCACAATACTGTTAGTGTAATATGCCTTAGAGGCCATTATTATATAGTACTAGTTTGTATATTACATTTTGGAAGCTTGTGATATATACACCGATTTATGACAGTCTTGCTCAATATAGCAGTATACTACTTGGTTTGTATCTATCTTAATATGTGTGTATGTTTCTTTTAATGTATCACTAATACATATTGGTATAGCTCTTAGGATCTTTGTTTGACTACCAGCGTTGTGATGGCAGTCATACTAGTAGGGGCTGGGTAGTATACAAGCATATCTTTATAATGGTCCCTAGTCGTAGGATTATCGAGACAGGGCATCGATATTCCAGACTAGATTAGTGTTATACTTCTCATCCCAGCAGGGGAGATGGTCTGTCCCACAGCCATCAGTACGTCGTACTGAAGATAGTATGCAGGTGCTCATTGGTTTATGAGTTACACTGGACGGACTCGTGGGGAACTGCTGGTTAGTACTATACTTATCGTCAGGTAGCTGTTCCTAGGTGACATGAGTATAGCTTAGTCCGTCGACTTAACACTGCTACTTCGCCTCAAGTGTGTTCCCACTGTTCTTAGATTACTACCCTACCACGGCTCTATTGATTCGTGTAAACAGGTAGTAGTTGGGTGCAGTCCCGAAGTGCTCGGAGGCAGTGGCGGTTAGATAGAATTCGTCTCTCCCGGTATTGGGGGTTGATGTCGCGCTGTGACTCGGAAAGCCATTACACAAAGTTCCTGGCCAGGGCAAGTGAGATTTATTGGTAGGTACTCCAGTAGTTTCTCAGGGTGTTTTGTGTTGTATTCCAACACGACTTATTGCTCTATTAGGGGTCTGATGCTTACCACCCCATAAGCCCGATATGCGATACTCTTAGACGAACAGACTGGACTGTACGGAGATTGCCACAGACAGGCTCAGTAGGGGTACGGATGAGTTTGCTCGTTGGTCTTCTTGTCGACTGATACCTGGGTAGCCGTTATATACAGCTAGTACCGCTGACGCGCTTGTGGTTAAACCCACTGCCAGCATACTGTCGATTCTTTAGAGTCCCACATAGAGGGTTTCCCAGCTTCGGGCGAAACGTGTAGAGGTCGTATGGTTTTACGACAAGGTTCGATCACATACGTGTACTTGTGCGCATATGATGTTTGGGTGGACAATACTAGTGGGCTTTGGTTTAAGCCGGATCCCAGTATTTGATTATTGGATTAGTTTCGTCTCATTGCATTCGTGTTTCTCGGAATACGGATATGAGTATGTATATACGGATGAGAGGGGCATTTTTGTGATTTGATCAAGATTGTTTTTGGAGAATGACACCTTAATTAGGGTATTTCTTTATTAGTGAAATCTTTTATGAGGTGGAGGAAATGAGAACTTTGTGGTATTTTACTGAAATATGAGATTAGGGTTTCTTATTGACTTTCTTGGACTCGACTTAGATATTTGTTAGATATTTGTATGAGATATTTTCTTTTGGTTTAAAAGAAAAAAACTCAAGCCATTTCACATAATCCTTTTCACAAAAGAAAACAACAGATACTTTTCTCTCTCTCTTTTCCTCAAGCTTTCTCCAACTCCTCTCAAACCCAAACCATCTCATGAGTTGAGAATCCTAGGGTTTATTAAGACAACTTGATCCCTCATCACTCTCTACACATCCTACGCTACTTAGTTTAGCATACCAAGTGACCTAGTTACCTCAAGTTATAGGTTAAGCTCAAAGTCGGAACATGATTGAGTGATTCAGCGTGCTTGCGCTTTCTAAAAGATAGATCAAAAATATTTGTAACCGCAATCAAGAACGGCGTCGCTTTGCAGCTAGCCGGTGAGTACGGGTCGGTCCACAGGGATGTTGTGAATTTTCGATTCGCGCTTACGAGTTAATTCCGAAGGGTGTTCGGATTGATTATTAAATCTAAAAATTGAAGTTGTATGATACTAGGATTAGAAACTTGCTAGGATTAGGTTTAGGGAAAATTTGGTAAACAAAAATCTACATCTCTTTCCATTGCCTTTAATTAAAGATATCATATTAGTGTTATGGTAAATCTTAACAAAGGGGATTAGGATGATTGGGAAGATTGATTCTTCCTCTAGATCCTTGTCCTTCCTTTCTTAATCTTTACCCTAACCTTCATGGAAAACCTTAAAATCCGGGCCTTTAGACTACGGAATCACCGTTACCTCGAGGGTAGAGTGCCGTAGGGAGCGGAATAAGAAGGTATGCATGGAGTTCTAATGTTCATAAAAGTTTGGCAACGAAAAGAGATGAGAGATCTTCATCTCTCAAATCCTTCCCTATTCCTAACCCTAACAAGCGAGGAAACTACTCGCTCATTGAGGGGATGAAAAAAGACATGATTTTATTAAAGAGAGAAAACATCGATTGCAAGTTAATAAAAGCTAAACTAAATTAAACTAAGGCGAGAAAATAATTTACCTAGAGCAGATATGAAAAACTACATCTACTGCAAGGAAAATAACCTACTTACTGATGCATCTCTCCAATCATCAACGCAGGTTTGTCAGATCTGAATTCATGAATTGAAAAGAAACACCGATGCTCTCCAAAAGAATTCTAAAATTTATTAATGAAGGGAGGCATAAGAATTTACAATGATTAGAGTTCCTATTTATAGAGAATAGGAAACCCTAGGTTACAATTGATTTGCATGTCTACATTTACCAAAATATCCTTAGGAAGACCTAGTCAAAGTAGACTTCAAGCTTTGGTAAAATTTTATGTCTCTTTAAAAGAAAGTATTGGGCCTTGGATCTTTGGGCTTCCTTATTATTTGGTTCTTTGTTAAAATAGCTTCTATGTTTCTTCCAGATCTCCAGTGAATAATTGCGGTGGGCTTTTAACCGTTCGCTTTGTAATCTTAGACCTTGCATTGCCTTGTACTCTGTGAATTTTATGTTTGATGTAGGCTTGATCAAGAGTCTTCTATTTGTTGGTCAAAGTCCACTTTTTGTATCATCTTTTGTCTTTTTCACTGTTTTCGCTTCAAGAACCTGTAACCTGTAATATGTAGCAGACATGCATCAAAAGCACCTGTTTATCATTGTAAAATGCATAAGAATGGGGAATAGAAAATGCAATATTATGGTATGAACAAATACCCCCAAACTTATCTTTTGCTCGTCCTCGAGCAAACTTATTGTTTTATTCTCTACAAAAAACCTAACCGCACTTTCGCAGGGAAACGCGATTGCACTGAGCTCGTGCAACAAGCCGTTAAACCTCTAGGTGTCCCTAGTAGGAGGAGTGTTGTCTCCTGAGGGTTTTCAGCGGATTACACCCACAAAATCCTATCAATTTGGCTTTTCGACTTTTGTTCTCCAATTAGGTTTTCTAACTAAGAATTCTATCATCGTCGACCCGCAAATTATCCACCCATATTCTTCACACTTCCTCATTATTTAACTTAAGATTATATATGTTATGTAGACCTACTTAGCTTTCAGCATCTCTTAAATTTTCCTTCTAGGGTTTCCATCTCCACTTAGGAATTTTTATCAACTCTATTAAAGATAAAAGTTCTATTCTTCATTCCTTTTTCTCATCTAAACTCCAATCACATACCCCTACGTGTGTGTATAAGTCACCCCTACACTTGGAAATTCAAATCAAGCAATCGTACTCCCGTCCATTGTCCAAAGCACTTCTTAGTAGGTGAATTTAAATGAAATTTGCTTACACATCCTTCATGCGACCATTAATACTTCTTGAGGTACCAACAACCGATTAAAAAATGCGTTTGCACTTTAAAGCATACTTCCTAGTCTTTGCAACACCCAAGGCTTTTAGCAGTGGCTCCCAAACCAGTTGGTCTAAGGCACTAGGTGATGAAGCACCCTCGCTAAGTATTTTTCTATTTTTACAGCCTTAAGTAATCACAAAAACCAGTGTCCATTTTTTTTTTATTCATTCACACTTTTTCATACTAAGGACTTTAGACAAGAGCATTTCAAGGTCTCTTCTACTATTCCAAGTTTCAAGGTGCGTGATTGTGCAAATTGTAGGGTATACATTTTCAGAATCTAGACTTAAGCTAGGAACTATTTTTTAAACTTATACTCTAATAAGAACATCAATACTCTTCCCTTGTTTCGACTTAGCCCAAGAAGTGAACCCAAAATTTGCCTATTTCTAAATAAACTACAAGGCATATACTTTCTACCGTTAAACTTTAAGGAAGGTTATTTTTAGGATTTTTAATTCACTAAGTCTAAGATCTAGTTGTTCCTAGCCAGTTAACCTATCTGTCAAACTCAAGTCAATTAGCCAAAATTGAATACATTAATTTTTATAATTTTTGAAATTTTTCAAATTTTTATGGGTTTTCAAATAAGCATGCAAATGTAAAAATATGTACAAATGAATGCGAAGGAAGAAGACGTACCGAGCATACCCCCAAACTTGAACTTGACAGTGTCCTCACTGTCATGCTAAACCAAGAGGGTCAAAATACCGGCACTCCCCTGTTTATTTATTTATAATTTTTTTTATATTTTTAATGTTTTGAATTTTTTTTTATTTTTTATAGAAAAAGAAAGCAAAAATATATATACATATATACAAAGGTTCCTCCCAAACTTAAGCTTGGCCTTACATAAGCCAAAGGTTAGCACCAACCATTCAAAAATTCTATCGTGGTAATGGTAGAGTTGGTGAAAGAATGGAGTGGAAAGAAAAGAAATGAGAAGCACACGAGACCGTGTGGAGAGAAAGGGATAATATGGTCTCGGTGGAGGAGAATGGCGGAGGGGACGAAGAAATGGTAGGGGTTCTACATCTTCGAGTGGAGGTTGATTAATCACAAAATCCATATCATTTAAGAATGCGAGTTCGTCGGCGAAAATATCTTCGAAACTTTCCTCGAAGGTCCAATTGAAAATTATCGAACTCAAAATGTCGGATTGTGATTCATCAACACTCGATATCATTAAAGGAAGATTAGAAGAACCAAAGAAAGTGGGAATACGAATTTGAGGGTGTGGATGGAGCGTATAGATTAGCACAATTTGTAATGACCGATGTGTAAAAAGCGATTGTGCTAATCTATCAACCCGCGAAAAAATGAGATTAAATCCCTCAAGAGTCGTGAGCAAACATGGGTACGTCGAATTAGGTATTGGAGATGAAAGCGTAACGGTCTCTTGCACAGTCGAAACGATAGGAAGGACGGAAGGAAGTGAGTGAGGAAGGGTATCAGTTAAGGATTTAGGAGGGTGTATTGGAAAATTCGACACATCAAAGAAAAATGGTTCAACCTCAATATGATTCTCACTACTCTCCTCAATATTATCCTCATAATTCTCCACAATATTCAACTCATCCATGCCATTATCATCAAAATCAAGACGCATATGAGATTCGGGAGAAACATTTAATAACTCGGGATGATGATTTGAACCTAAAATTTCAATTAAATCGATAGGTTCATCATCCGAAATATTCCCGGCGTCTATATCCTCAATCAAGTGAAAATCAATTTCTTTAGACACCTCATCAAAAGCATGGATATTTATCGATTTAGGTTCTAGAGTGGAGGTGTAAAGGTCGAAAGGATTAGGTGCGGTTTCACTCGAAAGGGGTTCTTCACAATCTGGCAAAACAAACACTACAAAATCACACAACTCGCTTTTATTTTGAACTTGTGAATCATTTAGGACATTCGATGGAAAACTGAAGTTGTGGGCTTCAATTGGGTAAGGGTAGGTTTGATTTGGAAATCCTCTCTCATTCTCACTCAGTCCAACCACCTCCTCATACATTGGAAAATTTGGAGCTAGTTGGAAACTAGCTACCGGTTCACTAGGTCGCATAAGGGTGGCCACGGACGCTTCCACATTCCTAACCATTTTGTTTGTTGCTGCGATATACTCCTCCAACGCCTCTTCCAAACTAGACTTTGGTGGTAAAGGGGTTTTGGCAAAAGATTCGAAATTGTTTGGATATGTGAAACTCCCAAAAGGCTGTGTAGAAGCAGTGTCTAGTGAAGGTGGAAAGGTCGGGTAGGACTGGTAGGAAGTGGGTGATTGGACTGGGGTAGGGTCAACATGTGGATAAAAAGGTGAATAGTCTTGTTGATCCCTAGAACTAGATGTGTGGAGAGGGGTGAAAGATCGGCTACGAGATTGAGCAATATGCTCAGCAATGGACATCGGCCTAGGAGTGACAGAAGGACTTAAAGAAGTGGTGTCAACATATGTAGGTGGTGAAGGTTGACTTGGTTGACACAAAGTGGGTTGAAAAGTCAAACTATTTCTCCTAGACTCCTCTATGTGATCTTTCAAAGATTTTTTAGGCATGGAAGGATCGTCTTTAACTTGACCGAACACATTGACATATGACGCAAAATTAGGTTCGGGATACCGAGGTGCTTGGACTGGGGTAGGGTCAACATGTGGATAAAAAGGTGAATAATCATGCGGATCCCTAGAACTAGATGAGTGGAGAGGGGTGAAAGATCGGCGGCGAGATTGAGCAATATGCTCAGCAATGGACATCGGCTTAGGAGTGACAGAAGGACTTGAAAAAGTGGTATCAACATATGGAGGTGGTAAAGGTTGACTTGGTTGACACAAAGTGGGTTGAAAAGTCAAACTGTTTCTCCTAGACTCCTCTATGTGATCTTTCAGAGATTTTTTAGGCATGGAGGGATCATCTTTAAATTGACCGAACAAATTGCCGAACGACGCAAAATTAGGTTCAGGATACCAAAGTTCGGCAAGTGATTTTTTATGTGGGGTACCCATGCTAGAAGAAGAAAGGTAAAAAGAAAGAAAGTTGGGTGGTGCAAGGATTTATTTGCGGCAAAAGTTGCAAGTCTTTTTATAAAAATTTTCCTCTCATTTTTATTTGTTTTGCAAAAATTTTCGATAAAGGGCTTAGACACAAATGCAATCAACCAGAAATGCACAATCAGGCCTAGATCTAGGGTCGCCTAGGTCAGCTAGACAGCTCCTAACTGTTCCAAAGGGCTAGAAATAGGACCTCAAACCGTCTCTTCACCAACAAGTACGGCCAGGTAAGTAGGAAGGAACCACCACGACAGTGGGCCTAATTAAAAACCACTAGCCTAGACACCGCAAAATCAGTTAGGATAAACGGTCGATGCCTATACTAGTCCTTTTCCTATTGAGCTCGACGTCCTTAGGGCTGAGTCTAGTATTTTTTTTTTAATTAATCGTGGTCGATGCAAATGCTTTAGATGTTTTCTGGGGTCCTGGGAAGGGTGATGAAATCCCCACCCAATCTGATTTGGTCAAAAGCCCCTTAAAGTCCGATTAAAGATATGCAAAACAGTAAATCACTTGCAATCAAATCTTTTTTGTGAATTTTAAAATTTGCAAGTTCTCTAATTAAAATTTTCCTTTTTTCTCCTTGCTCTTTATTTGGAAAGATATTTTAGCAAAAAGATTAAGAATATGCAAATCAGAAAAGATCACTTGCAATCAATTATTATTTTAAGCATAGCGCAACGAATCCTGCATAAGATTTGTTATTTGGAAAGGAATATTTTTAAATCGCAAAGAAATCCTGCAGGCAAATTTACAGAAGATATATCAAGATTTGCAGAGGAGGAGAGAGAAAACTTACAGATTTTATTTTATTATTTTTTTTTTACCGCGCTTCTGCCTTTTTTTCTGGCAACCGATCTGTTGCCCCCACCGCGGAACCGCCGCTAAGTGCCACCTCCGACCGCGGATCCGCCGCGGGTTGGAGCCTTCGGAGTTGTTTTTTTTTTTCCTTCTTCTTCTCTCCAAAAGATCGCTGTTGTTCTTCTTGTTGACTCGGTCCTCCAAATTTTTTCTGTTGTTGCAATCTTCTGTTGATAGGATCGTCTATTTGCTGTTTTGATCTTTGGAGATTTCCAGATCCGAACTTGATTGTAAATCCTGCAAAATTCAAACAACAAAGTACCCTTTCCAAAAATAACAAATGATATATTTTTATATTATTTGGATTTTTCAGATTTTTATGATTTTTTAAATTTTATGATTAACCCGAAATTGCGAAAAGGAAAGTTCTACGCCATCCCCGGCAACGGCGCCATTTGATTGAGTGATTCAGCGTGCTTGCGCTTTCTAAAAGATAGATCAAAAATATTTGTAACCGCAATCAAGAACGGCGTCGCTTTGCAGCTAGCCGGTGAGTACGGGTCGGTCCACAGGGATGTTGTGAATTTTCGATTCGCGCTTACGAGTTAATTCCGAAGGGTGTTCGGATTGATTATTAAATCTAAAAATTGAAGTTGTATGATACTAGAATTAGAAACTTGCTAGGATTAGGTTTAGGGAAAATTTGGTAAACAAAAATCTACATCTCTTTCCATTGCCTTTAATTAAAGATATCATATTAGTGTTATGGTAAATCTTAACAAAGGGGATTAGGATGATTGGGAAGATTGATTCTTCCTCTAGATCCTTGTCCTTCCTTTCTTAATCTTTACCCTAACCTTCATGGAAAACCTTAAAATCCGGGCCTTTAGACTACGGAATCACCGTTACCTCGAGGGTAGAGTGCCGTAGGGAGCGGAATAAGAAGGTATGCATGGAGTTCTAATGTTCATAAAAGTTTGGCAACGAAAAGAGATGAGAGATCTTCATCTCTCAAATCCTTCCCTATTCCTAACCCTAACAAGCGAGGAAACTACTCGCTCATTGAGGGGATGAAAAAAGACATGATTTTATTAAAGAGAGAAAACATCGATTGCAAGTTAATAAAAGCTAAACTAAATTAAACTAAGGCGAGAAAATAATTTACCTAGAGCAGATATGAAAAACTACATCTACTGCAAGGAAAATAACCTACTTACTGATGCATCTCTCCAATCATCAACGCAGGTTTGTCAGATCTGAATTCATGAATTGAAAAGAAACACCGATGCTCTCCAAAAGAATTCTAAAATTTATTAATGAAGGGAGGCATAAGAATTTACAATGATTAGAGTTCCTATTTATAGAGAATAGGAAACCCTAGGTTACAATTGATTTGCATGTCTACATTTACCAAAATATCCTTAGGAAGACCTAGTCAAAGTAGACTTCAAGCTTTGGTAAAATTTTATGTCTCTTTAAAAGAAAGTATTGGGCCTTGGATCTTTGGGCTTCCTTATTATTTGGTTCTTTGTTAAAATAGCTTCTATGTTTCTTCCAGATCTCCAGTGAATAATTGCGGTGGGCTTTTAACCGTTCGCTTTGTAATCTTAGACCTTGCATTGCCTTGTACTCTGTGAATTTTATGTTTGATGTAGGCTTGATCAAGAGTCTTCTATTTGTTGGTCAAAGTCCACTTTTTGTATCATCTTTTGTCTTTTTCACTGTTTTCGCTTCAAGAACCTGTAACCTGTAATATGTAGCAGACATGCATCAAAAGCACCTGTTTATCATTGTAAAATGCATAAGAATGGGGAATAGAAAATGCAATATTATGGTATGAACAGAACTCTCGGGTGGATCTTCTACGATTTGGAGAAGCCGACGAGGAAGCACGATCTGTTCTCACATTGAGGAGCTTATGAGGTGGAGAAGGACAGCGAGGAGGTGAAGGATAGCAAGAACTTGATGTATAACTCTCACACATAGTAGTTAAACCTCTTTGATAGTATGTTAGTTATGGTTTAGTGTCGATCCTGGAGTTTAGTCGATGTTACGAAGCTTATAAAAAATCGTTTTTGCGAATTCCGCCTCCCTGCGAACACGTGGGGTGCGTGGCATCGATTTACAGTGGTATCAGAGCCGACTAAACCATAACTAACAGATTAAACGACAACTAAAACTACTGTTCCCCTCCGAATAGGCGGCGCGACAGACGTCTTGCCTGAGATTCGGGGCAGATGCTAATTGGTGCTATCCGTCCACCTCTCTGAAGATGCCAAGTTGATTTATGGCACCATATATCGAAGGTTTAAAGGGATGCGACCGATGTAGCAGACTTCGTCAGATTCCCCCTCGCTTGAGGGGTTTTTGATTGTAGGGACGCTCTTCCCTGCAGGCGCAAGCCCCTGCAGTTAATTACGCTACCGCATTGCGGTAAAAACTTTCTCCTTCTCCAGATGATCACTTCGTATCGTGTGTGTTTATTTTGTGTTTGGTTGCCCGTGGATTGTATACGGAGACTGAGTTATGTCGTCGCCCGTAGGGCGTGGACTAGTCCAAATCCGTATTATCTTAGATTTGGGTTTGAGGGTTGTGTTTAAGGATACGTTAGCCTTATTTGAGACTAAGATCGACTTAAACGTTTGTTAAGGATACGTTAGTCTAGTTTTAGACTAAGATCAACATAACAGGATCGTTTAGATCCAATAAGAGAGCAATTAAGGGGGGCCCTGTTGTTTAGTTTAGTGACATTGCGGTCAATAGGTAGTTTAAGGACATTGCGGTCCAATGTTAGTTTTAAAACGTTGCGGTCAATGTTAAGGACATCATAGTCCATGGATTTAAGGACTCCACAGTCCGACGTTAGTTTTAAGACATCACGGTCAAGGTTAAGGACATCATAGTCCGTTGTTAGTTTTAAGACATCCCGGTCAAGGTTAAGGACACCATAGTCCGTGGATTTTAAGGACTCCACAGTCCGACATTAGTTTTAAGACGTCACCGTCAAGGTTAAGGACATCATAGTCCATGAGTTTAAGGACCCCACAGTCCATATCAGTGTGTGGTCATCGGGACCCGTCACCTCTTTGAAGACGTTGAGGAATTACAACGCCAAATATCAAAGGAGTGAAGAGATGTACCCTTGAACCAAGGTAGATTAAATAATCTTTGGCCAAATTTGGAACTAAGACCAATTAATTATATTATGAGCCCATTAGCTCAGTTACGTTTGAATTGAGGACTTATGGCCAACTTGGGCTAAGTCCAATTATGTTTAAAATATTGGCCCTCTGTTGGTTCATTGAAGGAGAGGTTTTGCCTCTAGAAACTTAGCCAATTGGGCTAAAACTAGTGTTAAACACTAAAGAACAACAGTGTTGAACACTGGGAATAAGATTAGCAAGTTAGTGTTAAACACTAAAAGATAATCAGTGTTAAACACTAACAACAGGGCTTTCAAATTAGTGTTAAACACTGAAACAAATCAGTGTTAAACACTGGAAACAGAGATTTCAAATTAGTGTTAAACACTAAAGCAAATCAGTGTTAAACACTGGGAACAGAGTTTTCAAATTAGTGTTAAACACTAAAGCAAATCGGTGTTAAACACTGGGAACAAAGTTTTCAAATTAGTGTTAAACACTAAGGAGAGAGGGGTCACGTGTGGACACGTGAGAGCGCCCTGATTCCCCTTATTTTATTTTGCCAAAATTATTGAATACTTTCTATAATTGCTCTTGGAGCATCACGTGCTGTCACGTGATGGGAATGTGGGTTTTTAACTGTTAAAGCTTTTGCCAAGGGGTCATGTGGTAGCACGTGAGGGCGCCCATAGCTTCTGTTTGCTTTTTCTTTGTATCCTTCAGGGGTCACGTGGGGCACATAAGGCGTTGCCTCAAAGTTCTTTTCTGTGGATCTTTACAGGGGTCACGTGGTAGCACGTGACTCTGGTTCTTTGCATGTTTTAAAGATCTGTTCATCTTTTAAGAATTAAATTCTTCATAGGGTTAAACCCGAGCAATAAACTTTAGAGGAATTAAATTCCTATTTTCTTCTGAAGAATTATATTCTTGGATAGGGTTAAACCCTAATTTCTTTTCTGTAGGAATTAAATTCCTCATGTATGCAGAGAATTAAATTCTGGCATAGGGTGAAACCCTAATTTCTTCTTTTTTAAGGGAATTAAATTCCTGTGATTTTGAGAGAATTAAGTTCTCAATTAGGGTTAAACCCAGATTCTGTCCATTTTGAAGGAATTAAATTCCTATAACATAGGGTTAAACCCTAATTTTATCTCAAAGGATTTAAATTCCTATCATTCTGTGAGAATTAAATTCTCAAAACTCAGTTCTTCCTATATGTTTTGGATCTGCATGGCAGGATCTCAACCCAATGAGAATTAAATTCTCAATTCATGAGGAGATGTGCACTTTGCAGATCCTCAACCAGAGAAGAACTAAGTTCTTTTCTTTTTATAAGAGTTAAACTCTTTTGAGAATTAAATTCTCTTGTGAAGCCTCTCTTTTCTTACCTAGGGTTTTTCTTTTATAGAGAATCAAATTCTTCCTTCTGAATTTTCAAAATCCCAAGGCTCTATATCTCTCTCTCTCTGTATTTCTTTTTCTCTTTTTCTTTTGGTTCCTATTTATAGGAAAAGGAAAAGAATCAATCTGTTTTAGTGAATCTTTCATTGAAAGATTTGATTTGTTTATTGAGATATTTGATTTATATTCATCATTAATCTGGGCCTTTAGATTATTAGGTGAATTTTATTCACCATTGGATTTTAAATCCAAAGATATCTCTTTGTTATTTCGGTTAGATTTAGGGGGAAATCTTTCCAAGTCCAAGATTTTTCCATAAATTGGTGATATTTAATCACCTTCAGATTCTTGATCCAACGGTTTCAGATAAATCTTCTCTATTTTGGAAAGATTTGAAAGATCTTTCCTCGGAATTTAATTCTGTTAAAGAATAAAGCTTTTAAAGCTGGTCACGTGTGGCCACATGACCCCTGATCACATGTGAGCACGTGACCCCTGGTCAGGTGTGTGCATGTGACCCCTGGAATGGGCTTCTCTTTTTCTGCGCTCTGTTTTTTGGCCGCTGCTTTAAACGTCACGTGTCAACACGTGACCGCTGGTCACGTGCCAGCACATGATGCTTCCTCTGAAGCTTTTTCCTAATTTTAAATCAGGGAACAAATGCCCCCACAACGTTGTTCTCACGTGTCTGCACGTGAGTGCAACGCTGTCACTCTTGTGGCCGTCGGATCTGTCTTGGGAGTAGGGTAGATGAAACGTTTTCCATCCCATCCTATAAATGCCTATGTCCTTTCAGAAGAGCCTCCACTTTTGCTCATCTTCTTCCTTTGAGAACCTTTCCCTTGAGAATTTAATTCTCGTTCCTCAGATCTTAGTTCTCTGCTTCAAACTTTTCAGAGTTTAACTCTGTTCGAGAGACCCTTTCTTCAGGTAATGATCTTTGAACGATCGAGGAACCCTTATGTATACTTTTCCAAAAACCCTCTAGATTTTAAACCCACACCAAGGGTTTCACCCCTTTTAACATGAACCCATTTTTTCAAGTTCATCAAAGAAAATAGAAAACCATTTAATCTTCGAACAGTAGATCTCTTAGGGTTCGTTCGATCTTTAGGGAGATGATGGCTATGGTTCAAATCCATGGAATTTAATTCCATCCCAAAAAATGTTTCTGGGAATTTAATTCCCCTTTTCAAAAGGAATTTAATTCCTATGAAGAACTCAGTTCTTCCCATGGAGGTTTCTTAGGCTTTTCTTGCCTTGGGTTGTCCTTCTGTAATCAATGAAGAAGAAGCTTGCAATGGTGTCTTTTCTGGGAATTTAATTCCCTTGATTCTGTTTGATTTGTTGCAGAGTCCAAGGTGGATTTCTCTTAGGGGAGTGTGTAGGGTCATTTGAAGTCCACTGTTTATTTAATTAGAATATCCACTTTGTCTCATTATGATTGCTGTATCTCATCATTAGCCAGCCGTCATCTTGATTTCGTGGGACCCACATGTTTTGTAACTAATGGTCCTACCAAACAAGTTCTCTGTCACTTTCTTCAACTGTCTTCATATATTTGTGCTCTCACACACACACACACACACACATATTCCTGGCTTCATTTTTGACAATTTTCCTTTACTTTGTTTCAGGTGCGATGGCTTCTGTTCCGTACTTTCCCTTCACTCGCTCGGAGGCCGGTTTTCCCCAGTCACCATCTGATGAGGAAGCGATGGCGATGATCAGGGCTCTTGACCCGAACTGCACTAGCTTACTTCTATGGGGAACTTGGTACAGCCATATCATCCGGGGTCGCCGGAGTTTCCTCTGCGAAGTGCCGACAGAGCCTACTTTCCCGTTCTTGCCAATGGACCCTCCGAGGACGGTTTTCACTGTGGAGATGCCAAATTGGACTCCAACGGGACGGCTCGAGCCTTCGACAACCGGCATCCCGAACCATCCGATCCCAGCCATAGATATTCTGGGCCGACGTATTTTCCAGGGTGAGGCCCAACCATGGGGGAAAATCTATAAGATAGGGCTCACCCCTCGACACCCCACAGGCTACATTCTCTGGGCTCGCTACATCCTTTCTGCCCATCGTGCGCGGCTGCAGAAGGTCGGGCTTTACCAGGCAATATATGCGTCGCTCTTTCACTACCAATCTCCGCATGTCTGGTAGGTTAAGGCGTTCTTGAACCAATGGAATCTCCCCACCAACACTTTTATTCTAGGAGACCGCGAGGTCTCGATCTCTCTGGAAGAATTTTATGAAATCTCGGGATTTCCAGTCAGGGGTACACAGTATGAGGAGTTGTTGCCTCCTGACGAGTACGTCTTTGAGCCCGAGCCTGCACCGGTTGACGGCTTGTCTGCTGAGAACGCCGTCCGCCACAAGCGTCCTAGCTTGATCAAGGCATTGGGTATCTTTGACCGATTGTTCACCGAATCTGAGGAGCAGGGCGTTACTTTTAAGAGCTTCATTGCCTGCTTCCTTCGCGAGGACGTCCTGTCAATGACAGCTCCGAAGTTTGGCAACATCAAAGACCCCTTTGGGTTTGGTCCGAAGAAGCTGCCGACCACTGAATCGGATCTACCGCAGTACTACATCCCCATTATGTCGCCGACGTCTTTTGAATCCATTGCAACTCCCGGCATTGATGAAGAGACGTTCTTCGTGGGGTTTGTCAATGTCTGGCTCAGTTGGTTTGTCATCCCCATGCATCGACGCTTTATGAGAGCCTCGGTTATCTACCCGGCTTATTGTATCGCTGAGGGGATGCGTTTGGCCATCGGCATCCCGGCGCTGGCGCATCTGTATCACGGGTTAGGCGCTGCGGCTAATACCTCGACTCCTGGCGTGAATGTAGTAAACTTTTCTCTCCATTATTTCACGTCTTGGATCGAGATGCATGTGTTAGGGGCTTTTGCTATACATCAGAGACCTGCATTTTATGATGCTTACACTTTTCCGCGACTTATGCTATTGGTGGATGCTTCTGCTACTGACCCGACTCAATTCGGGACTATTCGGGTGCTGATTTATCCTTATGCTACTGCTAGCGGGTTGGTATTCACCGATCGGGTCTTATCTTCTCCCTCGGGTTCATCTCAGCCACTTTGGGACCAGTCAAAAGATAACGTGCCCTCTTTGAGGCCCTGGGTGGCCGCGCACTTATACGCAATCAGACCGGGCTACCTGGTATTTCGTCAGGATAACGCGGCCCTTTTCATGCGGTACAATCCGCATCGCTTTGCCCGGCAGCTCGGCTACGATCAGGGCGTCCCTTTTGAGGCTTTCATGGTCGCGCCGGTTCCTTCGCCCGCAGCTGTTCGAGATGCCGCCCATCATTTTGTGAGGTTGAACACCGGCTCCCAATTCATAATCCCCGATGCTGATTACATGCCCCGATGCGTGGGGTCGTTTACGGGCTGGTATCTCCATCGGGTCAACCCTATTATTCTTGAGGAAAGAAGGGTACTCCTTGACCATGGTGCTCCTACTCGAGTGCCGGTCACAGGAGCTACGCTGCGACCGTGTGCGCCGGTCCATTTTCCTTTGAGGGATACCGGTATTGCGCTCATTCCAGGAGAGTTGGGGGTGGATCTTACCCCAACGTCTGGTATGCCATTGGGTACCCGGTCGCGGGGTAAACGAGCTCCGGTAGCAGCACCACCACCCGCTGCAGCACCACCACCCGTGGCATCGACAATGGCAGTGTCATCCTCAGTTGTGGCACCGAGCGAGGGTGATAGGGATGAGGGTGTTGAAGGTGACGTGGGCCGGCGCCGCACTAAGACTCCACGGGGGAAGAAACGGTCGTCTTCGGCGGCCGGTTCTGGATCTAAGAGGCGGAGGAGGGTGGCCACCAACTTACTTGATTCTTTAACGGTGTCTGAGCCCATACTTCCAGATGAGCCATTGGTCGTGCAAGAGTCGGACGCTGGTCTTCTCTTCCCGGGATCGGATGCCGAGGAAGCCGCACAATTGGCTGAGGCCATAAGACGTTCTAAAGATGAGTCTCTGAACGCAAGGGTTCCGAAGAAACCCTATCCTGCCGTGATCTTCTATGAAGACCCCTCATGGATCCGGCGGCGGTTTATTGGCCCTTTGGAGGAATGAGGAGAACGGGACCTGAAGCAGGCTGCTTCGGAGGATGCCGCGGATGCACTTTCCTTATAGACCGGCGGCCACGAGTCCACCGTCGAACCCCGGCGAGCACGCCTCCTTGAGAAGGAGCATCAGCTTGAAGAAGCCATATTGAAGGCTTCGCTATGCATTGGTATGTTTTTATACTTCTTTATAGCATTTCAGATTGTTTATCCCTGTATGTATCCTTATTCTTGCGTGAATTGTGCAGAGTCTTCAGCGATGGGGGAGGTCCCTACGGGCTTGCTGAAGATAAAGCCTGTTGACGTCTCCAATGAAGCATTGCTCGATGTGGAGGGTGTTAGGTTTACCTAGCACCTCATGAAGGGTTTGAAACCATCACATGTACCGAAGATTAAATTTTTAGGGTGCTAAGTAAGCATATAAAGAATCGTTCCTAGAAAAATTAGGGTTTCATAAACAACACTTCATCACAAGTAGGTAAAGCTAGGGTTTTGAGAGTACAACCTTTATAGCTCCCTACGCTAGACTCCTCGGCTACTTGGGGTTTGGAAAAGGTCCGCTTGAACTCCTCTAGGTCCACGATGATCCACCCGGTGTCCGCTTTGTCCAAGCTTGCAACTTCACTTGATCAAGAGAAAGAAATGAAGCTAACACCCTAAATAAGTGGGCAAGACTTGTGTAGAATGATGTTGTGGTGGCTTTTCTCAATTCAAAATCCTAACTTGGAGAGTGTTTTGCTCACTAGAAAAATCTAGAGAGCAAAGGAAGAAGGATGAAGAAGATGATGGCCTTTTAGAACAAGAGAATAAGATTATCTCTCTTGAAAAATGGAAAATATAAACATATATATTTTCCACTCTTCATCTCAAACCATGGTTAAATAATAAATATATTATAGTATTTGAGTTTAAAACATAAAAGAAAAGTTAATCCATGCTTAAAAGGTGGGTGAGCATGGTTAGGTCAAAGAAGAGTGTAGAAACAAACCATGAATTATCCTTTTCTTTTCTTTTTGTTTTTTACACAAATATAAATAATAATCCATATTATTTAACCAAGGTGTGAGTCTTATATTGCCACCATCTTCTATGTATATACAACCATGAAGGATGATGTATGTATGTATTTGTGCATGCACATCCATATGTGCATGAATCATGAAAGAATGCATACATGCATGCATACATCCAAATAATACAAGAAAGGATTTCTAGTGAGAAACTAATCGTTAAATGATAAATCAAAACTTGATTTATCAATCCGGCCATATCACATACGACCCAACCAAAAACAAGCCGCCCGATTAATATACGGTATCTAATACGCGCATTTTAACCGAGTCCATGCGCATATCGCATACGCGCACCACAACGTTTCGCCCGGACTAGGTAACTCCTTTGTGGGACTCTAAGACTCGTCAATACGCCGGCAGTGGGTGATGATCATATCAAGCACCCCCAAGCCGCAAGCGGTAAGCTAAACGTAACGGCCACCAGGGTATTGAGCGATCAGAAGAGAACAAGCGAACCTGCTACAACTCCCGTCGAGCCAACCGGCAACACTACCGTGCAGTCCGGTCTCTTCGTCAGATATGTCGCATATCAAGTCTAGGGGTGGTAAACGTCAGACCCCAATAACCGATAAGTCGTGCCGATGTGAGGCTCATAACGGGTCGAGAAACTACTGGTAACACTTACCAGTAAATCTCTAATCAGCCCTGGCCAGGGACTTCCCTGTTACGGCCAATCGAGCACAGCGCAACATCAACCCCCAATACCGGGAGAGACGAAATCCCTCCTATCGCTCATTGCCTCCATGTGACTTGGGACTGTACCCAAAAACCACCGTTTTGCACGCCCTCATGGACATGGTAAGGTGGAAATCAAAGCACAGTGGGAATCACACAAGACTCTATGACGATCTCGGGTCTATAGACTAACCTGTACAAGTGTCACCAGAGAACTGCCATCTGACGTGAGGTATAATACCATCTGGGAGTTCTCGGCGAGTCTGTCCAGTGTACCCAGTCTCCACCGAGCACCCGTATACCATCTCTGATGTCAAACACCAATGGATATGGGATCATCTATCGCCCATCTCATGGGTCGAAAAGCGTATACACTAGTCTACACTGGTATATCGATGCCCTGTCTCGATACACCCACGACTAGGGACCTTGAAAGATGTACTTATGGACTACCATATCCCCACTAGTATGATCCGTATCATAGTCCAGGTAGTCAAGTACACATCCTAAGGGCTTTACCAACATGTAACTATAAGACAGTATAAAGAGACAAGTATACATGTTAAGATAAAAAGCAACCAGATAGCATACTATCATATCGAGCAAGAAAGTCATCTCTATATATGTCCAAGCATCCAATATAATATACATCATCTGTACAATACTGGCCTCTAGAGCATACATACAACTAACAATCTCCCACTTGCACTAGGGCCAGCTGCTGTAGTATCGCATACCGAGCATCCCGAAGAGTCTCTCAAACTGTATCTGGGGAATGGCCTTCGTGAGTGGATCCCTGTGTTGTTTTTCGTGTCAACCCTCCTGACCTCGATCTCCCGGCGATCAACTATCTCCCGGATCAGGTGATACCGCCTCAGAATATGCCTGGATCGCTGATGGGACCTGGGTTCCTTGGACAAAGCCACCGCTCCATTGTTATCGCAATACAAAGGTATTGGATGCTCAGTGGATGGAACCACTCCAAGTTCAGTAACGAACTTCTTGATCCAGACAGCCTCTTTGGCAGCATCGTTGGCAGCGATGTATTCAGCCTCCATCGTCGAGTCTGCCACGGTTTCCTGCTTGCAACTCTTCCAGCTAACCGCCCCTCCGTAAAGGGTAAAGACAAATCCCGACTGCGACTTAGAGTCGTCCTTATCACTCTGGAAGCTCGAATCGGTAAAGGACTCCACTTGGAGTTCTCCGTTACCATACACCAAGAGCACCTCTTTAGTCCTTCGTAAGTACTTGAGAATGCTCTTCACAGCTGTCCAGTGACTCTCTCCAGGATCAGCTTGATACCTTCTCACTACACTTAGTGAGTATGCTACATCGGGTCTGGTACATAGCATCGCGTACATGATAGAGCCTACAGCCGAAGCATAGGGTATCCGTTGCATGCGAGCTCTCTCCAAATCGGTCTTGGGAGACATCTCTTTAGAGAGAGTGACTCTAGAGATCGTGGGTAAGTTCCCACGCTTGGATTCTTCCATACTAAACCTCTTTAGTATGGTGTCAATATACCTGGACTGGGACAATCCCAATATCCTTTTAGATCTATCTCTATAGATCCTGATTCCCAATATGCAGGAGGCATCACCTAGATCTTTCATTGAGAATCTTTGTGATAGGAAGAGCTTGACCGAATGCAGTATAGGAATGTCATTTCCTATCAAGAGTATGTCGTCCACGTACAATACGAGGAAGACAACCTTACTCTCTTCCACCTTCTTGTAGATACAAGGTTCATCTACGTTTTTTGACGAAATCAAACTCTTTGTCAACGACGTCAAAGCAGATGTTCCAACTCCGCGATGCTTGCTTTAATCCATAAATGGATTTAAGCAGCTTGCACACCTTCCCGCTGCTCCCACTATCTACGAAGCCCTCTGGCTGAGTCATGTACACGCACTCTTCTAAATCACCGTTTAGAAAGGCGGTCTTAACATCCATTTGCCAGATTTCATAATCATGATATGCAGCGATGGCAAGCATGATCCAGATGGATTTTAGCATAGCCACTGGAGAAAAGGTTTCGTCACAGTCCACACCTGGTCTTTGACGAAAACCCTTTGCAACAAGTCTAGCTTTGAAAGTCTCCACTTTCCCATCTACACCAAGTTTTTTCTTGAAGATCCACTTGCTCCCAATGGGTTTTACCCCTTCAGGAGCATCTTCCAAAGTCCATACTTTGTTGGTGTACATGGATTCCATCTCGGACCGCATAGCATCCAGCCATTTCACTGAGTCCATACTCGTGATGGCCTGCTCGAAGCTAGTTGGGTCATCATCCTCCATGATGCAATCCTCGCGCCCACCATCCATGAGAAAACCGTAGTATCTCTCAGGTTTGCGAGGAACCCTACTAGATCGGCGGAGAGGATGAGGTTCGTTGGGAGCTACTGAATCCTCTGGTTCAACCAAATCTTCTGTCGTAGTCTGTATTGCCGGAACCTCTTCCAGTTCTACCTCCTTGCGACTAATCTCTTTTTCAAGAAATTCCTTTTTCTAAAAAGGTGGCATGTCGAGAAACAAACACCTTTTGTTCCTCGGTGTGGTAGAAGATATACCCGCGCGAATATTTGGGATATCCAATAAACTTATACAGAATGGACCTTGCCGCGAGTTTGTCCAGATTCTGCATTTTTACATATGCCGGACAACCCCATATCTTAACATAATTAAGACATGGTCTCTTTCCTTTCTATATCTCATATGGAGTGGTTGGCACGGTTTTGGTGGGAACCATATTCAATAGGTCTGCAGCTGTTTCCAATGCATACCCCCAGAAGGAAATAGGTAACTCAGCTGTGCTCATCATAGAGCGCACCATATCTAATAGGGTGCGGTTCCTCCGTTCCGATACACCGTTGTGCTGTGGTGTATATGGAGGAGTCAGCTGAGAGAGAATCCCATTCTCTTTTAGGAAGTCCAGGAATTCATTGCTCAAGTATTCACCTCCTCGATCAGATCGAAGGATTTTAATACTTTTTCCGGTTTGGTTCTCGACTTCTTGTTTATATTCTCTAAATTTCTCAAAAGCTTCTGATTTGTGTTTCATCAGGAACACATATCCGAATCTAGAGAGATCGTCAGTGAATGTAATGAAGTACGAAGAACCATCCCTGGCATGTGTAGACATGGGACCGCATACATCACTAATTATCAGTCCCAAGAGTTCAGTAACTCTTTCTCCGTGTCCCGTGAACGGAGTTTTGGTCATCTTGCCTTTGAGACATGACTGGTAAGTGTCATAAGATGAAAATTCGAACGGTTTCAAATATCCATCCTTATGCAACTTAGCTAGTCGTGTCGCATTGATGTGACCCAGTCTATAATGCCACAAGAAGGATTCGTTCATTTCTGAACTCTTCCTCTTGTGTGTGTTTTTTATGCTCAGAACTATAGATTGATTTAGAACATAAATGCCATTGCACAACATGCCTGATCCAACCAACTTTTGGTTAAGGAAAATGTTCATAACATTATCCTGTAATACAAAATTACATCCCTCTTTACTCAACAAAGAAACCGATATAATGTTGCATATCAGGTTCGGCATGTAATAGCATTCGTTCAGAATCAATGTATTACCAGTTGGCAATACAAGGTGATATTCCCCGACGGTTTTAGCTGCAACAATTGCACCATTTCCAACCCTTATGTCTTTATCACCTTCTCCAAGTTCTCTACCTTTCTTAAGCCCATGTAACTGATTACATATATGGGATCCTGACCCGGTATCTAATACCCAGGACGTAGGGCAAATGGAGAAACAGTTCTCTGTAACGAACACACCCGAAGAAAATACATCATCATGTACTTTCTTCATTCGGGTGGCATGGGAATCCTGGTATTCCCCTATATCCAGTTCAGTCCTATAACTCTTATAGGAAAGAACGGAACCAACGTTCCCCAGCACAGTATAACATGCGGGTTCAGTCAATACATCCATATTATTATCTTGATTAAGGTATGACATGGTCGCTACCTGGAGAGAGAGAGAAGAAAACACTTTAGCGTATGCTCTTGCAAGATCAGATTGGTTATTATTTTATCTAATCAGGATAGCTCCCACTGTTTTTATCAAATCTTCCTTCAAACCCTAAAAGGAAAGACTAGCCGGGATTAATTACACCCTGCAACTTCGCCGATCTTTCAACCAGGCCAGTGTCGGTACTTTGAGGGAGGTTCCCCGTGCTTTCGCACGGACCTAATTAAAGTAAACCTCGTTTTCCCAGAGGCGTAACCCCGTTGACACCTTTCTAGACACCTACTTGATCGGTTAATTGTCCTGTGTAAAACTCTCCCAGGAGTAACAATTACTCGCAGTGGGTATCAGGATCCAACTATCTCATAGAAGGTATGCAATCTCATTGCAAATTTCAACACTTGAAATTCCCGATAATAATTAGCCCCTAGCGTCCCATGACCTTGACGCAGGCTAACAAACCATAGTGCGCTAGTCAAGTTCAACCCGTCATTTCTTGATTGAATTAAACCCACCCGTACGACCCTTGACGCAGGCCAACAAAGTCGCACGACTACCCTAATCCAATCTGCATCATATGCATAAACAGATAAATACTAGTTAGCTACCGCACACTACGCCTTGACCCAGGCCAACAAACGTAGCGCGAATACTAAGTAGGACTTATCTGAAATGACGGAGGGCTACGACAGGTTTTTCTGAAAACCTATTGCGTAATGAACTTGATATCGTTTTAGAATCGAGTGAATTTTGAAATGGAGTGATTTTGAGGCTTTCATTAGTTTTGCTAAATAGGTCACTCCCGGTGAAGGGATCTCGGCTCTTTCCTCATCGAAAAAGGTGCAGGACAATCATATATATCACTATGCAAAGCAAAACTCCAAAAGCAGTCAAAACTCAAACCGAGTGTTGTAGCATCTGCCAGTTTTGCTAAAGAGGTCACTCCCGGTGAAGGGATCTCGGCTCTTTCCCCATCGAATAAGGTGCAGGGTATATCATATATACCGCTATGCAAAGCAAAAAACTGTAGCTACCCTTTTTGAAAATTTGATTCTACAACATCTTTTAGGTTTCTTTTCTTTCATTAATCACATTAATGAAGTCCCATCATTTAAGTCACCTAAACATCACAGATAAATACGACGTACACTTATGCCATCCGCATTCGCCTCGATGTCCTTTCGTGCACCGTTAGGTTAGGTAACTAACGACAGAGCAGGGCAGGGCTAGTGCGGGTGTAAAACATAAGTAACGTCTATATAATATATCATATATACTATATACTGTATCCATCACAACATATCAAATGATCACATCAGAGATATCGCAGCAGAAACATAGATATAATGTGGGATATACTAGGATGTCCGTATTTAGTATTTAGCCAACTATAGAAAATACGGATTCCACAGTCGCGATGAATAGCCAAGCCCACACCCTGGAACCCTACGAGTGCGGCAAGCGACCCTACCAATTCTGGAGTTTAGGAGACCCGGTCTCGACTCCTCGAGATGGCCTCCTACTGAACCCCAGAACCCGGTCACCTGTGCTCCCCTCCTTGGGTCCATCCTAATGCGAAAAAGTAAATAATATACAACACTGGTGGCATCAACCTCAACCCGGAAGTGCCCCAAATAAAAGAATATTACATTACATTTGAATTTACATGAATGGAAAAAAAACTCTCATCTCACATAAACCCCCCCGGCTATTCAATCGCGACAATCCTGCACATCATATCTTAGCAACACATAATATCTCATATCATCAACGTAAGTAAGTATGCATACACCGATCGTCGTCGATGTGTAGCAACGACAATCGGCAAATACATACTACACTTAAGGTCACAGAAAAGAAAGTGTAAAACTGCAATATCTGGAATCCACAATCTTTAAACATCGTAAATGCGAAATATCACATACTTCGTATTTCATGTCTAGCTATATGAATTCCACACACTGCATCACATTCCAGATAAATAGACAGTATTAAAGTTTTCGAACGAATGATCAAATACCCAAAATTCCCTAAAGCTCAACACTTGAGCGGAGTTCAAAAACCCGGAGTGTGTCACAGTAGTAGCGGTCCAGCCGTAGAAGGGTCAAGCCAACGCCTCACATGTGGCACGCCGTACTGCCCCAAACCCAAAGGTTCAAAGGGCAGTTCAAGACGGTCACATAATCGAGTTAAGGTTTGTTGTCTTCTAGAGGGTCCACCACAAAACTTGCACGTATTTCCGAAAAATTTAAACCCCATGAAAAGTGAGCAAATGATACTCGTTCGAACAATTCAATACTTTCTAAATTACCCGGAAAAAAACACGAAATTAAAATTCCAATCGAATCACCGACTTCAAAACAATCTCCAGAACATACAGCACTAAATTCAGATTAAAAATACCCCAAAAATTATACAAGCAGACAGAAAAATTACTGTATAAAAACGACACAATGATTCATCCGTACGGCCGCGGAACCGCGGCCCAAGCAGGCTCTTGCCGCGGTTTCGCGGTGGAATGTACTGTTCATGGCATCGTTTTTTACATTTGTGCTTAGATTTCCCAGCTGAATTTTTTAAGGATTTTTAATTTTGAAAAATAACAGATTTGAAAAAATGTCCAGAGAGTGTCCTAAAAACCCGTATTTCAGTTCGATCGGAGTTTTAACTTCGCTAAAGTGTCGCTTAATGTTCTAGGTCGGCTCTGATACCAATGTTAGGTTTACCTAGCACCTCATGAAGGGTTTGGAAGCATCACATGTACCAAAGATTAAATTTTTAGGGTGCTAAGTAAGCATACAAAGAATCGTTCCTAGAAAAATTAGGGTTTCATAAACAACACTTCATCACAAGTAGGTAAAGCTAGGGTTTTGAGAGTACAACCTTTGTAGCTCCCTACGCTAGACTCCTCGGCTACTTGGGGTTTGGAAAAGGTCCGCTTGAACTCCTCTAGTTCCACGATGATCCACCCGGAGTCCGCTTTGTCCAAGCTTGCAACTTCACTTGATCAAGAGAAAGAAATGAAGCTAACACTCTAAACAAGTGGGCAAGACTTGTGTAGAATGATGTTGTGGTGGCTTTTCTCACATCAAAATCCTAACTTGGTGAGTATTTTGCTCACTAGAAAAATCTAGAGAGCAAAGGAAGAAGGAGGAAGAAGATGATGGCCTTTTAGAACAAGAGAATAAGATTATCTCTCTTGAAAAATGGAAAATATAAACATATATATTTTCCACTCTTCATCTCAAACCATGGTTAAATAATAAATATATTATATTATTTGAGTTTAAAACATAAAAGAAAAGTTAATCCATGGTTAAAAGGTGGGTGAGCATGGTTAGGTCAAAGAAGAGTGTAGAAACAAACCATGAATTATCCTTTTCTTTTCTTTTTGTTTTTAACACAAATATAAATAATAATCCATATTATTTAACCAAGGTGTGAGTCTTATATTGCCACCATCTTCTATGTATATACAACCATGAAGGATGATGTATGTATGTATGTGTGCATGCACATCCATATGTGCATGAATCATGAAAGAATGCATACATGCATGCATACATCCAAATAATACAAGAAAGGATTTCTAGTGAGAAACTAATGGTTAAATGAAAAATCAAAACTTGATTTATCAATCCAGCCATATAACATACGACCCAACCAAAAGCAAGCCGCCCGATTAATATACGGTATCTAATACGCGCATTTTAACCGGGTCCATGCGCATATCGCATACGCGCACCACAACGTTTCGCCTGGACTAGGTAACTCCTTTGTGGGACTCTAAGACTCGTCAATATGCCGGCAGTGGGTGATGATCATATCAAGCACCCCCAAGCCGCAAGCGGTCAGCTAAACGTAACGGCCACCCGGGTATTGAGCGATCAGAAGAGAACAAGCGAACCTGCTACAACTCCCGTCGAGCCAACCGACAACACTACCGTACAGTCCGGTCTCTTCGTCAGATATGTCGCATATCAAGTCTAGGGGTGGTAAACGTCAGACCCCAATAACCGATAAGTCGTGCCGATGTGAGGCTCATAACGGGTCGAGAAACTACTGGTAACACTTACCAGTAAATCTCTAATCAGCCCTGGCCAGGGACTTCCCTGTTACGGCCAATCGAGCACAGCGCAACATCAACCCCCAATACCGGGAGAGACGAAATCCCTCCTATCGCTCATTGCCTCCATGTGACTCGGGACTGTACCCAAAAACCACCGTTTTGCACGCCTTCATGGACGTGGTAAGGTGAAAATCAAAGCACAGTCGGAATCACACAAGACTCTATGACGATCTCGGTTCTACAGACTAACCTGCACAAGTGTCTGTTGGAGATAGTGCCCTCAGAGTCAATTATTGGATCACAGGCACGTGATTGCAATGATTGAGGGGAGGACCTGTCCCAGTAGGACAGTCTTACTCAAGATGATAGTATGCTATCTGGTTTACCATTATCATCATGTACTGCTTTAGGTGACCTTACAGGTCACTATTGCACGTTGATAGAGCCCCTAGGATTCTTGCTTGACTACCGGCAGTATGAGGGCGATCATATACGTGGGAGCTGGTAGTCTATAAGCACATCCTTAAATGGTCCCTAGTCGTGGGAGTTTCGAGACCGGACATCGATACTCCAGAGTAGACTAGTGTATACAGTCGAGACCTCGACGAGGGGCGGTGGCCGGTCTCACAAGCCACTGGTGTCAGTTGGTTCACCTAAGATGTATACAGGTGCTCATTGGGTTATGAGTACACCGGACAGGACTCGCCGGGAACCTGCTAGTTGGGTTTTATACCAGACGTCAGATAGCAGTTCCCTGGTGACATGTGTACAGGTTAGTTCATCGACCTGGGATCATCATTTGTCTCGTGTGAATTCCCACTGTGCTTTGATTACTACCCTACCACGGCTCAAAGGAGTCGTGCAAACAGGTTTTAGTTGGGTACAGTCCCGAGCCACATGGAGGCAGTGAGCGGATCTGCAGGGGTTCGTCTCTCCCGGTATTGGGGGTGAGGTCGCGCTGTGTCGAGGAGAGCCAGAACATGAAAAGTCCTTGGCCAAGGCAGGAGATTTGCTGGTAGGTATTCCAGTAGTATCTCAGGGTGTTCTGGGCTGCACTCCGACACGACTTGTACCGCTTTTGGGGGTCTGACTTTTACCAACCCCCTAGGCCCGCCATGCGATGCTCATAGACGAATGGACCGGACTGTATGGATATTGTCACTGACAGGCTCAGTAGGGTGTCAGGATGAGTTCGCTCATCGACGTCCCTTTTTGTCAATACCTGGTAGCCCGTTACGTATTGGCTTATACCTCTGACTTGCTAGTGGTTAAATCCACAACCAAGGTATTGACGAGTCTTTAGAGTCCACCACACTCAGTTACTCAGGTTTCGAGCGAAACGCTGTAGAGGCCGTATGGAGATATGGCAGGGTTCGATCAGATACGTGCGGTATTGCACGGATCGTGATCGGACGGTTTTTACTAGCCGGCTTTGGCTTAAGACGGATCCTAGTATTTGATAGTGTAGTTTTGTCTCTTTGCATTTGTGTTCAGTGGGAATACAAATGCGGGCATGTATTTGCAGTAGCGGGGTTTTCCTGTAATTTATTACGGGATCAGTTTTCTGAAGTTGCCAGTTTGCATTCCGTTCCGGCCGGTTTTCTTTCATTCCTTCACGACCGGACTTTTCGTTGGAGGGGGTTAATTGCAAGTTTGCAATTAACTTAGTTGTGAGGGGATTTCTTGCATATGTGGCTTTATGATGTGACTAGCTTCATGATGATATTCTATTATGGTATTTTCATTTGCTTATCTTGTGAGTGGACTTTGAAGAGAAATGAGAGTGACCTTTTTCTTATACATACATTACCATTCTTCTCTTGATTTTTGATATCCATTGTCTCCACCCATGAGAGAAGGGCCGGCCACATCTTGTGAGGAGAGAGAGAGAGAGGTTCATATGTGTGGAAAATCTTCTCATCTCATTCTAAGAAAATTTGAGAGCTCCATTTTTCTCCTTCTCACAAAGTTCATTCTTTTCCTCCATCCTCCATGGCAACTTCTATAAACCCCAAGAGACAAGATTACTACACTATTCTATAGCAAGCCTTGGACGCGTCGGCTAGCCAACTTCGCGCCCGAGTTGCCTCGGTCAAGAGGCGGGAGCCCGTAAAAGATTCCGGCTACGTGGTGCCTTTTCTGACAAGACGATGATGGACGGAGATTCTGCGAGAGATCGGAGTGGAGACGAAGACCGAAGGACACGGATCGCTTGGTATAACTTCTCTACTCTTTTCTATTTTGCTAGTTAGCTAGGTTAATGGCCTGATCCGGGTGAAAAGTGCGCGGTGGTGCCGGTTTGCAAAGTTCGCAAAGTTTTTGTTTCCGCATTTCCGGCGTCGGATTGACGGCCGGGGCGCCCCCGCGGGCTTACAGTGTCACCAGAGAACTGCCATCTGACGTGAGGTATAATACCATCTCGGAGTTCTCGGTGAGTCCGTCCAGTGTACCCAGTCTCCACCGGGCACCCGTATACCATCTCTGATGTCAATCACCAATGGATATGGGATCATCCATCGCCTATCTCATGGGTCGAGAAGCGTATACGCTAGTCTACACTGGTATATTGATGCCCTGTTTCGATACACCCACGACTAGGGACCTTGAAGGATGTACTTATGGACTACCATGTCCCCACTAGTATGATCCGCATCATAGTTCAGGTAGTCAAGTACACATCCTAAGGACTTTACCAACATGTAACTATAAGACAATATAAAGAGACAAGTATATATGTTAAGATAAAGAGCAACCAGATAGCATACTATCATATCGAGCAAGAAAGTCATCTCTATATATGTCCAAGCATCTAATATAATATACATCATCTGTACAATACTGGCCTCTAGGGCATACATACAAATAACAGAGGGGGTCGATGACGCTGCGCTTCTCACGATAGAGCCTCCTGTGGCGGTTGTTGATCCTGGAGCACTTGCTCCTTTGGGGGAGGCACTTTTGGTAGTCGCCGTCCTACCGGCTCTTCCCGAGGGCGACCTCGAGGCTGGAGGAGAGGTAGTCGGGACTACCCTCCCTTTGCTGGAGCCGGAGATCATGGCGGAGGCCGTTGAAGCCGCCATCCCCCCGACTCAGAATGGGAGGAGTGTTGAAGGTAACCTTCTACATTTTAAATTAGCAATCTTTATGTTGTCTGAACTCTTTTGTTTTCCCAGAATTGCGCGGGCCGGCGGCCTCTATCACCGATTTGTCTCCCCGGCAATCGTTTCAGCATTTATTGGAGATGGCAGCTCCGCAGGCGATCTCCCCTCAACGCATCGTCCTCTCATCTGGACAAGGTTAGTGTCGTTCGCCATTTCTTATGGTATCGCTGTTATTTTGCATATTGACATTGATGTTCTCTACAGTTTTGGAGGCCGATGACGAGGTCGAGGTCCTCGAAGGGCCAGGGGCACCTTCGGCTCCTAGTTGCATGTCCGTGGGTAAGTAGCATTTCAATATAGTCCCACTTGTTCCTTTGCTTAAGAGTTTTACTGACATTTTTCAAATCTGAACAGCCTTTCCAGCCCCCATAGCGCTGGACTCGCACATTGCCATGCCGCCCGGCCCCTATGCTTTGCGAGCCTCAGAGCGCTTGGCCCAATTAAGCCTTGTCTCCTTGTCGTCTTTGATCGAGGAGCTTCGCGCTGGCAGCGCAACCACAGCTGAAGCATTTGCCGCCGAAGCTAACGGTTCTCTTCTTTTTCTTGCCACCTACCATAGCAAAGAGGTGGTGCGAATCTGGGTAGAGTTCTGTCGGCAGGTGGAGGCTTGCTTGCACACCCTTGAGTGTTCCTGCCTTTCCTCGGAGGTCGTGGCTGCAAAGGCGGACTTGCGGGGGCTGATAGCACGGTGCGCGACAAATATGGTATCATGCGAGAAGAGGCTCGGCTGCAAATTCTCGGAAAGGGAGCTGGCCTCTAAGGCATTGAGCGAGCTTCAAACCGGCCTTACAGCTAAAGCCAATAAAGCGTATGAACTCTGGCGGGTACTTCAAGAGTCTATCAGAGAGGTGGTGGCTCTTGATAAAACTGCCGTGTTCACTCGTGAAAGGGTCGAGGCTCACAAGGCTACTGAGAAAGAGCTTGAAGGCCGGCTCGCCTCGTATCAGGCCCAGCAGGCTCAGGCGGAGGCCCGTCTTCTGGCGATCCTGAATCATGAAGCTGTGGCCCAGCAAAAGAAGGATGAGCTAGCAAAATTGCTAAATCGCCCGCCGGCTTGAAAATTTGTATCTTTTCCTTTCTTTTTGTACATATTCCTGAATGAGAGTATTTTCTTTTTGTTCTTTCATGAATTGTACTTTGTATCCATTTTGGTTTATGAATAAAGATATATTTTTCTTCTCAATGGTGTGTCTCTTTTCATTGAATGTGTTCTGCGGACAATTTATCTTGGTCTCTTTGCAGGGCAGCGATGGCTTAGGATTTAGGGTTAAGATCTTCCTCCTAAGACTTTTGAGCTTTATGAGTCGTGAGGGTCTTATAAAGAGTTTTTCTCCCTACAGGTCGAGAGGATCCCGTAGGTGTAAGTTCTTCTTAAGAATCATGAGGATTCTTAAGCGGGCTTTCCCTTGAGAGTCGTAAGGATCTCATAAGGAAGTTTTCTTCCTTACCAGTCATGAGGACCCACAAGTGCTGGGTGCGGTCGCCCTTATCCGTATTTCACGGGGTCAGGGGTTGCTTTGGGATGTTTTCCAGGGTACCGCAGTTTAAAGACATCGCGGTCGAGGTTAAAGACCTCATAGTCCGTGGGTTTAAGGACTCCACAGTCCGATATTAGTTTTAAGACATCACGGTCAAGGTTAAGGACATCATAGTCCATGGGTTTAACGACTCCATAGTCCAATGTTAGTTTTAAGACATCGCGGTCAAGGTTAAGGACATCATAGTCCGTGGATTTAAGGACTCCATAGTCCAATGTTAGTTTTAAGACATCACGGTCAAGGTTAAGGACATCATAGTCTGCGGATTTAAGGACTCCACAGTCCGATGTTAGTTTTAAGACATCACGGTCAAGGTTAAGGACATCATAGTCCATGGGTTTAAGGACCCCACAGTCCAATGTTAGTTTTAAGACATCACGGTCAAGGTTAAGGACATCATAGTCCGTGGGTTTAAGGACTCCACAGTCCATTGTTAGTTTTAAGACATCACGGTCAAGGTTAAGGACATCATAGTCCATGGATTTAAGGACTCCACAGTCCGGCGTTAGTTTTAAGACATCACGGTCAAGGTTAAGGACGTCATAGTCCGTCGATTTAAGGACTCCACGGTCCAATTTTTGGTTACCGGGACCCGTCACCTCTTTGAAGACGTTGAGGAATTACAACGACGAATATCAAAGGAGTGAAGAGATGTACCCTTGAACCAAGGTAAATTCAGTCTAGAATCATGGTGGTTGATCGTTAGTTTTAAGACATTACGGTCGAGGTTAAGGACATCATAGTCCGTGGATTTTAAGGACTCCACAGTCCGATGTTTGCTCTGGATGCTTCACACGAGTTCACTGCCGTGTTCGGCGAGGACGAGGCTCCACTCTGGGCGTTTTCCGCAGGGTCAAAGAGTGACGTTATCCGCGTTTCACGTAACCAGGAATTTTGCTCTAGATGCTTCACACGGGTTCACTGCCGTGTTCGGTGAGGACTAGGCTCCGCTCTGGATGCTTCACACGGATTCATTGCCGTGCTCTGCGAGGACCAGGATCCGCTCTGGACGTTTTGCATGGGGTAAAAGAGTAACGTTATCCATGTTCCACGTGACCAGGAATTTTGCTCTGGATGCTTCCCACGGGTTCACTGCCGTGTTCTGCGAGGACCAGGCTCCGCTCTGGCGTTTTCCACGGGGTCAAAGAGTAACGTTATCCGCGTTCCACGTGACTAGGAATTTTTCTCAGGATGCTTTCCACGGGTTCACTGCCGTGTTCTGCGAGGACCAGGCTCCGCTCTGGACGTTTTCTACGGCGTCAAAGAGTGACGTTATCCGCGTTCCACGTTGTAAGTGCACGGCGGCGCCCCGACCGTCCATCCGACGGCCAAACGCGGAAACGGTGATAAACTTAAATTTTGCGGACTTAGCAAACCGGCACCACCGCGCACTAAACACCCGGATCGTAACCATTAACAAGTCTAAGCTAACTAGAAGATGGGTTAGAGATATACCGACTGATCCGAGTACTCCGGTCTTCATCTCCACTCCGATCTCCTCGCGGGATCTCCGGTCGTCGCCTCCTCGCCGGGAGGGTACCACGTCGCCTGCATCTTTTACGGGCTCCCGCCTCTATACCGAGGCAACTCGGGCACGAAGCTGGCTAGTCGACGTGCCCAAGATTTGCTGTAGAATGTAGTGTAGATGATGCTTGTCTCATTTGGGATTTGTAGTTGCCTTGATGGAGGAATAAGGTTATGGAAAAATGGTGCTTTCATTTTTCCAAAACTAGATGAATGAGATGATGAAATGTGTGCTACCAAAGAATGGAAATTTTTCTCACTCCCTCACAAAATGTGGCCGGCCCTTACTTATGGAAAATGGTGGAGGGAAAGAATAAATCATGAAGGGAGGTGAGGGTAGGAGAAATCAAGAGGTGACCACAAACAAACATGAACCATGCTTATTACTTACATCCACCCATACCCTTTCCAATCACAATTAAATGCAAGAATGGTGCAACAAAAGAAAAGATGCTCTCATAATAAATCCTTTTGCAATAAAACCCCTCCACTAGGTGTTATTTGCAAACTTGCAAATAACCCCCTCCATCGGAAAAGTCCGGCCGGGAAAGAACAAACGAAAACCGGCCGGAACGGAATGCAAACTGGAAACTCCAGAAAACTGGTCCGGTAACAAATTACAGGAAAACCCCGATACTGTGCATACACACCCGCATCTGTATTCCGTCCGGATACAAATGCAATGAGACAAAATCTACACTGTACTATACTAGGATCCGGCTTAAACTAAAGCCGGCTAGTAATATCCGTTCGATCCTGATCCGTGCAATACCGCACGTATCTGATTGAACACTGCCATATAACCATACGGCCTCTAGTACAAACCGTCCGATACTGATCCGTGCAATACCGCACGTATCTGATCGGACCCTGCCATATCTCCATACGGCCTCTACAGCGTTTCGCCCGAAAGCTTGAGTAACTGAAAGTGTGTGGTGGACTCTAAAGACTCGTCAATACTATGGCTGTGGATTTAACCACTAGCACATCAGAGGTATAAGCCAATACGTAACGGGCCACCAGCTATTGACCAAAAGGGACGTCGATGAGCGAACTCATCCTGACACCCTACTGAGCCTGTCAGTGACAATATCCGTACAGTCTGGTCCGTTCGTCTATGAGCATCGCATGTCGGGCCTAGGGGGTTGGTAAAAGTCAGACCCCCAAAAGCGGTACAAGTCGTGTCGGAGTGTAGCCCAGAACACCCTGAGATACTACTGTAATACCTACCAGTAAATCTCCTGCCTTGGCTAAGGTCTTCGTGTAATGGCTCTCCTAGACACAGCGCGACCTCACCCCCAATACCGAGAGAGACGAACCCCTGAAGATCCGCTCACTGCCTCCATGTGGCTCGGGACTGTACCCAACTAAAACCTGTTTGCACGACTCCTTTGAGCCGTGGTAGGGTAGTAATCAAAGTACAGTGGGAACTCACACGAGACAAATGACGATCCCCAGGTCGATGAACTAACCTGTACACATGTCACTAGGGAACTGCTATCTGACGTCAGGTATAAGACCAACTAGCATGTTCCCGGCGAGTCCTGTCCGGTGTACTCATAACCCAATGAGCACCTGTATACATCTTAGGTGAACCAACTGACACCAGTGGCTTGTGAGACCGGCCAACGCCCCTCGTCGGGGTCTCGACTGTATACACTAGTCTACTCTGGAGTATCGATGCCCTGTCTCGAAACTCCCACGACTAGGGACCTTTTAAGGATGTGCTTATAGACTACCAGCTCCCACGTATATGATCGCCCTCATACTGCCGGTAGTCAAGCAAGAATCCTAGGGGCTCTATCAACGTGCAATAGCGACTTGTCAGGTCACCTAAAGCAGTACACGATGATAAAGGTAAACCAGATAGCATACTATCATCTCGAGTAAGACTGTCCTACCGGGATAGGTCCTCCCTCAATCATTGCAATCACGTGCCTGTGATCCAATAATTGACTCTGAGGGCACTATCTCCAACAATCTCACACTTGCACTCAAGGCTAATTATTGCGATGTCGCATACTCACAGCCCATGTGATACCGAACACCCAACTCCTCTACTTGTCAGTCTCATAAATCCCGTTTGTGAAACTATTGCGGTCAAGGAATAGCCTCAGTGAGTGGATCCGCCTTGATGTTTCTTTCTATGTCTCTCTATATCTCAAGTTCGCGGAGAACGCCATCTCCCGAAATGAGCAATACCTGTCTTAGAATGTCTGGATGTCTGATGGGACCTAGCTCATAAGTGAACTCCAAATCCAAACTTCTTAGACTATATCGTCAACTGAATCTAATCAGTATCCTGCGCCATGCCTCCCTCAGTATTGCCTTGGACCACCTGTCCAAAATACTGCCCCTCGTCAGAAGGAAAACTAAAACTCTGACAACCTCCTTGTCGTCCATGTCACCTTGGAAGCCTGGAATGATAACCGTCTCCTAAAGGAGGCTGTCGTTATCATATCCCTAGAACATCCACTTATGCTCTAAAAACTGCTTCCGACTGTTTCCCCAGGATTGGATCAATATCAACTTATTGCACTTACTGCAAGAACAACATCTGGTGTGGTACTTGACATCTCATGATTGACTCAATTGCCTAAGCAAGTGATCTGCCAATCATGCACATCCCTCTCTACTTTAGTCTATAAGACACCTTTAGAGAGGGTGACTCCATTACCTGCAGGTATACTACCGTGCCAGGAGTCGTCCATTCTAAATACTCTTAGAATGCTGTCAAGGTACCCTGATTGGGAAACCACCCAAATCTAGATCTAAAACCATAGATCTAGTAACCAGTATGTATGATATAATGTCCAAGTCCTTTGTGGAGAAACTACTGTGTGACGACCAAAGTATAACTGATCGTAGTATAGGAATATCACTTCCTACTACCTTCTCAACAGATCCATCCCCTATTCTGATGACGTCAAACCTATGACTGTCACATCAGAAATAGATGATCTATCTCCGCTACATCTGCTTTAGTCTATAAATAGACATAAGCCTGATGTCCACCAATGCTTCCGCTGCTCCCACTGACTGCGACAACCCTCTGGCAGAGTCATACAGACGTGCACTTCTAAAGCAAGTTTAGAACGACGCTATACCCATCCTCCTGCCGGGTCTCGCAGCCTGGAACAACAACAATGGCAAGTGTGGGTATACAAGAACTTCCCTGTCACCGTCCTTGAGGCTACCGAAGTACCTCTCAGGTGCCTGAAGTTACCCACCTTATCTGCGGAGTGGCCAATGGAATGTCAAATTAGATTGAATCTTTAGGTTCCTTATCAAATCTTCAGTAATCGTTTGTGGTTCTGGAATCACTTCCAGTTCTACCATACTCCCACTACTGTTTTTGAAAAAATCCATTTTTAATAAAACTGTGGCGAGTCTAGAACAATATTTCTATTGATCTGCCAAATGGTAGAAAGTCAACCCTCGTCATAGCCTGGGTCAACCCACAAACAGCCATTACAGAAACGTGCCTTGAGTCTTCCAGAGTCTGGTTTTAATCATAAGCCGGACAACTCCCCGTACCTTAACAATGTTAAGATATGAACTGTACTATATCCAATATAGAACCAGAGGCACTGATTTAATTTAAACAGATTCAAATCATGCAGCTGTCTCCAGTGCATGTCAACTAAATGGAGAGAGGCCGATCAGCGTTACTCAACTTAGGAATGCTTCCAATTATGAGTAACCTGAAAGAGAAGTAATTACTATAAACTGAATACCATACACAAGTATCTACATCTTCGATCACTTTGAAGAATCCCGATACTTGCTACACCTGGTTCTCTACTCTATTAAAATACCTATAACTCCTCAAAACTCAGACCCTGTGTTTCTACGAAACACATGTCTAAGAACTAGAGAAGTTAAAAGTAAACAGAATATAGTATGAGGACCAACCCCTCTGTCCTAATGGACACTGGACAACATACAATACTCTGTATAAGTCCGCGGAGTCTAACAACTCTTTCACTGTGTGTCGTAGGTTGAAAACTGTACTTATGGTTGAGAAGAATTACACCGCTGTTTAATGCTCCTTACCTAACCATCCACTGATATAGGTAAATGTCATCGACATAATATCAAAAGGTATATCTCACTCTATGAAAATAGACGTACAGATATATCAATTTGAAATTGGTGCACAACAGCGGATATTCAAAACCAAATATTTGCCGACCGGCAAACAGCCCAGATGATCTCCTCAAATATCACCGATTACAACGAATCTCGATATAATGAGGATGATTACCCTATTCCCATTAACTTACTCCCACTCATCATCTGTAAAACCATATAGATGTGAGAATTAAACCTGGTAAATACATACCCTGGAGCAAGTGTCTAATCGGGAAATCAGTTTCCTTTTAACAGTACACAGTTAAACTGAAACATTGAAATGTTTCGATGGGGTATCCTGGTATTCCTAGTAATGCCTCTTCCATTATCCAAATTCACAACTATAACCGTATAAATCTTTGCCACCTCTCCAAATCCCTTTATATGTCTTTAGTCATTACCTTCTACACACCGCTTAGGCCAAATGGTTTTCTTCCTTCCCTACCGTTCGGCACCAGCCTATGGTTTGGAAGAAGACTATCCAATAAGCATAATGGGTGTACTGTCCTAGTCCTAGGAGCACTCGCAATGCGAGAGAAGGTGAGGATAAAAGACAACCGAATAAACCTTATTCCTATTTCTCCTGGACCAGAATCCATCCCCGAACTGGAACAAGTTCCTTTCGCGTTCGTATATAACCATACGATGGAGTATCCAATAAACTGTGGATCTGCGTAGTGATACGGAGTGTCCTGGAGAAATACAAAGGTGATTTAGGATTGGCGAAGAAATACTTGGTTTGGTCGTGAATATCAGTCGCACTTTACTTTGCCCTCTTACTAATCCCTTGCTTTGTCTTAATCTTAATACCTTCTGCACACCGTTTAGGCTAATTGGTTTTCTTCATTCCCTACCGGTCGGCACCAGCCTATGGTTTGGAAGAAGACTATCCAATTTGCACAATGGGTGTACTACTCCTAAACCAAGGAGTACTCGCAACCTGAGAGAGGGTGAAAAGAAAAGACAACTGAATAATCCTATCCGTTTTCTCCAGAACCAGAAACCATCCTCGAATTCCTTCGAGTTCGTATCTAACCATACGATGGTTTTGTCCAATGGAAGTGGACGTTCGTAGTAATACGGGGTGTCCTGGAGAAAAGGGTAAAAGTAGGAGTGGTAATGAGGTCTGCAACTCTGACAATCCAAAAGCCAGTGTTAAGTAGGTTCGGTCAACTTGGTCACTGAGTCATAGTCTAGGGTCGGGTCAATGGTCGCTGCCAGAGAGAGAGAGAAAAGAAACACTCAGCGTGCACTCTATCCTAGATCAGAATGGTTACCAATTTATCCAATCTGGAAACCTCCCACTGTACCTCAAATTCTCCTCCAAACCTGAAAGAAGAATTAGTCGGGGTCACCCGAGGAGTAAACCAACTCATCAGTGGGAATCGGGATCCAACTCTCATCGCATGATAACGTGACGGAATCCGCTCACGGTATCACACTCCAGAAGGTATGCGCATATCTGGCAAGTTTCAGTACTTTTGAAACTCCCGATGTGATTTCTGCCCCATGCTCTTATGACCTTGACTTTGGCCAACATATCATAAGTCACATGTCAAGTTCTACCCGTCATTCTCCAGGTTAATTTGAACCCACCCGTACATACCCTTGACTTTGGCCAAAATGGCAGTACGACTGTCCCAAACCAACGCATCTATCTATGCTGCATATGAATACCCCAATAGCTACCAATCACTGTGCCTTGACTTTGGCCAACATACACAGCTTGAATACTATTGACTACCCATATGAAACGACGGAGGGCTACGAATGGTTTCTGGCAAAAACCTTTAACGTAATGAACTTGATATCGTTGAAGGAACGGATAGCTTTTTAGAAAATATAGTAACGAAAACCTTTACTAAAGAGGTCACTCCCGGTGAAGGGATCTCGGCTCTTTCCCCGTAGAATGGGGTGCAGGATATTCCAACTGAATACCACGGTGCAAAGAAAAAGTAATCGGCTATAGTGAAGTTAATGTCCTGACGCAAACTTCTGTCCAAGGGGTCACTCCCGGTGAAGGGATCTCGGCCCTTGCCTCGTCGACTGAGGAGCAGGATATTCCAAATGAATACCACGATGCAAAACAAAAGTGAACATCCTTGCAATAACAGCTTTTTGAAAAGTGTTCCAACAACATCAGAATAGGTTTGTTTAACTTGCATTGATCCGAATCAATGCAGTCCCATCATTGATCACACCACAAAGAACGAAAATATACTGACGTACGTATATGCCATCCGCATTCGCCACTGGGTCCCGTCATCACCCGTTAGGTTAGCTTACTAACGGCAGAGCGGGGACTGGACTAGCGCGGATGAAAAACATATACAACATCTACTAATATATATACCAATATATTATATTCGCTCAAGGCGTGATAAGAAATGCAACATCACAGAAAATATACAACATCACAGAACAATACAGATATCTGGGATCCCCGGGTTTCACAGAGCCACTACTGAAACCCGACGTTCCCCTGGTCGTGTGGATAGCCTGTGCAAAGAAATCCTAGACCCCTACGGGCGCGGCAAGTTACCCGCCAAAACCTGAAGCGAGGCAGCCCCCTTCAGCTCCGTAAATGGACCACCCAGCACTCCATGGAATCCGGCGACTTGGGCACCCCTCCTGGGTCAACCTGTACCCCCTACGAGTGCGGCGAATAACCCGCCAATCCCAGAGTGAAGCCCCCTCCGTCTCAATGCCATGAGATGCGGGCTTGTTGCCCTCCAGAACCCGGCTATCCGTGCACCCCTCCGTGGGGTAACCCTAGTACAGAAAGTAAAATATACATACACCGGGTACATCGATCGCAACCAGGTCGTGCCCCAAAAGAATAATACAATCAGGCAGTGACGGCAGTCCACATGTCGGACGCACGCCCCGCAATATCAAATGTACATAATACAACAACACAGTACTAGCATTGCATCCAGGCTATCCCCCACGACCGATCTGCAACATCACAGCAAATACATAGAACATCAACGTGAAAGTCACGTTCGCAAATCCGTCTAACCGGGCTATAGCAGTTAGACCGGATTTACCGATCAAGTGACATTCACGGTCGCAGATATAATGTAAATACTGTGAAAAATGTGTTTAAAATTTTCCGATTGACCAAAAATTAACAAGTGGGCCCCCAATCAAAACTGTAGCACTCACAGAAAACCTGGGCCCAATTTTAATATTCCAAAACCAATATTTTAAGCCCAGAAAGCCTCTGTAAAAAATTGGTGCAGTGATCTCCATAGTGTGCGGCGGAAGGGCGGCGGAATGGGGGTTTGTGCGGCGCTTCCGCGCTCCAACTGTGGATTCACTTCATCGAAATTTTACAGAGTTCTTAGAATTTCCAGTACATCAATATTTTACAACCTGAAAAAATTTTCGAGACCAAAATATTTCAACAGAAACTGATGTGAACAAAAAATGCAAGTTTTGGAATTTTGGTCGATCGGAAATGCAAAACACATCAAACGAAGCTAGACGAAGTTAATGGCGAGGCTCTGATACCACTGTAAGTGCACGGCGGCGCCCCGGCCGTCCATCCGACGGCCAAACGCGGAAACGGTGATAAACTTAAATTTTGCGGACTTAGCAAACCGGCACCACCGCGCACTAAACACCCGGATCGTAACCATTAACAAGTCTAAGCTAACTAGAAGATGGGTTAGAGATATACCGACTGATCCGAGTCCTCCGGTCTTCATCTCCACTCCGATCTCCTCGCGGGATCTCCGGTCGTCGCCTCCTCGCCGGGAGGGCACCACGTCGCCTGCATCTTTTACGGGCTCCCGCCTCTATACCGAGGCAACTCGGGCACGAAGCTGGCTAGTCGACGTGCCCAAGATTTGCTGTAGAATGTAGTGTAGATGATGCTTGCCTCATTTGGGATTTGTAGTTGCCTTGATGGAGGAATAAGGTTATGGAAAAATGGTGCTTTCATTTTTCCAAAACTAGATGAATGAGATGATGAAATGTGTACTACCAAAGAACGGAAATTTTTCTCACTCCCTCACAAAATGTGGCCGGCCCTTACTTATGGAAAATGGTGGAGGGAAAGAATAAATCATGAAGGGAGGTGAGGGTAGGAGAAATCAAGAGGTGACCACAAACAAACAGGAACCATGCTTATTACTTACATCCACCCATACCCTTTCCAATCACAATTAAATGCAAGAATGGTGCAACAAAAGAAAAGATGCTTTCATAATAAATCCTTTTGCAATAAAACCCCTCCACTAGGTGTTATTTGCAAACTTGCAAATAACCCCCTCCATCGGAAAAGTCCGGCCGGGAAAGAACAAACGAAAACCGGCCGGAACGGAATGCAAACTGGCAACTCCAGAAAACTGGTCCGGTAACAAATTACAGGAAAACCCCGATACTGTGCATACACACCCGCATCTGTATTCCGTCCGGATACAAATGCAATGAGACAAAATCTACACTGTACTATACTAGGATCCGGCTTAAACCAAAGCCGGCTAGTAATATCCGTTCGATCCTGATCCGTGCAATACCGCACGTATCTGATTGAACACTGCCATATAACCATACGGCCTCTAGTACAAACCGTCCGATCCTGATCCGTGCAATACCGCACGTATCTGATCGGACCCTGCCATATCTCCATACGGCCTCTACAGCGTTTCGCCCGAAAGCTTGAGTAACTGAAAGTGTGTGGTGGACTCTAAAGACTCGTCAATACTATGGCTGTGGATTTAACCATTAGCACGTCAGAGGTATAAGCCAATACGTAACGGGCCACCAGCTATTGACCAAAAGGGACGTCGATGAGCGAACTCATCCTGACACCCTACTGAGCCTGTCAGTGACAATATCCGTACAGTCCGGTCCGTTCGTCTATGAGCATCGCATGTCGGGCCTAGGGGGTTGGTAAAAGTCAGACCCCCAAAAGCGGTACAAGTCGTGTCGGAGTGTAGCCCAGAACACCCTGAGATACTACTGGAATACCTACCAGTAAATCTCCTTCCTTGGCCAAGGTCTTCGTGTAATGGCTCTCCTAGACACAGCGCGACCTCACCCCCAATACCGAGAGAGACAAACCACTGAAGATCCGCTCACTGCCTCCATGTGGCTCGGGACTGTACCCAACTAAAACCTGTTTGCATGACTCCTTTGAGCCGTGGTAGGGTAGTAATCAAAGTACAGTGGGAACTCACACGAGACAAATGACGATCCCCAGGTCAATGAACTAACCTGTACACATGTCACCAGGGAACTGCTATCTGACGTCAGGTATAAGACCAACTAGCATGTTCCCGGCGAGTCCTGTCCGGTGTACTCATAACCCAATGAGCACCTGTATACATCTTAGGTGAACCAACTGACACCAGTGGCTTGTGAGACCGGCCACCGCCCTTCGTCGGGGTCTCGACTGTATACACTAGTCTACTCTGGAGTATCGATGCCCTGTCTCGAAACTCCCACGACTAGGGACCTTTTAAGGATGTGCTTATAGACTACCAGCTCCCACGTATATGATCGCCCTCATACTGCCGGTAGTCAAGCAAGAATCCTAGGGGCTCTATCAACGTGCAATAGCGACCTGTCAGGTCACCTAAAGCAGTACACGATGATAAAGGTAAACCAGATAGCATACTATCATCTCGAGTAAGACTGTCCTACCGGGATAGGTCCTCCCTCAATCATTGCAATCACGTGCCTGTGATCCAATAATTGACTCTGAGGGCACTATCTCCAACACACGTGACCAGGAATTTTGCTCTGGATGCTTCCCACGGGTTCACTGCTGTGTTCTGTGAGGACCAGGCTCCGCTCTGGATGCTTCACACGGGTTCACTGCCGTGCTCTGCGAGGACCAGGATCCGCTCTGGGCATTTTCCATGGGGTCAAAGAGTGACGTTATCCGCGTTCCACGTGACCAGGAATTTTGAACTATATGCTTCATACGGGTTCACTGCCGTGTTCGGCGAGGACTAGGCTCCGCTCTGGACGTTTTCCACGGGGTCAAAGAGCGACGTTATCCGCGCTCCACGTGACCAGGAATTTTGCTCTGGATGATTCCCACGGGTTCACTACCGTGTTCTGCGAGGACCAGGCTGCGCTCTGGACGTTTTCCACGGGGTCAAAGAGTGACATTATCCGCGTTCTATGTGACCAGGAATTTTGCTCTGGATGCTTCCCACGGGTTCACTGCCGTGTTCTGTGAGGACCAGGCTCCGCTCTGGACGTTTTCCACGGGGTCAAAGAGTGACGTTATCCGTGTTCCACGTGACTAGGAATTTTGCTCTGGATGCTTCCCACGGGTTCACTGCCGTGTTCTGCGAGGACCAGGCTCCGCTCTGGGCGTTTTCCACGGGGTCAAAGAGTGACGTTATCTGCGTTCCACGTGACCAGGAATTTTGTTGATTGTATCCGCATTTCACGGAGTTGGGATTTGACTTTCGGTGATCTGTACACCGCCGAGTCATAGAACTGGGAATTGTTGCTGTTCCGCTTCGCTTGATGTTGTGTCCGTTGTGACGAGACGAGTGTTGAGACGATCTCTAGGTCACTTGTGGCCCGTCGAGATTTGGCTTCTTCTTACGATGAAACCTGGAGGCGGAGTATGATCCCTTCTTCGTTTGCGCTCCTGGATTGTATACAGGGGTTGATGTAACATCACTTGTAGGGCCTAAATTTCATTTTTATTTTATTTCTTTTTCCATGATGCTCTATCATTTCAGCTTTTATATCGCGAAGGTCGCAATTGCCCCATCATTTCGGCTATTTTTCACGGTGCCCAATCATTTCGGCTATTTATTTTATTTTTCACTCGCTGCTTTATATTGCGAGTTGCCCAATCATTTTGGCTATTTTTCATGCATACATTTTTACTTGCTGATTTTGTCGCAAGTTGCCCCATCATTTCGGCTATTTCGTATGCATGTGTGGCCTGTTGGCTTTTCGCTGCAACCTTGGATTTATACACCGATTTCGGCATCAGCACCGCTACAACTGGGATATTGCCAGGAGCGAATCATCATTTTCCTTTGTCTATGTTGAACAAAGGTGGCTTAGTAAACAGGGTTAGGAGTCCTGTCGACTAAGGCTTTTGACTTCATGAGCCGTAAGGGTCTCACAAAGGTATTTCTCCCTACAAGTCGTGAGGATCTTGTAGGTGTGTTTTCTCCTTGGGAATCGTGAGGATTCCTAAGTGCATGTTCTCTTGTAAGTCGTAAGGATCTTACAAAAGAGTTTTCTCCTTATAAGTCGAGAGGACTTACAAGGGTTGTTCACCGTATGAACATATCCCTAGTCACGGATGGGACTTGGTTAGGGAAATGTTTATTCGCGCCCGTGGATTGTATACAAGGGTCAGTATGAGCCGCTTGTAGGGCAATATCGAAGTTTGTGGGGGTTGCTTAAGAACAGGTTCAGGTCTCTGTAACTTAAGACTTTCAAGTCTTATGAGCCGTGAGGGTCCCATAAGAGAGTTCTCCTTATGAGTCGTGAGGATATCGCAAGTGTAATTTCTCCTTAGGAATCGTGAGGACTCCTAAGTGTGTTGCTCCCTTATGAGTCGTAAGGATCTCACGCGGGTGGTTTCTCCTTACAAGGTCGTGAGGACCCTGCAAGTGTCCTTTAACGAGATTGCGCCCTTTCGGGTTTTCACAAACACTCGCCGGCAGCCCTGCTATTTTTACTCACGGAGCCCTTTCGGGTTTTCATCCGTGCCCACTTTGCTTATGGACATATCGTTTTTATCTTTATTATATTTTTTATATATTTTTTTGTATCGGCTTTGAGATGCTGCAATCCACCGTAGTTTATCGACATCTCTGTCAACAACTAGTTTTAGGACATAGTGGTCCATTGTTAGTTTAAGGACGTTTCGGTCCGTTATTAGTTTAAGGACGTTTCGGTCCGTTGTTGAAGAAGGCCGGTCACTACTTATAGAGTTCGGGCTTAGGAAGATAGCGAGCGGACATAGTCGTCGTCGTCTATCATTGACCTAGGCCTTAACCTGTCAAGTGTAGTATTTCTTCAGGAAGCGACCGTTTATTGGTCTGAAAGGTCTCTCACCGTGCATATCCATGAGCAGATACGCTCCACCCTCGTAGACCTTGTCTATGATATATGGGCCTTCATAGTTCGGCTCGAATTTTCCCCGTTTGGCGTGATTGGGGATCATAGGTCTTTTGACCACTAGCACGAGTTCGCCTTGGCGGAATGTCCTTGGCCTGGTCAATCTTTCATATGAGCGCGTCATCTTTGCTTTGTAAGCCTCCAGATTTTGTTGCGCTATGAGCCGGGTTTCATCGAGGGCGTCAAGCTCCTCAAACCGAAGGTGGGCATTTTCTTCGTCCGTCAGCTCGTAGTGGACTGCCACTCGTAGAGACGGTAGCTCTATCTCAAGGGGGAGTACTGCTTCCGTGCCGAATACCAATGCGTATGGCGTTGTGTTCGTGGCCGTCTTGAACGTAGTCTGATAAGCCCAAAGAGCTTCTTGCAGTCTCCCGTGTCAGTCCTTTTTGTTTCGGGACACCGTCTTCTTCACGATCTTTGTCAAGGTTTTGTTGAAAGCCTCAGCTAGACCGTTAGCTCGGGGATTATAAACTGAGGAATATCTCCAGTCTATGTTGTGTTGTTGTGCGAAGCGACTGATCTTGTGGCTTCTGTAGGCTGGACCGTTATCGGAGATGATCCGTCGCGGAGTTCCAAACCAATAAATGACGTGCGTCTTGAAGAAATGGAGAATATTCTCCGTCTTCACTTCCCTTAACGGTACTGCTTCTGCCCATTTAGAGAAGTAATCAGTCATCGCCAGGATGAAACGATGTCCCCTGGATGATGCTGGTTCGATGGGGCCGACTATGTCAGTTCCCCACATTTCGAACGGCCAGCTACCCACCGTTGGATGTAGAGGATTTGGGTGCTGGTGGATGAAGTCCCCATGAATCTGGCATGAGTGGCATTGCTTCGCATATTCGAGGCAGTCCTGAATCATCGTGGGCCAATAGTAGCCCATTCGTTTGATCATCAACTTCATCTTCGGTCCGGCTTGGTGAGAACGGCAGAGTCCGTCGTGAACTTCTTGGATGACTCTTTCTGCTTCTTTGGGTCCCAGGCATCTTAACCACAGAGAATCAAATGACCTCTTGTACAGAGTATTATTGACGAAGGCGAAGGACAGAGCTCGTTTCACAAGCTGATGTCTTGAGGACGCATTTTCAGGCGTTCGACGGGATTTGAAGTAGTCTATGAAGAATTCTCTCCAATCTTCAACCTTCTCTTGGTCATTTATTTGCAGGGCCATCTGCTCAGTTGCTCCCCTTTCTTTGGGTGATTCCGGAGATATTTCTGCTGGGGCAAGTACTCGACGGCTTTGTACCACAATTCTGACGTCATCGAGATTCTCTTCGGCCAGTTCTTTAGCGAGCTTGGCCAATGCGTCCGCTTTGCTATTTTCCGCACGCGGTATGTTTTCCAAAGTATAGGAGGGAATTTGAGTCAAGAGTTGATGTACTCTCTCGCCATACTTCACCAGCTCTGGCTTGCACGTCTGGTAGTCGCCGTTTACTTGGCTAACATCCAGTTGGGAGTCTCCGTATATGAGGAGGTTCTCAATCCCCATGTCGATGGCGATCTCGAGACCTGCTATCAAAGCTTCGTATTCAGCTTCATTGTTCGTCCTCGGCTCTTTCAAAGAGAAGGCGAAGCACATTATCCCTCCTTATGGGGTCACGAAGATAAGGCTTACCCCTGATTTTATTATAGGGGTGCTTTGTTTGCGCTTCTTTATGGAAGACGCTCCATCAAAATAGAGTTCCCATCGGGTATTACTACCGTCGATCGCATCAAACGCATGTTCGTCTGGCAGCTCACATTTCAAAGGTGAGTTGGCAGGTATTGGATGCTCAGCGAGGAAGTCGGCGATGTCTTGGCCTTTCACTGCCTTAAGAGGCTGATAGGTTATTGAAAACTCCATCAAGAGCAGGGCCCATTTAGCGTGTCTTCCTGTCAATATGGCGTTTGACATCAGATATTTGAGGGGGTCCACCTTTGATATAAGGCGGACTTCATGCGCCAATGCATAGTGCCGGAGTTTTGTTATCGCAAAGATTAACGCCAGGAAATGTTTTTCGATAAGGGAGTAGTTGCTTTCTGCCCCCAGAAGAACTCGACTTAAATAGTAGAGCGCTCTCTCCTTCCCTTGGTCGCTCTCTTGTGCCTATAATGCGCCTAAGGAACCTTCGAGGGCTGTGGTATAAAGAACTGTAAGTCCATGTCACGCACCCCACTAACTTGCGGGGAGGCGGAATATATGAAAAACGATTATCAAAGCTTCGTAACACGGACTTGAGCGCATGAATCGTAATCTAAACCATTGCTAACGTTATACTAGAGGTTTAACTACTCGGTACCGGAGTTATACCTCACGTTACATGTCTTTCGGGTCTTCATCGCTGTCCTCCACTCCTCGTAGGCTCCTTGGAACATCGGCAACTTCATGGCCTCCTTGAATCAAAGACGATCCACCCGAAAGCTCCTACGCCAAGCTAAATCTCAAACTTGAGATAACTAGGTTGCTTAAAGTGCTAATCTAAGCTACCTAGGGGATATAGAGTGAGGTTATGGATGTTTTAGTCTAGCTAACCCTTGATCTCAACACATGAGAGGTTAGGGTTAGGGTTTCAAGAGAGAGTGAGCTTGAGGAGAGAGAAGGAGAAGATGAGAATGAAAAGAATAATGAACTCATTTTGAATATAACAACCATAACAATTTAATCAAAAAAATAAATAAATAATTTAATCATTATGGTTGATGCATTCACCTTGTGTGATTCATCATATGACTCATTATCTCATTAATGAGTCATTAAGTGCAAAGGATGAATCATACAAATGAGTCATTAATCAATTAATGCTCATGCCACCTTAACCCCTTAGTCACCACTCTTCTAGAAGGTTCCTGACAAATTACGAGAATGCCCCTATAATCCGTGAAAACACGGAAAAACTTTAGACTGTATAAATCCAATAACCCGATACTAGAAACTGGCTTAAACCAAAGCCGGCTAATATAAACTGTCCGAAAAGTCGTACGTGCGTAAACACACGTACGCATCCGAACCCTTGTCGTAAAACCATACGACCTCTATATCGTTTTGCCTGGAGCAGGAAAACTCTCTGTGTGGGACTCTAAAGACTCGACACTACGCTGGCAGTGGATTTAACCACAGACCGCAAGCGGCACTAGCTATACGTAACGGTCCCCAGGTAGATGTCGATAAGAAGGCCGATGAGGAAAACCATCTCGAACCCCTACCGAGCCTGATGTGATAATCTTCGTACAGTCCGGTCTGTTCGTCTAAGACTATCGCATATCAAGCCTAGGGGGCGGCAAGCGTCAGTCCCCTAATAGCTGTATAAGTCTGTCGGAGCGAAGCCCATTACGCCCTGAGAAGCTACTGGAACCTACGAGTATATCTCGCTTGCCCTGGCCAGGGACTTTGCGTAATGGCTCTCTGACACAGCGCGATATCATCTCCCAATACCGGGAGAGAAGAATCCTATCTAACCGCCACTGCCTCCAAGTGCTCGGGACTGCACCCAACTGCCACCTGTTTGCACAACTCCTTTGAGCCGTGGTAGGATAGCAATCTAAGAACAGTGGGACACACTCAAGGCGAAGCAGCAGTGTCAAGTCTGAGGAGTATGCTGTAGTCATGTTACCTGGGAACTGTTAACTGATGATGGGTATAATACCAACCAATCAGTTCCTCGGCGAGTCCTGTCCGGTGTACCCGTAACCTAACGAGCACATGTATACTATCTCTAGTATGACGTACTAATGGCTGTGGGACAGACCATCTCCCCAATTGAGATGAGAAGCGTATACACTTAGTCTACTCTGGAATATCGATGCCCTATCTCGATAATCCAACGAGCAGGGACCTGTATAGGATGTTTCTTACAGACTACCCAGCCCCCACTAGTGTGACTGCCATCACGACGCTGGTAATCAAGCAAAGATCCTATGGGCTCTACTAATATGTATAAGTGATACGTTACAAGAAACATATGCACATATTAAAGTAGACTCAAACCAAGTAGCATACTACCATGTTTAGCAAGACTGTTATATACAACTGTGAATATCCCAAGCTTCCATTAAGTAATATACATGCTAGTATGATACAATAATGGCCCCTAGGGCATATACACTAACAATCTCCCACTTGCACTAGGGCCATGAGCTGGCATATCGTAGACCTATCATCTCGAATAGCCTCTCGAACTGCGTCTGAGGAATGGCCTTTGTGAATGGGTCAGCAATGTTATCCTCCGTCTTTACTCTCTTCACCTCGATCTCCCGGCGATCTATGATCTCCCTGATCAGGTGATACCTCCTTAAGATGTGTCTGGACTTCTGATGGGACCTGGGTTCCTTCGCTAAAGCAATAGCGTCGTTGTTGTCACAATACAAAGGTATTGGATCAACACAGGAAGGAACCACCTGAAGTTCTGTGAGGAACTTCTTCATCCAGACAGCTTCTTTTGCGGCATCGCAAGCAGCTATGTACTCTGCTTCCATTGTTGAGTCAGCAACGGTCTCCTGCTTGGAACTCTTCCAACAGACCGCCCCTCCATTGAGGGTAAAGACATAACCCAACTTGGATTTGGAGTCATCTTTGTCACTCTGGAAGCCGGAGTCGGCAAAGGCCTCCATTTGGAGGTCTTTTCCGCCATACACCAAGAACATCTCCTTAGTCCTTCTTAGGTACTTGAGAATGTTCTTTACTGCTATCCAGTGCTTCTCCCCTGGGTTTGCCTGATACCGGCTTACAACGCTCAATGCGTATGCTACATCTGGTCTGGTACATAACATCGCATACATTATAGAGCCTACCGCAGAAGCGTAGGGTATAATCGACATGTGATCCCTTTCCAAATCAGTCTTGGGAGACATTTCTTTGGAGAGGGTGATTCCGTGACAAGCCGGTAGGTTACCGTGCTTAGAATAATCCATACTGAATCTCTTCACTATAGTGTCTATGTACCTGGACTGTGAAAGTCCCAACATCCTCTTTGATCTATCACGATAGATCCGGATTCCCAGAATGTAGGTGGCATCACCTAGGTCTTTCATGGAGAATTTATGTGACAAGAATCTTTTGACTGACTGTAACATAGGAATATCATTTCCTATTAGGAGAATGTCGTCCACGTACAAGACGAGGAATACTACAGCTCTCCCTACAATCTTACTGTATATGCATGGTTCATCTGGATTTTTGATAAAGTCAAATTCTTTGACAGCATCATCAAAACAGATGTTCCAACTCCGCGATGCCTGCTTTAGTCCATAAATGGACTTAAGCAGCTTGCATACTTTACCACTGCTCCCACTCTGAATGAATCCTTCTGGCTGATCCATATAGACGCTTTCTTCCAAATTACCATTTAGAAAGGCCGTCTTTACGTCCATCTGCCAGATTTCATAATCGTGGAAGGAAGAAATAGCAAGAAGGACCCGAATAGATTTAAGCATAGCCACTGGAGAAAAGGTTTCGTCATAGTCCAAACTAGGTCTTTGACGGAAACCCTTTGCAACAAGTCTAGCCTTATAGGTTTCAACCTGTCTATCTACACCAATCTTCTTTTTGAAGATCCATTTGCATCCTACGGGTTTTACCCCATCTGGAGCTATGTCCAAAGTCCAAACTTTATTGGTGTACATGGACTCCATTTCGGTCCGCATTGCATCCAGCCATTTTACTGAGTCACCGCTTTGAATGGCTTGCTGGAAGCTAGGAGGCTCATCATAATCAATAGTGCAATCCTCTCTATCCCCGTCTATGAGAAAACCGTAGTATCTCTCGGGCGGATGAGATTGCCTACTACTCCTACGGAGTGACGTCGGGATGTCCTGTTCTCCTGAACCTTCTCGTTCTACCAAGGTTTCAGTAATAGCTTGTGGTTCTGGAATTTCTTCCAGTTCTATTGCGCTCCCACTCTTCTGATTTTCTAAAAACTCAGTTTCCAAGAAGCGGGCATGTTGAGAAAAAAAGACCTTTTGTTCCTCGGCGTAATAGAAACAATATCTCATGGAGTTCTTTGGATATCCCACAAACTTACACTGTACTGAGCGTGCCTCGAGCTTGTCCGCATGCTGCTTCTTTACAAAAGCTGGACATCCCCATATCTTAAGATACTTAAGACAGGGTTTCTTCCCACTCCACATCTGATATGGTGTGGTAGGCACAGTCTTGGTTGGAACTCGGTTTAAAAGATATGCAGCTGATTCTAGTGCATATCCCCAGAATGATCGCGGCAACTCAGCGTTACTCATCATGGAACATACCATATCCAATAGGGTTCGGTTCCGTCTCTCCGATACACCGTTATGTTGTGGTGTGTATGGAGGAGTAAGCTGAAAGAGAATTCCATTCTCTTTTAAGTAACCTAGGAACTCGGCACTTAAGTATTCACCACCTCGATCAGATCTCAGTGTCTTGATACTTTTGCCGGTTTGTTTTTCCACTTCATTCTTGTATTCTTGAAATTTCTCAAAGGCCTCGGATTTATGCTTCATTAAGAAGATATATCCATACCTAGAGAAATCATCCGTAAAAGTAATGAAGTAGGAATAACCACCTCGCGCATGTGTAGACATTGGACCGCACACGTCACTGTGTACGAGTCCCAAGAGCTCGCTTGCTCTTACTCCGTGTCCAGTAAACGGAGTCTTTGTCATCTTTCCCATGAGACAAGATTCACAAGTAGCATAAGATTGATATTCGAATGGATTCAAATATCCTTCTCCATGTAACTTAGTCAACCTTCTCTCATTGATGTGACCTAGTCTACAATGCCATAAGAAAGCCTGATTTGTTTCCGGAGACTTTCTTTTAAGTGTGTTCTGGACACTAAAAATCTGAGCTTGATTTAATACGTATATTCCGTTTTCTAATGTACCTGACCCAATCAAATCTTGATTTAGGTGGATGTGAACCACATCTCTTATAAAAGCAAAATCATATCCTTCCTTAGAAAGTAAGGGTACAGATATGATATTACAAGTCGTACCCGGTACATAAAAACAGTTACGCAGAATCAATATCTGCCCAGTTGTCAATCCAAGATGATATTCCCCTATGGATTCAGCGTTCATGCTCATTCCGTTAGCAACCGTGAGGGTCATATCACCTATCCCGATAACCCTACGGTTTCTCAGAGTCTGTAATGAATTACAGATGTGAGTTCCTGACCCGGTATCCAATACCTAGGAAGTAGGATTAACTGACATACAGTTCTCAATAACAAACACACTTGAGGATGAAGCCACAACATGCTTCTCATTCTGGTTACTGGCTTCTAAAGCCCTGCAATCATTCTGCCAATGTTCATTCTTGTAACAATAGGAATGTCCCTCTTTTACTATATCCAGTCCCGAAACTATTGCCTTTCTCTTTCCTTCTCTTTCCCTGGTTTCCTTCAGGGTAGGAGGCAGAGACTGGAGAATCAAGTCAGTATTTGACTCGTTTCCCAACGCGGTCTCCAGGTCCTGGAGCTCATCAAAACAGCTAGTCATTATAAGGACATTGTCCCCTACAGATGACCCGTCAGCTAACCTCGCTTGAATTAATTCGTTCGAGGTTTCATATCTAGTGATATGAGATTGCTCTTCATATAAATCTTTATTATGGAGAAAGATGGAAACTAAGTCCATCTTCTCATGCTGCTTCTGGTATACACCATCAACTGAAGCTAACACGAGGCACTTAGCTTTCGCTTTATCTTTTTCCCTTGTCTGACGGATATCCATATCCGCGACAGTGGAAACTGGACCTGGGACGGCGGGATTTTGAGTAGTAATAGGGTGGTCCAGCTTGTCATAGCCAATGGACATCTGGACAGATCTTTGCCGGTCATATAAGTCAGATTCAGTCAATTTGTTATCTAGATGTAACCTATGTGTGGTCACAAGGTCGCTGCAATTAAGAGAGAGAGAAGAAAACATTTTAGCATGATGCTGTTGCAAGTTTAGATTGGTTTTAAGTTTATCTAAACAGGATGGCTCCCACTGTTTCTCGAATCCTTCCTCAAACCATAAAAGAAGAATTAGCCAGGACAATTCTCACCGTACAATACTTGCTTAACCGTTCAGCCAGGCTAGTGTCGATACTTCGAGGGAGATTTTCCAACGCTTTCGCGAAGTTCCTTAATTAAATAACCTCTTTTCTCTGGGGGCGTAACCCCGCTGACACCTTTCTTGACACCTACTTGGTTTATAGCATTGATCGTTAAGTGACGAATCTCCTGATAAGTAGCATGTACTCACAGTAGGATCGGGATCCAAAATATCATCGTATGATAATGTTGAAGGAATCCTACCAACATTCATCAAACTCCAAAATGGTATGCTCTCTCTGCAAATTTCAGTTTCTTTAGAAATTCCCGATGTGGATTTTTTGCCCCATGCTCTTATGACCTTGACTTTAGTCGACAAATCATAAGTCACATGTCAAGTTCTACCCGTCATTGTCCAGGTTAATTTGAACCCACCCGTACATACCCTTGACTTTAGTCAACAAGGTAATACGACTGTCCCAAACCAACACATCTATCTATGCTGCATATAAATATCCAACAGCTACCAAACACTGTGCCTTGACTTTAGTCAACAAACACAGCTTGAATACTATTGACTATCTATATGAAATGACGGAGGGCTACGAATGGTTTTGGCAAAACCGTGAACGTAGTGAACTTAATATAATCAAAGGAACCTGATACTTTTTAAAAGGAGTGGTTAAAGCTCCGCAATTAAAAATTCCGATCTTTTAAAATAACCGATTGGTTTCTTTTAAATTTGTTCCAACGATTCAACTTTGGTTTATTTTCTTTGCATAATAATGCGTCCCATCATTTATCCTATCATTGCAGAAAACAACGAAAATACTACGTCCTCTTATGCCATTCTCATTCGCCACTGGGTCCCGTCATCACCCGTTAGGTTACTTAACTAACGACAGAGCAGGGGCTGGGCTAGCGCGGGTGTAAAACATAAGTGACGTCTAATAGCTATCATTTATAGATATTGTACATTCGTCAGACGCAATAATAAGCATTCCAGATCACAGATGAACTTTATTGGATATTCTAGCAATCCGCATTTTGCTTTGAGCTTGCAATAAAAGACGGATTACACAGTTGTGATGAATAGCCATTACCCCACCCCAGACCCCTATGGGTACGGCAAACTACCCGCCGAGTACCAGAAGTGAAGCGGTCTGCCTCAACACTTCAAAGTACCTGGTAGTTTGTCCACCCCACCTTGGGTCTATCCTAGGAGCAAAAACAGTAAAAAGAAATAATACAATGGTGGCTACAACCGCAACCTGGATGTGCCCCGCAAAAGAATATTACAACTTATTACATTTACATTGAATGAATGAATATTAAATACATCTCAAACCCCGGCTAATCATCACAACAATCCAACACAGTTCATATACACAAACAGTTATATATATAACATTACAGATATGTGCAACCCCCTGCCAACCGACATACTAGCAGTTAAGGGAGGTTTACGAACACATAAAACATTACAGATAAAGATCCAATTAGCAAATAGTTTAGAACATCGATCGATAACCTATATCCGTGTCTACCCCAAAAGCAAATCAACACAGAGGCAACCTGGGCAGGAACAGTATATACAGGAAAACAAAACACAAAAAAATAAGAATTACTGTGAAACTCCGAGTCAACTCGGCGTTGACTCAGCGGCGGAATCGCGGCCAAAAGCACAATTTGGCCACGGTTCCGCGGCCGTTTAGTAGAGTTGCCTCCTCGAATTTTCCCAGATTTCTTACAATTCCCTGCTGTGAATTTTAAGGTATGTCAAAAAAAATTTGTGACACTTTTAAAATTTACAGAAACTGTTAAGAAATAGGGTTTTGTTTTCCGTGTTTTCCGTCGATCGAACTTCTAATCAGTTGCTAACAAACTAGTAATGGTTTCGTTGTCTCTGATACCACTGTAAGTCCATGTCACGCACCCCACTAACTTGCGGGGAGGCGGAATATATGAAAAACGATTATCAAAGCTTCGTAACACGGACTTGAGCGCATGAATCATAATCTAAACCATTGCTAACGTTATACTAGAGGTTTAACTACTCGGTACCGGAGTTATACCTCACGTTACATGTCCTTCGGGTCTTCATCGCTGTCCTCCACTCCTCGTAGGCTCCTTGGAACATTGGCAACTTCACGACCTCCTTGAATCAAAGACGATCCACCCGAAAGCTCCTACGCCAAGCTAAATCTCAAACTTGAGATAACTAGGTTGCTTAAAGTGCTAATCTAAGCTACCTAGGGGATATAGAGTGAGGTTATGGATGTTTTAGTCTAGCTAACCCTTGATCTCAACACATGAGAGGTTAGGGTTAGGGTTTCAAGAGAGAGTGAGCTTGAGGAGAGAGAAGGAGAAGATGAGAATGAAAAGAATAATGAACTCATTTTGAATATAACAACCATAACAATTTAATCAAAAAAATAAATAAATGATTTAATCATAATGGTTGATGCATTCACCTTGTGTGATTCATCATATGACTCATTATCTCATTAATGAGTCATTAAGTGCAAAAGATGAATCATACAAATGAGTCATTAATCAATTAATGCTCATGCCACCTTAACCCCTTAGTCACCACTCTTCTAGAAGGTTCCTGAAAAATTACGAGAATACCCCTATAATCCGTGAAAACACGAAAAAACTTTAGACTGTATAAATCCAATAACCCGATACTAGAAACTGGCTTAAACCAAAGCCGGCTAATATAAACTGTCCGAAAAGTCGTACGTGCGTAAACACACGTAAGCATCCGAACCCCTTGTCGTAAAAATATACGACCTCTATATCGTTTCGCCTGGAGCAGGGAAACTCTCTGTGTGGGACTCTAAAGACTCGACACTACGCTGGCAGTGGGTTTAACCACAGACCGCAAGCGGCACTAGCTGTACGTAATGGTCCCCAGGTAGATGTCGATAAGAAGGCCGATGAGGAAAACCATCTCGAACCCCTACTGAGCCTGATGTGACAATCTCCGTACAGTCCGGTCTGTTCGTCTAAGACTATCGCATATCAAGCCTAGGGAGCGGCAAGCGTCAGTCCCCTAATAGCTGTATAAGTCGTGTCGGAGCGAAGCCCATTACGCCCTGAGAAGCTACTGGAACCTACCAGTATATCTCGCTTTCCCTGGCCAGGGACTTTGCGTAATGGCTCTCTGACACAGCGCGATATCATCTTCCAATACCGGGAGAGACGAATCCTATCTAACCGCCACTGCCTCCAAGTGCTCAGGACTGCACCCAACTGCCACCCGTTTGCACGACTCCTTTGAGCCGTGGTAGGGTAGCAATCTAAGAACAGTGGGACACACTCGAGGCGAAGCAGCAGTGTCAAGTCTGCGGACTATGCTGTACTCATGTCACCTGGGAACTGTTAACTGACGATGGGTATAATACCAACCAATCAGTTCCCCGGCGAGTCTTGTCCGGTGTACCCGTAACCTAACGAGCACCTGTATACTATCTCTAGTATGACGTACTGATGGCTGTGGGACAGACCATCTCCCCAACTGGGATGAGAAGCGTATACACTTAGTCTACTCTGGAATATCGATGCCCTATCTCGATAATCCAACGACCAGGGACCTGTATAGGATGTTGCTTACAGACTACCCAGCCCCCACTAGTGTGACTGCCATCACGACGCTGGTAATCAAGCAAAGATCCTATGGGCTCTACTAATATGTATAAGTGATACGTTACAAGAAACATATGCACATATTAAAGTAGACTCAAACCAAGTAGTATACTACCATGTTTAGCAAGACTGTTATATACAACTGTGAATATCCCAAGCTTCCATTAAGTAATATACATGCTAGTATGATACAATAATGGCCCCTAGGGCATATACACTAACAAGTATAAGAGGCTTTCCCTTGACTGGAGCGGCTAACACCGGCGGGTTCTGCAGATATTGCTTGATCTCGTCCAGCGCGCCTTGGCATTTGTGATCCCAGACGAACGGGGTTCCCTTCTTCATCAGGTGACTGTAAGGGCGGCACTTTCCCGAAAGGTTGGCTATAAATCGCCGGATGTACGCGAGCTTCCTCTGGAGAGACCGCAATTGTTTGAGAGTCCTTGGCGGTAGCATCTCCATGATCGCCTTGATCTTCGACGGATCTATCTCGATACCCCGGTGCCGGATAATGAACCCTAGGAATTTACCTGAGAACACCCCGAACGCGCATTTAAGTAGGTTCATTTTCAAGTTATATTGTCGAAGGCGTTGAAATACGATCTTCAGATGCTCAAGATGTTCCTCGTATGATTTGCTTTTCACTACGAGGTCGTCGATATAGCATTCGACGATTTCATGTATGAGGTCATCGAAGATCTTCGTCATGGCCCTCTGATAGGTGGCACCGGCGTTCTTTAAACCGAAGGGCATAACTTTGTAGCAGAATATACCCAGAGGAGTCCGGAAAGCGGTGTGCTTCTGGTCTTCGGGATGCATCTTTATCTGATTGTATCCCGATGAGCCGTCCATGAAGGAGAACACTTCGTGAGTGGACGTATTATCTATCATCAGCTCGGTGACCGGCACTGGGAAATCGTCCTTCGGGCAAGCTTTATTGAGATCCCGGAAGTCCACGCATATGCGCACTGTCCCATTTTTCTTCATTACCAGGACGATGTTGGCGATCCAGTCAGGATATTGAACTTCTTGGATAAACCCAGAATCGATCAGCTTCTTGACTTCGGCATTAATGCTCATCTCAAGCTCGAGTCGCATTCTTCTCGGTGCCTGTTTGACTGGCTTGACGTCCGGGGATATCGCCAATTTATGTACAACAATTTCTGGATCTAGTCCTGGCATTTCGGAATAGTTCCATGCAAAGCAATCCTTATGCTGCATAAGCACGTCTTTTAATGCAGCCACCCTTTCGTCAGATAGCAGCTCGCTGACGAATGTCGGTCGTGGGTCGTTTGTCGTCCCCAACTCAATCTTCTTGAGGTTATCTGCAGTAGTATGTATGCCATCTTCCAGCTCTTTCGGCGCTGGTGGAAATTCTGAGATTACCTCGTCATTGCTGTTTTCAAAGCAACAGGGAAGGTCATCCATGTTCTCGGGCTCTCCTTTTGATATGGTTATCATACGACAAGTACGAGCTCGCTTCCAAGACCGATGTGGATCTAGTTCTGCTCTTGCGGCTTTGGGTTCGTGCTTTTGTGGCGGCGTTACCCTCCAGCTGCTGGATAGAGCAAACCTGCCTTGCTGGTACTGGTCTTCGACCCGGTTCTTGAAGGTGAAGCAGTCTTCGATAAGGTGCCCTATTACTCGGTGATAGGAGCAATAGTTTGGGTGTGAGACTTCGCCTGCTTGCTCGGGGTGTTTAGACTCCGGCAGTGTAAGCATCTGGTATTTTAAAGCGAGATCAAGCATCTTTTTCGTCTTATCTTGAGGGAAAGAATACGCTCGACTCATCTTCTTCATAAGGGACAAATCCGGACCGCGCAATACCTGATCACATGACTTTTTAATCCTGCGTTGTCGTTGTTGACTTCCTTTTCCGCTTTTTGACTTACTTCTGCTTCTACGTCGGGCCTTTTGTGCAACGGGTTGACAGGGAGGAGCATCTTCGTCTTTTGCAACCTGTTGAAAAAAACGTTGCGTCCTGGCTTTCTCGTAGATGGCCATTTCGCGATTATGGTCGTCCCGAACCTTTTGTCCCGCTTTCCTAACAAGCTTGACCATTCGTGCTTCAAATGACGGACTTGGCACTTCGATTGCGGGATCTAGTTTTGATGAGGGGTTGGTATTTCCCGACGGGGTTTCCTCTTCTTGATCGAAGTTATATATGGTGTAGCTACCGTGGACTCGTTCCTGCTTCCCGGACCTCACATATCCAAGCCCAAGCGTTTCTATTCTCCCGTTGGGCAATTTGCGCTGAGTCCCAGGGACATCCCAAATCCTATTGTAGAATCGAGCTTGTCGAATATTCTGTTTTAAAGGTACCCCTTGGTGCTTCAATAGCCTTTTTAGTCCGTTTGTGTAATATCTGGGCAAACGGATGGGTTGAAGCCTGTCGAGTGTAGAATCCGCGCCATGCCAGATTTCTTTCTCCACTCTTGTTTCCGTAGATCGGTAAACTAAGATCACCTTTTCGCCTTTTCGCCCGGGAGGGACGTAAAACGTCTACAGGTCTTGTACATTGTAAGCTTCAAGTGCGTCAAGATCTTTGTAGTGCTCCCGCGGAACCATAGTAATTTGCAAATTCTGATCATCACTGGGGAATGCTCGTATTGACGGCCGACTGGAGAATACAGCATTAACCTCATCTTCCGAGTCACTTCCGAAGATCAATATGGGGGTGGACGGTCCCGGGTTGTTGCATCGAGACGGCCCAGCATAAACTATCTATTCTTCTTCTTCGGTATCACTCCCGAAAACAGGAATGGTGGCGGCGGCTTTGTTCTCCGGTTTGCGACACCTCTCCATGTCCTCGAAATCCAGTAAGAAGTATTTGGCATCTTCATATTTGCGGACTTCGTTCACGGAGAACGGGTTCAGTTCTCCCGTTACGGTATACTCGAAACCATCCTTGAAATACTTCATACACTGATGTTGCGTAGAAGGGATGATGTTGTACTCGTGTAACCAGGGACGACCGAGCAGAGCATTGTAGCATGTCTTGGCGTCTATGACGTGGAATTTAACATCTGTGACGAGCAACCCAAAGAGTAGCGTCAGTATCACAGATCCAAGAGTTCATGATGATTGAGAATCGAACCCGGAGATGGTGATCTTGTCCCGAGCGAGGTGCTGGACGCTCATGCAGATTTCTTTTAACACCCGCACGTTAAGAAGATTAACAGAAGACCCATTGTCAACTAGGATTTTGCCTATCTGGATATCGTGGCAGTATCCAGAGACATATAGGGGACGGTTGTGGTCGCATGTCCCAAGGAGCGGGTCCGTCGCCGAAAGTGATATTGGCCGTATGCACTTCTTCCTGTTCATCCTTCATCCTCTCTTCGGCGAGGAAGGCTTGGAATTGCTCGGGCTCTTGTAGCACCTTGATTAATGAATCTCTCGCTTCTTTTGATAATAAGAGGGCGTCGAGAATGCTGAGCTGCGAAGGTAGCTTCCTCAGGTGCGCTAGGATGTTGTAGTCCACCCTACCCTTCTTGGGCGGGTCCTTGGCAGTCAGCTCTTTCATGACTTGGTCATCTAGGGCGATATCCTCAGCGACCTTTTCCTTTCCCTTATCTTTTCTAGTTGCGTGTCCGAGATTCTTTTCCGAGAGAGTGTGATTGCGTAGCTGAATGTTTTCGCAGGCCTCCGGTTCTTCCTCTTTCCCTAGGACGGATTCTTTAAAGAGAGGGCCCAGAGCCATTTCCTCATCAGAGTCGCTCCCAAAGGTGAGAACGTGTGATCCTCCGGCGTTGACCATGTAAGAGTTGCCGGTAGTTCTTTTATGCCCTTCGGTCGTACTTCTTTGCTCCTGACGGGTCCTACGTTTCATTCGTTTAAAATGTTGTCGGTGAGGAACATATCCCTGCCACCATATCTTAAAAGCGTCGCACTCCTCAGTGGGGTGTGAAATCTTCCGATGATATGAGCAGTAATTAGGGTGCCTTTCCGCTCCATTGAGCGTGTTTTCTTCCGAGGGTGGTAGCTTCATTCCCATTGACATGGCTTTGGCAAACCTTTTCCTCGTCTTGAATATGTTTTTATCCGCATCGGATGTTTTTTGATCTAGCGGGAGCGCTCCGACTCCTTCGTTTAGTCGCCTGAGTTTGGCTCCTTTTGATGCGGCCATCTCACGGTCCCGATCGTCTTTACTTTTCAAACGAATCTCATCTAGAAAGGCGTCGATCATTTCGTCTGTCGGCCACACAAGTTCTGGTTCAGGCTGTGCCCCCAGTTTCTCAGTGCCAGGAGTTTTCTCATCGTCCGTAAACGAGTGGGAAATCACATGACAACTCACCACATATCCCTCGGATTCATCCGACGAGCTTTCTCCATTATCTTCCTCCTGAAAGACGTGGTTGAGGAACTCTTGGAGTGTGATGGGAGTCTGCGCCTTTTGATTGTACTCCTCCAGCGCATCAATCTGTTTCTGCAAGTCCGTGCGCTTGTCTCCAGGCTTCACGGGCTTCTTGGATTTCTTCTTCTTTTTCTTTGAAGATTTCGACGGTTGGGTGTGAGTACTTGGGCTATCACCACTGATCTTCGGGGTCGGGCGTGGCTTCAGCATCCCTTCAATGATCTGGGGTTCCAGCGGGTTCTTCCACCTGATCGCCGGGCATGTCTGGAGCTCATTCAGCATTCTTTTAGTTTTTGCTGAAAGCACGATTTCCCATGGAGCTTCTTCAACGAAAGAGCAAGTTGCCCCCGGTGCGTCCGTCTTCTTAGGAGTGTGTGGTTGTGGCGGGTTCACCTTCCACTTTTCGGACAGCGCAAACTTGCCCTGTAGGTATTGATCTTCAATCCATCCTTTGAAGACGAAGCAATCCTCAATCGGATGGCTTACCGTTTGATGGTAAGGGCAATAATTGGGGTTATTCGCCTCACTGAGTTGCGGCGGTCGTCTTGGGTTTGGCAAGTTGTTAAGCCTGTTGCGTACCGCCAGCTCGAATAGCCGCTTCGTCTTATCCTGCGGGAATGAGTAGGGGCGCTTTATTTTCTCATTATAATACCGCCGTCTTTCTTCCAGTTGATCCGCCAGCTTTGAGGCACTGGGTTGCTGCTGAGCGTTCGTAACGAAGGTTGCCTTCCCTTTACCCTTGTTTCCGGCTTCGGGGGAGACGGTCTGTGACCATCTGGTCCATCTGGGCCAACTTTTCGATCAAAGCCTGGAACGTGGTTGGCTTAAAGAACATCATGAACTGTGACATAGTTGCATAAGGATCTAGGGTACCTACGAACATGCCCACCGCGGGCGCTTCCTCAATGCGTTGTTCATATTTTGACCACAAGTTTTGCCAGCGTATAGCGTACTGAACACATGTCTCGCCCGGTTTCACCCTGGCATTAATCAACGCCGTTATCGGGGTGCGTTCGCTCGCGCTCGCCAATCGCTGTGTAAATAGCAGCTCTATCTCCGCAAATGTTTTGACGGAGTCGTTCGGGAGCTTAGAGTACCACTCGAATGCCGTTTCTGACAAGCTGCCGACAAACTGGCGAAGCAATAATTTATCATCACCGCCGGTGTTACCGCAAAGCGCCCTGAACTGGGCAACATGCTGGTGGGGATTGCCCGTCCCCTTATAGACATGGAACTTCGGTATTGTATAGCCCGGCGGGTACTTGATCTGATCATACCAGCTAGGATATGGTCGCCCCGTTTTTACGACTTGACCGGCTGCCTCGGTCGCTTGATGCACCCGTATCTGCTGAGCTATGTATTCGTCCAAGTCAGCTTTGGAGATTGTCTCCTCCTTAGCTGTTGACAGAGCCGGTGGAGGATTTGACGTTTCTCCCCTGTCGTCTTCAAAGACGATCGGAGGATCTTCAGCAGGAGGATCTTGTTGGATCATCATACCCACCATGTCTTGGAAAAGGAGGGCCATTCGCTTTATATTGGATGCTTGTTCAACGGCCTCTTTATCCTTCTTTTCCAGTATCCTGCGAAGGAATTCAGCGTCAGTTTCTTGCTCCTGGCGTTGATCAGAGGACGCTTTGGGACTTTCTTTTGGCCCAGTGAGTGTGGCCATCGCGTTCATCATTTCTTGGAGCTTCTACTGCTGCTCCTGAGCTTTAGTCACCGATCGCGTGAGCGGTCGATGACCCGTAGATGTACGGCTGTCTTCCTTCCCGGATGCCATGTAAACGGTATGCACCGCCATGCCCCCAGACTTAGGGCATTTAGGCTTACTGGCTTTAACATTTGCTGTAGGCGTGGGGACTTTCTCCGGCCTTCTTCTCTTTTGAGTAGTCGACGTGGAGGGGGCCGTTGCAGCGGGCACCCAAGTGGTTATCATCCTTTGTGATCTGACAGGACGGTTATTTTCTTCCTGAAATTTCACCTTCTTCTGCCGGTGAGAGTGATCTTGAAAGATTACCGAGTCCTGAACCCGTCGCCAGACCTTGTAAATTTTGTAGGACGGCCGTTGAGGAGGCTGCTCCGGCTTCGCTTCTGTAACACTCTCCGCAAGTGGAGGAGATCTTTTCAACATGGCAGTCGGAGAGTTCTGTAGGGTTCCTAGGCACTCTTGTGAAGGTTCATAAGGCATCAAACATGCCCGGATAAAAATTTAGACGTGCCGAACAACCCAAAGCCGGGATCTTTGCTAGATTATTAGGGTTTAACATGCAAGATGATAACTTTTTATCTAAGTGTGAGGGATTACAACCTTTGTAGTCCGCTCCTTCACTTCACAAGCTCCGAGTAGAAGTCCCTTTGCCGCGATCCACGATCTCCCGGACTCATGAGAGGCTCCACGACTCGAACGATCCATGCTAGCTTGAACTATTCCAAATCTCCGATGATCTACCTCGAAGTTGCAAGGAATCAAGCTTTCTCACTCTAAAGAGATGAACACACTAATCTCATGGGCTAGATGAGATGAGGATGAGAGAGTAGTATTTTTGCTTTCTTTTTAAATCATTTTCTCATATTTATTCATCACTTAAAGAAAATCAAGTAAGCTTTCTTCAAGAGAGAAGAAGATGATAATGGAAAATCAATAATAAGATTAATCCTTTTATGATGAATAGAAAGAAGACTATATGATTGATTTATAAACCATGGTCAAGGATGAGTGGCTAGGATTTAGTAGAGAATAAACTAGAGTTAGGGTTTGGTTGGGTTAAGAATGTGTCATCCAAAAATATCTTAAGAATGACAAAAGAAAAAGCTTCTAGAAGGTGCATGAAGCATCTAACCCTAATCAAACCCTAACCTCAATTAATCATCCTTAAACATGTTTAACAATTAATCATATCATGTCACAATAATATATATCACATATATATTATATATTTGCAACAAAAGAAAATAATACAATTAACATATATCGCATATATATCAATGTATCATCCAATGAGAAAATGAAATAATAAAGCGAGCCAATATTAGATAATGTAATAATATATCATATATATTATTATACATTAAATCATCGAATCAACACTTGATCCGACGATCCGGCTATATCGAATATTACCGACTAATATTTCATGTACCGATTCATCGAATCAACACTTGATCCGATGTCTCAGTTCATATCTAAATATCGCGAGAATATAATACAGTATCTCATATCGCATTATTCTCGGTCCTGCACATATCACATATGTGCCTCTACTCCGTTTCGCCTGAGCCAAGAAACCTCTGTGTAGGACTCTAAAGAATCGTCAATACGCCGGTAGCAGGTGATGATCATATCAAACACCCACAAGCTGCAAGCGGTCAGCTAAACGTAACAGCCATCCAGGTATTGAGCGATCAGAAGATCAATAAGCTAGCCTGTGCGTTCTCCTGTGAATCCGATCAGTAACACTCCCGTACAGTCCGGTCTGTTCGTCTGATATGTCGCATATCAAGTCTAGGGGTGGTATACGTCAGACCCCAGTAACCGATAAGTCGTGTCGATGTATGGCTCATAACGGGTCGAGAAACTACTAGTAACACTTACCAGTAAATTTCTATATCAGCCCTGGCCAGGGACTTCCAGTTATAGCCAATCGAACACAGCACAACATCAACTCCCTATACCGGGAGAGACGAATCCCTTCCTATCGCTCATTGCCTCCATGTGATTCGGGACTGTACCCAAAAGCCACCGTTTTGCACGCCCTCTTAGACGTGGTAAGGTGGAAATCAAAGCACAGTGGGAATCATACAAGACTCTATGACGATCTCGAGTCTACAGACTACCCTGCACCGGTGTCACCGGAGAACTGCCATCTGACGTGTGGTATAACACCATCTGGGAGTTCTCGGCGAGTCCGTCCAGTGTACCCAGTCTCCACTGAGCACCCGTACACCATCCTTGATGTCCAACACCGATGGATATGGGATCATCCATCGCCTATCATATGGGTCAAGATGCGTATACACTAGTCTACCTCTGGTGTATCGATGCCCTGTCTCGATATACCCTTGACTAGGAACCGTTATAGGATGTACTCATTGACTACCGTAGCCCCACTAGTATGATCTCATCATAGTCCCAGTAGTCGAGTACAGATCCTAAGGGCTTTATCAACATGTGAGAGTAAAACAGTAAACCAATACAAGTCAATATGTTAAGATAAAGTGAAACCAAATAGCATACTATCATGACGAGCAAGAAAGTCCTCTCTGTATATATCTAAGCATCCATCATAATATACATCATATGTACAACAATGGCCTCTAGGGCATATACATAACTAACAATCTCCCACTTGCACTAAGGCCAGCTGCTGTAGTATCTCATACCTAGCATCCTGAATAATCTCTCAAACTGTATCTGGGGAATAGCCTTCGTGAATGGATTCGCAGTGTTGTCCTTCGTATCTACTCTCCTGACCTCGATCTCCCGGCGATCAACTATCTCCCTGATCAGGTGATACCGCCTCAGAATATGTCTGGACTTTTGATGGGACCTGGGTTCCTTGGCTAATGCCACAGCTCCATTGTTATCGCAATACAGAGGTATTGGATGTTCAATGGATGGAACCACACCAAGTTCACTAATGAACTTCTTTATCCAGACAGCCTCCTTGGAAGCATCGTTGGCAGCGATGTATTCAGCCTCCATCGTCGAGTCTGCAACGGTATCCTGTTTGGAACTCTTCCAACATACCGCCCCTCCATTGAGGGTAAAGATAAAACCCGAATGCGACTTAGAGTCGTCCTTATCACTTTGGAAGCTGGAATCGGTAAAGGACTCCACCTGGAGTTCTCCGTTACCATACACCAAGAACATCTCCTTAGTCCTTCGCAAGTACTTGAGAATGTTCTTCACAGCTGTCCAGTGACTCTCTCCAGGATCTGCTTGATACCGACTCACTATACTTAGTGAGTATGCTACATCGAGTCTGGTACATAGCATCGCATACATGATAGAGCCTACTGCCGAAGCATAGGGTATCCCTTGCATGCGAGCTCTCTCCAAATCAGTCTTGGGAGACATCACTTTGGAGAGAGTGAGTCCAGAGATCGTGGGTTGGTTCCCACGCTTGGATTCTTCCATACTAAACCTCTTTAGTATGGTGTCAATGTACCTGGATTGGGACAATCCCAGTATCCGTTTAGATCTATCTCTATAGATCATGATTCCTAATATGCAGGAGGCATCACCTAGATCTTTCATTGAGAATCTCTGTGATAAGAAGAGCTTGACTGATTGCAGCATAGGAATATCATTTCCTATCAAGAGTATGTCATCCACGTACAATACGAGGAAGACAACCTTACCCTCTGCTACCTTCTTATAGATACAAGGTTCATCTATATTTTTGATGAAGTCAAACTCTTTGACTACAACATCAAAACAGATGTTCCAACTCCGCGATGCTTGGTTTAACCCATAAATGGATTTAAGCAGCTTGCACACCTTTCTGCTGCTCCCACTATCTACGAAGCCCTCTGGCTGAGTCATGTACACGCTCTCTTCTAAATCACCGTTTAGAAAGGCGGTCTTAACATCCATTTGCCAGATTTCATAGTCATGGTATGCAGCAATGGCAAGTAAGATCCGGATGGACTTAAGCATAGCCACTGGAGAAAAGGTTTCGTCATAATCCACACCTGGTCTTTGACGAAAACCCTTTGCTACAAGTCTAGCTTTGAAAGTCTTAACTTTTCCATCTACACCAAATTTCTTTTTAAAGATCCACTTGCTCCCTATGGGTTTTACCCCTTCAGGAGCATTTTCCAAAGTCCATACTTTGTTGGCGTACATGGAATCCATCTCAGATCGCATTGCATCCAGCCATTTCACAGAGTCACCACTCGTGATGGCCTGTTCGAAACTAGTCGGTTCATCATCATCCATGATGCAGTCCTCGCTTCCACCATCAATGAGAAAACCGTAGTATCTCTCAGGTGGACGAGAAACCCTACTAGATCGGCGGAGAGGCTGGGGTTCGTCAGGTACTACTGAATTCTCTGGTTCCACTAAATCATCTGTTGTAGTTTGTTCTGCTGGAACTTCTTCCAGTTCTACCTCAGAGCCACTAATCTCTTTTGCAAGAAATTCCTTTTCTAAAAAGGTGGCGTGTTGAGCAACAAACACCCTTTGTTCCTCACTGTGGTAGAAAATATACCCTCGCGAATGCTTGGGATATCCAATAAACTTACATAAAACAGATCTTGCCTCGAGTTTGTCCGGGTTTCGTCTTTTGACATAAGCCGGGCAACCCCATATCTTAACAAAATTAAGATATGGTCTCTTCCCTTCCCATATCTCATATGGGGTGGTAGGCACAGATTTGGTAGGAACTTTATTCAGTATGTATGCTGCTGTCTCAAGCGCATACCCCCAGAAGGAAATAGGTAACTCAGCTGTACTCATCATGGAGCGCACCATATCTAATAGGGTGCGATTCCTCCGTTCCGATACACCGTTGTGCTGTGGTGTATAAGGAGGAGTAAGCTGAGAGAGAATCCCATTCTCTTTTAGATAATCTAGGAACTCATTGCTTAAGTATTCACCTCCCCGATCAGATCGAAGAATCTTAATACTTTTGCCCGTTTGGTTCTCTACTTCGTGCTTATATTCTCTGAATTTCTCAAAAGCTTCAGACTTGTGTTTCATCAGAAACACATGTCCGTATCTAGAGAGATCGTCAGTGAATGTAATGAAGTAGGAAGAACAGTTCCTGGCATGCGTAGACATGGGACCACATGCATCACTATGTATTAGTCCTAAGAGTTCAGTAACTCTTTCTCCGTGTCCACTAAACGGGGCTTTGGTCATTTTTCCTTTGAGACATGAATGGCAAGTATCATAAGATGATAATTCGAACGGATTCAAATAACCATCCTTATGTAACTTAGCCAGTCGTGTCGCATTGATATGACCAAGTCTACAATGCCACAAGTAGGATTCGTTCATATCTGAACTTTTCCTCTTGTGTGTGTTTTGTATATTCAGGACTGTATTCTGATTCAGAATGAATATGCCATTATGTAACGAGCCTGATGCAATCAACTTTTGATCTAGGAATATGTTCATAACATTATTCTTTACTACAAAATTATATCCTTCTTTACTTAATAAAGAAACTGATATAATATTGCACATCATGTTCGGTATATAATAGCACTCATTTAGAATCAGTGTATTACGACTCGGCAATACAAGGTGATATTCGCCAACTGCCTTGGCTACAATACTTGCACCGTTCCCTACTTGAACGGAATGATCACCTTTTCCCAGTTCTCTACCTTTTCGTAGCCCATGTAACAATTTACATACGTGGGATCCTGATCCGGTATCTAATACCCAGGACGTAGGGTGAACTGAGAAACAGTTCTCAATAACTAACACACCCGAAGAAGATGCATCAACATGCATGTTCTTTTGGGCGGCTTGAGAATCCAGATATTCTCCTGTTTCCTGTTCAGTCTTATAACTCTTATAAGAAAGAACGGGTTCAACGTTCCCTTGCTCAGTATAATAATCGGATTTAGTCAATACATCAACATTATTATCTTGATTATGGCCTGACATGGTCGCTACCTGGAGAGAGAGAGAAGAAAACACTTTAGCTTATGCTCTTGCAAGATTAGATTGGTTATTATCTTATCTAATCAAGATGTCTCCCACTGTTTTTATCAAATCTACCTTTAAAACCCTAAAAGGTAAGATTAGCCGGGATTAATTACACCCTACAATTTCGTCAATTTTTCAGCCAGATCAGTGTCGGTACTTTGAGGGAGGTTCCCCGTGCTTTCGCACGGACCTAATTAAAGTAAACCTCATTTTCCCAGAGGCGTAACCCCGTTAACACTTTTCTAGACACCTACTTGATCGGCTAATTGTCCTGTGTAAAACTCTCCCAGGAGTAACTCTTACTCGCAGTAGGTATCGGGATCCAACTATCTCATAGAAGGTATGCAATCTCATTGCAAATTTCAACACTTGAAATTCCCGATAATATTTTTCCCCTAGTGTCCTATGACCTTGACGAAGGTCAACAAACCATAGGCTACTAGTCAAGTTCAACCCGTCATTTCTTGATTGAATTAAACCCACCCGCACGACCCTTGACGGAGGTCAACAAGGCCGTACGACTATCCTAATCCAATCTGCATCAAATGCATAAGCAGATAAAAATCTAGTCAGCTACCGTACACTACGCCTTGACGGAGGTCAATAAACGTAGCACGAATACTAAAAAGGACTTATCTGAAATAATGGAGGGCTACGCAGGTTTTTCAGAAAACCCTGAGCGTAATGAACTTGATATCGTCGTAGAATCGAGTAGTTTTTGAAAAAGAGTGTTTTTGAGGCTTTTCTTAGTTTCGCTAAAGGGGTCACTCCCGGTGAAGGGATCGTCGGCCCTTTCCTCATCGAATAAGGTGCAGGATATATCATATATACCGCTGTGCAAAGCAAAACACTAAAAGCATTCAAAAGACAAACCGCATTTTGTAGCATCTGCCAGTTTTGCTAAAGGAGTCACTCCCGGTGAAGGGATCTCGGTCCTTTCCTCATCGAATAAGGTGCAGGACATATCATATATATCGCTGTGCAAAGCAAAACTGTAGCTACCCTTTTTATAAAGTTTTGATTCTACAACATCTTTAGGTTTCTTTTCTTTTATTAATCTCATTAATAAAAATCCCATCAGCTTATGCTTCCTAAGCATCACAGAAGAAACGAAAGCAGTAATATTTATATATCAGCATATATATATAGTATAAGCATTCATCTCAGGCAGTAATATGATCTCATCACAGAACATTGCAGCAGAAGAACATATATGAAATATTGGATATACTAGGACGTCCATGTTTTTAATACGAGCCTGTATAAAACACGGATTCCACGGTCGCGACGAATAGCCAAACCCACATCCCAAGACCCCTACGAGAGCGGCAAGTAACACTGCCAATTCTAGGGTTAGGAGACCCGGTCTCGACTCCTCGAGATGGCTTCCCACTGGACCCTAGAACCCGGTTACTTGTGCTCTCCTCCTTGGGTCTACCTTATGCGGAAAAGTAAATAATATACACTGGTGACATCAACCGCAACCTGGAAGTGCCCCAAATAAAAGAATATTACATTACAAATGAATTTTACATGAATGAAAATGAAAACCCTCATCTCACATAAAACCCCCGGCTATTCAGAACGCGACGATCCAATATAACATATCACAGCAACACATAATATCTCATATCATCAACGTAAGTAAATATGCACATCCCAATTGTCGTTAACATATAGCAACGAAACCGTCGATATCACATATTACACTTACGGTCACAGAAAAGAAAGTGTAAAACTACAATATTTGGAATCCACAATCACTTTAGACATCGTAAATCCGAAATATCACATACTTCGCATTTCAAGCCTAACTCTATGAATTCCACATATTGTATCACATTCCTGATAAATAGACAGTATTAAACTTTCCGAACAGATAATCAAACACCCAAGATTTCCCAAAGTGCTCAACTCTTGAGCGGAGTTCAAATAATCCCAGAATATGTCACAGTACCGGTGATCCAGCCGTAGAAGGGTCAAGCCAACGCCTCACATGTGGCACGCCGTACTGCCCCAAACCCGAAGGTTCAAAAGGCAGTTCAAGACGGTCACATAATCGAGTTAAGGTTTGTTGTCTTCTAGAGGGTCCACCGCTTAACTTGTACAATTTTTCCGAAAGATTTAAACCCGAAAAAATTTCAACACTTGAAAGTTTGCCGTACCGGGAAACAGTGAGTTAATGATATCCGTTCAAATAGTTTAACAGTTTCTAAATATCCGGAAAGAAATACGAATTTAAATATTCCGATCGAATCTACGATTACAAAATAAACCCCATATTTAAACAACACTGGAATCACTTTTAAAAATATCCAGAAGCATCAACAAGCACCTACGGATATTACCAGAAAAGCCACGTGTCGCCAATCGATGAATCCGCCGCGGAACCACCGCGCAATCTTGCTTACGCCGCGGTTCCGCCGCCGTTTGGTCGAATTGGGGGCTCGGGTTTTATGGTAATTCTTAGAATTCCTTGCTGATTTTTTTACATATTTTTAATTCAGAAAAATCCCAAATTTTAAAAAATTTCCAGAGAGGGGTCTAGTTTTGTCGTTTCGGGTTCGATCGGAGTTTTAACTTCGTAAACACATCGCCTAATGCTCTAGCTAGGCTCTGATACCACTGTAGGGTTCCTAGGCACTCTTGTGAAGGTTCATAAGGCATCAAACATGCCCGGATAAAAATTTAGACGTGCCGAACAACCCAAAGCCGGGATCTTTGCTAGATTATTAGGGTTTAACATGCAAGATGATAACTTTTTATCTAAGTGTGAGGGATTACAACCTTTGTAGTCCGCTCCTTCACTTCACAAGCTCCGAGTAGAAGTCCCTTTGCCGCGATCCACGATCTCCCGGACTCATGAGAGGCTCCACGACTCGAACGATCCATGCTAGCTTGAAGTATTCCAAATCTCCGATGATCTACCTCGAAGTTGCAAAGACTCAAGCTTTCTCACTCTAAAGAGATGAACACACTAATCTCATGGGCTAGATGAGATGAGGATGAGAGAGTAGTATTTTTGCTTTCTTTTTAAATCATTTTCTCATATTTATTCATCACTTAAAGAAAATCAAGTAAGCTTTCTTCAAGAGAGAAGAAGATGATAATGGAAAATCAATAATAAGATTGATCCTTTTGTGATGAATAGAAAGAAGACTATATGATTGATTTATAAACCATGGTCAAGGATGAGTGGCTAGGATTTAGTAGAGAATAAACTAGAGTTAGGGTTTGGTTGGGTTAAGAATGTGTCATCCAAAAATATCTTAAGAATGACAAAAGAAAAAGCTTCTAGAAGGTGCATGAAGCATCTAACCCTAATCAAACCCTAACCTCAATTAATCATCCTTAAACATGTTTAACAATTAATCATATCATGTCACAATAATATATATCACATATATATTATATATTTGCAACAAAAGAAAATAATACAATTAACATATATTGCATATATATCAATGTATCATCCAATGAGAAAATGAAATAATAAAGCGAGCCAATATTAGATAATGTAATAATATATCATATATATTATTACACATTAAATCATCGAATCAACACTTGATCCGACGATCCGGCTATATCGAATATTACCGACTAATATTTCATGTACCGATTCATCGAATCAACACTTGATCCGATGTCTCAGTTCATATCTAAATTTCGCGAGAATATAATACGGTATCTCATATCGCATTATTCTCGGTCCTGCACATATCACATATGTGCCTCTACTCCGTTTCGCCTGAGCCAAGAAACCTCTGTGTAGGACTCTAAAGAATCGTCAATACGCCGGTAGCAGGTGATGATCATATCAAACACCCACAAGCTGCAAGCGGTCAGCTAAACGTAACAGCCACCCAGGTATTGAGCGATTAGAAGATCAACAAGCTAGCCTGTGCGTTCTCCTGTGAATCCGATCAGTAACACTCCCGTACAGTCCGGTCTGTTCGTCTGATATGTCGCATATCAAGTCCAGGGGTGGTATACGTCAGCCCCAGTAACCGATAAGTCGTGTCGATGTATGGCTCATAACGGGTCGAGAAACTACTAGTAACACTTACCAGTAAATTTCTATATCAGCCCTGGCCAGGGACTTCCAGTTATAGCCAATCGAACACAGCACAACATCAACTCCCTATACCGGGAGAGACGAATCCCCTCCTATCGCTCATTGCCTCCATGTGATTCGGGACTGTACCCAAAATCCACCGTTTTGCACGCCCTCTTAGACGTGGTAAGGTGGAAATCAAAGCACAGTGGGAATCACACAAGACTCTATGACGATCTCGGGTCTACAGACTACCCTGTACCAGTGTCACCGGAGAACTGCCATCTGACGTGTGGTATAACACCATCTGGGAGTTCTCGGCGAGTCCGTCCAGTGTACCCAGTCTCCACTGAGCACCCGTACACCATCCTTGATGTCCAACACCGATGGATATGGGATCATCCATCGCCTATCATATGGTTCAAGATGCGTATACGCTAGTCTACCTCTGGTGTATCGATGCCCTGTCTCGATATACCCTCGACTAGGAACCGTTATAGGATGTACTCATCGACTACCGTGGCCCCATTAGTATGATCTCATCATAGTCCCAGTAGTCGAGTACAGATCCTAAGGGCTTTATCAACATGTGAGAGTAAAACAGTAAACCAATACAAGTCAATATGTTAAGATAAAGTGAAACCAAATAGCATACTATCATGACGAGCAAGAAAGTCCTCTCTGTATATATCTAAGCATCCATCATAATATACATCATATGTACAACAATGGCCTCTAGGGCATATACATAACTAACAAGTTCTTGCATACCCTCCTTAGCGGTTCAAAACCGTTCCCAGTTGGAACAGCAGCATTAACTTCCACCATTGGAGCCGGTGGAGTTAGCCCTGTGGGGGAGTTGCCCCCAGTCTTTCTTATCCGGCGCCAGTGGCGACGTCGGGCATGACGGGTTGCTGGGATTGATTCAGCAACGGCTTCGTCCTGCCCCCCTGTTCTGGGGAGGGGCTGCTGCCGGTGTCAGCCTTTTGAAAACTGACGTTCGTTGAGAAGCTACGTCCATCCGGTCAAAAACAGATTTCTGAGCGGGAGCGCGAACGGGGGTAGTCAGTCTCGCGAAGACCGACCCTCTGGGAGGAGAAGCCGCCTTGACGACTTTGAGAGCAGCTATCTTCTTTGGGATGGCCACCTCAGGTATCACGGGCTTCTTGGTGGGCCCTTTGGAGTTCAGGCTCAGTCTGGTGAAGACCGAGGAGTTGGACGACCCGTTGAGAGGGGCCGTGGGAGTAGCAAGTCGATCAAAGACCGACTTCTTTGAAGCTTCCGGTACGGGCACTAGGATGTTAACTTTCACCGACGGGAGCATGGTCCCAAAGAATAGACCGGTGGTATCTTGAGTCACTTGTTCCATAGGCATAGTGAATAGGGAAGCAGCCAGCAGTCCATAGGCTATACCTCCAGGTGAGGCGGAGCGTCGGTTGCATTTGCAGTTGGAGTAGTTCGAGCAGTTGCCAGCCATTGATCCTCTTGCTTTCTGCAGCAAACGAAACTCCAAATCTTATTACTTCGAAACCCAAGGGCAACCATTAGCAAACCGCGATTGGTTCGCGAATCACGACACACGAAGCGTGGAGTGGAAAGAGGAAAAGGTCCCACCGGGCGTGCCAGAATCTGTTCCCCTCAGAATAGGCGGCGCGACGGACGTCTTGCCTGAGATTCGGGGCAGATGCTAATTGGTGCTATCCGTCCACCTCTCCGAAGATGCCAAGTTGATTTATGACACCATATATCGAAGGTTTAAACGGATGCGGCCGATGTAGCAGACTTCGTCAGATTCCCCCTCGCTTGAGGGCTTTTTGATTGTGGGGACGCTCTTCCCTGCAGGCGCAAGCCCCTGCAGTTAATTACGCTACCGCATTGAGTTAACAACTTTCTCCTTCTCCAGATGATCACTTCGTGTCGTGTGTGTTTATTTTGTGTTTGGTTGCCCGTGGATTGTATACGGAGACTGAGTTATGTCGCCGTCCGTAGGACGTGAACTAGTCCAAATCCGTATTATCTTAGATTTGGGTTTGGGGGTTGTGTTTAAGGATACGTTAGCCTCATTTGAGACTAAGATCGACTTAAACGTTTGTTAAGGATACGTTAGTCTAGTTTAAGACTAAGATCAACTTAACGGGATCGTTTAGATCCAACAAGAGAGCAATTAAGGGGGGGCGTGTTGTTTAGTTTAGTGACATTGCGATCAATAGGTAGTTTAAGGACATTGCGGTCCAATGTTAGTTTTAAGACGTTGCGGTCAAGGTTAAGGACATCATAGTCCGTGGATTTAAGGACTCCACAGTCCGACGTTAGTTTTAAGACATCACGGTCAAGGTTAAGGACATCATAGTCCGTTGTTAGTTTTATGACATCCTGGTCAAGGTTAAGGACATCATAGTCCGTGGATTTTAAGGACTCCACAGTCCGGCATTAGTTTTAAGACGTCACGGTCAAGGTTAAGGACATCATAGTCCATGAGTTTAAGGACCCCACAGTCCGTATTAATGTGTGGTCATCGGGACCCATCACCTCTTTGAAGATGTTGAGGAATTACAACGCCAAATATCAAAGGAGTGAAGAGATGTACCCTTGAACCAAGGTAGATTAAATAATCTTTGGCCCAATTTGGAACTAAGACCAATTAATTCTATTATGAGCCCATTAGCCCGGTTAAGTTTGAATTGAGGACTTATGGCCAGCTTGGGCTAAGTCCAATCATGTTTAGAATATTGGCCCTCTGTTGGTTCATTGAAGGAGGGGCTTTGCCTCTAGAAACTTAGCCAATTGGGCTAAAGCTAGTGTTAAACACTAAAGACCAACAGTGTTGAACACTGGGAATAAGATTAGCAAGTTAGTGTTAAACACTAAAAGATAATCGGTGTTAAACACTAGCAACAGGGCTTTCAAATTAGTGTTAAACACTGAAACAAATCAGTGTTAAACACTGGAAACAGAGATTTCAAATTAATGTTAAACACTAAAGCAAATCAGTGTTAAACAGTGGGAATAGAGTTTTCAAATTAGTGTTAAACACTAAAGCAAATCAGTGTTAAACACTAGGAACAAAGTTTTCAAATTAGTGTTAAACACTAAGGAGAGAGGGGTCACGTGTGGACACATGAGAGCGCCCTGATTCCCCTTATTTTATTCTGCCAAAAGTATTGAATACTTTCAATAATTTCTCTTGGAGCATCACGTGCTGTCACGTGATGGGAATGTGGGTTTTTAACTGTTAAAGCTTTTGCCAAGGGGTCACATGGTAGCACGTGAGGGCGCCCATAGTTTCTGTTTGCTTTTTCTTTGTATCCTTCAGGGGTCACGTGGGGCACGTGAGGCGTTGCCTCAAAGTTCTTTTCTATGGATCTTTACAGGGGTCACGTGGTAGCACGTGACTCTGGTTCTTTGCATGTTTTAAAGATCTGTTCATCTTTTAAGAATTAAATTCTTCATTGGGTTAAACCAGAGCAATAAACTTTAGAGGAATTAAATTCCTATTTTCTTCTGAAGAATTATATTCTTGGATAGGGTTAAACCCTAATTTCTTTTCTGTAGGAATTAAATTCCTCATGTATGCAGTGAATTAAATTCTGGCATAGGGTGAAACCCTAATTTCTTCTTTTTTAAGGGAATTAAATTCCTGTGATTTTGAGAGAATTTTGTTCTCAATTAGGGTTAAACCCTGGTTCTGTCCATTTTGAAGGAATTAAATTCCTATAACATAGGGTTAAACCCTAATTTTATCTCAAAGGAATTAAATTCCTATCATTCTGTAAGAATTAAATTCTCAAAACTCAGTTCTGCCTCTATGTTTTGGATCTGCATGGCAGGATCTCAACCCAATGAGAATTAAATTCTCAATTCATGGGGAGATATGCACTTTGCAGATCCTCAATCAGAGAAAGAACTAAGTTCTTTTCTTTTTATAAGAGTTAAACTCTTTTGAGAATTAAATTCTCTTTTGAAGCCTCTCTTTTCTTACCTAGGGTTTTTCTTTTGTAGAGAATCAAATTCTACCTTCTGAATTTTCAAAATCCCAAGGCTCTATATCTCTCTCTCTGTATTTCTTTTTCTCTTTTTCTTTTGGCTCTTATTTATAGAAGAAGGAAAAGAATCAATCTGTTTTAGTGAATCTTTCATTGAAAGATTTGATTTGTTTATTGAGAGATTTGATTTATATTCATCATTAATCTGGGCCTTTAGATTATTAGGTGAATTTTATTCACAATTGGATTTTAAATCCAAAGATATCTCTTTGTTATTTCGGTTAGATTTAGGGGGAAATCTTTCCAAGTCCAAGATTTTTCCATAAATTGGTGATATTTAATCACCTTCAGATTCTTGATCCAACGGTTTCAGATAAATCTTCTCCATTTTGGAAAGATTTGAAAGATCTTTCCTCAGAATTTAATTCTGTTAAAGAATAAAGCTTTTAAAGCCGGTCACGTGTGGCCGCGTGACCGTTGGTCACGTGTGGCCGCGTGATCGTTGGTCACGTGTGAGCACGTGACCCCTGGTCACGTGTCAGCACGTGACCCCTGGAATGGGCTTCTCTTTTTCTGCGCTCTGTTTTCTGGCCGCTGCTTTAAACGTCACGTGCCAGCACGTGATGCTTCCTCTGAAACTTTTTCCTGATTTTAAATCAGGGAACAACTACGAAACCAAAATAACCCGAAAACATCGAAACGTAGATCCTAGTTTCTGTTGATTTTTTACGAGGCTCTAAAAATTATTTTAGCAACTGCAGAGTACTCCTTCAATTGTAACATGAACACTCACCAAAAATGAGACAATCCCCTCAGATTTTGGCCGGCCACAATAGGAAAAAATCCGGCCTCACCCATTTTTCTAAGAGGGATTGCTTCGTGTTTTGGTCTGTGGTTTTGTTACTTGGATCTATTGTTTCAGGAGTTGTTTATTTTTGCCAATTTTGAATATGATGTCAATTCTTCACTGTGGCAATACGGGGTGTTTCGAATTCGCAGTTTAACGTCGTTTAATGTTTCAAGTTGTGATATATGTGTTCGTAAACTTCCGCTAATTGCTATATGTCGGTTAGTTGGGGGTTGCACATTTCTGTGATGTTTGGTTTGTGTATATAAACTTATTGGATCATCGTGAATGAATAGCCAGGGATGTGAGACAAGAGTTTTTTTCATTCATATGTAAATTGTAAATAGTTGTAATATTTTTTTTGCGGGGCACATCCGGGTTGAGGTTGTAGCCACCGTTGTATTATTTCATTTACCGTTTTCTGCTCCTAGGATAGACCCAAGGTGGGGTGCAGAAACTATCGGGTACTTTGAAGTGCCGAGTGGCCTACTCACGTTGATGAGGGAGGTTGCTTCACTTTGGGTATTTGGCGGGTAGTTTTCCGCACCCGTAGGGGTTTGGGATGGGGGATTAGCTATTTGAAGGCAAGATTGGCGAAAAGGTCTTGAACTCAAAGGATTCCAGCAGAGGTTCAAAACAAGTGTAAGCGACCGAGTTGGATGGTTCAGCTAACACATCCGAAAATTCAAACGATTCAATCTCAGGTGGCGATAAGCCAAGATCGTTCAAGAAAGTGAAACACTCGTAATCATTGTCGGAAGGAGAAGCAGCAGCAGGTTCAAAGAAGAACGCACTAGTGGCGTCAAGATTTCTGTGATCGAACAAAAACTCTTCGAATTCACAGTCCTCTAGGGTGATCTCCTGGATCGAACAAACGTCTAGTATATGAGCATTAGGTTCAGAGGGCCGATTCCCCAACCTAAAAATGTTGAGTTCAATTGTCATGTTTCCAAAAGATAGGTTCATCGAACCATTCTGACAATTGATCACAGCATTAGAGGTTGCAAGGAATGGATGACCGAATATCACCGGAATTTGATTCCGGGGGTTAGCTACAGGTTGTGTGTCTAAGACAATGAAGTCAATGGGGAATATGAAGTCCCCAACCTTTATTAACACATCATCTAGCTCACCCCTAGGATGGATGATAGATCGGACGGCCATTTGGAGAGTACAGTGTGTGGGTTTCAGCTCTCCTACACCTAGTTGCTCATATACAGAGTACGGAAGCAGGTTAACACTGGCACCAAGATCCAAAAGTGTGCGGTTGATGTTCTTATCCCCAATGGTTATTGAAATCGTAGGATAGCCAGGGTCCTTCCGTTTTTGAGGTAAGGCTTGGGTAAGAGAATCATTCACAACACTTGCTAAGAAAACCTTCTTGGCTATCTGAGATTTCCTCTTTTTAGTGCATAAGTCCTTCAAGATTTTTGCGTAGGAAGGGATTTGTTGGACTGCATCTAAAAGGGGAATGTTAATGTTAACCTGCTTAAACAACTCCAGAATCTTCTCCATTTGTGGATTTTGTTTATTGGACCTCAATCGGTTTGGAAATGAAAAGTTTTTGAAATTGGTTTAGTCCAATGCTTGTGGAGAAGATTGTGGAGTTGGAACGGATCCCAGAGCTGGAGTTTTCATGGAGTGATATGCGGGTCTGTTGGAGCAGCAGAAGAAGAAGAGCCTTTTGAAGAATGGAGAATAGGCTCAGAAGACGAAGAAGAAGAAGAAGAAGAAGAAGAAGCGGCCGAAGTGTCATCATCTGTGCCAACGTTGTTTTGCAGCATCCTTCCAGATCTCAACGTAGTTATAGCACTCACGTTATGGTTCTGTTGTTCAAGAGCAACATGTACATTATGTGGGTGACCAGGATTTGGGAGTGGTTGAGATGGAAGCTTCCCTTTCTCTCACTCGCTTAAAGCCGCATTCAGTTGTACAATCTGGGTTTCGATGGTTTTGATGCTTTGCCCGTGCGCAGCAGTGTGTTGCACCAAAGACTTAATGGAAGACTGGATATTGGCGGTGGATTGAGTTGATTGCTTTACAAATGCCTCCAGACTCCATTCTAGCGAGGAAACCTTATCGTTGTTTGACGGAACAAAGTTGTTTTGAGGAAAAGAATTGTTGGGTGCAAAATAGTTCGTCGGATTTTGAAAAGGCTGGGGTTGGAAGGGCTGCTGATATTTATGTTGAGTTTGTTACTGGGCTTGTTGTTGAGGAGGAGGAAGCGTCTGGAAATTGTTGTGGCCTTGGAATTGATGCTGGTTCTCATTCCAAGCGAAATTGGGGTGGTTCCTCCAACCAGGATTGTAAGTGGAAGAGTATGGATCATTTCTTGGTCTTTCCTGAAATGCAGGATTGACCTAATCTTGTCCTTGAGAAGGTGGGTTGTAAGGACACTCTTCGGTCAAATGGGATGGATCAGAACAACAAGCGCAGATAGTACGAGCGGGAAGAGCAGGGGCAGGAGAAGGAGGTGAGAATTTGCTCTCAATTGCTTCCAGTTTTCGCGTGATTGCAGCCATTTCCGCCTTCATTGCAATTGAGATATCGAGTTGATGAATGCCTGCCCTAGACTGACCAGAAGAAGTAGAAGAAGAAGAATAATAAGTGCTCGGTCTGGTGCTCTTCCATTGAAGCGTTTGCTCCGCAAGATCATCGAAGAATTGCCAAGCTTCCTTGTCGGATTTGGATAGGAAATGGCCCTGACAAATTGTTTTCAACAACTTCTTAGTTGCTGGATTCAGGCCCTCATATAAGATTTAGTAAAGTTCCCATCTCTCAATACCGTGATGAGGGCACTGAACAAGAAGGTCTTTGTATCGGTCAAAGCACTTCCAAAAGGGTTCGGTAGGAAGCTAGGAGAATTGGTTGATTTCGTTTCGGATCCTCGCGGTCTTGTGATTTGGGTAGAATTTTTTAAGAAACGCTTTTACAAACTCATCCCAACTGGTTATGGAATGCGATGCGGTGCTATACAGCCACTTCTCAGCAAAGTCACACTGAGTGAAAGGAATGACTCGTAGCCGTATAGCATCGTCGGACAGTTGGGTTGTCTTCATCATTGTACAAACGTTCTGGAACTTGTTGATGAAGATGTAGGCACTTCGGATTCCAGCCCGTGAAATTTGGGCAACATATTGATGAAGTGGGGTTTAATTTCGAAATTATCTCCATTGGCCGGCGGAAGTGAAAGACAGGTCGGAAGTGCAGAGTGGGTAGGGTAGAAACGATCCTGGTGCATGATTCATTGTGGTGCTGCAACAGGAGGTGGTTGCGGGTTATTCGCACACAAGTGAGGGGGGATCTGTCCCGAGGGAGGTAAAGGGATGTTAGGAGGAAATCCTAACATCTCAGAAGAATAATTTGGTGATGGTGAAGGTGAAGATGTATGAACAGAATCCTAGTCAACGTCGGAATTGGCCGGCAAAGGTAGGGGTGAAAGAGGCGTGGAAGGTGTTTCAACTGCGGTGTCGATCGCGTAGTCTGTAGGGACTAACGAAACGCGGACTAAACGGGTTCTGGGGTCCCTAGTCCAAGCGGATATACACTAAACGAGTTTAGTGTAGTCAAGGTGTAGAATGTGAGGGTAAGAAAACAAAAGTGAAGAAAAACTGGGTGAAGGTGGTAAAAATGGCGAATTTATGTTTGTTTCAAAAGAATGAGAAAAATTGAAATGACAGTTCAACAAACACAATCACAAATGCACAGTAAACACCTAGACCGGGGTCCTCTAAGTCAACTAGACCTGCTCCTAACTGTTCCAAAGTGACAAATTATGAGATAACCCTCAAATCGCCTCTTCACAGCCAGTTATGGCCAGGTAAGCACAAGTGAGGTAAGGAGGGTTCTGCTCACGAATCACCGCTAGACGGGCCTTTTAAAATTACCTCCTCACTTGTCTAGCCTAGGCACCAAAAAAGTCATATTTAGATAAACGACCGAATGCCCACAATCTTCCTTTGTCCTATTGAGCGCGACAAGTCCTTAGTTTGCCGAGTCTAGATATTTTTTATTAATCTTGAGATGACACTTATCCAATTAGTGATTTCTATGGTCTTAGGAAGGGTGATGAAATACCCACCCAATCTGGATTGGTGTTAGAGCCTCTTAAGTCCGTATTAAATGATGTAATGCGTAAATCAACAAAGTTTTGTTTTCAAACAATCAATTCGTTTTTTACTTTAAATGTGGCGCTGCAACAAATATGGTTAGTCTTTTCTTTGGCTTTTTGCGGCAATGGTGCTAAGAATCCTGCAAAGACAAGAATATTGGAGCGTCGGGTTTGAGAAGGGGAAGTTTAGAAAAATACGGACCAAAAAGTATCGAGTTTAAGAAACTCGTGTCGAAATTGCCTCCGAGTGGTCGAATGGTTCGCTTGCGCGGGTCCAACTACCCGGATCTTTGGCACTAAGTGTTCACTCCCCGTGTACTTGAAAATGCTCCCTTTTTTCCACACGATCGCTGCTCACAATCCGTTAAATCTGCATATGTCGGAAAAATACGGATATTTGAGCCAAAAAGCGATATGGATAGCCAAAATTCTGAACACAAATAATTAAGAAAATCAAACAATAAAAATGGGATGCTATTAGAATACTGAAGGTAACACAGAAAAACAAAAGTAAAAATGTCACCATAAGGCCGGCGAGCTCGGAAATCAAGGGGATGTCGTCGGTTTTTGTGTGAGGGAATGGGCTGAAATTTTGTGTGTTGCCTCAGTGAAGTAATGTCATTCCACTTTTATAACTTGATTTATTTCTTTAAACCTCAGAGTGTTAGCAGAATACAAATCCAGAGAAGAAAAAAGAATGTTATTGTGTTTTTGTTGGCTTTAAAAAGAATGGTTTTTTCCGTTTGAATGTGTTAGAAAGTTAATTTTTATACAAAATATGCACAAATTAATCCGAGACTACAAGTATAAAAGCATTACCGTCTCTCCGGCAACGACGCCATTTGATTGTTACGTTTTTACCGTGTCGTATTTAGAAAGAGTTTTGAAATTACCGTAATAAAAAACGGTGTCGCGTGTAGCGAGCCGTGATGAGTACGGGTCGTCCGCAGGGAGATGGTAGGTTTTTAAGGTTTGTTTTAACGAGTTAACAACATATTTTGATTTGTTGGTTAAACTAAATGTCGTAACAAGAATATGTATAATAAAAAGACTCGTTAAGGATAGTAATATGTTAGATTGTATAAAGGTGATATTTGCCGATTCCTTATAGCCCCAACTTTGGTATTGACACTAAAGCAATAGGTAACAACGCGGATTAGGGAACTTGAAATACGGTATTTGCGGCATATCGTTAAATCCGTCTTCCTTGTCCCTTGTACTTCCGTTGTTATCTCTTGATTTTAGCCTTCGGCAAACCACTAGCAATCTGGCCATGATTAGGAATCATCGCTATCGTGATAGGATAGGTGTAGGGTTCCTAGGCACACTAGTGAAGGTTCATAGAGCATCAAACATGACCGAATAAAATTCTACATGTGCCGAACAACCCAAAGACGGGATCTTTGCTAGATTATTAGGGTTTAGCATGCAAGATAACATCTTTTTATCTAAGTGTGAGGGATTACAACCTTTGTAGTCCGCTCCTTCACTTCACAAGCTCCGAGTAGAAGTCCCTTCGCCGCGATCCATGATCTCCCGGACTCAAGAGAGGCTCCACGACTCGAACGATCCATGCTAGCTTGAAGTGTTCCGAATCTCTATGATCTACGCCGAAGTTGCAAAAACCCAAGCTTTCTCACTCTAAAGAGATGAACACCCTAATCTCATGGGCTAGATGAGATGAGGATGAGGGAGTAGTATTTATGCTTTCTTTATTATTTCATTTTCTCACTCCTTTTGAAATGAAATAAGCGTACGTGTTATTTTCGTTTTTTTTCTGTGATTGGCTTAAGGACTTAATGATGGGATTACATTAATGTGATTAATGTAAAGAAAATAAACCTAAAAAGATGTTGTAGAATCGGATTTGAAAACCACTCAGCTATTTATGAAAAAGCTATATTTCAAAACTGCGGAGCTTAAGCCACTCCTTTTGAAAACCATTTGATTCTACAACGATATCAAGTTCAAAGCGTTAAAGATTTTCTTAAAAATCATCTGCAACCCTCCGTCATTTTAGGAAGTAGAGTACTTAGTATTCGTGCTACGTTTGTTGACTATAGTTAAGGCGTAGTGTACGGTAGTTAAGTGATGTCTTCCTACATTGCATATGATGCAGATTAATTAGGACATTCTTATGACTTTGTTGACCTTAGTTAAGGGTCATATGAGTGGGTCTAATTAATCAAGAAATGACGGATAGAACTTGACTGGTACTTATGATTTGTTGACCATAGTTAAGGTCATAAGTACTAGGGGTAAAAACCACATCAGGAATTTCAATTGTTGAAATTTGCAATGAGATTGCATACTTTCCATGTGATGGTTGGATCCCGATCCCACTGTGGGCAATAGTTGCTCCTAGGAGAGTTTTACAGTTTACAATTAGCTAACTCATTAGGTGTCTAGAAAGGTGTTAACGGGGCTCCGCCTCTGGAAAAACAAGGTTTACTCTAATTAGGTCCGTGCAAAATCACGGGGAATCTCCCTCAAGTACCGACACTGGCCTGGCTGAACGGTTAGCGAAGTTGTAGACTGTAATTAATCCTGGCTAGTTTTTCTTTTTAAGGTTTGAAAGAAAAACTCGATAAAAGCAGTGGGAAACATCGATTAGACAAGATAATAACCAATCTGATCTATGCAAGAGCTTTCGCTGAGTGTATTATTTTCTCTCTCTTAATGGCAGATACCCATGACTGGACTTAAGCTTCTACTAGATAAAAACAAACTGAATGGGACCAACTATAAAGACTGGCTGAGGAATCTGAAAATCGCCTTGACTTATGATAAAGTATCATATGTCCTCACGGCTTCAGCCCCGCCCGTCCCAGGTCCAAAATCTTCAGTTGCGGACATTGAAGTCCGCAAGACATGGGACGCTGACTGTGCCACGGCCAAATGCCTCGCGCTTACATCGATGGACAACACACATCAAAAGCAGCACGAGGACATGGACATTCACGGTATATTGCTTCATACAAAGGAGTTGTATGGAGAACAATCCCGCGTATTACGATACGAAGCATCAAAGAAATTATTTCAGATGCGAATGGCCCCTGGCACACCAGGAGGAGACCATGTTCTGAAGATGATAGCTCTTATAGAAGAGCTTGAGGACCTTGGATGGACGATGGACAATGAACAATATATAGATATTATTCTGCAGTCCCTTCCCTCCACCTTTGCTCAGTTCATAGTGAACTTCAACATGCATGGCATGGAGAAGGAACTCCCTGAACTCCTTAATATGTTAAGGAGTGCAGAGAGCACTATGAAGTCAGCAAGAACTCCCGTTATGACTGTTGGACAATCTTCTTCTTCTCGCCCGAAAGCTAAGGCCAAGGGAAAGAAAAAGAAGAAGCCCACCAATCCTAAAGGTGGAGTTAAAAAGGTGAAGGGAAAGGAAAAGTCCAAGGCTGGAGACTCGGGGAAGGGCGAATGTTTTCATTGCCACAAGACAGGACATTGGAAGCGCAACTGCACAGAGTACTTAAGTCTCAAGAAGAAGCATGGGGATGCTTCTTCTTCAGGTGCGTTTGTGACAGAAAACTGTTTTTCAATAAACTCTGCTTCCTGGGTATTGGATACCGGTTCAGGTTCTCACATTTGCAATTCTATGCAGGGGCTGAGAAATAGCAAGGTTTTGAAGACAGGTAACCATACTCTCCGCGTTGGAAATGGTTCCAATGTACATACAGTCGCAGTGGGAGAGTATCACTTGGGGTTGCCATCTGGATGTATTTTGGTTTTGAATCCATGTTATTTTGTACCAAGTATGCTATGTAATATAATATCCGTTTCTTTGTTGGACAATGAAGGATATAATTTTGTATTGCAGAACAATGTTATGAACATTCACCTGAATCAAATGTTGGTTGGGTATGGTACGCTTAATAACGGAATATATGTCCTAAATCAACACACAGTTTTCAGTATACAACACACTAATAAAAGAAAACTTTCAGAATTAAATGAAGCTTTTCTTTGGCACTGTAGACTTGGTCATATTAACGAAACAAGACTAAACAAGTTACACAAAGATGGATATTTAAACTCTTTTGAATATAAATCTTATGCGACTTGCCAGTCTTATATCAAGGGTAAAATGACCAAAACTCCGTTTACCGGACACGGAGAAAGAGATACTCAGCTCCTAGGCCTCATACATAGTGATGTATGTGGGCCAATGTCTACACAGGCTAGAGGCGGTTTTTCATACTTCATTATATTCACTGACGATTTCTCAAGATTCGGTCATGTATTTTTATTAAAGCACAAGTCCGAAGCTTTCGAGAAATTCATTGAATATAAACAAGAAGTAGAAAAACAAACCGGCTTGAGTATCAAGATGCTTCGATCAGATCGAGGTGGTGAGTATCTCAGTACAAAATTTGCAAACTTCCTAAAAGAGAATGGGATTCTCTCTCAGCTCACTCCTCCTTACACACCACAGTACAACAGTGTGTCAGAACGATGGAATAGGACCCTATTAGATATGGTCCGGTCCATGATGAGTGACGCTGAGTTACCAGTCTCGTTTTGGGGGCATGCATTGGAGACTGCAGCATTTCTGCTAAACAGGGTTCCAACCAAAACCGTGTCTACCACGCCATATGAGATATGGCATGGGAAGAGACCATCTCTTAAGAGAATTAAGATTTGGGGTTGCCCGGCCTATGTTAAAAAGCAGAATCCAGACAAACTCGAGACACGGTCAGTCATGTGTAACTTTGTGGGATCTCCAAAGAATTCTTATGGATATCTGTTCTACCACAAAGAGGAACAAAAAGTGTTTGTTTCTCAGTATGCAACATTCTTGGAAAAAGAGTTTTTCACAGATAAAGATGATGGCAAGGTGGTGGATCTAGAAGAGGTTCTGGAGACACAAATTACAAATGACGATTTGGTTGAACCGGCTGTTGCAACAGAAACTGAGGAACCTCGGCCACTCCGTAGGTCTGGTAGGACTTCTCGCCCACCGGAGAGGTACTACGGTTTCCTCATTGATGGTGACGGAGAAGAATGCATCATGGATGATGATGATCCTACCAGTTTTCAGCAAGCTATCACGAATAGAGACTCTGTGAAGTGGCTGGATGCCATGAGATCCGAAATGGAGTCTATGTACACCAACAAAGTATGGACTTTGGACGTTGTACCCCCTGGGGTAAAACCTGTGGGCTGCAAATGGATCTTTAAAAGAAAGATTGGTGTAGATGGGCAGGTGGAGACCTATAAGGCAAGACTTGTGGCGAAGGGTTTTCGTCAAAGACCAGGTTTGGACTATGACGAGATTTTTTCTCCCATAGCCATGCTTAAATCCATTCGGATCCTACTTGCTATTGCTGCTCACTTCGACTATGAAATCTGGCAGATGGACGTTAAAACCGCATTTCTAAATGGAAATTTAGAAGAATGCGTTTATATGGATCAGCCAGAGGGCTTCATTGACAGTGGGAGCAGCGGGAAAGCATGTAAATTGCTTAAATCCATATATGGGTTAAAGCAGGAATCACGGAGTTGGAACATCTGTTTCGATGATGTCATCAAAGAGTTTGATTTCATCAAAAATCCAGATGAACCTTGTGTTTATAAAAAGGCTGTAGGAAGAGCTGTCACATTCCTCGTATTGTACGTGGACGACATTCTTCTGATAGGAAATGATATTCCTATGGTACAGTCGGTCAAATCTTTTTTATCACTGAGGTTTTCCATGTAGGACCTGGGTGATGCCACTTACATTCTGGGCATAAGGATCTATAGGGATAGATCCAAAAGGTTATTGGGATTGTCCCAAACCAGGTACATTAACACCATCCTAAAAAGGTTTAGTATGGAAGACTCCAAGCGGGGTGCCTTACCCGCTTGCCATGGGGTCACTATCTCCAAGGATTCTTGTCCAAAGACCGATGAAGAGAGAGCTCGCATGAGTGTTATACCCTATGCTTCGGCAGTAGGATCTATAATGTATGCGATGTTATGTACACGCCCAGATGTAGCTTATGCACTTAGTGTTGTAAGCAGGTATCAATCCAACCCAGGGGAGAATCACTGGACAGCTGTGAAGAACATTCTTAAGTACTTACGAAGGACTGAAGAATTGTTCTTGGTATATGGTAATGGAGATCTCCAAATGGAGGCCTTTACCGATTCGAGCTTCCAGAGCGATAAGGATGTTCATAACAGAATACTGCATTTTATACCGCCCATTCTTACGCTCGAGTGTTTATAGGTAGGTGCTTTTAATCCGTGTTTGTTACATATTTACAGAGTACAGGTTTCCAGTCCAAATATTGCAAATCAAGACAAAATCTCCACAGTTACGCCAAAAGCAGAACATCTGTTGACAGCAGATAAAAGCCGAGTTCCGGTCATCCATATCCGTCCAGTGCCGAGTACCAGTTCCTCAGACAAGACATATGACAGTGGTCATTCGTGTCTGGGACAAGCACAGAGCACGAGGGGGGCTGCACAAGAATCAATGGGTGCGCGGAGCTCGTGAGAGATAGAAATCAAAAGTGAAGAAAAGATAGCAATCTTGGACTAAGAATTCTGAAGATATTCTGGAAGATTTTGTGCAGTTTAAAGATTTCAAACACAATGAAAAATAAAACCAGGGAAGCACCAAAATTCCGAGGACCTAAGTCCCCTATACGGCCGCGGATCCGCGGCCAATATAGGGTATAGGCCGCGGATCCGCGGCCATGTGGGCTTGTCAGATGATGGGGTTTTAGGGGTAGGTGGCACAGTACATTTGGACAGATAATCTTGCCCTAGGTTTTCAGTTCTCCTCCTATAAATACTCCAGAACTGAGCCCAACCAAGGGTTCATTCTTTGTTCTTCTTTTTGTTAGGATTTAATCTTTTTCTTCTTCTTCTTCATCTTTTCTCCATGAAAATTGTAGTGAGAGCTTTTTGAGTGGAAGATCAATGAAGATGAGGGCTTTTGTATCATTCTCTTTTCTTTAACTTCCCCTTGAGATTCTTGCTTTCTCTTGATCTTTCAACCTCTTCATTGAGCTTGAAAGGTTAAGAGTTTGTTATTGATCTCAAGGGTCGTATTTTCTTGTGGAATTAGCGCTTCATTTCATATGCGGTCTCTACCCTTCTCTTGATCTCGCAACCTCTTGATTGAGCTTGCAAGTTTAAGGGTTGGCTATAGATCCCATGGTTGTCTTGAGTTCTAGTTTCTTGTTCTTTTTATCGCTTTTTATTACTTGCTTATTATTATCTTGCTTTACTTTCTTGCAATTTAATTCATGCACTTAATTACTTGTAATCTTTTCTTTTCTTTTCTCTTTTCTTTTTGTTCTCTCTTTTTTGTTCATTTTGTGAATGGTTGTAATTATTGTTGTTAAGATGAAATACGGTATTGTAAGTTAGTATCTTCTTTCTCATTTCCTTTTCCCGTTATTTTCCATTGAACTCCGCCCAAACCATACGCAAGCGCTCCGTTAGGCACCCTACCCTAACAAGGGAACGGTGATTCCTAACCGCGACCGGTTGCGTTCGGTTTGGCCGGAGGCGAAAGAAAGAGACAAGAACGGAAGGATAAGGGTAAATAAGCCGTATTCCACGAATACTGTGCTTAAATCCCCTAATCCACGTTGTTGCCGATTGCTTTAGCTTCAATTGGTCAAGACTCGGCTCAAAGGTTTTGAGTACGGATTTCTTAAGCTTACAATCTCGTATCTTTTTCTTAACAACTTTATACTTGCAAATAATACACATAGGTTAGATCGAACAAACATATACAACATTCTTTATTGACTCGTCTAAGACAAGAAAGGACATACAACCATCTCCCTGTGGATCGACCCGTGCTCAACCGGCTAGCTGCATAGCGACACCGTCTTGATTGCGGTTAACTCAAATTCTTCCAATCAAATGGCGCCGTTGCCGGGGAGACGGTAGCGTATTTTCTTTCTTGTTATTCGGGTTAATATTCTTTTTGTATATATTTATAAAAAAAAAATCTTTTTGTTATTTTTGATAATTTTTGTGGGCAAGTGTGCAGATTTTTGCGTATTTGCAAACTGCGATTATGGGTGCAAAGTGTACATTCAAAGTTAAGGTGATTACGAAGTATAGTGCCAAAGATCCGGGTAGTTTGACCCGCGCAAGCAAACTTTTCAAGCTTACCGGATTTGATTCAACGGGGGTTTCCTAACCCAAAACTTAACGGTACGTATTTTACTAACACCTTCTTCTCAAATCCGACGCATCCAATATACTATTCTTTGCAGGATTCTTTGCAAGTTCACTACCAAACGCCAAAATTTACTAACTCGTATTTGTTGCAGTGCCGTGCTTAATAAAAAAAAAACGATTGTTTGATTCTTTGAATAATTTTTTTTTATTGAATTGCGCATTGCATCAATTAATACGGACTTAAGGGCAAGCGAACCCCACAACATACGGTAAAGGATTTCATCACCTTTTCCGTGGCCCACAAATCACGAACTTGAGCATAACGTTTACCCGCACAAATTTTAAAAGAAATTAGACTTTAAGCCTTAAGGACTTCGCGCTCACTAGGAGAAGTTAACTGTGTTTAGAACCTTGCTTAACGGTATATTGTTTACGGGGTGTCTAGGAAAGTGTTAACGGCGAAACCGCCAAAAGAGAAAGGGTTATTTAATTAAGGAACTTCGTGAAAGCGTTGGAAAATCTCCCGTTATCTCTGCACTTACCTGGCCTCGTGATCAGTGTATCTTGAGCCTGTTTCTCGACACAGTTTTACTTCGACAATCAAGTTCTGGAGCAGGTCTAGTTGACCTAGGTGAACCCTAGAACGATTAGGTGTGTGGTATTTTGTGTCGTGATTGTTTTTGTCCATATTCTTTTTGTGTGTATATTTCATTCTTTTGTTAATAATAAAAAAAAATTAAAAAAATCACATTCTTTTTCCCCTCCCTTTTCTCTTTCTCTCTTCATATCATGGGTACCCCACCTCGCAAAACTCTTGCCGAACTTTGGTACCCACAACCAGACATTACTTCTTGCGGTTCTTGCTTTGGCCGAACATCGAACGACCCCTCCATGCCCAAAGTTTCACTGAAATATCGCATAGCAGCGTCTACGACAAACACTTGCACTCCTCATTCCACTTTGTATCAACCTTTTCAACCTCCCGCACCCGCTTATGTTGATACCCCTTCTGCAAGTCGTCCATTGTCCATCGCTGAACGTATTGAACAATCTCGTAGCCGATCTTTCACTCCTTTCACCACTTCAAATTCTTGGGATCAACAATTTCATTCACCTTCTTATCCAACTGTTGATCCTACCCCTGTCCAACCATTCAATTCCTACCAGTCCTACCCAACTTTTGCACCTTCCCTAGACATTGCTTCTACACAGCCTTTTGGGAATTTTCAGTATCCAAACAACTTTGAATTTTTTACTGAAACCCCTTCACAACCCATGTCTAGTCTGGAACAGTCGTTGGAAGACTTTAGGGTAGCGTCAAGCCAATAGATGATGGATTTGAATGCGTCCATGGCCGCCCTCATGCAACCTGGTGACCCGGTAGCTAGTTTTCAACTAGCTCCAAATTTTCCAATGTATGAAGAGGCGGTAGGACAGGCTGTGAATTTGAGTGGAGAGAGTGAGCTGTATACCCTTCCAAATCAAACCTACCCGTTTCAACTTGACTCCCACAACTCCAGTTTTGAATATCTATCTAGTGTTCCCAACGATTCACCAATTGAAGATAGAATGATTAATGAGTTGTGCGACTTTGTAATGTTTGATTTGCCAGATTGTGAAGGGACCTTGCTAAGTGAAACCAATCCCAAACCTTTTGACCTCTACACCTCCATCTTAGAACCAAAATCGATTGAAATCCATGCTTTTGTTGAGGTGTCTGAGAATATTGATTTTCACTTGATTGAGGATATCGACGCTGGGAATATTTTGGATGATGAACCCATAGATTTAGCTGAGTTTTTCTCTTCAAATCATCATCCCGAGTCATTAAATGTTTTTCCCGAACCCCATATGCGTCTGGATTTTGAAGAGAAGTGCATGGATGTGCTAAATTTTGAGGAGAATATTGAGGATACTTTTGAGGATGAACCAGTTTTAATTAATGAGTCGGATTTTCCCATTCATCCTGTCCCTATCATTGACTGTGTACACCCTCCTGAACCCTTACCTGATACCCCTCCTCGATCACTCCTCTCCATCTTTCCAGCATTGCAAGAACCCGTATCATTTTCACTTCCTGTGTCTGGTTTACCGAGTTCGGCTTACCCATGGCTTCTTACGAATCTTGAGGGATTTGACCCAATTTCTCGCCATATTGATAGATTAGTACAATCCATCTTTTCACATCGATCATTACAGATTGTACTAATTTATTCAATCCGTTTCCACCCTCAAGTTCGTATTCCATTTCTTTCTCCCTTCCACCATTCTTCTTCCCATATACCGAGACCGTATCCCGCTTCTATCTCCATACGGTCTCGCGTATTCTCCATTTCTTACCTCTCCGCATTCTTTCACCCACCAGCACATTATAGAGACAAAATCTTTGAATGGTTGGTGCTCACTTTTGGCCTGTGTAAGGCCTTGTATAGCTTGATACTATTCTTTCCCCCCTAATCCTGAACTTCAACGCTTAACAGTGGAAACACTGTTTTACTTAAGTTTGGGGGGGACACCTTTTTGTATATATTTTTTTTTGTTTTCCTTTTTGTATATAATTTGTTTTTAGGGGGAGCGCCGACAATTTTGACCCTCTTGGTATAGCCTGACAGTGAGGGCACTGTCAAGTTTAAGTTTGGGGGTGTGCTCGGTAAGCTTTCTTCCTTCGCATTCATTTGTATATTTTGCATTTGCATACCTTATTAAAAACCCACAAAAATCGAAAATTTTCCAAAAAATATAAAAACTTTGTCGTCAAGTTAGCTAATAGGGTAACTTAGATCTTTATTCCGAAAGTTTAGTCAATATGATAGAAATAACTAAATTCTAGGCTTAGGAATTGAAAACCCTAAAAATAACCCTCATTCTGTTTAAACTTGGTAAGTATACGTCCTTACAGTTTTTTTTTGAGAACTAGGTAATCTTGAGTTCAGTTCTTGAGTTAAGTCAAGATAAAGGGAAAGTATTGAAGCTTTACCGGAGGATAAGTCTGAAAAATAGTTTCTTTTCCTGAGTTCAAATTTAGAAAGTATATACCCTACAAACTGCACTTACACGCACCTTGAAACTTGGGATAGTAGAGGATACCTAGAAATACTCTTGCCTGAAAGCCTAGTATGAAAGAAAAAACGGTATTTAAAGCTAAACACCAAAAGAGCATGTGAAAAATATATCCGGTCTTGAAAAAGAAAAAGAAAAAAAAAAGAAAAAGAAAAATAGAATAAAGTCAAGACCTGGAAACTGCTATTTACGCTTTAATGTTCACACATTCAGTAATCGGCCGTTAGTGCCTCAAGAAGCATTAATAGTTGCATGAAAGGTGTATGAGAAAATCCGTCCATCCTTAATGCAAAGAAGTAGTATTAGGTATTAGGGCAAGGGTATTATAGCTTGAATTGAATTCTCAAGTGTAGGGGTGCAAATATACACACACGTAGGGGTATACAATCGATGTTTGGATAAAAGATAGAAATGAAGAATAAGACTTGTGTTTTCTGTAAAGTTGATAAAAATCCCTGATTTGAGGCCGCGCTTTAGAAGGAAAACTCAGGTGAACCGACATCTTTCTAAACTTTTTTGGAACGTGTATGACCTAAGGTTAAATAGATAGGAGGTGTGAAAAATAAGGGTTGGATATTTCTGACATAGGATGATAGAGTTTCTAACGTAAATACTAAACTATAGGAATAGAATCGATGTTAACTTATGACACTAGCTTGACGGGATTTTGTGGGTAGTATCCGCTGAAAACCCTCAGGAGACAACACTCCTCCTACTAGGGACACCTAGAGGTTTAACGGCTTGTTGCACATGCTCAGTGCAATCGCGTTCCCTACGAAAGTGCGGTTAGGATTTTATTTTTGTGAATAATTGGTTTTGCTCGGGACGAGCAAAAGTTAAGTTTGGGGGTATTTGTTCATAACAGAATACTGCATTTTATACCGCCCATTCTTACGCTCGAGTGTTTATAGGTAGGTGCTTTTAATCCGTGTTTGTTACATATTTACAGAGTACAGGTTTCCAGTCCAAATATTGCAAATCAAGACAAAATCTCCACAGTTACGCCAAAAGCAGAACATCTGTTGACAGCAGATAAAAGCCGGGTTCCGGTCATCCATATCCGTCCAGTGTCGAGTACCAGTTCCTGAGACAAGACATATGACAGTGGTCATTCGTGTCTGGGACAAGCACAGAGCACGAGGGGGGCTGCACAAGAATCAATGGGTGCGCGGAGCTCGAGAGAGATAGAAGTCAAAAGTGAAGAAAAGATAGCAATCTTGGACTAAGAATTCTGAAGATATTCTGGAAGATTTTGTGCAGTTTAAAGATTTCAAACACAATGAAAAACAAAACCAGGGAAGCACCAAAATTCCGAGGACCTAAGTCCCCTATACGGCCGCGGATCCGCGGCCAATATAGGGTATAGGCCGCTGATCCGCGGCCAATATAGGGTATAGGCCGCGGATCCGCGGCCATGTGGGCTTGTCAGATGATGGGGTTTTGGGGGTAGGTGGCACAGTACATTTGGACAGATAATCTTGCCCTAGGTTTTCAGTTCTCCTCCTATAAATACTCCAGAACTGAGCCCAACCAAGGGTTCATTCTTTGTTCTTCTTTTTGTTAGGATTTAGTCTTTTTCTTCTTCTTCTTCATCTTTTCTCCATGAAAATTGTAGTGAGGGCTTTTTGAGTGGAAGATCAATGAAGATGAGGGCTTTTGTATCATTTTCTTTTGTGTAACTTCCCCTTGAGATTCTTGCTTTCTCTTGATCTTTCAACCTCTTCATTGAGCTTGAAAGGTTAAGAGTTTGTTATTGATCTCAAGGGTCGTATTTTCTTATGGAATTAGCGCTTCATTTCACATGCGGTCTCTACCCTTCTCTTGATCTCGCAACTTCTTGATTGAGCTTGCAAGTTTAAGGGTTGGCTATTGATCCCATACTTGTCTTGAGTTCTAGTTTCTTGTTCTTTTTATCGCTTTTTATTACTTGCTTATTATTATCTTGCTTTACTTTCTTGCATTTTAATTCATGCACTTAATTACTTGTAATCTTTTCTTTTCTTTTCTCTTTTCTTTTTGTTCTCTCTTTTTTGTTCATTTTGTGAATGGTTGTAATTATTGTTGTTAAGATGAAATACGGTATTGTAAGTTAATATCTTCTTTCTCATTTCCTTTTCCCGTTATTTTCCATTGAACTCCGCCCAAACCATACGCAAGCGCTCCGTTAGGCACCCTACCCTAACAAGGTAACGGTGATTCCTAACCGCGACCGGTTGCGTTCGGTTTGGCCGGAGGCGAAAGCAAGAGACAAGAACGGAAGGACAAGGGTAAATAAGCCGTATTCCACGAATACTGCGCTTAAATCCCCTAATCCACGTTGTTGTCGATTGCTTTAGCTTCAATTGGTCAAGACTCGGCTCAAAGGTTTTGAGTACGGATTTTTTTAGCTTACAATCTCGTATCTTTTTCTTAACAACTTTATACTTACAAATAATACACATATGTTAGATCGAACAAACATATACAACATTCTTTATTGACTCGTCTAAGACAAGAAAGGACATACAACCATCTCCCTGTGGATCGACCCGTGCTCAACCGGCTAGCTGCATAGCGACACCGTCTTGATTGCGGTTAACTCAAATTCTTCCAATCAAAGGACGACAGCAAATCTATCACTGGGTTTGTATTTACCCTCAATGGAGGGGCGGTGAGTTGGAAGAGTTCCAAACAAGATACCGTTGCAGACTCTACGATAGAAGCTGAGTACATTGCTGCAAATGATGTTGCCAAGGAAGCCGTCTGTATGAAGAAGTTCGTCTCGGAGCTAGGAGTAGTTCCAACCATTATTGATCCAATACCTTTGTATTGTGATAATAATGGGGCTATGGCATTAGCCAAGGAGCCCAGATCCCATCAACGGTCCAGACACATCCTGAGGCGTTTTCATTTGATCCGGGAGATTGTAGATCGCCGCGAGATCGAGATTAGGAGAGTAGACACAAAGAATAACACCGTGGATCCATTCACCAAGGCCCTCCCTCAGCCGCAGCATGAGCGACTTTTTGAGATGTTTGGTATGAGATACGCCAATAACTGGCCTTAGTGCAAGTGGGAGATTGTTGGATATATGTAAGCCCTAGAGGCCATTATATGATAGTGGATGTATCTATACATGTATATATATATTCAGTATGCATTCTTGCTCGACATGATAGTATGCTATCTGGTTCTTCTTTATCTGACATGTTGATTTGATTATGCTTTTATTCATTCATACATGATGATAAAGCCCTGAGGATATCGGCTTGACTGCTCTGATTATGATAAAGATCATACTAGTGGGACATCTGCAGTCTATAAGCGTATCCTGGAAAGTCCCTAGTCGTAGGTATATCGAGACGGGGCAGTGATATACCAGAGTAGACTAGCGTATATGATACTAGACCCATACGATGAGCGATGAATGTTCCCACATTCATCGATGTTTGACATCAAGATCATATACGGGTGCTCAGTGGTGACTGGGTACACTGGACGGACTCACCGAGAACTCCTATATGGAATTATATCTATCGTCGGATAGCAGTTCTCAGGTGACACTGGTACAGGTTAGTCTGTAGACCCGAGATCGTCATAGAGTCTTGTGTGTTCTCCCACTGTACTTTGATTACCACCCTACCACGGCTCTATTGAGTCATGCAAACAGGTGGCCGTTGGGTACAGTCCCAAGACACACGAAGGCAATGAGCGATAGGAGGGGTTTCGTCTCTTCCGGTATTGGGAGTTGATGCTGTGCTGTGCCCGACTGGTTATATCAGTAAGTCCCTGGCCAGGGCTGCTGAGATTTGCTGATAAGTGTTATCAGTAGTTTCTCGATCTGTTATAGACCATTCACCTGCACGACTTATTGAGTTATTGGGGTCGACGTGACCATCCCTAGGCTCGATATGCAGCATATCTGACAAAGAGACCGGACTGTACGGTAGTGTTGCCGGTTGGCTCGACAGGAGTTGTAGCAGGTTCGCTTGTTTTCTTCTGATCGCTCAATACCCGGGTGGCCATTACGTTTAGCTGACCGCTTGCGGCTTGGGGGTGCTTGATATGATCATCACCCTCTGCCGGTGTATTGACGAGTCTTAGAGTCCCACACAGGAGTTACCTAGTCCAGGCGAAACGTTGTGGTGCGCGTATGCGATATGCGCATGGACCCGATTAAAATACGCGTATATGATACCGTACATTGATCGGGCGGCTTGCTTTTGGTAGGGTCATATGTGATATGGCCGGATTGATAAATCAAGTGTTGATTTATCATTTAACCATTAGTTTTCTCACTTAAAACCTTTCTTGAATATGATGGATGTATGCATGCATGTATGTGTTTCTTTCTTTCTTTCTTTCTAGTTTCATGCACATATGGATGTGCATACATACATACATACATACACCCATCTATCATGGTTTTTTACACATGGAAATGGTGGCAATATAAGACTCACACCATGGATAAATATATGGATTATTATTTAATTTTATGTTTAAAACAAAATAGAAAAGGAAAGGATAATTCTTGAGTTGTTTCTACACTCTTCTTTAACCTAACCATTCTCACCTACCCTTAACCTTGGATTAAACTTTCCTTATGTGTTTTAAACCCTAATTAAATAATAACTCAAAGATTTAACCATGGTTTGTAGTGAGAAGAAATAAAATATATATAGATATATTTCATTTCTTTTCAATGGTTATCATTTTACTCTTGTTAAAAGAAAGCTACCATCTTCTTCCTCCTTCATATTTTGCTCTCTAGTTTCTTCTAGTGAGTAAAACACACATAAAGAAAGGTTTTTGAAGTGAGAATCTTAACCACAACATCATTCTACACAAGTTTAGCCAACTTGTTTAGAGTGTTCTCTTCGTTTCTCATCTTGATAATCAAAGTTGCGAGCTTGGACGAGGAACTCCGGGTGGATCGTCGTGGACGCGAGAAGACTTCAAGAGGACCTTCTTCAAACACCCAAGAGGCCAAAGAGTCTAGCGAAAGGGAGCTACAAAGGTTGTAGTCTCGAAACCCTAGTTTTTATTGGCTTAAATTTCGAAACCCTAATTTTCTAGGATCGATTCCTTTGTATGCTTGCTTAGCACCATAAAAAATTTAAACTTTGAGACATGTGATGCTTCAAAACTCTACATAGGGTGCTAGGCAAACCTTTCAGAAGCAAGTTGTAGCTTCGACTATAGGTGTGTTTGTAATTGAAAACTGTCTGTCAATCAACTCTACTTCCTGGGTATTGATACCGGATCAGTATCTCATATCTGTAATTCTTTGCAGGCGCTGAGAAGATGTAGAGTTCTAAAGACCGGTGATATGACCCTTACGGTTGCTAACGGAGCAAGCGTAGATGCTGTGTCCGTAGGGGAATATCACCTAGGATTGACGAGTGGATATATTTTGGTTTTGCGCAACTGTTTTTGTGTACCTAATTTGACTTGTAATATCATTTCTGTATCTTTGTTATCTAAAGAAAGTTATGATTTTACATTTGTAAGCGATGTCGTAAACATCCACCTTAATCATAGTCTGATTGAGTCAGGTACTCTAAACAACGGTATATATATATTAAACTAACTACAAATTTTCAATGTCCAGAACACACATAAAAGAAAGACTCCAGAAATATATCATGCTTTCTTATGGCACTGTAAACTGGTTCACATAAACGAAACAAAGTTGACCAAGTTACATAAAGAAGGATATTTGGATCCGTTCGAATATCAATCTTATGCAACTTGTCAATCATGTCTCAAAGAAAATATGACAAAAACTCCGTTCACTGGACGCGGAGTAAGAGCGAGTGAGCGAGCTCTTGGGACTAATACACAGCGACGTGTGTGGTCCAATATCTATACATGCAAGAAGTGGTTATTCCTATTTCATTACTTTTACGGATGATTTCTCTAGGTATGGACATGTCTTCTTGCTGAAACATAAATCCGAGGCCTTTGAGAAATTCCGAGAATATAAGAATGAAGTGGAAAAATAAACCGACAAAAGTATCAAGACACTGAGATCTGATTGAGGTGGTGAATACTTGAGTACCGAGTTTCTGGATTACCTAAAAGAGAATGGAATTCTCTCTCAGCTTACTCCTCCATACACGCCACAACACAACGGTGTATCGGAGAGACAGAACCGAACCCTATTGTATATGGTGCGTTCCATGATGAGTAACGCTGAGTTACCGCGATCATTCTGGGACTATGCACTAGAATCAGCTGCATATCTTTTGAACAAGGTTCCTACCAGGACTGTGCCTACCACACCATATCAGATGTGGAGTGGGAAGAAACTCTATCTTCAATATCTGAAGATATGGGGATGTCCAGCTTTTGTTAAAAAGCAGCATACGAACAAACTCGAGGCACGCTCCGTATTGTGTAAGTTTGTGGGATACCTAAAGAACTCCAGGGGGTATCTTTTCTATTATGCAGAGGAACAAAAGGTTTTTGTTTCTCGTCATGCCCACTTTTTAGAACATCAATTTTTAGAAAAAGAAACTAGTGGGAGCGCAATAGAACTGGAAGAAATTTCAGAACCACAAGCTATTACTAAAAGCTTGATGGAACCAGAAGTTTCAGAAGAATATGGCATTCCTGCGCCACTCCGCAAAAGTAGTAGACTGTCTCATCCGCCTGAGAGATACTACGGTTTTCTCGTAGACGGGGATAAAGAGGATTGCATCATTGATAATGATGAGCCAACTAACTTCCAGCAAGCCATTCAGAGCACAGACTCGGTAAAATGGCTGGATGCAATGCGGACAGAGATGGAGTCCATGTATACCAACAAAGTATGGACTTTGGACATTGCGCCAGAAGGGGTAAAACCCGTAGGCTGCAAATGGATCTTCAGAAAGAAGATTGGTATAGATGGACAGGTTGAAACCTATAAGGCTAGACTTGTTCCAAAAGGATTTCGTCAAAGACCTGGTTTGGACCATGATGAAACTTTTTCTCCAGTGGCTATGCTCAAATCCATTCGGGTCCTTCCTTCCATTGCTGCATTCCATGATTATAAGATTTGGCAGATGAACATAAAGACCGCTTTTCTAAATAGAAATTTGGAAGACTGCGTCTATATGGACCAGCCATAGGGTTTCATTCAGAGTGGGAGCAGCGGAAAAGTGTGAAAGTTGCTTAAGTCTATTTATGGACTAAAGCAGGCATCGCGGAGTTGGAACATTTGTTTTGATGAGACGGTCAAAGAATTTGACTTTATCAAAAATCCAGATGAACCATGCATCTATAGTAAGATTATAGCACGAACTGTTGTATTCCTCGTCTTGTATGTAGATGACATTCTCTTGATAGGAAATGACATTCCTATACTAAAATCTGTCAAAAGATTCTTATCACAAAGGTTCTCCATGAAAGACCTGGGTGATCTCTCTTACATTCTGGGGATCCAGATCTATCGTGATAGATCTAAGAGAATGTTGGGACTTTCACAGTCAAGGTACATCGACACCATACTGAAAAGATTCAGTATGGAAGATTCAAAGCGTGGTAATTTACCGGCTTGTCATGGAATCACCCTCTCCAAAAAGATGTCTCCCAAGACTGATTTGGAAAAGGATCGCATTTTTATTATACCCTACGCTTCTACGGTAGGCTCTATAATGTATGCGATGTTGTGTACCAGAACAGATGAAGATTATGCACTGAGTGTGGTAAGCCGGTATTAGACAAACTCTGGGGAGAAGCACTGGATAGTAGTAAAGATCATTCTCAAATACCTAAGAATGACTAAGGAAATGTTCTTGGTTTACGGCGGAAAAGACCTCCATATCGAGGCCTTTGCTGACTCCGGCTTCCAGAGTGACAAGGATGACTCCAAGTCTATGTCGGGTTATGTCTTTATCCTTAATAGAGGGACGGTCTATTGGAAGAGTTCCAAGCAAGACACCGTTGCTGACTCGACGATGGAAGTAGAGTATATCGCAGCTTCTGATGCCGCAAAAGAAGCAGTCTGGATGAGGATGTTCTTAACAGAACTTCAGGTGGTTCCGTTCATTGTTGATCCAATACCTCTATATTGTGACAACAACGGGGTTATAGCTTTAGCAAAGGAACTAAGGTCCCATCAGAAGTCCAGACACATCTTGAGGCGGTATCACCTGATCAGGGAGATCGTGGATCGCCAGGAGATCGAGGTGCGGAAGGTTTCTACAGAGAACAACACTCAAATCGATTCACAAAGGCCATCCCTCAGACGCAGTTCGAGAGGCTATTCGAGATGATAGGTCTGCCATATGCCAGCACATGGCCTTAGTAAAAGTGGGAGATTGTTAGTGTGATATGCCCTAGAGGCCATTATTGTATAGTACTAATTTGTATATTACATTTTGGAAGGTTGGGATATATACACGGATTTATGACAGTCTTGCTCAATATAGTAGTATGCTACTTGGTTTGTATCTATCTTAATATTTGTGTATGTTTCTTTTAACGTATCGCTAATACATATTGGTAGAGCTCTTAGGATCTTTGCTTGACTACTAGCGTTGTGATGGCAGTCACACTAGTGGGGGCTGGGTAGTCTATAAGCACATTCTTATAATGGTCCCTAGTCGTAAGATTATCGAGACAGGGCATCGATACTCCAGAGTAGACTAGTGTATACGCTTCTCATTCCAGCAGGGGAGATGGTCTGTCCCACAGCCATCAGTACGTCATACTGGAGATAGTATGCAGGTTCTCATTGGGTTATGAGTTACACTGGACGGACTCGTGGGGAACTGCTGGTTGGTACTATACCTATCATCAGGTAGCTGTTCCCAGGTGACTTGAGTAAAGCTTAGTCCGTCGACTTAACCCTGCCACTTCGCCTCAATTGTGTTCCCACTGTTCTTAGATTATACCCTACCACGGCTCTATTGAGTCGTGCAAACAGGTAGTAGTTGGGTGCAGTCCTGAAGCGCTTGGAGGCAGTGGCGGTTAGATAGGATTCGTCACTCCCGGTATTTGGGGGTTGATGTCACGCTATGACTCGGAAAGCCATTACACAAAGTCCCTGGCCAGGGCAAGCGAGATTTACTGGTAGGTACTCCAGTAGTTTCTCATGGTGTTTTGGGCTGTACTCTGACACGATTTATTGCGCTATTAGGAGTCTGACGCTTGCCGCCCCCTAGGCCTGATATGCGATACTCTTAGACGAACAGACCAGATTGTATGGAGATTGCCACAGATAGGCTCAGTAGGGGTACGGATGAGTTTGCTCGTTGGCCTTCTTGTCGACAGATACCTGGCTAGCCGTTATGAACAGCTAGTACCGCTGACACGCTTATAGTTAAACCCACTGCCAGCGTACTGTCGAGTCTTTAAAGTCCCACACAGAAGGTTTCCCAGCTTCGGACGAAACTTGTAGAGGTCGTATGGTTTTACGACAGGGTTCGATCATATACGTGTACTTGTGTGCATATGATGTTCGGGCGGACAATACTAGTGGGCCTTGGTTTAAAACGGATCCTAGTATTTGATTATTGGATTAATTTTGTCTCATTGTATTCGTGTTTCTTGGAATACAGATACGGGTATGTATATACGGATGAGAGGGGCATTCTTGTGATTTGATCAAGATTGTTTTTGGAGAATGACACCTCAATTAGGGTTTTTCTTTATTAGTGAAATCTTTTAGGAGGTGGAGGAAATGAGAGAAGAAACTTTGTAGTATTTTAATGAAGTATGAGATTATGGTTTCTTGTTGATGTTAGTTATATGTATGCCCTAGAGGCTGTTGCGCCACGGCAGCGCCCCGGCCGTCTTACCGAGGCCAAAATGCGGAATCAAAAATTTTCCTTACATGGAAACTGGCGCTTCCGCGGACAATAAAACCCGGATCGTTAACCATTAACCTATACTAGCTAACAAGAGATGGGAAGAGAAGTATACCAAGTGATCCGAGTCCTCCGGTCTTCTCTTCATCGTCCCGATCTCCCGCGGAAAGTCCTGTCTCCATGTCGTCGCCTCCTCGCCGGAAAGGAACCACGTCGCCTGCATCTTTTACGGGCTCCCACCTCAATACCGAGGCAACTCGGGCACGAAGCTGGCAAGTCGACGTGCCCAAGATTTGCTGTAGAATGTAGTGTAGATGCTATATCTCATTTGGGGTTTTAGTTGCCATGGAGGATGAAGGAGGAGGTTAAGAAAATTGGTGCTTTCAATTTTCTAGCAAGAAGGATGGAGATGAAGAATTCCTCACATAACCAATAATGAACTCTCTCATTCTTTTTCTCTCAAGTGAAGCCTCTTATCTCTTGTGAGAATGGTGGAGGAATGAATATGAATCAAATAACAAGAAGAGAGGTGAGTGTAGGAGATGCAAAAGGGTGACCACATCAAAAGTAAGCTTCACATCAAAAGGTAATGATAATTCTCTCAAATCAATTTCTAATCACTTCTAATCTCAAAAAGCAAGCCATCATGAAAAGCAAAGATGCTTAATCTTTCATAATGCCACAAAGGCAAGAAACCCCTCCACAATGTATTATTTGCAAACTTGCAAATAACACCCTCCATCGGAAAAGTCCGGCCGGGAAAGAACAAAGGAAAACTGGCCAGAACAGAATGCAAACTGGCAACTCCAGAAAACTGGTCCCGTAATAAATTACAGGAAAACCCCGATACTGTGCATACACACCCGCATCTGTATTCCGACCGGATACAAATGCAATAAGACAAAATCTACACTGTACTATACTAGGATCCGGCTTAAACCAAAACCGGCTAGTAATATCCGTCCGATCCTGATCCGTGCAATACCGCACGTATCTGATCGAACCCTGCCATATCTCCATACGGCCTCTACAGCGTTTCTCCCGAAACTTGAGTAACTGAATGTGTGGTGGACTCTAAAGACTCATCAATACAATGGCTGTGGATTTAACCACTGGCATGTCAGAGGTATAAGACAATACGTGACGGGCCACCAGCTATTGACCAAAAGGGACGTCGATGAGCGAACTCATCCTGACACCCTACTGAGCCTGTCAGTGACAATATCCGTACAGTCCGGTCCGTTCGTCTATGAGTATCGCATGGCGGGCCTAGGCGGTTGGTAAAAGTCAGACCCCCAAAAGCGGTACAAGTCGTGTCGGAGCGTAGCCCAGAACACCCTGAGATACTATTGGAATACCTACCAGTAAATCTCCTGCCTCGGCCGAGGGCTTTGTGTAATGGCTCTCCTAGACACAGCGCGACCTCACCCCCAATACCGGGAGAGACGAATCCCTGCAGATCCGCTCACTGCCTCCATGTGGCTCGGGACTGTACCCAACTAAAACCTGTTTGCACGACTCCTTTGAGCCGTGGTAGGGTAGTAATCAAAGCACAGTGGGAACTTACACGAGACAAATGACGATCTCAGGTCGATGAACTAACCTGTACACATGTCACCAGGGAACTGCTATCTGACATCTGGTATACGACCAACTAGCATGTTCCCGGCGAGTCCTGTTCGGTGTACTCATAACCCAATGAGCACCTGTATACATCTTAGGTGAACCAACTTACACCAGTGGCTTGTGAGACCGGCCACCGCCCCTCGTCGGGGTCTCGACTGTATACACTAGTCTACTAATGGAGTATCGATGCCCTGTCTCGAAACTCCCACGACTAGGGACCTTTTAAGGATGTGCTTATAGATCCCAGCTCCCACGTATACGATCGCCATCATACTGCTGGTCGTCAAGCAAGAATCCTAGGGGCTCTATCAACGTGTAATAGCGACCTGTCAGGTCACCTAAAGCAGTACACGATGATAAAGGTAAACCAGATAGCATACTATCATCTTGAGTAAGACTGTCCTCCTGGGATAGGTCCTTCCTCAATCATTGCAATCACGTGCCTGTGATCCAATAATTGACTCTGAGGGCACTATCTCCAACAATCTCCCACTTGCACTCAAGGCTAATTATTGCGATGTCGCATACTCACAGCCCGTGTGATACCGAACACCCAACTCCTCTACTAGTCAATCTCACAAAATCCGTATGCGAAACTATTGTGTTCGAGGAATAGCCTCAGTGAGTGGATCCGCTAGGATGTTTCTTTCTATGTCTCTCTATATCTCAAGTTCGCGGAGAAAGCCATCTCCCGAAATGAGCAATACCTGTCTTAGAATGTGTCTGGATGTCTGATGGGACCTAGCTCATAAATGAACTCCAAATCCAAACTTCTTAGACTGTATCATCAACTGAACTTAATCAGTATCCTGTGCCATGCCTTCCCTCAGTATCCACCTGGACCACCTGTCCAATATACTGCCCCTCGTCAGAGGGAAAACTATAACTCTGACAGCCACTCTGCCATCCAGGTCACCTTGGAAGCCTGGAATGATAACTGTCTCCTAAAGGAGGTTGCTGTTATCATATTCCTAGAACATCAACTTATGTTCTAAAACTGCTCCCGATTGTTTCTCCAGGATTGGATTGATATCAACTTATTGCACCTACTGCAAGAACAATATCTGGTGTGGTACTTGACATCTCATGATTGACTCAATTGCCTAAGCAAGTGATCTGCCAATCATGCGTATCCCTCTCCCCTTTAGTCTGTAAGACACCTTTAGAGAGGGTGACTCCATCAACTGCAGGTACACTACCGTGCCAGGAGTCGTCCATTCTAAATACTCTTAGAATGTTGTCAAAGTACCCAGATTGGGAAACTACCCAAATCTAGATCTAAAACCATAGATCTAGTAACTAGTATGTCTGATATAATGTCCAAATCCTATATGGAGAAAAACACTGTGTGACGACCAAAGTATTACCGATCGTAGTATAGGAATATCACTTCCTACTCTGTGTATGTCATCCAAATACTATGACATCATACCCTACTACCTTCTCAACAGATCCATCCCCTATTCTGATGAAGTCAAACCTATGACTGTCACGTCAGAAATAGATGATCTATCTCCGCTACATCTGCTTTAGTCTATAAATAGACATAAGCCACCTGTCCACCAATGCTTCCGCTGTTCCCACTGACTACGACAACCCTCTAGCAGAGTCATATACACGTACACTTCTAAAGCAAGTTTAGAACGACGCTATACTCATCTTCCTATCGGGTCTCACAATCTGGAACAACAGCAATGGCAAGTGTGGGTAAACAAGAACCTCCCTGCCACCGTCCTTGAGGCTACCGGAGTACCTCTCGGGTGCCTGAGGTTACCCACCAAATCTGCGGAGTAGCCAATGGAATGTCAATCCAGATTAAATCTTTAGATTCCTTATCAAATCTTCAGTAATCGTTTGCGGTTCTGGAATCACTTCCAGTTCTACCATACTCCCACTACTGTTTTCTGAAAAAATCCATTTTTATTAAAACTGTGGCGAGTCTAGAACAATATCACTATTGATCTTCCAGATGGTAGAAAGTCAACCCTCGTCATAGCCTGGGTCAACCCACAAACAACCATTACAGAAACGTGCCTTGAGTTGTCCAGTGTCTGGTTTTAAGCATAAGCCGGACAACTCCCCGTACCTTAACATCGTTAAGATATGAAATGTTCTATATCCAATATAGAACCAGAGGCACTGATTTAATTGAACCAGATTCAAATCATGCAGCTGTCTCCAGTGCATGTCAACTAAATGGAAAAAGGCCGATCAGCGTCACTCAACTTAGGAATGCTTCCAATTATGAGTAACCCGAAAGAGAAGCAAGATCTCTTAATCATTACTATTAACTGAATACCATACACAAGTATCTACATCTTCGATCACTTTGAAGAATCCCGATACTTGCAATACCTGGTTCTCTACTTTTTTCAGATACCTATAACTTCTCAAAATTCAGACCCTGTGTTTCCACGAAACACCTGTCTAAAAACTAGAGAAGTCATAAGTAAACTGAATATAGTACGAGGACCAACCCCTCTGTCCTGATAGACGCTGGACAACATACAATACTCTGTATAAGTCCCTTGAGTCTGATGACTCATTCACTGTGTGTCGTAGGCTGAAAACTGTACTTATGGTTAAGAAGAATTACACCGCTGTTTAATGCTCTTTACCTAACCATCCACTGATATAGATAAATGTCATCGACATAACTTCAAAAGGTATATCTCACTCTATAAAAATAGACGTACAGATATATCAATTTGAAATTGGTGCATAACCACGGATATTCAAAACCAAATAATTGCCGTCCGGCAACCAACCCAGGTGACTTCCTCAAATATCACCGATTAAAACGAATCCCGATATAATGAGGATGATCACCCAATTCCCAATAACTTACTCCCACTCATCATCTGTAAAACCATACAGATGTGAGAATCACACCTGGTAAATACATACCCTGGAGCAAGTGTCTAATTGGGAAATCAGTTTTCCTTTAACAGTACACAGTGAAACTGAAACATTGAAATATTTCGATGGGGTATCCTGGTATTCCTAGTAATGCCTCTTCCATTATCCAGATTCACAACTTTAACCTTGCAATTCTTTGCCATCTTTCTAAATCCCTTTCTATGTCTTTAGTCATTACCTTATGTACACCCCTTTAGGCCAAATGGTTTTCTTTCTTCCCTACCGTTCGGCACCAGCCTATGGTTTGGAAGAAGACTATCCAATAAGCATAATGGGTGTACTGTCCTAATCCTAGGAGCACTCGCAAAATGAGAGAAGGTGAAGATAAAAGACAACCGAATAAACCTTATTCCTATTTCTCCTGAACCAGAATCCATCCCCGAACTGGAACAAGTTCCTTTCGAGTTCGTATATAACCATACGATGGAGTATCCAATAAACTGTGGATCTTCGTAGTGATACAGAGTGTCCTGGAGAAATACAAAGGTGATTTAGGATTGGCGAAGAAATACTTGGTTTGGTCGTGAATATCAGTCGCAATTTACTTTGCCCTCCTACTAATCCCTTGCTTTGTCTTAACTTAATACCTTCTGCACACCATCGTTATGCTAATTGGTTTTCTTCATTCCCCACCGTTCGGCACCAGCCTAAGGTTTGGAAGAAGACTGTCCAATTTGCGTAATAGGTGTACTATCTCCTAAACCAAGGAGTACTCGCAACCTGAGAGAAGGTAAAAGGAAAAGACAACCGAATAGTCCTATCCGTTTTCTCCAGAACCGGAAACCATTCTCGAATTCCTTCGAGTTCGTATCTAACCATACGATGGTTTTTTCCAATAGAAGTGGACGTTCATAGTAATACGGGGTGTCCTGGAGAAAAGGGTAAAAGTAGGAGTGGCAATGAGATTTGCAACTCTGACAATCCAAAAGCCAATGTTTAAGAAGGTTCGGTTAATTTTGGTCACTGAGTCATGGTCTAGGGTCGGGTCAATGGTCGCTGCCAAAGAGAGAGAGAAAAGAAACACTCAGCGTGCACTCTAACCTAGATCAGAATGGTTATCACTTTATCTAATCAGGAAACCTCCCACTGTAACGTCAAATTCTTCCCCAAACCTGAAAGAAGAATTAGCCGGGATCACCCGAGGAGTAAACTAACTCATCAGTGGGAATCGGGATCCAACTATCATCGCATGATAACATGACGGAATCCACTCACGTCACCACACTCCAGAAGGTATGCGCATGCCTGGCAAGTTTCAGTCTCTTTAGAAACTCCCGATGTGGATTTTTACCCCTAGGACCCAAGTGACCTTGACAATGCCAACATATCAAAGAGTCCTAGTCAAGTTCAACCTGTCATTATCTTGATTGCGTTAAACCCACCCGTACGAGTCCTTGACAATGCCAACATAATCGTACGACTGTCCTAACCAATCCACTTATCCATGCGACAGAAAAGTATTACACAGCTACCGAACACTACGCCTCGGCAATGCATGACATACGCAGCATGAATACTAAGCAATACTAATCTGAAATGACGGAGGGCTATGGATGGTTTTTGGCGAAAAACCTTTTACCGTAATGAACTTGATATCGTTGAAGGAACTGGATAACTTTTTATAAAAATATAGTAACGAAAACCATTGCTAAAGAGGTCACTCCCGGTGAAGGGATCTCGGCTCTTTCCCCATGGAATGAGGTGCAGGATATTCCAACTGAATACCACGATGCAAAGCAAAAGTAATCGGCTATAGTGAAGTTATTGCCCTGACACAAACTTCTGTCCAAGGGGTCACTCCCGGTGAAGGGATCTCGGCCCTTGCCTCGTCGACTGAGGAGCAGGATATTCCAACTGAATACCACTGTGCAAAACAAAAGTGAACGTCCTTGCAATAACAGCTTTTTGAAAAATTGTTCCAACAACATCAGAATAGGTTTGTTTATAACTTGCGTTGATCCGAATCAACGCAGTCCCATCAATTAATCACACCAATAAAGAACGAAAATAATGATGTACGTATATGCCATCCGCATTCGCCACTGGGTCTCGTCATCACCCGTTAGGTTACTTAACTAACGACAGAGCGGGGACTGGACTAGCGCGGATGCAAAACATATACAACATCTACTAATATATATACCAATATATTATATTCGCTCAAGGCGTGATAAGAATGCAACAACACAGAAATGTACAGCGTCACAGAACAATACAGATATCTGGGATCCTCGGGTTTCACAGAGCCGCTGCTGAAACCCGACGTTCCCCTGGTCGTGTGGATAGCCTGTGCAATAAAATCCTAGACCCCTACGGGCGCGGCAAGTCACCCGCCAAGACCTGAAGCGAGGCAGTCCCCTCCAGCACCGTGAATGGACCACCCAGCACTTCACGGAATCCGGTAACTTGGACACCCCTCCTGGGTCAACCTGTACCCCCTACGAGTGCGGCGAATAGCCCGCCAATCCTAGAGTGAAGCCCCCTCCGTCTCAATGCCATGAGATCCGGGCCCGTTGCCCTCTAGAATCCGGCTATCCGTGCACCCCTCCGCGGGGTAATCCTAGTACAGAAAGTAAAATATACATACACCGGGTACATCGACCGCAACCAGGTCGTGCCCCAAAAGAATAATACAATCAGGCAGTGACGGCAGTCCACATGTCGGACGCTCGCCCCGCAATATCAAATGTACATATAAAACAAAACTGTACTAACATTGCATCCAGGCTATCCCCCACGACCGATCCGCAACATCACAGCATAAACACAGAACATCAACGTGAAAGTCACGTTCGCAAATCCGTCTAACCGGGCTATAGCAGTTAGACGGGATTTACCGATCAAGTGACATTCACGGTCGCAGATATAATGTAAATACTGTGAACTAGCAAGTTTAAAATATCCGATCGAACAAAATATACCAAGTGGGCCCCAAAGCATTACTGTAGCACTTGCAGAAAATCTGGGCCCAAACAAAATATACCAAAACCCTTATTTCCGGCCCACAAGCCCACTGTAAAAATATGGGGAAGTAATTCCAACTTCCTGCGGCGGAACCGCGGCCAAAAAGGGGTTAAGGCCGCGGTTCCGCGGTCGTACGGAAGGATTAGGTTACCAAATTTTTCCAGTGTTCTTAGGATTCTCTGTACATCATTCTGCAACAACCTGAAAAATTTTTGGACTCCAAAAAATTTCGACAGAAACTGATGTGAAGAAAAATACGGTTTTTGGGATTTTTGTTCGATCGGGTCTTTAAACATACTAGAGCAAGCTAGACTAGGTTAATGGCTTGGCTCTGATACCATGTTGCGCCACGGCAGCGCCACGGCCATCTTACCGAGGCCAAAATGTGGAATCAAAAATTTTCCTTACTTGGAATTGTTAGTTATATGTATGCCCTAGAGGCCATTACTGTACATTGGATGTATATTGTAGTGGATGCTGGGACATATATAGGGAAGACTTTCTTACTCGACATGATAGTATGCTATCTGGTTACTCTTTACCTTAACGTGTGCACTGATTGTCTCTCTGTTACATGTTGGTAAAGCCCTTAGGATGTGTACTTGACTAGCTGGACTATGATGCGGATCATACTAGTGGGGACATGGTAGTCCATAAGTACATCCTTGAAAGTCCCTAGTCGTGGGTGTATCGAGATGGGGCATCGATATACCAGAGTAGACTAGCGTATACCTTCTCGACCCATACAGATGGGCGATGGATGATCCCATATCCATTGGTGTTTGACATCGGAGATGATATACGGGTTCTCAGTAGAGACTGGGTACACTGGACGGACTCGCCGAGAACTCCCAGATGGTATTATACCTCATGTCAGATGGCAGTTCTCAGGTGACACTGGTACAGAGTAGTCTGTTGACCCGAGATCGTCATAGAGTCTTGTGTGGTTCCCACTGTGCTTTGATTTCCATCTTACCACATCCAAGAGGGCGTGCAAAACGGTGGTTTTTGGGTACAGTCCCGAGTCACATGGAGGCAATGAGCGATAGGAGGGGATTCGTCTCTCCCGGTATAGGGAGTTGATGTTGCGCTGTGTTCGATTGGCTATAACAGGAAATCCCTGGCCAGGGTTGCTGAGATTTACTGGTAAGTGTTACCAGTAGTTTCTCGAATTGTTATAGACCTCATATCGACACGACTTATCGAGCTATTGGGGTCTGACTTTTACCACCCCTAGGCAAGATATGCGACATATCAGACGATCAGACCGGACTGTACGGTAGTGTTACTGGTTGGATTCACTGGAGTGTGAGCGGGCTTGCTCGTCGATCTTCTGATCGCTCAATACCCGGGTGGCCGTTACGTTTAGCAGACCGCTTGCGGCTTGTGGGTGATTGATATGATCATCATCTGCTGCCGGCGTATTGACGAGTCTTTAGAGTCCTACACAGAGGTTTCCTGGCTCAAGCGAAACGAAATAGGAGCGCATATGAGATATGTGCGGGACCGAGAATAATGCGTGTATGTGATACCGTATTTCATTCTCGCGATCAATGTGTCGAATGGTTGTATGCGATATAACCTAGTTATCGATTCAAGCGTTGATTCGATAAGCCGATACATTGTATACTAGTCGGTTGTGTGCGACATGACCGGATCATTGAATCAAGTGTTGATTTAATGATTTAATGCATAATTATATATTTGATATATTACTTTGCATTAACTAGTGTTGGTTCACTTTAATTGGATTTTCTCACTTGGATTGTGCACATTGTATATGTGATATACTTTTGTACACAAGATTGTATCATGTTTGATGATGCATACTTACTTGGTTTGTGTAAAGAATTAAACCATGGTTATTTAAATGGTTAGGGTTTTGGTTTTCCTTATTCATTTATTTATCTTTTTCATTTATTCTTTTTGGAAATAAAATAAATGGCATAAGAGGATAATGGTGGCTTTCTTTGTTTGTTCATGAACTTTCATGAAGCTTTGACTTAGTTAACCATTCTTGTCTTTTGCTTGACCCTAACCATCATAACTTACCATGGTCTATTCTCTACAACTAACTAAGGTTAAGATTATGATAAGTTTCCATTTTTATTATTCTCTTAAATAATTCTTATCATATTCTTCATCTTCTTCTTCTTCTTCACTTCTAGAAAAAGCTTGAAAGCTTTAATGGCAAGTGAAGAAATCAAGTGAGAAATCCAATTCTAAAGTCTACCCACTTCCTATTTCTTCATCCTCTACCTCTTGCCAAGAAGTATAGGGTGTTTCCTTCACAAGATTTCAAAGCTTGGTGAAGTTGGAGCTTGATCTAGCGATGCCTCGACATAGATCATCTTCGGCACGTTGTCGACGACCTAGCCCGGTCTTTTCTCCGATGAAACCACCGTGAGAGTCATGGTTCGATTTTGACAGCGGAGAGGACTTGTTCATGGAGCAATGGAGGTGGACAAACGGATCTACAAAGGTTGTATTTCCGTATTCTTTTAGTTTAATTGTAAACTAGTTCATTTATCGCCTAGATTTCTAGCCAACGATCCGTACACTAGGGTTTCTCGGCACCGTAATTTTTGAAATTGGCATGGTTGATGCCTTGTGAGACCTCTTGAGAGTGCCTAGGAACCCTACAGTGGTATCAGAGCCTAGCTAGAGCCTTAGACGAAGTCTAGACGGATTTTGAATTCCGAACGAACCCGAAACCCTATTACAAATTGCTCTCTGTACTTTTTCTGAAAACGTGGAATTTTCCAAATTAAAAATTGCTAAAAAATTCAGCAGGAATATCTAAGAGTTTCTGTGAAATTCGTAGGCCCAATTCGACTATAACACCGCGGTTCCGCGGCATGAGCTAGGCTCATGCGGCGGTTCCGCGGCCGTACGGTCCTATCTCTCTGTTATCTTTGCACAGTAACTCATCTTTTCTGATGCTGGATTTTATGGGAATTTTTAAATTTTATTCAACAGTTGAATTTTCTGGGGTTGTTTTGGGGACTCGGTGTTTCGATCGGATTGTCAAATTTTGTCTATGTGGCTTTCCGGATAAATTTTAGAATATGTTAAAAAGTTCGACCGGATATAAATACCCAATTTTTCCCCTGTCGGGAAATTTCCAAGTGTTGGATCTTTCCGTAGTTTAAAGACGTTCTAAGTAGTGCAAGTAACTCGATGGACCCTCTAGAAGACAACAAACCTTAACTCGATTATGTGACCGTCTTGAACTGCCCTTTGAACCTTCGGGTTTGGGGCAGTACGGCGTGCCACATGTGAGGCGTTGGCTTGACCCTTCTACGACTAGACCGTTGGTACTGAGGCACGAACTGAATGTTGTTAGACTTATTTCATGTGTTGATCTGTTTCGGGAAAACTTGGGTGTTCGATTGTTCGATCGGAAAGTTTGACATTTTCTATTTATCCGGAATGGGACACAATAATTGGAATTCACAAGAAGTTATGAGATAACTGAATGAATGTTATAAACATAGCAGTTTAGTCTCACTTGATCGGTTGCCACGGAATTTTGATGTGATCAAAAGTCCGTCGCAATCACGTAGCGTACGCGGATACTCGCCGGGTAAACTTAATAGACAGCCTCACTCCATAGCCCCGACCAAGTGACTGTAGGAGAACCCCGTCGCCGAAAGCATCCGTCCGGGTGCTCGCGGCAGCGGTGTTCCGCCTTGGTGCACTTCGTCGACGGTATCGGGGGTGCGGCCGTCTACTGAAGTTTGCGACGAGCATTCGATCAGGATGTCGGGAATCCTGTTGAATTGCCCGACTTGATATTGAAAAATGTTTTCGATAATGAGACTAAAATGCGGGGTTTATAATTGTTAGGCATGCGATGTCTAAAGAATTCATTTGGTCAGGCATGTGATGTCTGAGGTGGTTGCGGATTCCAACTGTTGTAGTTTTACACTTTCTTTTCTGTGACCGTAAGTGTAATATGTGATATCGCCGGTTTCGTTGCTATATGTCAACGACAATTGGGATGCGCATAGTTACTTACGTTGATGACATGTGATGTTATGTGTTGCTGGATATGTTATATTGGATCGTCGTGTTCGAATAGCCGGGGTTTTTTATGTGAGATGAGTGTTTTTCATTTTCATTCATGTAAAAACTTGTATGTAATATTCTTTTATTGGGGCACTTCCAGGTTGCGGAAGTAGTCACCTTTTGTATATTATTTACTTTTCCGCACTAGGATAGACCCAAGGAGGAGGGCACAAGTAACCGGGTTCTAGAGTCCAGTGGGAGACCAACTCGAGGAGTCGAGTCTGGGTCTCCTAACTCTAGAATTGGTAGGGTTGCTTGCCGCTCTCGTAGGGGTCTAGGGGTGTGGGTTTGGCTATTCATCACAACCGTGGAATCCGTGTTTTATACTAGCTCGTATTGAAAACACGGACGTCCTAGTATATCCAATATTTCATATGTTTCTTCTGCTGCGATATATGTGATGTTCTGTGATAGATACAGTATATAGTATATATGATATATTATATAGCCGTTACTTATGTTTTACACCCGCGCTAGCCCTGCCCCGCTCTGTCGTTAGTTACCTAACCTAACGGTGCACGAGGGGACATCGAGGCGAATGCGGATGGCATAAGTGTACGTCGTATTTATCTGTGATGTTTAGGTACTTAAATGATGGGACTTCATTAATGTGATTAATGAAATAAAAGAAACCTAAGATGTTGTAGAATTGAATTTCAAAATAAAACAGGTAGCTACAGTTCTTGCTTTGCACAGCGGTATATGTGATATATCCTGCACCTTATTCGATAAGGAAAGGACCGAGATCCCTTCACCGGGAGTGACTCCTTTAGCAATAACTGGCAGATGCTACACACGCGGTTTGTCTTTTGATTGCTTTTAAGAGTTCTGCTTTGCACAGTGATATATATGATGTATCTCGCACCTCATTCGACGAGGAAAGGACCGACGATCCCTTCACCGGGAGTGACTCCTTTAGAAAAACTAGAAAAGCCTCAAAGAGACTCCATTTCAAAATTCATTTGATTCTACAACGATATCAAGTTCATTACGCAATAGGTTTTCAGAAAAACCTGTCGTAGCCCTCCGTCATTTCAGATAAGTACTAGTTAGTATTCGTGCTGCGGTAGTTTGGCATTCGTCAAGGCGTAGTGTGCGGTAGCTAACTAGTATTTATCTGCTTATGCATATGATGCAGATTGGATTAGGGTATTCGTACGGCGTTGTTTGGCATTCGTCAAGGGTCGTGCGGGTGGGTTTAATTCGATCAAGAAATGTACGGGTTGAACTTGACTAAGTGGACTATGGGTTGTTTGGCATTCGTCAAGGTCATAGAACACTAGGGGCAAAATATTATCGGGAATTTCAAGTGTTGAAATTTGCAATGAGATTGCATACCTTCTATGAGATAGTTGGATCCCGATACCCTCTGCGAGGAAGAGTTACTCCTGGGAGAGTTTTATACATTACAATTAGCCGATCAAGTAGGTGTCTAGAAAGGTGTCAACGGGGTTACGCCTCTGGGAAAACGAGGTTTACATTAATTAGGTTCGTGCGAAAGCACGGGGGACCTCCCTCAAAGTACCGACACTGGCCTGGCTGAAAGATTGGCGAACATGTAGTGTGTAATTAATCCCGGCTAGTCTTTCCTTTTAGGGTTTGAAGGAAGATTTGATAAAAAGCAGTGGGAGCCATCCTGATTAGATAAAATAAAAACCAATCTATTCTTGACAGAGCGCACGCTGAGTGTTTTCTTCTCTCTCTCTCCTGGTAGCGACCATGTCACGCCTTAATCAAGATAATAATACGGATTATTGACCGAACCCGCTTGTTATACTAAGCTGGGGAACGTTGGTCCCGCTCCAACTTATAAATGTTATAAGACAGAGCAGGAAATTGGGGATTACCAGAATTCCGTGCCGCCCAAACGAAGAGAGTGCATGCTGATACATCACCTTCAGGTGTGTTCATTATACAGAACTGTTTCTCAGTATCCTCCGCATCCTCGGTATATGATACCGGATCAGGATCCCAGATATGTAATCTGTTACATAGGGCTACAAAAGAGTAGAAAAACTGAGAACGGGTGATAAGTTTCATGAGACAGAAAACGGGGCAAGAGTTGCAGCCAAGTCTGTTGGTCACTGTCACCCTGTATTACCAATACATTGATTCTGAACAAATGTTATTAGATACCGAACCTGATATACAAAATCATATCAGTCTCTTTATTAGTAAAGAAATGATAAAATTTTGTATAGTTGGATAATGTTTTGAACATTTCCTATATCAAAAGTTGATCGGTTCAGGCACGTTATCTAAAAGCATTAATGTTCTAAATCAAACTACAGTTCTTAGTATATGGAACACACACAAGAGGAAGAGTTCAGAAATGAACGAATCCTTCTTGAGGTATTGTAGACTAGGTCAGATCAATGTGACCCGACTAGCTAAAGTTACATAAAGATGCATATTTAAATTAGTTTGAATTTACCTCTTGTGAAACTCGCCAGTCATGTCACAAAGATAAGACGACCATAGCTCTGTTTATTGGAAACAGAGACAGAGTTAATGAACTCTTGGGACTGATACATGATGATGTATGTAAGGTGTCCTGTCTACACATGCCAGGACTGATTCTTTATACTTCATTATATTCTCTGATAATCTCTCAAGATTCATTCATATGTTCCTGTTGAAACATGAGTCCGAACCTTTTGAGATATTCACGGAATATAAGCGAGAAGTAGAGAACCAAAATATGGGTATAAGTATTATGTCCTTTGATGTGATCAAGGAGGAGAATACTTGTGCATGAAATTCTGGACTATTCATAAGGAGAATGAGATTCTCTCTTAGCATTACTCCTCCGAATACACCATTGCACGATGGTATGTCGGGGCGGAGCAGATACACCCTATTTGATATGGTGTGCTCTATGATGAGTAATACTGAGTTACCTTTTTCCTTAGGGGGTTATGCACTTGAGAAGTTGCATACCTATTGAATAGGGTCCCGATCAAATCAATAGCCTACCACTTCATATGTGATATGGAAAGGGAAAAGCCCATCTCTTAAGTCAGTTAAGATTTGGGGTTGTCCGGCCTATGTATAAAAGCAAAATCCGGACAAGCTCGAGGCAAGGTCTGTTATGTAGAACTGGAAATGTTCCAGCTATACAAACTACAGCAGATGATTTGGTACAACCAGAGGATTCAGTAGATACCAACAAACCTCAGCCTCTCCGCCGATCTAGTAGGGTTCCTCACCCACCTGAGAGATACTTCGGTTTCTCTATGACAGTGGGAGCGAGGAATGCATCATGAGATGATGACCTAATTAGTTTTGAGCTGGCCATCAGGAGTGAGACTCTATAAGAATTGCTGGATGCTTAGTGATCTGAGATGGAATCCATGTACACCAACAAAGTATGGACTTTGGTTGCTATATCTGAAGGGTTAAATCCCCATCAGGAGCAAGTATATCTTGAGAAAATTACTTGGTATAGATGGAAAAGTTGAGACTTTCAAAGCTAGACATGTTAAAGGTTTTCATCATTGACCAGGGGTGGATAATGATGAAACCTTTTCCAGTACCTATGCTTAAGTCCATCCAGATCCTACTTGCCACGGCTACATACCATGACTACGATATCTGGTGGTTGGGTGTCATGACTGCTTTTCTAAATGATGTTTTAGAAGAGTGCGTCTATAAGTACACAGCCAGAGGGCTTCGTAGACAGTGGGAGCAGCGGAAACGTGTGCAAGATGCTTTATAGGACTAAAGCAGGCATCGCGGAGTTGGAACATCTGTTTTGATGGATTAGTCAAAGAGTTTGAAATCATCAAAATGGTAGATGAACCTTGTATATACAAAAAGGTAGTAGGGAGTATGGTGGTGATCCTCGTAGAGTACGTGGATGACATACTCTTGATAGGGAAAAAGTTTCCTATGCTACGCTCGATCAATCTCCGCATATCACAATGATTCTCCATAAAGGATCAAAGTGATACCTACAAAATCCTAAGCTTTGGATCTATGAGATAGATCTAATTAGATGTTAGGATACTCACTAGTTGTAGTGAGATGGTATCAATTGATCCTAGGGAGAATCACTGGAAGGGTTCCAGAGTGATAAAGACGACTGAATGTCAGTCGCAGGCATTGTTTTTACCCTCAGTAAAGGGACGGTATGTTGGAAGAGTTCCAAGCTAAATACCGTGGCATACTAGACGATAAAGGCACGATACATCGCTACTTAAGATGCTACCAAAGAGGCTGTTTGGGTGTATAATGGTTCATGAGATGAACTATGTTCCTTCCATTGTATGACAATGGAGTTGTGGCTTATGCCAAGGAACGTTGGTCCCATCAGTGATCCAGACATATTCTAAGGCAGTATCACTTGATCATGGAGATGGTTGATCTCTAAGGGATCGAGGTTAGGAGAGTAGACTCAGAGTACAACACGGCGGATCCACTCACGAAGGCCTATTCCCAGAGAGAGACTTTTATGGGATGGTTGAGTATGAGATACTACAACCACTGCTACAGATGGCCCTAGTGCAAGTGGGAGATTGTTAGTTATATGTATGCCCTAGAGGCCATTACTGTACATTGGATGTATATTGTAGTGGATGCTGGGACATATATAGGGAGGACTTTCTTGCTCGACATGATAGTATGCTATCTGGTTACTCTTTACCTTAACGTGTGCACTGATTGTCTCTCTGTTACATATTGGTAAAGCCCTTAGGATGTGTACTTGACTAGCTGGACTATGATGCGGATCATACTAGTGGGGACATGGTAGTCCATAAGTACATCCTTGAAAGTCCCTAGTCGTGGGTGTATCAAGATGGGGCATCGATATACCAGAGTAGACTAGCGTATACCTTCTCGACCCATACAGATGGGCGATGGATGATCCCATATCCATTGGTGTTTGACATCGGAGATGATATACGGGTGCTCAGTAGAGACTGGGTACACTGGACGGACTCGCCGCGAACTCCCAGATGGTATTATACCTCACGTCAGATGGCAGTTCTCAGGTGACACTGGTACAGAGTAGTCTGTTGACCCGAGATCGTCATAGAGTCTTGTGTGGTGCCCACTGTGCTTTGATTTCCATCTTACCACGTCCAAGAGGACGTGCAAAACGGTGGTTTTTGGGTACAGTCCAGAGTCACATGGAGGCAATGAGCGATAGGAGGGGATTCGTCTCTCCCGGTATAGGGAGTTGATGTTGCGCTGTGTTCGATTGGCTATAACAGAAAATCCCTGGCCAGGGTTGCTGAGATTTACTGGTAAGTGTTACCAGTAGTTTCTCGAATTGTTATAGACCTCATATCGACACGACTTATCGAGCTATTGGGGTCTGACGTTTACCACCCCTAGGCAAGATATGCGACATATCAGACGATCAGACCGGACTGTACGGTAGTGTTACTGGTTGGATTCACTGGAGTGTGAGCGGGCTTGCTCGTCGATCTTCTGATCGCTCAATACCCGGGTGGCCGTTACATTTAGCAGACCGCTTGCGGCTTGTGGGTGATTGATATGATCATCATCTGCTGCCGGCGTATTGACGAGTCTTTAGAGTCCTACACAGAGGTTTCCTGGCTCAAGCGAAACGAAATAGGAGCGAATATGAGATATGTGCGGGACCGAGAATAATGCGTGTATGTGATACCGTATTTCATTCTCGCGATCAATGTGTCGAATGGTTGTATGCGATATAACCTAGTTATCGATTCAAGCGTTGATTCGATAAGCCGATGCATTGTATACTAGTCGGTTGTGTGCGACATGACCGGATCATTGAATCAAGTGTTGATTTAATGCATAATTATATATTTCATATATTACTTTGCATTAACTAGTGTTGGTTCACTTTAATTGGATTTTCTCACTTGGATTGTGCACATTGTATATGTGATATACTTTTGTACACAAGATTGTATCATGTTTGATGATGCATGCTTACTTGGTTTGTGTAAAGAATTAAACCATGGTTATTTAAATGGTTAGGGTTTTGGTTTTCCTTATTCATTTATTTATCTTTTTCATTTATTCTTTTTGGAAATAAAATAAATGGCATAAGAGGATAATGGTGGCTTTCTTTGTTTGTTCATGAACTTTCATGAAGCTTTGACTTAGTTAACCATTCTTGTCTTTTGCTTGACCCTAACCATCATAACTTACCATGGTCTATTCTCTACAACTAACTAAGGTTAAGATTATGATAAGTTTCCATTTTTATTATTCTCTTAAATAATTCTTATCATATTCTTCATCTTCTTCTTCTTCTTCACTTCTAGAAAAAGCTTGAAAGTTTTAATGGCAAGTGAAGAAATCAAGTGAGAAATCCAATTCTAAAGTCTACCCACTTCCTATTTCTTCATCCTCTACCTCTTGCCAAGAAGTATAGGGTGTTTCCTTCACAAGATTTCAAAGCTTGGTGAAGTTGGAGCTTGATCTAGCGATGCCTCGATGTAGATCATCTTCGGCACGTTGTCGACGACCTAGCCCGGTCTTTTCTCCGATGAAACCACCGTGAGAGTCATGGTTCGATTTGGACAGCGGAGAGGACTTGTTCATGGAGCTATGGAGGTGGACAAACGGATCTACAAAGGTTGTATTTCCGTATTCTTTTAGTTTAATTGTAAACTAGTTCATTTATCGCCTAGATTTCTAGCCAACGATCCGTACACTAGGGTTTCTCGGCACCGTAATTTTTGAAATTGGCATGGTTGATGCCTTGTGAGACCTCTTGAGAGTGCCTAGGAACCCTACAGGAAACTGGCGCTACCGCGGACAATAAAACCCGGATCGTTAACCATTAACCTATACTAGCTAACAAGAGATGCGAAGAGAAGTATACCAAGTGATCCGAGTCCTCCGATCTTCTCTTCATCGTCCCGATCTCCCGCGGAAAGTCCTGTCTCCATGTCGTCGCCTCCTCGCCGGAAGGGCACCACGTCGCCTGCATCTTTTACGGGCTCCCACCTCAATACCGAGGCAACTCGGGCACGAAGCTGGCAAGTCGACGTGCCCAAGATTTGATGTAGAATGTAGTGTAGATGCTATATCTCATTTGGGGTTTTAGTTGCCATGGAGGATGAAGGAGGAGGTTAAGAAAATTGGTGCTTTCAATTTTCTAGCAAGAAGGATAGAGATGAAGAATTCCTCACATAACCAAAAATGAACTCTCTCATTCTTTTTCTCTCAAGTGAAGCCTCTTATCTCTTGTGAGAATGGTGGAGGAATGAATATGAATCAAATAACAAGAAGAGAGGTGAGTGTAGGAGATGCAAAAGGGTGACCACATCAAAAGTAAGCTTCACATCAAAAGGTAATGATAATTCTCTCAAATCAATTTCTAATCACTTCTAATCTCAAAAAGCAAGCCATCATGAAAAGCAAAGATGCTTAATCTTTCATAATGCCACAAAAGCAAGAAACCCCTCCACAATGTGTTATTTGCAAACTTGCAAATAACACCCTCCATCGGAAAAGTCCGGCCGGGAAAGAACAAAGGAAAACCGGCCAGAACAGAATGCAAACTGGCAACTCCAGAAAACTGGTCCTGTAATAAATTACCGGAAAACCCCGATACTGTGCATACACACCCGCATCTGTATTCCGACCGGATACAAATGCAATGAGACAAAATCTACACTGTACTATACTAGGATCCGGCTTAAACTAAAACCGGCTAGTAATATCCGTCCGATCCTGATCCGTGCAATACCGCACGTATCTGATCGAACCCTGCCATATCTCCATACGGCCTCTACAGCGTTTCGCCCGAAACTTGAGTAACTGAATGTGTGGTGGACTCTAAAGACTCGTCAATACAATGGCTATGGATTTAACCACTGGCACGTCAGAGGTATAAGCCAATACGTGACGGGCCACCAGCTATTGACCAAAAGGGACGTCGATGAGCGAACTCATCCTGACACCCTACTGAGCCTGTCAGTGACAATATCCGTACAGTCCGGTCCGTTCGTCTATGAGTATCGCATGGCGAGCCTAGGGGGTTGGTAAAAGTCAGACCCCCAAAAGCGGTACAAGTCGTGTCGGAGCGTAGCCCAGAACACCCTGAGATACTACTGGAATACCTACCAGTAAATCTCCTGCCTCGGCCGAGGGCTTTGTGTAATGGCTCTCCTAGACACAGCGTGACCTCACCCCCAATACCGGGAGAGACGAACCCCTGCAGATCCGCTCACTGCCTCCATGTGGCTCGGGACTGTACCCAACTAAAACCTGTTTGCACGACTCCTTTGAGCCGTGGTAGGGTAGTAATCAAAGCACAGTGGGAACTCACACGAGACAAATGACTATCTCAGGTCGATGAACTAACCTGTACACATGTCACCAGGGAACTGCTATCTGACATCTGGTATACGACCAACTAGCATGTTCCCGGCGAGTCATGTCCGGTGTACTCATAACCCAATGAGCACCTGTATACATCTTAGGTGAACCAACTTACACCAGTGGCTTGTGAGACCGGCCACCGCCCCTCGTCGGGGTCTCGACTGTATACACTAGTCTACTAATGGAGTATCGATGCCCTGTCTCGAAACTCCCACGACTAGGGACCTTTTAAGGATGTGCTTATAGATTCCAGCTCCCACGTATATGATCGCCATCATACTGCTGGTCGTCAAGCAAGAATCCTAGGGGCTCTATCAACGTGTAATAGCGACCTGTCAGGTCACCTAAAGCAGTACACGATGATAAAGGTAAACCAGATAGCATACTATCATCTTAAGTAAGACTGTCCTCCTGGGATAGGTCCTCCCTCAATCATTGCAATCACGTGCCTGTGATCCAATAATTGACTCTGAGGGCACTATCTCCAACAGAGGCCATTACTATACATAGGATGTATATTGTAGTGGATGCTGGGACATATATAGGTAAGACTTTCTTGCTCGACATGATAGTACGCTATCTAGTTGCTCTTTATCTTAACATGTATACTTTCTGTCTCTCTGATTACATATTGATAAAGCCCTTAGGATGTGTACTGACTTCCAGGGCTGTGATGAAGATCATACTAGTGGGGCCTGGGTAGTCAATGAGTACATCCTTCATTGTTCCTAGTCGTGGGAATATCGAGACGGGGCATCGATATTCCAGAGTAGACTAGCGTATATCTTCTCGACCCATGTGATGGGCGATGGATGATCCCATATCCATTAGTGTTTGACATCAGAGATGGTATGCGGGTGCTCAGTGGAGACTGGGTACACTGAACGGACTCGCCGAGAACTCCCAGATGGTATTATACCTCACGTCAGATGGCAGTTCTCTGGTGACGCTGGTACAGCTTAGTCTGTTGACCCGAGATCGTCATAGAGTCTTGTGTGTCTCCCACTGTGCTTTGATTTCCACCCTACCACAGCTCTACTGAGTCGTGCAAACAGGTGGTTTTTGGGTACAGTCCCGATTCACATGGAGGCAATGAGCGATAGGAGGGGATTCGTCTCTCCCGGTATTGGGGGTGGATGTTGCGCTATACTCGACTGGCCATAACAGGAAATCCCTGGCCAGGGTTGCAGTGATATACTGGTAAGAGTTATCAGTAGTTTCACGAATGTTATGGACCTTACGTCGGCATGACTTATCAAGCTACTGGGGTCTGACGTTTACCACCCCTAGGCGAGATATGCGACATATCAGACGAACAGACCGGACTATACGGTAAGTGTTACTGGTTGGATTCACAGGAGTGTGAGCGGGCTTGCTTGTCGATCTTCTGATCGCTCAATACCCGGGTGGCCGTTACGTTTAGCAGGCCGCTTGCGGCTTGTGGGTGCTTGATATGATCATCATCTGCTGCCGGCGTATTGACGAGTCTTTAGAGTCCTACACAGAGGTTTCCTGGCTCAAGCGAAACGAAATAGGAGCGCATATGAGATATGTGCGGGACCGAGAATAATGCGTGTATATGATACCGTATTCTATTCTCGTGATGAATGTATCGAATGGTTGTATGCGATATAACCTAGTCATCGAATCAAGGATTGATTCGATAAGCCGATACATTAAATATTAGTCGGTTATATGCGATATGACCGGATCGTTAAATCAAGTATTGATTTAATGATTTAATGCATAATTATATATTTGATATATTACTTTGCATTAACTAGTATTGGTTCATTTTAAAAGGATATTCTCACTTGATGTGCACATTGTATATGTGATATACTTTTGTACACTAGTTTGTATCATGTTTGATGATACATGCAAGCTTGGGTGTAGGTTTACTTTAAACCATGATTAAGTGATTGGTTAGGGTTTGATTTATTTACTTATTCATTTATTTATTTTGGAAAGAAAATGAAATGGTTGCTTCTTTTGTTCTTTTCTTTGAAGCTTCAAGAAGCTTTGACCATTTTGTCTTCTTCGCCTAAACCTAACCATTCACTTAACCTTGGTTCATTCTCTACACTTAACCTTGGTTGCTATTATGATAAGAATGAATGGGATTATCTTTTTAAGTTAATTCTTATATACTTATCATTTTTCTTTCTTCATCTTCTTCTTCTTCTTCAAGAAGAAAAGCTTGCCTCCATCAATGGCAACTTGAGCAAAAGAGTGAGAAATCCAATTCTAAAGTGAACCCACCTCCTATTTCTTCATCCTCTACCTCTTGCAAAGTAGTATAGGGTGTTTTCTTCACAAGTTTCATGACTTGGTGAAGTTGGAGCTTGATCTTGTGTTGCCTCGACGTAGATCATCTTCGGCATCGAAGCCGACGACCTAGCCCGCCCATTTCTCCGATGAAGCCGATGCTAGAGTCCGGGATCCGATATGGACAGCGAGGGGACGTCATCATGGAGCCTAGCCTCCCACAGTCACTTCGTTGACGGTATCGGGGGTGCGGCCGCCTACTAAAGTTTGCGACGAGCGTTCGATCAGAATGTCAGGAATCCTGTTGAATTGCCCGACTTGATATTGAAAAGTGTTTTCGATAATGAGACTAAAATGCGGGGTTTATAATTGTTAGGCATGCGATGTCTAAGTATTTCATTTGATTAGGCATGCGATGTCTAAAGAGGTTGCGGATTCCAACTGTTGTAGTTTTACACTTTCTTTTCTTTGACCGTAAGTGTAATATGTGATATCGCCGGTTTCGTTGCTATACGTCAACGACAATTGGGGTACGCATACTTACTTACGTTGATGATATGTGATGTTATGTGTTGCTGGATATGTTATATTGGATCGTCGTGTTCGAATAGCCGGGGGTTTTTTATGTGAGATGGGTGCTTTTCATTTTCATTCATGTAAAAACTTGTATGTAATATTCTTTTATTGGGGCACTTCCAGGTTGCGGATGTTGTCACCATTTGTATATTATTTACTTTTCCGCATTAGGATAGACCCAAGGAGGGGAGCACAAGTAACCGGGTTCTGGGGTCCAGTGGGAGACCAACTCGAGGAGTCGAGTCCGGGTCTCCTAACCCTAGAATTGGTAGGGTTGTTTGCCGCTCTTGTAGGGGTCTAGGGGTGTGGGATTGGTTATTCATCACGACCGTGGAATCCGTGTTTTATACTGGCTCGTATTGAAAACATGGACGTCCTAGTGTATCCAATGTTTCATATGATTCTTCTGCTGCGTTATCTGTGATATGATCATGTGATTTGTTCAGATAGATAGTATATATAGTATATATGATATATTATATAGACGTTGCTTATGTTTTACACCCGCGCTAGCCCTGCCCCGCTCTGCCGTTAGTTACCTAACCTAATGGTGCACGAGAGGACATCGAGACGAATGCGGATGGCATAAGTGTACGTCATATTTATCTGTGATGTTTAGGTAATTTAAATGATGGGATATTCATTAATGAGATTAATGAAAGAAAATAAACCTAATTGATGTTGTGGAATCGAATTTCAAAATAAAAACAGGTAGCTACAGTTCTTGCTTTGCATCGCGGTGTTCCTTGTAGAACATCCTGCACCTTATTCGATAAGGAAAGGACCGAGATCCCTTCACCAGGAGTGACTCCTTTAGCAATAACTGGCAGATGCTACAACTCTCGGTTTGTCTTTTGATTGCTTCTATAGTTTTTGCTTTGCACAGTAATATATATGATATATCCCACACCTCATTCGACGAGGAAAGGGCCGACGATCCCTTCGCCGGGAGTGACCCCTTTAGCAAAACTAGAAAAGCCTCAAAAACATTCCATTTAAAAACCATTTGATTCCGCAACGAGATCAAGTTCAAAGCGTTAAAGGTTTTCACAAAAACCATTCGCAACCCTCCGTCATTTTAGAAAGTAGAGTACTTAGTATTCGTGTTGTGTTTGTTGACCTTAGTTAAGGCACAGTGTACGGTAGCTAAGTGATGTCTTCCTACACCGCATATGATGCGATTAGTTAGGACAGTCGCGTGACTTTGTTGACCTTAGTTAAGGGTCATGTGGGTGGGTCTAATTAATCACGAAATGACGGGTAGAACTTGACTAGTACTTATGATTTGTTGACCATAGTTAAGGTCATAGGTGCTAGGGGTAAAAACCATTATCAGGAGTTTCAAGTGTTGAAATTTGCAATGAGATTGCATACCTTCTATATGATAGTTGGATCCCGATACCCACTGCGAGTAATTGTTACTCCTGGAAGAGTTTTGCACTTTACAATTAGCCGATCAAGTAGGTGTCTAGAAAGGTGTCAACGGGGTTACGCCTCTGGGAAAACGAGGTTTACATTAATTAGGTCCGTGCGAAAGCACGGGGAACCTCCCTCAAAGTACCGACACTGGCCTGGCTGAAAGATTGGCGAACTTGTAGAGTGTAATTAATCCCGGCTAGTCTTTCCTTTTAGGGTTTGAAGGAAGATTTGATAAAAACAGTGGGAGCCATCCTGATTAGATAAAATATATAACCAATCTAATCTTGCAAGATCGCACGCAAAGTGTTTTCTTCTCTCTCTCTCCAGGTAGCGACCATATCACGCCTTAATCAAGATAATAATATGGATGTATTGACCGAACCCGCTTGTTATACTGAGCTGGGGAACGTTGGTCCCGCTCCAACTTATAATTGTTATAAGACAGAGCAGGAGATAGGGGAATACCAAAATTCCTATGCCGCCCAAACGAAGAAAGTGCATATGATGCATCTCCTTCGGGTGTGTTCATTACAAAGAACTGTTTCTCAGTATCCTCTGCATCCTGGGTATTTGATACCGGATCAGGATCCCAGATATGTAATCCGTTACATAGGGCTACAAAAGGGTAGAAAACTGAGAAAGGGTGACAAGTTTCATGAGACAGAAAACGGGGCAAGTGTTGCAGCCAAGTCTGTTGGTCACTGTCACCCTGTATTACCAATACATTGATTCTGAATAAATGCTATTAGATACCGAACCTGATATACAAAATCATATCAATCTCTTTATTTGTTAAAGAAATGATAGAATTTTGTATTGATGGATAATGTTTTGAACATTTCCTATATCAAAAGTTGATCGGTTCAGGCACGTTATCTAAAAGCATTGATGTTCTAAATCAAACTACAGTTCCTAGTATACAGAACGCACACAAGAGGAAGAGTTCAGAAATGAACGAATCCTTCTTGAGGCATTGTAGACTAGGTCATATCAATGCGACCCGACTGGCTGAAGTTACATTTTAGATGCATATTTAAATCAGTTTGAATTTACATCTTGTGAAACTTGCCAGTCATGTCACAAAGATTAGATGACCATAGCTCCGTTTACTTGAAACAGAGAAAGAGTTAATGAACTCTTGAGACTGATACATGATGATGTATGTAAGGTCTCCTGTCTACACATGCCAGGACTGGTTCTTTATACTTCATTATATTCTCTGATAATCTCTCAAGATTCAGTCATATGTTTCTGTTGAAACATAAGTCCAAAGCTTTTGAGGTATTCACAGAATACAAGTTGGAAGTAGAGAACCAAAATACGGGTATAAGTATTATGTCCTATGATAAGATCAGGGAGGAGAATACTTGTGCATAGAATTCCTGGACTATTCTAAAGGCGAATGAGATTCTCTCTCAGTGTTACTCCTCTGAATACACCACAGCACAACGGTGTATCAGGGTGGAGCAATCGCACCGTATTAGATATGGTGTACTCTATGATGAGTACTACTGAGTTACCTATTTCCTTTTGGGAGTTATGTGCTTGAGAAGCTGCATACCTATTGAATTAGGTTCGAATCAGATCACTGCCTACCATTCCATATGAGATATGGTATGGGAAGAGCCTATCTCTTAAGTAAGTTAAGATTTGGGATTGTCCGGCCTATGTCTAAATCAAAATCCGGACAAGATCGAGGCAAGGTCAGTTCTGTAGAACTGGAAAGGTTCCAGCTATACAAAACTGCAGCTGATGATTTGACAGAACCAAAGGATTCTATAGTCCCCGACGAACCTCAGCCTCTCCGCCGATCTGGTAGGGTTCCTCACCTGCCTGAGAGATACCTCAGTTTCTCGATGACAGTGGGAGCGAGGATTGCATCATGAGATGATGACCCAACTAGTTTCGAACAGGCCATCGAGAGTAGGGACTCTGTAAGAATGGCTGGATACTTAGCGATCTGAGATGGAATCCATGTACACCAACAAAGTATGGACTTTGGATGCTATATCTGAAGGGTTAAATCCCCATCAGGAGAAAGTATATCTTGAGAAGATTACTTGGTGTAGATGAAAAAGTTGAGATTTTCAAAGCTAGACTTGTTAAAGGTTTTCGTCATCGACCAAGAGTGGAAAATGATGAAACCTTTTCCAGGGACTATACTTAAGTCCATCCAGATCCTACTTATCATTGCTACATACCATGACTATGATATCTGGTGGTTGGGTGTCATGACTGCTTTTCTAAATATTGATTTAGAATAGAAAGTCAATAAGTACACAGCCAGAGGGCTTCGTAAACAGTGGGAGCAGCGGAAACATATGCAAGTTGCTTTACAGGATAAAGCAGGCATCGCGGAGTTGGAACATCTGTTTTGATGTGGTGTTCAAAGAGTTTGACTTCATCAAAATGGTACATGAACCTTGTATGTACAAAATGGTAGTAGAGAGTAAAGTGGATGTCCTTGTATTGTACGTGGACAACATACTCTTGATAGGAAAATAGTTTCCTATGCTACGATCGGTCGATCTTCACTTATCACATAGATTCTCCATATAGGATCAAAATGATACCTCCTAAATCCTGAGATTTGGGTCTATGAGATAGATCTAAATGGATGTTAGGATTCTCACTAATTGCAGTAAGATTGTATCAATTGATCCTGGGGAGAATCACTAGAAAGGTTCCAGGATGATAAGGACGACTGAATGTCAGTCGCGGGCATTGTCTTTACCCTCAGTGGAGGGACGGTATGTTGGAAGAATTCCAAGCTAGATACCGTGGCAAACTAGACGATAAAGGCTGGTAACATCGCTATTATAGATATTACCAAAGAGGCAGTTTGGGTGTATATTGGTTCATAAGATGAACTAGGTTCCTAGCATTGTATGACAATGGAAGTGTGGCTTTGGTCCAGGAACCCCGATCCCATCAGTGGCCCAGACATATTCTAAGGAAGCATCACCTGATCATGGAGATAGTTGATCTCCAGGGTGATCGAGGTAAGGAGAGAAGACTCAAAGGACAACACGGCGGATCCACTCACGAAGGCCTTTTCCCAAAGAGAGACTTTTATGGGATGGTTGAGTATGTGATACTGCAACCACTGCTACAGATGGCCCTAGTGCAAGTGGGAGATTGTTAGTTATATGTATGCCCTAGAGGCCATTACTATACATAGGATGTATATTGTAGTGGATGCTGGGACATATATAGGTAAGACTTTCTTGCTCGACATGATAGTACGCTATCTGGTTGCTCTTTATCTTAACATGTATACTTTCTGTCTCTCTGATTACATATTGATAAAGCCCTTAGGATGTGTACTCGACTTCCAGGACTGTGATGAAGATCATACTAGTGGGGCCTGGGTAGTCAATGAGTACATCCTTCATTGTTCCTAGTCGTGGGAATATCGAGACGGGGCATCGATATTCCAGAGTAGACTAGTGTATATCCTCTCGACCCATGTGATCGGCGATGGATGATCCTATATCCATTGGTGTTTGACATCAGAGATGGTATGCGGGTGCTCAGTGGAGACTGGGTACACTGAACGGACTCGCCGAGAACTCCCAGATGGTATTATACCTCACGTCAGATGGCAGTTCTCTGGTGACGCTGGTACAGCTTAGTCTGTTGACCCGAGATCGTCATAGAGTCTTGTGTGTCTCCCACTGTGCTTTGATTTCCACCCTACCACGGCTCTACTGAGTCGTGCAAACAGGTGGTTTTTGGGTATAGTCCCGATTCACATGGAGGCAATGAGCGATAGGAGGGGATTCGTCTCTCCCGGTATTGGGGGTGGATGTTGCGCTATACTCGACTGGCCATAACAGGAAATCCCTGGCCAGGGTTGCAGTGATATACTGGTAAGAGTTATCAGTAGTTTCACGAATGTTATGGACCTTACGTCGGCATGACTTATCAAGCTACTGGGGTCTGACGTTTACCACCCCTAGGCGAGATATGCGACATATCAGACGAACAGACCGGACTATACGGTAAGTGTTACTGGTTGGATTCACAGGAGTGTGAGCGGGCTTGCTTGTCGATCTTCTGATCGCTCAATACCCGGGTGGCCGTTACATTTAGCAGACCGCTTGCGGCTTGTGGGTGCTTGATATGATCATCATCTGCTGCCGGCGTATTGACGAGTCTTTAGAGTCCTACACAGAGGTTTCCTGGCTCAAGCGAAACGAAATAGGAGCGCATATGAGATATGTGCGGGACCGAGAATAATACGTGTATATGATACCGTATTCTATTCTCGTGATGAATGTATCGAATGGTTGTATGCGATATAACCTAGTCATCGAATCAAGGATTGATTCGATAAGCCGATACATTAAATATTAGTCGGTTATATGCGATATGACCGGATCGTTAAATCAAGTATTGATTTAATGATTTAATGCATAATTATATATTTGATATATTACTTTGCATTAACTAGTATTGGTTCATTTTAAAAGGATATTCTCACTTGATGTGCACATTGTATATGTGATATACTTTTGTACACTAGTTTGTATCATGTTTGATGATACATGCAAGCTTAGGTGTAGGTTTACTTTAAACCATGATTAAGTGATTGGTTAGGGTTTGATTTATTTACTTATTCATTTATTTATTTTGGAAAGAAAATGAAATGGTTGCTTCTTTTGTTCTTTTCTTTGAAGCTTCAAGAAGCTTTGACCATTTTGTCTTCTTCGCCTAAACCTAACCATTCACTTAACCTTGGTTCATTCTCTACACTTAACCTTGGTTGCTATTATGATAAGAATGAATGGGATTATCTTTTTAAGTTAATTCTTATATACTTATCATTTTTCTTTCTTCATCTTCTTCTTCTTCTTCAAGAAGAAAAGCTTGCCTCCATCAATGGCAACTTGAGCAAAAGAGTGAGAAATCCAATTCTAAAGTGAACGCACCTCCTATTTCTTCATCCTCTACCTCTTGCTAAGTAGTATAGGGTGTTTTCTTCACAAGTTTCATGACTTGGTGAAGTTGGAGCTTGATCTTGTGTTGCCTCGACGTAGATCATCTTCGGCATCGAAGCCGACGACCTAGCCCGCCCATTTCTCCGATGAAGCCGATGCTAGAGTCCGGGATCCGATATGGACAGCGAGGGGACGTCATCATGGAGCCTAGGAGGTGGAGGACCGGATCTACAAAGGTTGTAGCCCCTTTCCTTTAGCTATAATTCGTTTATTTGCGTCGCATCGCTATACATCTAGTTAACGATCCGTATTAGGGTTTCTCGGCACTTGTAAAATTTTAATTGGCCATGTTTGATCACTTGTGAGACCTCATTAGTGTGCCTAGGAACCCTACAGTTGACTTTCTTGGACTCGACTTAGATATTTGTTAGATATTTGTATAAGATATTTTCTTTTGGTTTAAAAGAAAAAAACTTAAGCCATTTCACATAATCTTTTTCACAAAAGAAAACAACAGATACTTTTCTTTCTCTCTTTTCCTCAAGCTTTCTCCAACTCCTCTCAAACCCTAACCATCTTGTGAGTTGAGAATCCTAGGGTTTAGTAAGACAACTTGATCCCTCATCACTCTCTACACATCCTAGGCTACTTAGTTTAGTACACCAAGTGACCTAGTTACCTCAAGTTAGAGGTTAAGCTCAAAGTCGGAACTCTCGGGTGGATCTTCTATGATTTGGAGAAGCCGACAAGGAAGTACGATTCGTTCTCACATCGAGGAGTTCACGAGGTGGAGAAGGACATCGAGGAGGTGAAGGACAGCAAGAACTTGAGGTATAACTCTCACACATAGTATTTAAACATCTTTGATAGTATGTTAGTTACGGTTTAGTGTCGATCCTAGAGTTTAGTCGATATTACGAAGCTTATAAAAAATTGTTTTTGCAAACTTCGCCTCCTCGCGAACATGTGGGGTGCGTGGCATCGACTTACAGATACGGTCGGGTAGCTTCCTGCTCGGCCCAACCACAATGGATAGCTTCTTGCCCAACGAAGACGTGGATCTAAAGCCCTCATCACGAGGCCGCCGAGCAGCTTTCTGCTCGGCCCATCCATAACGGGTACCTTCTTGCCCAACAACGCTCTGGATCCAAAGCCCTCATCATGAGGCGGCCGAGTAGATTCCTGCTCGGCCCATCCACATTGGGTAGCTTCCTGCCCAACGAAGACGTGGATTTAAAACCCTCATCACGAGGCCGCCGGGAAGCTTCCTGCTTGGCCCATCCACAGTGGGTAGGTTCCTACCCAACAACATTATAGATCTAAAGCCCTCGCCACGAGACCGGCGGACGGCTTCCTACCCGTCGCAACCATTCACGACTTGTAGATTTCTTTCCTACATAAGTTGTGAATTCTAAGCCCCCGCCATGAGGCCGGCGGATAGCTTCCTCCTGCATGTCGCAACCATTCATAGCGGGTAGATTCCTACCCGGCCTAACCCGTGAATCCTTAGCCTTCGCCACTAGGCCGGCGAGTAGCTTCCTGCCCGATGATACGCCACGTGGACTCGGGGATGAAAGAAACACAACCGCCAAACGCCATGTCATTCCCGGAAAAACCACCACAGAGAATCCTCGACACCAAGATGAACAGAGAAAACCGAGCAGACCACTCTCGACTCGACCCATAAATAGGTCGGAACGATAGTGGGGAGCTAATGATGATACTCATATGTGGGAATTCCCCAGATCTCGATACATAGCGGATGACTTGTCATCCACGTAAGCCCGCTAGATTCCTGGAAGCTATGGAGCTTGAATAAGTATAATACATTGGGGACATTACTCGGCGCCTCGTCTCCGAGGTTGCGCTCGACCTTTTAGAAGGCCTCCCCTGAGTAAATTCCATATCCTCCTTGCAACTAACCAACAGCTCGCCTCCGAATTATCCTACAGTTGAGCTTCCTCATCCTCCACGCTCATCTTCGAGCTATTACAGAGCTAAGCTTCCTCAGCCTCCACACTCGTCTCTGAGCTGTCACCAAGCCGAGCTTCCTCAACTTCCTCACTCATCTCCGAGCTGTCACCGAGCTGAGCTTCCTCAGCTTCCACGTTTGGCCGGGAGCATGGAGTATGGGCGCCCCCGTAACGGCTCAGTATATCTCGCTAAGACGAGATCTTCGCCGCTCCATGTCCCACATCCCAAGCTAGCGTATCTCGCTATTAATGAGTGTATCCCGCTATCTACGCGAAATGACGCGAGAGCGAAACGGACGGCGAGAATCTCGCATCGGCTTTCTCCAATGCAACCCCTATATAAACTCCTCCTCCAGACGACTCAGGTACGTCGAACTCATTTCTAATACACCGCTGCTCTGCCCAATTACTCCTTGGTATTTATTTGATCGTCAGAAGGTCTTATGGTGGTTTCCCACCCCGGGACTTCCCTTGCAGGTGGCTCGGCATGAACGACAACCAACAACACATTGAGACCCACACACTCAATTCTCACATCAAATTTCAACCGCTCAGCCCGCTGGCAGCAAAATTAACGGAGGATAATATCTGAGGAAGATTCCGAAGTCCATCATCCACCTTCTCCTCCTTCTCCATCTTCTTCACAATCTCCCCTCTACCACAACCTCTTTTCGTCACCTTCCTCAACTTTAATCAAGCTGTCATTTCTCTTTTTGTCTTTTCTCAATCTTAATTAAGACATATCTCCGGTTTCAACCTAAATCAAGTCACAACCCTTTCTTCCATCCAAATGGTGCCCCAATCTTTCTCCTCTGACCAAATCAAACATCAGCCCCCATTTCTTTAAATCACCATCTTCGTCCTCATACTCAATTATCGTTATCCTTAACAAGTCTTCATGTTTAATCAAATCAAGAAAAGAGAAGAAGCAGAAGAAATAGAGGAAGAGAGGAGGAAAGAGGAAGAAGGAGAATTATTCTTAATTTTGATTTTAAAATTATCTTAACTATAAAATAAACAGAGTTTAATTTAAAATTAATTAAAAGGTAATTGTAAAACAACCATTAACTTTATATACTATAACAGAGTTAAATGAATATTCTTAAAGGTGCTCTTTTTAGACCATAGGAATGCTTCAAGTGTATTTTTAAAGTATCGAGGGTGTTTTAGTAATTACCATACTTCGGGAGGTGTTTTAACAATTAGGTAAGTTTTGGGGAGCACTTTAGGCAAAAGCACTTGATATTTTTATAGCCTTTGCTACATAAGCCTCACTACTGATCTCTCAAACAACACAAACCAAATCATCAATCATGGATCTCTCAATCATCATCATCTCCCTCCTCTGTCTCCTCTCTCTCCTCCTCCTCCTCCTCTCCTCAACAAGAACCAACAAACACATTAATCTCCCCCCGGGCCCAACCAACCTCCCCGTCATCGGAAACCTCTACCAATTCACATCCGCCCCGCATCGCGCCCTTCACAAACTGTCCCAAAAACACGGCCCTATCATGTTCCTCAGACTCGGCACGGTCCCAGCCATCATCGCATCGTCGGCCTCCACGGCCAAAGAATTCTTGAAAACACATGACCTCAGCTGCTGCAGCAGACCCCTGCTCACTCCTTTAAAGACACTCACCTACAACTTTTGCGACGTCGTGTTCTCCCCCTACGACGAGCAGTGGAGAGAGCTGCGCAAGATTTGCATCCTCCATCTTTTCAACAGCAAAAAGGTCGCGTCTTTTCGCGCCATAAGAGAAGAGGAGGTCGACAGAATGATTGGTTGCATATCATCTTCTTGTTCTGAGAATACTGCAGAGATTGATATAAGCGAGATGCTTCTCGAGCTCGCTTATGATATTACGTGCAGGGCCGCGCTTGGAAAGAGATATGATACCGGAGGAAGCGGCCTGTCTCGGATTCTTAACGAGACGCAGGCGCTGTTTACTGCGTTCTTTTTCGCTGATTATATACCGATGTTGGGGTTTCTCGATACGTTGACGGGGACGGGAGAGAGGTTGGAGAAGAATTTCCGTGAGCTCGATGAGTTCTACCAGAAGGTTATTGATGAGCACTTGGATATGAGGAAGAGGAATGAGGATGAGGATGGAGATTTTGTTCATGTTTTGCTTGAGATGAAGGAAAGAGATGGAAATTTAACTGAAGATCATATCAAGGGAGTTCTTATGGTAGTGTTCTTCACTTCATTTTTACTTTTATTTTGTTTGCCTAAATTACCTACACTTGGTTTTTCCATTTTGCTTCACTTTTGCAAATTATATCAATCTTTAATTTTAAAAGAACAAATTTCCGCTAAAATATACTCTGAGAAGTAACAAAAAGTTAAGGGTAGTTTAGTGTAAATTACCCTTTTTGCTATTTTTTTCCATCCTTCCTTAAAAATAATTTGAGGACACAGACTAATGTTAAAAATGGTAGGAAAAAGCGCAGCCGCCGGAGTTTCGGGTCATTTAGAAATCAATAAATCTTATTTTGATTTATTGATTTAATTTGGTTATTTTTTGTAAGTTAAACAATGGTTCTAATGTGGGTTTAACTACTTCAAATACTTGAGCCCCTCTTCAGTCAAGATTTGAAGTTAAAACTGATACGGTTTGAAATTAAATCGAACATTTGAAGCGGAAGCTGCTCAAAATTCAAAATCAAAGCTGCTCAAGAATCTTAGCTTGAAATTAAAAATAAAGAATAAAAATCCTATTTGCCCCCGATTCTTGGTTCGAAACTAAAATTGAATCTCCACCCAGTTCAAAGCCGAAGACTCCAAGCCAAAAACCCTATTAGTGCATGTCGAAGGCCCCAAGTTAAAGTCTGAATATCGGACTCGAAAAATTCTGGTTGAAGTACCCAAAACCATAGTTAATCGAAGCCTTAGCAGGGGAGAAAATGAAAACATGAAAAGAATTGAAAGACTGGGTTAATTTATATGTAAGTATTGCACCAACACATACTTACACTTTATAAGACTCCATAAATATATAAATATCAATAAAAAAATACATGATTATAAAAATACTTACTATAACTAAACCCATAAACCTTTAAAAGCACCGCATATAAATAAGAAATAGACTTTGGTTAATGTTGTGAATATATCATTTCACATGAGCAGAAAATAAGGTAATAATTGATAGCCCTACACCCTTAAGCGGTTGTTTTCTAAAATGCAAACACATGGCAATGGAAACGACAGGTATACACAAAAAAAGTCATATATAAGTGTGTGGCCTACAAGCATCCAAAGGATAACTAGACTAGCGCATGCATTTAACAAAAATGTTGTGACACTCAACTTATTTTTTGTTTGCAGATGCTATTTGTTTTAAGAATTTTATCATTCCTAATTATTATACTGATCTGTTGGAAAAAATTCTCAACAAGCGTTTGGTGAGAAAATTTCTCTACGGGTCCCTTACAAGCAATTGGATGGAATTTAAGATTTGTGCAAATCTTTTTTACATTCTCTTTCTTCCCTTGCATGAATATCAAAACCATACAAGGGAAGAGAGAGAGAGAGAGAGCAAAAAAGATTTGCATGAATCTCAAAACCCATCCATAAAACTGCAATAATGGATTGCCCCTACGGATTTAGCCATAAGGGCAAACCACTGCACCTACGGATATATCCGTAGGGACATAAAATTCCTACGTAGGTGCAAACACCGCAGGTGTAAGATATCATCCTGAACATGCCCCTGCGGAGTAATATTTGCCCCTACGCCTTACTCCGCAGGGACATTTATCCCTACGGATTACTCCGTAGGGACATAATCTTTATTTAATTTGTTGGTTTATAAAATAAAATACTTGCCTCTACGGATTTATCCGTTGGGCCTGATAGATACCCCTACGAATACATCCGTAGAGACAAGTTTTACCCATGTTACTGAGTCCATAGGGACAAATATCAGGCATCCTGATATTTTGTCCCTACGGCGAACTGTGTAGGAGCAAACCTTGTATCTACGGATTAATCCGTAGGTGCAACAGATGGCCCTACGGATTAATCCGTAGGGCCAAAATATCTGGTTTTTAAAAAAAAATGGGATTCCTGTTTTTTCCCCGCCATGTGCACAATAATATATACATCATAGGGGCAAACCACTGCACTTACAGATATATCTGTAGGGACATAAAATTCCTACGGAGGTGCAAACGCCGCAGGTGCAAGATTTCGTCCTGAACATGTCCCTACGGAGTAATATTTGTCTCTACGCCTTACTCCGTAGGGATATTTATCCCTACGGATTACTCCGTAGGGACATAATCTTTATTTAATTTATTGGTTTATAAAATAAAATATTTGCCTCTACGGATTTATCTGTTGGGCCTGATAGATACCCCTACGAATACATCCGTAGGGGCAAGTTTTGTTGGATATATGTATGCCTTAGAGACCGTTATATGATAGTGGATGTATCGGTGTGTGTATTCAGAAGACATTCTTGCTCGACATGACAGTATGTTATCTGGTTGTACTTTATCTTGATATGTCCATTTGATCATGCATCTTACTTTTTTGGTACATATTGATAAAGCCCTTAGGATATTTACTTGTCTACCGGGACTATGATGCAGATCATACTAGTGTGACACGTGTAGTTTATAAGCATATCCTTGAAACGTTCCTAGTCGTAGGTGTATCGAGACGGGGCATCGATATTCCAGAGTAGACTAGCATATACGGTTCTTGTCCCATATGATGGGCGATGGATAATCCAATATCCATTGGTGTAGTGACACCAAAGATTGTATACGGGTGCTCAGTGGAGACTAGGTACACTGAACGGACTCTCCGAGATCTCCTATGTGGTATTATATCTATCGTCGGATAACAGTTCTCAGGTGATGCTGGTACAGGTTAGTCTGTAGATCTGAGATCGTCATAGAGTCTTGTGTGTCCTCCCAATGTACTTTGATCTCCACCCTACCACGGTTCTACTGAGTCGTGCAAACAGGTGGATTTTGGGTACAGTCCCGAGGCACATGGAGGCAATGAGCGATAGGAGGGGTTTCGTCTCTCCCGATATTGGGGGTTGATGTTGTGCTATGCTCGTTTGGCTATAACAGGAAGTCCCTGGCCAGGGCTGTTGAGATTTACCGATAAGTGTTATCAGTAGTTTCTCGATCTGCTATAGGCCATATACCAGCATGACTTATTGAGTTATTGGGGTCGACGATACCATCCCTAAACTCGATATGAAGCATATCTGACAAAGAGACCAGACTGTACGGTAAGGGTTGCCAGTTGGCTCGACGGGAGTTTTGACAGGTTCGCTTGTTTTTCTTCTGATCGCTCAATACCTGGGAGCCGTTACGTACAGCTAGTGCCGCTGACGGTTTATGGGTATGTGATATGATCATTGCCTACTGTTAGCGTATTGACGAGTCTTTGAGTCCCATAGAGGGGTTTCCTAGCTCAGGCGAAATGATGTGGGGTGCATATGGGATATGCACGGGAGCTCGATTAAATGCGTGTATATGATACCGTATTTTAAATCGGGCGTTTTCTATTGGTCGGGTTGTATGTGATATGACCGGGTTATTAAATCAATTGTTGGTTTAATATTGACTTTTAGCTCATTTATTTAAACCTTTTCTATTTGGATGTGTGCATGAATGTATGTATGTATATTTACATGTTGATATGAATGCACACATACATGCATACATGTGTCATGATTGTTGATACATTGGAGATGGCAATGCAAGACTCACATGGTATGTGTGTGTGTGTGTGTATATATTTGTTATTGAGAAAAAGAAAAATGATTAAATCATGGTTGAAAGTTTCTACACTCTTCTTTGCTTAACCTTGTTTACAACCATGGTTTAATTTCATTTGTTCTTTAACTCACTAACTAAAATATCTAGATATTTATTGACCATGGTTCTATGTGTGTGCGACTCTCATCTATATTTTCTTTTCTCATTTTATCTTGAGAATTATCACAAACAAAAGAGCCCAAGCTTTACCATCTCCTTCATCTTCCTCCTTCATGCTCTCTACCCTTTTCAAGCGAGTGAAGGAAATAAAAAAGGAAAGGTTTTTAAGTGAGATCCAAACTCACATCACCAATCTATATTAGTCTAGCCCACTTGTGTAGTGTTTGCTCCATTTCTTTAAAGATCAAGTGAAGTTAGGAGCTGGAGCAAATGGACTCCGTGGTGGATCGTCGTGGACTTGGAAGGATTCTAGCAAGCCGTTTCAAACCCTAGTTGATCCGAGGAGTCAAGGAGGGAGGTCAACAAAGGTTGTATTACTCACCTCTTAGAGTTAAATTACTTCTAGTATATGATACTTGTTGTTTGTTACCCTAAATTTCTAGTTAGATTCATGATTGGTATTGTTTAGCACCCCCTAAATTTTTATTGAAGCATGCGTGATGCAACCCAAACCCTAGGAGGGTGCTAAGGAATCCCTACAGTAGTATCAGAGCCAAGATAGAGCTTTAGAGTAACCTAGAAGACGTTAAAAACTTCGAACGAACATCGATTACTCCGAAAATTGCTCTCTGAAAATTTTTCAAAATGTTGGAATTTTTCACATTAAAAATATTCAGAAAATTATGCAGGTAATTCTATGAACTCTCTAGAAGAACGATACCCTAACTCGATCAAATGACCGCGGAACCGCGGCCGAAGTATGCTTTTAGCGGCGGTTCCGCGACGCCATTTGTGAGGCACTGGTCGGCCCTTCTACGGTTGGTCCATAGATACTGTGGCATGCTTATTTTTAATACTGCTCAGGTGTTGAGTTTCTGTATGGGTTTTTAGGTAATTGATCGATCGATTGAATGGTTTAACATCGCCTAGTTTATTTGAATGTAATACAATAATTGGAATCTACACTGATTAGTTTTATGAAAATTAATCATTGCTTGTAAATTTATCAATTCGGTCACGGATTGAATCGGGAATCTTGTTGAATTACCCGGCTTCTTTTGAAAATGTGTTTTCGTTGTTGAGACCCAAATGTTAGATTTGCAGTGCTAGGCATGAAATCCAGAATATGAGATATTCCGAGTTTATGATGTTTAAGGAAAGTGACGATTCCAAATATTGTAGATTGACATTCTTTTCTGCGACCGTAAGTGTAGTATGTGGTGTATCGCCGGTTTCGTTGCTATAGATCAACGAAAATTGGGATACGCATACTTACTTACGTTGATAATATGTGATGTTATGTGTTGTTGAGATATGATGTACATGATCGTCGTGATTGAATGGCCGGGGGTTTTATGTGAGATGAGAGTTTTTATTTTCATCATGTAAAATTAATTGTATGTAATATTCTTTTATATGTAATATTCTTTTATTCGGAGCACCTTCGGGTTGAGGATGATGTCACCATTGTTGTATTTTATTAACTTTTTCGCATTATGATAGACCCAAGGACGGGAGCACAAGTGACCAGGTTCTACGGTTTAGTAGGAGGCCATCTCGAGGAGTCGAGACCGGGTCTCCTAAACTCTAGAATTGGTAGGGTCACTTGCCGCTCTCGTAGGGGTCTAGGGGTATGGGCTTGGCTATTCATCGCGACCGTGGAATCCGTATTTTCTATTTTTGGCTAAATACAAAATACGGACCTCCTAATATATTCTATATTTTCATATATGTGTTTCTGTTGTTGATATTCTATGATGTGATCACTTTATATGCTGAGACGAATAGTGTATTATATATATGATATATAATAAACGTTGCTTATGTTTTGCATCCGCACTAGTCTCGCCCCGCTATGCCGTTAGTTAAGTAACCTAACGGTTCATAACGGGACACTATGGCGAATGCGGATGGCATAAACGTACGTTCTATTTTCGTTTCTTTTCTGTGATGGCTTAAGAACTTAAATGATGGGACTACATTAATGAGATTAATGTAAAGAAAAATGAACCTAAAAGATGTTGTAGAATTGGATTTGAAACCTACTCGGATTTTTCTAAAAAAGCAAGTTTTCAAAGTGCGGAGCTTAAGCCACTCCTTTTAAAAACCATTAGATTCTACAACGATATCAAGTTCAAAGCGTTAAAGGTTTTCTTAAAAACTATTCGCAGCCCTCCGTCATTTAAGAAAGTGGAGTACTTAGTATTCGTGCTACGTATGTTGACTATAGCCAAGGCGTAGTGTACGGTAGCTAAGTGATGTCTTCCTACACGGCATATGATGCGATTAATTAGGACAGTCACATGATTATGTTGACCATAGCCAAGGGTCATGTGGGTGGGTCTAATTAATCACGAAATGACGGATATAACTTGACTAGTGCTTATGATATGTTGACCATAGCCAAGGTCATGAGTATTAGGGGTAAAAATCATATCGGGAGTTTCAAGAGTTGAAATTTGCAACGAGATTACATACCTTCTATGTGATAGTAGGATCCCGATCCCACTGTGAGCAAGAGTTGCTCCCGGGAGAGTTTTGCACTTTACAATTAGCTAATCCATTAGGTGTCTAGAAAGGTGTCAATGGGGCTACACCTATGGGAAAACGAGGTTTATTCTAATTAGGTCCGTGCGAAAGCACGGGGAACCTCCCTCAAAGTACCGGCACTGGCCTTGCTGAACGGTTAGCGAAGTTGTAGAATGTAATTAATCCTGGGTAATTTTCTTTTTACGGTTTGAAGGAAAAATTTGATAAAAGTATTGGGAGACATCGATTAGATAAGATAATAAACCAATCTGATCTTTGCAAGAGCTTTCACTGAGTGTATTCTTTTCTCTCTCCTAATGGCAGATTACCGTGACTGGACTTAAGCTACTATTAGAGAAAAATAAGTTAACTGGGCCGAACTATAAAGACTGGCTGAGGAACATTAACATTGCTCTCACATATGATAAAGTATCATATGTCCTCACTGCCTCAGCCCCACCCAGCCCCTGAATCTTCTGTTGCGGATAAGGAGATCCGCAAAACGTGGGATATTGACTGTGCTACTGCCAAATGCCTCGCGCTTGCATCGATGGACAATACACATCAAAAGCAGCACGAGCAGATAGATGTTCAATCCATGTTTCTCCATACAAAAGAGTTGTATGGGGAGCAATCTCGGACCATGAGATACGAAGTATCTCGAAAGTTGTTTTAGATGCGGGTGGCTCCTGGCACACCAGTAGGCGATCACGTTTTGAAGATGATAGCTCTTATTGAAGAGCTTGAGGACCTCGAATGGACAATGAAGAACGAACAATATATTGATATTGTTCTTCAGTCTCTTCCCCATGTTTTTGCTCAATTCATAGTGAACTTCAACATGCATGACATGGAGAAGTCACTACCCGAACTTCTCAATATATTGAGAAGTGCGGAGAGCACGCTTAAAGCGAAGTCTCCCTCTCTGATTTCCGTCCCAAAAGCCAAGGCTGAGGGGATGAATAAGAAGAAATCCACCAAACCGAGAGGTGGAATCAAGAAGGCACAAAGGAGAGACAAATCCAAGGCTGAGAAGTCGGGAAAAGGAGAATGTTTTCACTGCAAGAAGACGGGGCACTGGAAGCGGAACTGTACTGAATATCTTGATCTGAATATCTTGATCTCAAGAAAAGGAAGTATAGTGATGCTTCAGCTTCAGGTGTGTTCGTAACTGAAAACTGTTTTTCTATAAACTCTGCTTCCTGGGTATTGGATACCAGTTCGGGTTCTCATATCTGCAATTCTGTGCAGGGCTTGCGAAATAGCAGAGTTTTGAAGACCGGTGATCACACTCTCCGAGTTGGAAATGGTTCCAATGTACATGCAGTTTCAGTGGGCGAGTATCACCTAGGGTTTGCCGTCGGGTTGTATATAGGTTTTGAACCCATGTTATTTTGTACCAAGCATGCTTTGTAATATAATATCCGTTTCTTTGTTAGACAATGAAAGATATCATTTTGTATTGCGGCACAATATTATGAACATTAAACTGAATCAAGAGTTGATTGATTGTGGTACACTTAATAACGGGATATACGTCCTTAATCAACACACAGTTTTCAACATACAACACACAAATAAAAGAAAATTTTCAGATATAAATGAAGCTTTTCTTTGGCATTGTAGACTTGGTCATATTAATGAAAAAAGACTAAACAAGCTTCATAAAGATGGATATTTAAATCCTTTTGAGTATAAATCTTATGCGACTTGTCAGTCTTGTATCAAAGAGAAAATGACCAAAACTCCGTTTACTGAACACGGAGAAAGAGCTATAGAGCTCTTAGTGATCTATGTGGGTCATGTGTTTAAGAGCTATAGAGCTCTTAGTGATATACGTCTACACATGCGAGAGGCGGTTTTTCTTACTTCATAACTTTTACTGATGATTTCTCAATATTCGGTCATGTGTTTTTATTAAAGCATAAGTCTGAAGCTTTCAAGAAATTCAAGGAGTACAAACTTGAAGTAGAAAAACAAACAAGAATGAGCATCAAAATACTTCGATTAGATCGAGGTGGAGAGTATCTTAGTACAGAGTTTTCGAACTTCCTAAAAGAGAATGGGATTCTCTCTCAACTCACTCCCCCTTACACGCCACAACACAACGGTGTGTCAGAGCGGCGGAATCGTACCCTATTAGATATGGTACGATCCATGATGAGTGATACTGAGTTACCTCTCTCTTTTTGGGGGCATGCATTGGAGACTACAGCGTTTCTGTTGAACAAAGTTCCAACCAAGACCGCGTCTACCACTCCATATGAGATATGGTATGGGAAGAGACCATCTTTTAAACGAGTTAAGATTTGGGGTTGCCCGGCTTTTGTCAAAAAGTAGAATCCAGACAAACTCGAGACACGATCGGTTAAATGTATACTTGTGGGATATCTAAAACATTTGTTTGGATATCTTTTCTACCACAAGGAGGAACAAAAGGTGTTTGTTTCTCAACATGCCACATTTTTAGAAAATGAGATTTTTCCAAATGATACTGATGGCAATGTAGTAGATCTAGAAGAAGTTCTAGAGACACAAGTTACAAATGATGACTTGGTTGAACCTGATGTTGCAACAAGAATCTTATGAACCTCAGCCACTCCGTAGATCTGGTAAAACTTCCCGCCCACCAGAGAGATACAATGGTTTTCTCATTGATGGTGATAGAGAAGATTGCATCATGGATGATGATGACCCTACCAGTTTTCAATAAGCTATCACGAGTGGCGACTCTGTGAAGTGGCTGGATGCCATGAGATCCGAAATGGAGTCTATGTACACCAACAAAGTATGGACTTTGGATGTTATACCCTCTGGGGTAAAACCCGTAGGGTGCAAATGAATCTTTAAGAGAAAGATCGGTGTAGATGGGCAGGTGGATGTTAGTTATATGTATGCCCTAGAGGCCATTATTGTACATGTGATGTATATTATAGTGGATGCTTGGATATATAGAGAGAGAACTTTCTTGCTCGACATGATAGTATGCTATCTGGTTGCTCTTTATCTTAACATGTTGACTTATAAATATGATGTTGTCTTGCTCTCACATGTTGATAAAGCCCTTAGGATGTGTACTTGACTACCAGGACTATGATGGAGATCATACTAGTAGGGGCCAAGGGTAGTCCACAAGTACACCCTAAAACAGTTCCTAGTCGAGGGTGTATCAAGACAGGGCATCGATACTCCAGATTAGACTAGCGTATACGCATCTTGACCCATATGATGGGCGATGGATGATCCCACATCCATTGGTGTTTGACATCAAAGATGGTATACGGGGGCTCAGTGGAGACTGGGTACACTGAACGGACTCGCCGAGAACTCCTAGTTGGTATTATACTTATCGTCAGATATCAGTTCTCTGGTGACACCGGTACAGATTAGTCTGTAGACCCGAGATCGTCATAGAGACTTGTGTGATTCCCACCGTGCTTTGATTTCCACCTTACCACGTTCAATAGAACGTGCAAAACGGTGGCTTTTGGGTACAGTCCCGAATCACATGGAGGCAATGAGCGATAGGAGGGGATTCGTCTCTCCCGGTATTGGGGGTTGATGTTGCGTTGTGCTCGATTGGCCATAACAGGGAAGTCCCTGGTCAGGGCTGATATGGAGATTTACTGATAAGTGTTATCAGTAGTTTCTCGATCCGTTATGAGCCTCATATCGGCACGACTTATCGGTTATTGGGGTCTGACGTTTACCACCCCTATACTGGATATGCGACATATCAGACGAAGAGACCGGACTATACGGTAGTGTTACTGACAGGCTTTTGCAAGAGTTAGAGCGGGCTTGCTTGCTGATCTTCTGATCGTTCAATACCCGGGTAGCCGTTACGTCCAGTTAGTACCGCTGACGGCTTGTGGGTGCTTGATGTGACCATCACCTACTGCTGGCGTATTGACGGGTCTTTAGAGTCCTACACAGAGGTTTCACTGGCTCAGGCAAAACGAAGTAGGAGCACATATGTGATATGTGCGGGACCGAGATTAATATGAGTATATGATACCGTATTCTATTCTCGCGATATAAGGTATCGATCGGTTATATATGATATAGTCGGGTTATCGAATCAAATGTTGATTCGATAAGTCGATACTGTATCGGTCAGTTATATATGATATAGCCAGGTTATCGAATCAAATGTTGATTCGATAAGTTGATACAAATAATATTAGTCGGTCATATGAGATATAACCGGATTATTAAGTGTTGATTTAATAATTTAATATATAATTATATATTTGATATATTAATTTACATTAACCAATATTAGCTCACTTAAACATTTCTTTTTCTCACTTGTGTGCATAAAGTATATATGTGATATATATTAATATACATTTTTGTGTCATGCTTGATGATACATACTACATGGGTGTATGAGACATACACCATGCTTATGATAATTGTGAGGATTATTTATTTTAAGTAAATCCAAATTAGTTGGAAATTAGTCACATGCATGAAGCTTGTGGAAGCTTGTAGATGCTTTGACTTGGTCCACTAATTTTGTTTTACCTAAGATATTTATTAACCTAACCATTATCACTTACCCATGGTTAAGTCTCTACATGAGTAATATTAGATATTTTCTCACCCATGGTTGCCATTCATTCTCTTATTTTTTATTTGCTTCATCTTCATCAAGAGCAAGAGAGTGCTCTCTGGATTTTTGAGAGAAGAAGAAAAAGAGAGAGAAAATTAATTCTAAAGTGAGCAAAAATCCTACTTCATCATTCTCTACTAGATTAGCACTTTAGTATAGGGTGTTAGCTTCACTAATCCCACATTAGTGAAAAGGTAGCTTGGGTTAGTGACTTCTCGACGTAGATCATCTTCGGCCTCGAAGACTTCGTGCAAGCTCGTTGCTTTTTTCTTGTGGAGCCGTTCAAGAGTCCGGGAGTTCAATGATCGCAGCGAAGGGACCACTACAAGGAGCTATAGAAGTGAAGGACCGGACTACAAAGGTTGTAATCCCTACTCACTTAGTTGTAAAGTAGTTTACACATTGTATTGTCTAAATCACTAGTTAAGATTCTAGGGTTAGGATTGTTTTGTACGGCAAATTTTTGAAAAATGGCATGGACGATGCCTCCTGAAACCTTGCTGTCATGCCGAACAATCCTACAGTGGAGACCTATAAGGCAAGGCTTGTGGCGAAAGGATTTCGTCAAAGACCAGGTCTGGACTATGACGAAATCTTTTCTCCTGTAGACATGCTTAAATCCATTCGGATCCTACTTGCTAATGCTGCTCACTATGACTATGAAATATGGCAGATGAACGTTAAAACGGCTTTTCTAAATGGTGATTTAGAAGAATGCGTTTATATGGATCGACCAGAGGGCTTTATTGATAGTGGGAGCAGCGGGAAAACATGTAGGTTGGTTAGATCCATTTATAGATTAAAGCAAGCATCACAGAGTTGGAACCTCTGTTTTGATGATGTCATCAAAGAGTTTGATTTCGTCAAAAATCCAGATGAACCTTGTGTTTATAAGAAGATTGTAGGGAGTACTGTCACATTCCTTGTATTGTACTTGGATGACATTCTTCTGATAGGAAACGATATTCCTATGCTACAATCGGTCAAACTGTTCTTATCACAAAGGTTCTCCATGAAGGACCTGGGTGATGCCTCGTACATATTGGGCATGAAGATCTATAGGGATATATCTAAAAGGTTGTTGGGATTGTCCCAAACCAGATACATTAACACCATCCTAAAGAGGTTTAGTATGGAAGACTCTAAGCGGGGTGCCTTACCCGCTAGTCATGGAGTCACTCTCTCTAAATACTTTTGCCCAAAATCTGATGAAGAGAGAGCTCGCATGAGCATTATACCCTACGCTTCAGCCGTAGGATCTATAATGTATACGATGTTATGTACACGTCCTGATGTAGCTTATGCACTGGGTGCAGTAAGCAGTTATTAATCCAACCCAGGGGAGAATCACTGGACAGCTGTGAAGAACATTCTTAAGTACTTGCGAAGGACTAAAGAAATGTTCTTGGTGTATGGTAATGGGGATCTCCAAATGGAGGCCTTTACCGTTTAAGCTTCCAGAGTGATAAGGATGACAGCAAATCTATCTCAAGGTTTGTATTTACCCTCAATGGAGGGGCGGTATGTTAGAAGAGTTTCAAACAGGATACCGTTGCAGACTCAACGATGGAAGCCGAGTACATTGCTGCAAATGATGCTGCCACGGAAGCCGTCTGGATGAGGAAGTTCATCTCGAAGCTAGGAGTAGTTCCAACCATTATTGATCCAATACCATTGTATTGTGATAATAATGGGGCTATGGCGTTGGCCAAAGAGCACACGTCCTATCAGCGATCCAGACACATCCTCAGGCGATATCATTTGATCCGGGAGAAAATTAATCGCCGCGAGATCAAGATTCGGAGAGTAGATACAAAGAATAACACCGCAGATCCACTCACCAAGGTCCCCTCTCTGCCTCAGCATGAGCGACTTTTTGAGATGTTGGGTATGAGATACGCCAGTAATTGGCCTTAGTGCAAGTGAGAGATTGTTGGATATATGTATGCCCTAGAGGCCATTATATGATAGTGGATGTATCAGTATGTGTGTATATATTCAGAGGACATTCTTGCTCGACATGATAGAATGCTATTTGGTTGTACTTTATCTTGACATGTCCATTTGATCATGCATCTTACTCTTTCGGTACATGTTGATAAAGCCCTTAGGATATTTGCTTGACTATCGGGACTATGATGCAGATCATACTAGTGTGACACGTGTAGTTTATAAGCATATCCTTGAAACGTTCCTAGTCGTAGGTGTATCGAGACGGGGTATCGATATTCCAGAGTAGACTACCGTGTACGGTTCTTGTTCCATATGATGGGTGATGGATGATCCTATATCCATTGATGTGGTGACACCAAAGATTGTATACGGGTGCTCAGTGGAGACTGGGTACACTGAACAGACTCGCCGAGAAATCCTACGTGGTATTATATCTATCGTCGGATAGCAGTTCTCAGGTGACACTGGTACAGGTTAGTCTATAGACCCGAGATCGTCATAGAGTCTTGTGTGTCCACCCACTGTACTTTGATCTCTACCCTACCACGGCTCTACTGAGTCGTGCAAACAGGTGGATTTTGGGTACAGTCCCGAGGCACATGGAGGCAATGCGTGATAGGAGGGGTTTCGTCTCTCCCGGTATTGGGGGTTGATGTTGTGCTATACTCGTTTGGCTATAACAGGAAGTCCCTGGCCAGGGCTGTTGAGATTTACTGATAGTGTTATCAGTAGTTTCTCGATCTGTTATAGGCCATATATCGTCATGAATTATTGAGTTATTGGAGTCGACGATACCATCCCTAAACTCGATATGCAGCATATCTGATGAAGAGATCGGACTGTATGGTAAGTGTTGCCAGTTGGCTCGACAGGAGTTTTGACAGGTTTGCTTGTTTTTCTTCTGATCGCTCAATACCTGGGAGCCGTTACGTACAGCTAGTGCCGCTGACGGTTTGTGGGTATGAGATACGATCACTGCCTACTGCTAACGTATTGACGAGTCTTAAGTCCCACAGAGGGGTTTCCTAGCTCAGGCGAAATGATGTGGGGTGCATATGGGATATGCACGGGAGCTCGATTAAATGCGTGCATAGGATACCGTATTTTAAATCCGGCGTTTTCTATTGGTCGGGTCGTATGTGATATGACCGGGTTATTAAATCAAGTGTTGGTTTAATATTGACTTTTAGCTCATTTATTTAAACATTTTCTATTTGGATGTGTGCATGAATGTATGTATGTATGTATATTTACATGTTGATATGAATGCACACATACATGCATACATGTGTCATGATTGTTGATACATTGGAGATGGTAATGCAAGACTCACATGGTGTGTGTGTGTATATATATATATATATTTGTTATTGAGAAAAAGAAAAAGGATTAAATCATGGTTGAAAGTTTCTACACTCTTCTTTGCTTAACCTTGTTTACAACCATGGTTTAATTTCATTTGTTCTTTAACTCACTAACTAAAATATCTAGATATTTATTGACCATGGTTCTATGTGAGTATGACTTTCATTTATATTTTCTTCTCTCATTTTATCTTGAGAATTATCACAAACAAAAGAGCTCAAGCTTTGCCATCTCCTTCATCTTCCTTCTTCATGCTCTCTACCCTTTTCAAGTGAGTGAAGGAAATAAAAAGGAAAGGTTTTTAAGTGAGATCCAAACCCACATCACCAATCTATATTAGTCTAGCCCACTTGTGTAGATTGTTTGCTCCACTTCTTCAAAGATCAAGTGAAGCCAGGAGCTTGAGCAAAGGGACTCCGTGGTGGATCGTCGTGGACTTGGAAGGATTCTAGCAAGCCGTTTCAAACCCTAGTTGATCCAAGGAGTCAAGGAGGGAGGTCTACAAAGGTTATATTACTCACCTCTTAGAGTTAAATTACTTCCAGTATGTGATACTTGTTGCTTGTTACCCTAAATTTCTAGTTAGATTCATGGTTGGTATTGTTTAGCACCTCCTAAATTTTTATTGAAGCATGTGTGATGCAACCCAAACCCTAGGAGGGTGCTAAGGAATCCCTACAAGTTTTACTCCTGTTACTGAGTCCATAGGGGCAAATATCAGGTATCCTGATATTTTGTCCCTACGGCGAACTGTGTAGGGGCAAACCTTGTATCTACGGATTAATCCGTAGGTGCAACAGATGGCGTTACGGATTAATCCGTAGAGACAATATCTGGGTTTTTAAAAAATTGGGATTCCTGTTTTTTCCTCGCCCTGTGCACAATAATATATACATCATAGGGGCAAACCACTGCACCTACAGATATATCCGTAGGGACATAAAATTCCTACGTAGGTGCAGACGCCGCAGGTGCAAGATTTCGTCCTGAACATGCCCCTACGGAGTAATATTTGCCCATACGCTTTACTCCGTAGGGACATAATCTTTATTTAATTTATTGGTTTATAAACTAAAATACTCGCCTTTACGGATTTATCCGTTGAGCCTGATAGATACCTCTACGAATACATCCGTAGGGGAAAGTTTTACCCATGTTACTGAGTCCAAAGGGACAAATATCAAGTATCCTGATATTTTGTCCCTACGTCGAACTGTGTAGGGGCAAACCTTGTATCTACGGATTAATCCATAGGTGCAACAGATGGCCCTATGGATTAATCCGTAGGGACAAAATATCTGGTTTTAAAAAAAATTAGGATTCCTTTTTTTCTCCGCCCTGTACACAATAATATATACATCATATAACCAAATACAGAAATATTCATGATCAACATCTCACACATAATATATAAAAAAAATAAACAAACAGAATACGATATCAATCTAAATCATCGTGAACAAGCAAACAACCACCAATATCGTCCAAAATATATACAATATGTATCAGATAAATACATACATCCTCAAAAATATAAAAAAAAGCTACCCTAGTTTGGTCCAGCTCCTCCACCTCTGATAAACGCCGTAATCTGGCGCATCTGCTCCTCGGTGCAGCCCTAAGTCGTCAAAAACTCGGCTAATGAAGGAGCGGACTGTGCGGGGTCTAAGTGGGCTGTGGAGCTGCAGGAGTGGTCTGCACAGCCACAGCCGAGGTAGTGGCTTGTGGAGCCGCAGCCGAAGGAGATGCATGTGGAGCCGCAGCCGAAATAGCCTGTCGCATTTGTTAAATTTTATGTATAATAAACAAGTAAGAACAGTGTATTAGATTTTAGTCGAATTCGTATCATTATCAGGTTATTGCGAAACCCCAATCTAAGAATACTTAGGGACTTAGGTCTCGTTTGGGTATCTAATTTGGAAAACCGTAGTTTATTTTTATTAGATAGTTTTATGTAAGTATGATTAATCAAAAGCAAAATCTACAACCAAATAAGCTCAGGCTACTAATATTGCATATGTTACTATCTATAATATGATATAATATTTTACTATTAAGTAATATACATACCAACATCTCCTTTAACTCCTCGACGGTGGTCTTTAAGGCGGCAATATCATGCTCCAGACGTCGCTCATGAGGGTAGGGGAAGTAACCGCCAGAGTGAAGACCAACCTCATATGGGACCAGCTAGGACCCAGTCCCCGGCCTCTCTCCCAACCTCCGTGGTGCCTTCCGTGTGCAGCATCTAGGACTGGGGTTAGTAGCCTCGGATCGGTCTGTCCACTAAAATCGATCCCTGATGCCTCCGCCTGCTCCACCACCCGCTCCTACACCCACATTAACCATTAAAATATATAAGTATATCATTTAAATTTGAACTTATCAAAACAAAAATTTCATTCGAATTAGAATAAAAATTAACACTTATGCAATACTCCTGGGTAGCGGTGCCGGGGAATCGGAGCTTGCCCGTGGGGGATCTGTCGAGGTGCCGTGGACGGCAAGATACGCGGTTAGCACGCTCAGTGAACCACCATGCGCCAGGGTCTGAGCTTTCTGCAATTCGCCAAAAATTTACATATATATTATAAAATAACTATTAATATTATATTATATCAAAATAGATCTATTGTAATTAACCGGTGCCTCCATGGCACGAGTAATGTTTCTCGAGCCACCTGTATAAATGGGGCGGCCCCTCTTAACCGACTTCATATTCTCCTTATTTTGATCGGCCTATTTCTGCACAACACATTCAGATTTAGTTTTCTAATTAATCAACAAAAAAAATTATATACTAAATAATGAATTACATTTAAATTACAAATCTGTTTGCGTTGAGAGTCGTAATATTGGCATAAGAGAGGCCGTGTCTCTCATCGACTCTCGCAAAGGCCAGAGTATGTAGGAGAGCCGCTCTCTCTGCCTCGGGGGTCGCCATCCATAGGGAATAGCAGTCGATCTTCAGCTCATTCATATTGTATCGGACCTTTGATTGCATGTTCTTCATCAGGCCTGGTACAGAGCGTGAAGGCCGAGCACTCTCTTAGGGTGATCAGGGTCGGGTACAGGCTGAAAGTCGTAATCCAACCTCAAATACAAAAAAATAATGTATTTAAATTGAAAGTGTTAAATAATAATAAATATATTGGATAAGTCAAATGAAAATATGTGTTAATACCCGATCCTGATCCCAGAAGAGGGCAAATGAACGCCGGTGCTGACGCCACACTCAACGTGAAGTGGACACTTCTTTTGGATGCGGCTCTCATCCCCCATATACCGGCCGAACCTCTCGGCATAATCGCCAGTATAGCGATAATCGGGGTTAAAGAAGAGGGGAAATGGTGCCTCCCCTTGCTCTATCGGGCCTCAGCCTGTGGGACTGATTCGACCCTTGAGTCCCCCTCTCGAGATGGGGTTGCCCTGCATCTATAAGAAATATCAAGCCAAGTAATATTAAGACAAAGTGGTATTAAGAAATCAAAGATTAACGAAAATTGAAGTGCGATATATACCTCCGGCGACAGCAGCACGAGCCTGGGTCCGGTGTAGGGTGTTTTTCATCACCCCATTGAGATGGGAATACGCGCGCGCTTGTCAGGCGTACTACAGATTCCCCCTGCCTAGGGTAGGCCGGAGTTTCATGATTGTGGGGATCCGAATCTCCGGCAGCCGCGGACTAAGCTGCCGTTAATTACCCCTCGCCTTTGGAGCGATGGAGCCTTCGATTGACGGGTTAAACTGGTCATGCGAACTCAATGTGCAGTGTACGTATGTGTTGTTTTGGAAGGGGGGTTTTGGATATATCGGGGGCCCCGCAGAGTTTTTACGGGGGTCCCGCTACTCGGATAGCGGGCTGGGGGTCAAGGGGGCTAGCAACCCCCTTGTGGGATGCGGGGCAGCGCCCCGTTAGGAATTTTTTTCTAGCAGGGACAGTGTCGTGGAGTATGTGTATGTGTACATATGTATACATATGTATATATACATGTATATATAAATAAAGGGGGAAAAAGACATCCCAAGGATGCTTGGGGCCAGCGCCTAGGCGCTTGAGCGCAAGCGCGCCACGTGTCGGCACGTGGGCACTTTGCGCTCGAGCGCAGAGTGCTGGAACGCAAGCGCGCCACGTGTCGGCACGCGGGCGCTTTGCGCAGGGCGCTGGAGCGCAAGCGCGCCATGTGTCAGCACGCGGGTGCTTTGTGCTCGGGCGCAGGCGCGCCGGCGGGGAAAAGGGGGCTTTTCGCCCCGGAAATTCTCTAAAGAGAAAATATGGTGGAATTTAAACTCCTAAGATGCTTTGGGTTAATGAAGGGGTTCTTCTTCTTCCTCTTCTGTTGGCTGGATCTTGAAGATCAAGAGATATGGAATTTTTAAAAATCTCTTCTTTTTGAGATCTAGTGACAGATCCAAGTTTCCCTTTGTGGGTTTGGTGGTGAAAAACTATTTTGTTTTATAAAATGAAGAGTAAAACTCTTGATTTAATTCAAAAGAAATAAGAAAATTTTTGGAACCTTGAAGAAGGAGAAAATATCTCAGATCTAAATTTTTGGAGAGAGAAAAAGCTGTGAGATATTTCATTATCTTTGCCTTTATAGGCCATACACTTTACATATAGCCTCTTGGGCTTCACAAAATGGCATTTTTCCTATCCCATGGCTCATGTGCCATTTCTTTTTGCACATAAGCCATGGGCTTTACAAAAATTTGGCTTTATGCCTATTTTTCTTACATTTATCCATAAAATAAAATAAAAGAAATACAACAAAATTATTTATTACAAAATTTTTATCTTGGCATGGGGGGAGGCCGGCCGCTTCATGTTCGGGCTCGACCCGGGCATGGGTCCTCTGGATCTGGGCTTGGGCCCACTTGGCTTGGGGTTGACTTTGAATTTGATTTGGTCAACCGGGGTGTAAATTTTTACCCCAACAAATTGCCCCCCATCAATAAATGCATACCACATATGTGGGTCGTGTGCATGAAATTGATGGATCTTCTTTTACTTGGAGGCGACCTGATTTGGTTCCCGCTTTTTGGGAAGCTGGTACTGCCCTTTTTACGACATTGACGGTCATTGCTTGACATGTCTCCGAGACAGAGTGTCCGTGATAGACGTTTCCCTGGCCCGGAGTGATCTGGTTCCTGCTTTATAGGAATTCTGCGTTGCCCTTTTTACGACATGGACGGTCAATGCTGCCCTTTTTGCGACTTGGACGGTCGATACTGCCCTTTTAGCGACGTGGACGGTCGATGCTGCCCTTTTTGCGACTTAGACGGTCGGTGCTGCCCTTTTTGCGACTTGGACTATCGGTGTTGCCCTTTTAGCGACGTGGACGGTCGATACTGCCCTTTTTGCGACTTGGACGGTCGGTGCTGCCATTTTAGCGACGTGGACGGTCGATTCTGCCCTTTTTGCGACTTGGACGGTCGTTGCTGCCCTTTTAGGGACGTGGACGGTCCATGCTGCCATTTTAGCGACGTGGACGGTCGGTGCTGCCATTTTAGCGACGTGGACGGTCGGTGCTGCCATTTTTGCGACTTGGACGGTCGGTCTGCCATTTTTGCGACTTGGACGGTCGTTGCTGCCCTTTTAGCGACGTGGATGGTCGGTGCTGCCATTTTAGCGACGTGGACGGTCGGTGCTGCCATTTTTGCGACTTGGATGGTCGTTGCTGCCCTTTTAGCGACGTGGACGGTCGGTGCTGCCATTTTTGCGACTTGGACGGTCGGTTCTGCCATTTTTGCGACTTGGACGGTCGTTGCTGCCCTTTTAGCGACGTGGACGGTCGGTGCTGCCATTTTAGCGACGTGGACGGTCGGTGCTGCCATTTTTGCGACTTGGACGGTCGGTGCTGCCATTTTAGCGACGTGGACGGTCGGTGCTGCCATTTTAGCGACGTGGACGGTCGGTGCTGCCATTTTTACGACTTGGACGGTCGGTTCTGCCCTTTTTGCGACTTGGACGGTCGTTGCTGCCCTTTTAGCGACGTGGACGGTCGGTGCTGCCATTTTAGCGACGTGGACGGTCGATGCTGCCCTTTTTGCGACTTGGACGGTCGATGCTGCCATTTTAACGACGTGGACGGTCGGTGCTGCCATTTTAGCGACGTGGACGGTCGATTCTGGATTTGACTTGCCCCGCTTCTTGCGGTGTCTGGGATGAAGTTGACTTGTTTCCGAGGTGGAATTTGATTCTTCCAGGGAGGTCATTGGTTGTTTTGCTGACTTGATATGATTTGGATTGACATCGCTAGGCTGGAATATGGTACCAGAAGCGAATCATCATTTGTCAGGATTTGGGGATTTTGGTTTTGGTTTGGCATCAGCATCGTTGCACTGGAATATGATACCTGGAGTGAATCATCATCTGCCATGAGGAGATTTCTCTCGTTCCCAGTTTAACGACTTAGGGGTCATCTGTTCCCAGTTTAAAGACTTAGGGGTCTATTGGATTGGAGTTTGGGATTTTAGGGTTAGGGTAGGCATCAGCGTTGCTAACACTGAAGCACACGTGCCAGGAGCAATTCATCATTTGCCTATTCCTGTTGGGGGAGCGATGGCTTAGGAGACAGGATTAGGTCCCTATCACCTAAGGCTTTTCAATTTTATGGGCCGTGAGGGTCCCATAAAAGCATTTTCTCCCTACGAGTCGTAAGGATCCCGCAGGTGTATTTTCTCCTTAGAAGTCGTGAGGACTTCTAAGTGTGTTTTTCCTTTATGAGTCGTAAGGATCCCACAAAGGTTTGTTCTCCTCATGTATCGTGAGGACACATGAGTGGGTCTTCTCAATGGAGCATAATTCCAAAGGCGGAGACCAGCCGCGTAACTGGTGATTGTGGTGGGGCATGGGTATGACGAGAATTATTTGAGCCTGTGGATTATATACGGCAGTCAATTTGGGGACTGGCCGTAGGGCTGGAGAATTTTGAGAAATTGGATTTTGGTTGGCGTCTGCATCACTACACTGGAATATGGTACTAGGAGCGACTCATCATTCGCCGTTTGGGGACTTGGAATTTGGATCTTGTTTGGCATCAGTATTGCTGCACTGGAATAATGCCAGGAGCAACTCATCATTTGCTTTGGGAGGACTTGGGATTTGGGTTTTTGGTCGGCATCAGCACCGCTAACACTGAAGCGAAATGCCAGGAGCGACTCATCATTTGCCGTTGGGGAACGATGGCTTAGGAGACAGGTTTGGATCCCTATCACCTAAGGCTTTTCAATTTTATGAGCCGTGAGGGTCTCATAAAAGCATTTTCTCCCTATGAGTCGAGAGGATCTCGCAGGTGTATGTTCTCCTTAGGAATCGTGAGGATTCCTAAGTGTGTTGCTCTTTGTGAGTCGTAAGGATCTCACGCCGGGGTTTTCTCCTCACAAGGTCGCGAGGACTTTGCGAGTGTATCTCTTTTCACGAGTTTGCGCCCTTTCGGGTTTTCACAAACTCGCCGGTAGTCCTGCTGTTTTTACTCACGGAGCCCTTTCGGGTTTTCATCCGTGCCCGTTTTGCTTGTGGACATACCGTTTTTCTTTTTCTTTGTTTTCTTCTCTTCTTCTTTTTTCTTTCTTTCTTTTTTTTTGTCGCTGGTGGGACTTTAAAAGTAGTCTCACCGGCAGGATTTGAGAGAGATGGGGGTCGTTTATGCCCGTGGATTGTATATGGTTTTGCAGGATGTATGATCCAGACCATAGGGCTGATGTGCTCAATTCGCCTGCGACTTGGAGCATTCACGCATAGTATTTCTTGAGATATCGTCCATTGATGGGTGGCATGGGCCTTTCTCCCTCGGCACTTATTAGTTGGTAGGATCCTCCGTCGAACACTTTCTCGATGACGTATGGTCCTTCCCAGTTTGGCTCGAATTTTCCATTGGCATGTCGATTGGGGATGATCGGTCTTTTGAGGACCAACACCAATTCACCTTTCTTGAAAGCGCGGAGACGGGTTATCTTGTCATAGGCCCGTGACATTTGGGCTCGGTATAGCTCCAGATTTTGCTGCACTGTGAGCCTCTTTTCTTCGAGGGCATCGAGCTCTTCAAGTCGAAGGAGCACGTTTTCCTCCTCCGTCAACTCGTGCTGAACAGTCATTCTTAAGCTTGGAACTTCGACTTCGAAGGGGAGGACCGCCTCCACTCCGAAGAGCAATGAGTATGGAGTGGACTGAGTTGGAGTACGGTGCATGGTACGATATGCCCACAACGCCTCATGAAGTTTGAGATTCCAGTCTCTTTTGTTGGCTGAAGTATTTTTCCTCAGGAGCTTGCATAGAGTCTTATTGAAGGTTTCGGCTAGCCCATTGGCTCTTGGATTATAGATGGAGGAATATCTCCAGTCTATCTTGTGCTGAGTAGCGAACCTTGAGACATTGAAGCTCTTGAAAGAGGGCCCGTTGTCAGAAATGATTCTTCTTGGTGTACCGAAGCGGTATAGAATATTATGCTAGAAGAATGTCAGAATATCTTTTGTCTTGACTTCTTTTAGCGGGACAGCTTCAACCCATCTGGAGAAGTAGTCTGTCGCGGCCAGTATGAACCGGTGGCCTTTAGATGACGGAGGATCAATTGGGCCAACAATGTCGGTGCCCCAGACTTCGAAGGGCCACGACGCCACCATGGATTTGACAGATCTGACATTTCTTTGCATGTTCTCCGCAATCTCGTATCATGGTGGGCCAGTAATACCCAAGCCGTTTGATTTGAAATCGCATCTTGGGGCCAGATTGGTGAGCACCACAAACGCCCGAGTGAACATCTTTCATGACCTTTTGGGCTTCGGCCAATGACAGACACCTGAGCCAGAGTTGGTCATATGACCTGCGGTATAACGTGTCATTTACAAACACGTATCGGAGAGCTCTTTTCTTCAGCTGAATCCTCGCAGATTTTTCTTCGGGCAGCTTGTCGTATCGGAAGTACTCTATGAAGGGTTCCCTCCAATCGGGCTTGTCTTGGATGATCGAAGCTTCTTCGGTAGGACTGCTCTTCTGTTCCGCGCTTTCCTCTTCTCGTAGAGAGACTGGGGGTATAATTTGCTGGCTCCTGACTGTGATCAGAATTTCGTCCATGTCAGGATCGGCCAGCTCCCTGGCTAAGCGAGCGAGTATGTCGGCTTTTCCATTCAACGCTCTGGGGATTCTCATTAGTTCAATGTGAGTAAACCGTTTCATGAGTTCCACCACCCGGCCTCTGTACCGAGCTAACTCGGGTTTGTATATCTTATAGTCGCCGCTTACTTGGTTGACGACAAGCTGGGAGTCACCGTAAACCCGTAGCCAAATAATTTCCATTTCTATGGCGAGTTCCAAACCAGCTATCAGAGCTTCATACTCAGCTTCATTGTTTGTCCGAGGTTCGGTGAGAGCAAAAGAACGCCGTAGGGTTCCCATTGATGGCGTGATGAACACCAATCCTATCCCCGCTTTTACCTCAGGGACGCTTGATCTGCCGGAGCTCCTTATTGATGAGGCCCCATCGAAGTAGAGCTCCCAACATGGCTCATCTTCTTCGAGGTGCAGCACTTGTTCGTCGGGTAACTCACAATTTAGCGGCGACCCTTCTGGTATGGGATGAGCAGCGAGAAAGTCTGCAAGAGCTTGCCCTTTTACTGCTTTCTGAGGGGTATAAACTATGTCAAACTCAAGTAGCATGACAGCCCATCTTGCCATTCTGCCGGCTAGGCTTGCTTTGGTCATTAAGTGTTTGAGCGGGTCGACCTTGGAGATCAGCATAACCCGATGAGCGAGCAAATAGTGCCTCAGCTTCTTCACAGCAAATATTAGAGCCAGGCATTGCTTTTCGATTGGAGAGTAGTTGTGTTCCGCCCCGACTAGAGTTCGACTGAGGTAGTAGAGGTCATTTTCTTTTCCCTCCTCGTTATTCTGGGCAAGGAGCGCACCGAGTGACTCATCCAGCGCGGCAGTGTAGAGAATCAGCGGTTTATTTGGAATGGGAGCGGCCAGCACTGGAGGGTGCAACAAGTATTGTTTGATGCTTTCGAACGCTGCTTGACATTCGGCATCCCAGATAAAAGGAGCTCCTTTCTTCATGAGCTTTGAGAAGGGCCCACACCTTCCCGATAAATTTGAGATAAACCTCCGTATATAAGCAAGCTTGCCTTGAAAAGATCTTAGCTGCGTCAGACTCTTCGGAGGGGGCATCTCCATGATGGCCTTTATCTTTGATGGGTCCACTTCGATCCCTCGATGTCGGACTATGAAGCACAGGAATTTTCCTGATGACACGCCAAAAGCGCACTTCAGAGGATTTATCTTCAGATCGTATTCCCCCAGTCTGGTGAGAACGGTCCTAAGATCTTGGATATGATCGGCCTTGGTTTTAATCTTGACGACCAGATCATCAACATAACATTCGACGACTTTATGGATTAGGTCATCAAAGATATTGGTCATTGCCCTTTGATATATAGCACCTGCGTTCTTCAGTCCGAACGGCATTACCTTGTAGCAATATATTCCGATCGGGGTTCGAAATGCTGTGTGTTTCTCATCCTCAGGCGACATCTTGATCTGATTATATCCAGACGAGCCATCCATAAAGGTGAACAGTTCGTAATTTGAGGTGTCATCGACCATCATTTCCATGACCGATAGCGGGAAGTCGTCTTTAGGACATGCCTTGTTGAGGTCCCTGAAATCGACACAAACTCGGATCTGCCCATTTTTCTTCTTCACTGGGACTATGCATGCGATCCAGTCCGCATATTTCTCTTCCCTGATGAAGCCGGCATCGATGAGTTTCTTGGTCTCCTCGATGACCTTTTCTTCCAACTCTCTTCTCATTCTTCGAGGAGCTTGTTTTACCTGCTTAGCATTAGGAGATATAGCCAGCTTATGCACGGCTACTTCAGGGGAAAGGCCAGGCATTTCTTTGTACGTCCACGCGAAGCAGTCGACGAACTCATGCAGCAGGGCAATTATCTTCTCTTTCATTTCCTTCGACAAGAGTGAGCTGATGTAGGTCGGCCTTGGATTATCGGGCGTTCCTAAGTCAATTTCGGTTAGCTCATCAAAGGTTGCTTGTCCTCCATCTTCGAGCTCTTGAGGAGCTTCTTCTGGTTTGGCTATTTCATCATCATCATTTGATCTTTCGCTAGCCTCACCAACATGGATCATGTAGCACGTTTTGGAATCAGGTTGAACGTAGCCTATGCTCCGTTTATCTGGAATTCGTCCATCGATGTGTCACGACCCGCAATTCGGCCCGTAACCGGCACTTAAACTAGGTAACGTCTACAGGCGTACGTAACTTAAGTAAGCCGAAAACCCAGAAATCTAAACCACCCAAAACATGGATCAACGGAGAAACACAGTTTAAAAATATTTTAGAGGTCGCCATTTAAAATCTCTAACTCTAGTTTTCTTTCATAAAAATTTCGGCAGCACCTCCTTTATAAAACTGGCCCCGAAAACGGGTACAACACAGATAATATAATAAACATCCCAAGTGGGAGAAAAATCACGCCCACCGGCGGAGACAATCACCACAACAAGTATACGACGCCAAAGCGAAGAAATATCAAGAGAACGACTATAAAGGAAGTAAACATTTCCACAATAACCTGCTTCTACGAGCACGGTTCCCAAAACCAATATAATACAACACTGATACCTCACAAGTCGTCTCTAAGTCAAATACAACAGGGGTAGATGGAGAATACTAGATCCAACCAAAAAAATATACAATATACAACGGATAACCGCAAACCCACCTATAATGCAACGGCCTCACTGCCAAAGGTAGCGGTATCCACAAAAGTAATGATGATAAGCTGCCCTGCCGCGACTACTCAGAGGGTAAGTCCTGCAAAACTGTGGCACAACGGGGGTGAGTTGCCAACTCGTGAATAGTAATTAACATCATACAGTAATCGCAAGTATGCACTACAGCAATGATCAATAACATGTGAACTGATAGCATGAGTATGACAATATGAATATACAACTATCATGATATCCATATCAACTGAATACTGAGTGCGGAAAAGTAAATAATCTCAAGCACATATCATAAGCATGAAAAACACGGTGTAACTCAAAAACACCCAAATCCCAAAGTACTCAGATCGGCCCTCAAATCGGCCCCTCAAATCCTGTACGTCTCAAGAAACCTGAGTGTCAAACATCGACACTCAAAAACATCATGAAGACCAGTGCCTATCATCGACACATAAATACTGATATCCATACGTTCCTCGAAAACCAAGTACCCTACCTCGATACTTGCGTTTTCACGTATCGGTCTTTCTGATATTCATACGTTCCTCGAAACCAAGTATCCCACCTCGATACTTGCGTTTCCACGTATCGGTCTGTCAAACCCCATATATCTCTCGGAAATTAAGTGCCCACATCGACACCTTAATTTCCCATATCGCATCTCAAATGCATAAGTCCATATAATGTATCTCGCGGTTCCCAAGAACCCCAATCTAGAATACATATATATACAACGTCCCATACCACTGATATATATGCAATACAAATCATGTAAATCCAAATCCAAAATACATATATATACGGCGTCCCATACCACCGATATATATGCTATAATAACTGTAATATCTAAATCCAGAATACATATATACACAGCGTCCCATACCACTGATATATATGCAATAAAAACTGATCATATAACAATAGCAAGGTATATGTGCGAACGAGTAATATAACATGGTATATGTGCGAACGAGTAATATAGCATGGTATACATATGAGCATGTAGGTATACAGGTATGTTCTATGTAATATGCATTGTCGCACAAGTATAACTGTTTAATGTCGCTAACTACTAGCCAGGTATACAATAAGCATTTGTATTGTGCGTGTTATGGCAATTACCGACAGGGTGTGTGTAGCATATCATTGGTGCTCGTGCAACATGGACTGTCGATAATAGTGCAGTGTACAGCAGGTACAGTATTAAGCACAAGTAACTATATGCAACATGAATCATGCAATATCTCTATATAAACAAATAAGCATACGGCTAATATTATATCATGTCTAGCCCCGACGCGTAGCGCCATACGGGCGATTCCCCGTAGATGTTAAATCTACTCACACTGTGGTCTCCAGCTATGAAGATCCGACCACCTGCTTCGCTTTGTTCGCAGCGTCTGAAGTCCCCGCTTGCGACGCTATAATATCACAAACACAAGAAATAAAGCGAACATCTCAGAAGCAATTACTATAACGCAAAACTACGTATTATAAAACGTAACAACGCACTAAACTAACTCACGAATACACGTCTAGTGCAAACACACGAAACGATACCTAAACCCAAATTGAGTACGTCACAGCACGACACATGACTCGTGTCGCAACACGTATCACGCGAACTCAAAACACACGATTATAGGTATTCGATCCCATATTTTGTATACTGCATTAACTAATAAAATCAACAGTACCAAACTACCCCAATTAACAGCAGACAACACCCACAGAAACCCCACCCCAATCCTCACCAAGTCGGCCGGCGTCGCCGGCCCTCTCCTTAGGGCTCGCCGGCCCAAACCGGCGGGATGGGCTCCGTATCTCTGGTGGTGTCTCAGGTTAACCTGCACATCTCTCTAAAGTTGTTTCCTCAATCACTAAACTCCCCAGATCATAGCAGATACCAATATCACTAAAAATACACTAAAAACCCGATATCGCCTCAATCGATACAAACTACGATCTACGCAGAAATTAACGATCAAAACTACACAAAAACTATAAATTAACAGTAAAGGGAATATACCTAACAACTTTGCTCTCAAGTTCCAAGCTTTTCCCTATCCCAAGTGATCAAAGAGCAAGAAATCCCAAAACTTTAGCTATTTTGTGATATATTTCAGAAATTTGATGATTTTGTGATGGAAATGAATTAAAATGAGAAGGAAATTGTGCAAGGGCAGTAGGAAATGAGGGGATTTCGGCCAAGGGGTGAGGTGGAGGGTTGGTGGTGAATTTCCTAGCAATTTCCCTCATAAATGCAACATTAAAGACTTGCACACATACACACACATGCATGCATCTACTCATTTCCCTTTTCTTTTCTTTTTATTTTAATTCCCTAGCTTAAATCCTAGGCCACACAATAAACCCTAGGGTGAATGAGAAGGATTTTCCTAACTCAAAGGTTTTAAAGAAAAGATCGCATAAGGAAATTTTTCCCAAAATTGAATACCGCATTAAAATATTATTAAAAATTGGGAAAAACCAAATTGAACCAAAACGTCCCATATACTCCCAAAGCTCGCGCACTAGCTTTATTTTAGCTAATCTAGGTGCTGGCAAGTCTATATGGTCGTTTGTTCACAGTCGGGTAAAAACGGAAAATACCGACAAACTACCCTAAAACGGACGAAATCGCATAACGATTTCCAAAACGTTACAATCTCCCCCCCTTATAGAAATTCGGTCCCCGAATTACAATTTCATAAAAAGACGTACCTTCAAAAAGATGGGGGAATTTCTTCCGCATCTCACTCTCGATCTCCCAGGTGATCTCCTCACCAGTCGGACTACGCCATAGAACCTTTACAGAAGGCAAGTCCGTAGACCGAAGCTTCTTCACCTGCCGATCCAAAATAACTATCGGCTGCTCGGTGAACGAAAGATCACGATCAAGCTGAACGGTCTCGTGCTGAATCATATGAGAAGGATCATGAAGGTATCTACGAAGCATCGACACATGAAAAACGGGGTGAACATCTGGAAAACTAGGCGGGAGCGCTAAACGATAAGCAACCGAACCTACTCGCTCAAGGATCTCGAAAGGACCAACAAATCTGGGACTGAGCTTCCCTCTCTTCCCAAATCGCATAACGCCCTTCATCGGAGAAATCTTCAGGAATACATGATCTCCCACTGCGAACTCAAGTCTGCGACGACGACGGTCGGCATAAGACTTCTGCCTGCACTGGGCTGCTCTCATCCTGTCCTGAATCAGCTGGATCTTCTCCGTAGTCTCCTGAACAAGTTGGGGTCCCAACACCAAACTCTCACTAAGCTCGGTCCAACAGACTGGCGATCGACACTTCCTACCATATAAAGCCTCAAAAGGTGCCATCTGAATAGTCTCCTGAAAGCTGTTATTGTAGGAGAACTCAATCAACGGCAAGTGACGATCCCAACTGCCCCCAAAATCAAGCACACATGCACGGAGCATATCCTCCAGAGTCTGAATAGTCCGCTCCGTCTGACCATCTGTCTGCGGATGAAAAGCGGTGCTAAAACTCAAACTGGTACCCAAAGCTTCCTGAAGCTTCTGCCATAGACGGCTAGTAAACTGGGTACCTCTGTCGGATACTATGCATGTGGGAACACCGTGCAAACGCACAATCTCATCTATATAAAGCTGAGCATACTGAGCATAGCCGAAAGTGGTCTTCACTGGAAGGAAGTGAGCCGTTTCCGTCAACCGGTCTACAACAACCCAAATGGAGTCATACCCTCTACTGGTCCTGGGTAGACCCACAATAAAGTCCATGGAAATCTGCTCCCATTTCCATTCCGGAATGGGTAAAGGCTGCAACTCTCCAGCCGGTCTCTGATGCTCAGCCTTGACTTGCTGACAAGTCAGGCACCTCGAAACGAAGTCCGAAATATCGCGCTTCATCCCTTCCCACCAGTAGTAGTCTCTCAAGTCTCGGTATATCTTGGTGGAACCTGGATGAACGCTAAAAGCCGACTGATGTGCCTGCTCTAGGATCTCGCGTCTCAACCCATCAACATCCGGTACACACAAGCGAGTCCCGCATCGTAGCACACCTTGGTCATCAATCGTGAACTCCGAAACTGTACCTCGTCGAACAAGCTCAAGAATCTCAGACAAACGAGCATCACTGGGTTGCGCCTCACGAATACGATCAACAAGTAGTGAACGGGCGCGGACATGAGCAAACTGTCCCCCAGTGGAGGTAAACTCGAACTGCACTCTACTATCACACAAGAGCTGCCAATCTGCAGAAGACTGACACCGAACGGCGCTCAGCTGGGACAAGCTACCCACGGGCCTACGACTCAAAGCATCGGCTACCACATTCGCCCTGCCCGGGTGATAAAGGATCTCACAATCATAATCCTTCACTAGCTCCATCCATCGGCGCTGTCTCAGGTTCAGATCTCACTGCTGGAAGATGTACTTCAGACTCTTATGATCCGTGAAGATCTGACACGACCCCCCATACAAGTAGTGTCTCCAGATCTTCAACGCAAAGACTACCGCTGCCATCTCAAGATCGTGAGTGGGGTAATTCTGCTCGTGCTTCTTCAACTGTCTGGAAGCATATGCAATCACCCTATCATGCTGCATCAAAACACAGCCGAGCCCCACTCGAGAAGCATCACAATACACAACGTAGCCTCCCGATCCAGAAGGTAAAGAAAGAACTGGTGCTGTCGTCAACCGAGTCTTCAACTCCTAAAAACTCTGCTCGCACGCATCAGTCCAGAGAAAAGGAACCCCCTTCCGGGTCAGTCCAGTCAGCGGTGCAGCGATACTCGAAAAATCCTGCACAAAACGGCGATAATAACCAGCTAAGCCCAAAAAGCTGCGGACCTCAGTCACCGATACAGGTCTGGGCCAAAGCTGTACAGCCTCGATCTTCCTCGGGTCCACAAGAATACCATCACTAGTCACCACATGACCCAGGAAGTCAACTCTATCAAGCCAAAATGCGCACTTTGAGAATTTAGCATACAGCTGGTGCTCTCTCAATATCTGCAAAGTAATCCCCAAGTGCTGCTCATGCTCCTCTCGACTCCTAGAGTAAACCAGTATGTCATCAATAAACACGATAATGAACTGGTCGAGGAACGGCCTGAAAATCCGGTTCATCAGATCCATGAACGCTGCTGGCGCATTGGTGAGTCCGAACGACATCACCAAGAACTCATAATGCCCATAGCGTGTACGAAAAGCAGTCTTCGGAATGTCATCATCCCGAACCCGCAACTGATGATAACCCGAACGCAAATCAATCTTCGAAAAATGTTTCGCACCCTGGAGCTGATCGAATAAATCGTCAATGCGGGGTAAAGGATACCTGTTCCGCACCGTAACACGGTTCAACTGACGATAATCAACACATAACCTCAAACTGCCGTCCTTCTTCTTGACGAACAGAACAGGAGCTCCCCACGGCGAAACACTCGGACGCACAAGTCCCAAATCAAGCAACTCTTGCAATTGATCTTTAAGCTTTCTAAGCTCTGCCGGAGCCATCCGATAAGGCGGTATAGAAATAGGCTCCGTGCCAGGAATCAGATCAATGCAAAACTCAATATCGCGCTCTGGCGGCAACCCAGGTAGCTCATCGGGAAAAACATCGGGAAACTCTCGCACGATAGAAACCTGGTCCAACAACTCCACTGTGGCTCCAGTATCATGAATGAACGCCAAGAATCCCCGACATCCCCTCCTCAAAAGCCAACTAGCGCACAAAACAGAAATCAAGCTGTGAGGGGCGGCACTACGGTCCCCCTGCACAACAAACACTGACTTGCCGGGAAAACAAAATCTAACTGTCTTCTCGCGGCAGTCCACGGACGCATAGCAAGTAGCTAGCCAATCCATGCCCAACAAAACGTCGAAGTCCAACATCTCCAGAAGGATCAAGTCGACGGGCAGATCTCTGTCACCAATATGGACGACACAAGATCGAAACACATAACGCACAACAAACGACTCTCCCACAGGAGTAGTCACGATCAGCGGCTGATCCAGCAAACACGACTCTCGGCCTAACCTCGGCACGAAGTGCGTAGAAACATACGAATGCGTGGATCCCGGATCAAAAAGAACATGCGCATCAAAAGAACATATAGAAAGAGTACCTGAAACCACGGCATTGGACGCCTGAGCGTCCTGGTGAGTCAAGGCAAAAACCCTAGCCTGACCTCTTCCTGCTACTGGCTGTCCTCTGCCTCTGCCACCTCGACCTCTCGGTACAAAACCTCCGCGACCACGACCTCGCTGAACAGGAGTCTGACGCGGCGTAACTACAGGAACAAGAGGCAACGCTCTCTGAGGTGGAGATGGTGGTAAGGTAACCTGCGGTACAGCTGGCTCGTTCACACGCGGCTCTGTACAATCTCGAACCCGATGACCCAAACTACCGCACCGGTAACATCCCGAAGCAAACTGCCGATCACCCTGAGGGTAAGAACCATAAAGTCGACCTCGTCCCGAACCGCCACTATCAGAACGGAAACTATCTCGACGTCTAAACGCCTGCCTCGCTGCCGGATCACCTATACGACCTCTCTTCGGTCCCGGAGCAACTGATGACTCAGCTAGACGCTCCTCTACCGAAAGAGCTGCATCCACCGCTGCTGCATACGTGTCACAATGCTGAACACTGATGGCTAGGAACAAATGGGTAAGCAGGCCTCGAACAAACCTCTTCACCCTCATCTCTGTAAGTCCACGTTGCCACCCCCGGTTCTTACGGGGAGGCGGAAACGGTATAAAAATCAAATTTTTAGTGCGAGAGGCAACATGGACTAAACTAGGTCGGGATCGTTACCTAAACTAAAACTAGCAACCTAGCTAAAGAAGTTTAGCTACTCGGATGAAGATGGTTATACCTAGACTTGAACTCCTTCGTCTTCAAACTTTGTAGAGGTTAATGGTTCTCCTTTGTCGCCTTCTCCCGTCGAAGATGGATCCACCTCGAAGGCTCGACCTTTGGGCTCTTTCTCGTACTTGGAGTGAACTAGAATCGCCGGCTTGCTAGACCCTTGATCCTAGAGTGAGTAGAGAGTGTTTAGGGTTTGCTTTTCTTTTTCAAGAGAAGGATTCTCAACTCATGAGAAGGTTTCTCTTGACTAGAGGAAGAAGAAGATGAAGTGAAGAGAGAGAGTGAGAATGATAGAAAATGAGCCTCTCTTTTTTCCTTTTTGCAACCATAACAAAAGAAAATGAATAATCAAATAATAATAATAATCAAAATGAAAAAGGTTTGATGGATAGTTTAGAATGACTAATATCATTACATGCATTAAATGAATAAAGCAAGAATGAAAAGGCATCTTGCATTTGTAATGATGGTAGTCAAATGTTCAACCATGGTCAACAAGTCAACCATGGTCAACAAGTCAACAAAAACTAACCATGACACAATTTCATTTTATTATATATTATTAAATGATATAATATAAATCCATTAGGGTTTGGAAAAAGACGACTGTCAACTGTGCATACGCACCCGTTCCGAAACCCTAATGGAAATCATCTTCCTCCTCCTCAAATAACTGTGCATACACACCTGCATTCCTGTTCCGAGGAACATGAATACTGAGAGATAAAAGCAACCCCAAATACTATACCAGTATCCGGCTCAAACCAGAGCCCGCTGGTAATATCTGTCCGGACTCCAAACGTGCACAAGTGCGCGGATGAGAACGAACCCTGTCGCAAAACCATGCGACCTCTACTCTGTTTTGCCCATAGGCGAATACCCTCTGTGTGGGACTCTAAAGACTCGACACTACGCTGGCAGTGGGTTTAACCACAGACCGCAAGCGGCACTAGCTGTGCGTAACGGTCCCCAGGTAGATGTCGACAAGAAGGCTGACGAGGTGAAACCCCATCGGTACTCCTACTGAGTCTGAATGTGACAGTCTCCGTACAGTCCGGTCTGTTCGTCTGATACATCGCATGGCGGGCCTAGGGGGCGGTAAACGTCAGTCCCCCAATAGCGGTACAAGTCGTGCCGGAGCGAAGCCCAAAACACCCTGAGATAACACTGGAAACCTACCAGTATATCTCGTTTGCCCTGGCCAGGGACTACTCGTGTAATGGCTCTCCTAGACACAGCGCGATGTCAACCCCCAATACCGGGAGAGACGAATCCTGTCTAACCGTCACTGCCTCCAAGTGCTTCGGGACTGCACCCAACCACCACCTGTTTGCACGACTCCTTTGAGCCGTGGTAGGGCAGTGATCAAAGTGCAGTGGGAACACACTCGAGGCGAAGTGCCAGTGTCAAGTCAGCGGACTAAGCTGTACTCATGTCACCTGGGAACTGATGACTGACGATAGGTATAATACCAACCTGTCAGTTCCCGACGAGTCCTGTCCAGTGTACTCGTAACCCAACGAGCACCCGTATACTATCTCCAGTACGACGTACTGATGGCTGTGGGACAGACCATCTCCCACACTGGGATGAGAAGCGCATACGCTAGTCTACTCCGGAGTATCGATGCCCTGTCTCGATAGTCCTGCGACTAGGGACCTGTATAAGGATCTGCTTATAGATTACCCAGCCCCCACTAGTGTGACTGCCATCACAACGCTGGTAATCAAGCAAAGATCCTAAGGGCTCCACTAATGCGTATAAGTGATATAGTAAAATAAACACAAGTACACATTGAAGTAGAGACAAACCAAGTAGCATACTACTATTTTGAGCAAGATTGTATATACAAGGTGAATATCCCAAGCATCCATTAAGTAATATACAAACTATTATGATACAGTAATGGCCTCTAGGGCATATACACTAACAATCTCCCACTTGCACTAAGGCCATGTACTGGCGTATCGAAGACCTATCATCTCGATCAGCCGCTCGAACTGAGTCTGGGGCAGGGCCTTGGTGAATGGATCTGCAGTGTTGTCTTCTGAAGCAACTCTCCGAACCTCGATCTCCTTGCGATCCACGATCTCCCTGATCAGGTGATACCGCCTCAAGATGTGCCTGGATCTCTGATGGGACCTGGGTTCCTTCGCTAAAGCTATAGCCCCATTGTTATCGCAATACAGAGGTATTGGATCAACAATGGACGGAACCACTTGAAGTTCTTTCAAGAACTTCCTCATCCAGACAGCTTCTTTTGCGGCATCAGATGCAGCGATGTATTCCGCTTCCATCGTCGAGTCTGCAACGGTTTCCTGTTTGGAACTCTTCCAACACACCGCCCCTCCATTGAGGGTAAAGACAAAGCCCGACATGGACTTGGAATCATCCTTGTCACTCTGGAAGCTGGAGTCAGCAAAGGCCTCGATCTGGAGGTCTTTTCCGCCATACACCAAGAACATCTCCTTAGTCCTTCTTAGGTACTTGAGAATGTTCTTTACCGCTATCCAGTGTTTCTCCCCAGGGTTTGACTGATACCGGCTTACCACACTCAGTGCATAAGCTACATCCGGTCTGGTACATAACATCGCATACATTATAGAGCCTACCGCAGAAGCGTAGGGTATAATAGACATGCGATCCCTCTCCAAATCAGTCTTGGGAGACATCTCTTTAGAGAGGGTGATCCCGTGACAAGCCGGTAGGTTACCGCGCTTGGAATCTTCCATACTGAATCTCTTCACTATGGTGTCGATGTACCTGGACTGAGAAAGTCCCAATATTCTCTTGGATCTATCACGATGGATCCGGATCCCCAGGATGTATGAGGCATCACCCAGGTCTTTCATGGAGAACTTGTGTGACAAGAACCCCTTGACAGATTGTAGCATAGGAATGTCATTTCCAATTAAGAGAATGTCATCCACGTATAAAACGAGGAATACTACAGTTCTCGCTACAAATCTACTATAGATGCATGGTTCATCTGGATTCTTGATAAAGCCAAATTCTTTGACCGTCTCATCAAAGCAGATGTTCCAACTCCGCGATGCCTGCTTTAGTCCATAGATGGACTTAAGCAACTTGCACACCTTTCCGCTGCTCCCACTCTGAATGAAGCCCTCTGGCTGGTCCATATAGACACACTCCTCTAAATTTCCATTTAGAAAAGCTGTCTTTACGTCCATTTGCCAGATCTCATAATCGTGGAAGGCAGCGATGGCAAGAAGGATCCGAATGGATTTCAGCATGGCTACTGGAGAAAAGGTTTCGTCATAGTCCAAGCCAGGTCTTTGACGAAAACCCTTTGCTACCAGCCTAGCTTTATAGGTCTCAACCTGTCCATCTACACCAATCTTCCTTTTGAAGATCCACTTGCATCCTACGGGTTTTATCCCGTCTGGAGCAATGTCCAACGTCCATACCTTGTTGGTGTACATGGACTCCATTTCGGTCCGCATTGCATCCAGCCATTTCACTGAGTCAACGCTCTGAACGGCCTGCTGGAAGCTAGTAGGCTCATCATAATCTATGATGCAATCCTCTCTATCCCCGTCTATGAGAAAACCGTAGTATCTCTCGGGCGGATGAGACTGCCTACTACTTCTGCGGAGCGGCGTAGGAATGTCCTGTTCTGTTGAACCCTCTGGTTCCACCAAACTTTCAGTAACAGTCTGTGGTTCTGGAACTTCTTCCAGTTCTACTGTGCTCCCACTTATCTGGTTTTCCAAAAACTCAGTTTCCAAGAAGTAGGCATGACGAGAAACAAGAACTTTTTGTTCCTCTTCACAGTAGAAGAAATATCCTTTTGAGTTCTTTGGATACCCCACAAACTTGCACTGTACTGAGCGTGCCTCGAGCTTGTCCGCATGCTGCTTTTTGACAAAAGCCGGACATCCCCATGTCTTAATGTGCTTAAGATAGGGTTTCTTCCCACACCACATTTCATATGGTGTGGAAGGCACAGTCTTAGTCGGAACTCGGTTCAAAAGGTATGCGGCTGATTCTAGCGCATATCCCCAGAATGATCGCGGCAACTCAGCGTTACTCATCATGGACCGCACCATATCCAATAGGGTGCGGTTCCGTCTCTCCGATACACCGTTATGTTGCGGGGTGTATGGAGGAGTAAGCTGAGAGAGAATTCCGTTCTCTTTTAAATAGTCCAGGAACTCGGCACTTAAGTATTCTCCACCTCGATCCGATCTTAGAATCTTAATACTTTTGCCGGTCTGTTTTTCTACTTCATTCTTATACTCCTGGAATTTTCCAAAAGCCTCGGACTTATGTTTCATTAAGAAGACATAACCGTACCTTGAGAAGTCATCCGTAAAAGTAATGAAGTAAGAATGTCCGCTTCGGGCATGTGTAGACATTGGACCGCACACGTCACTGTGTACGAGTCCCAAGAGCTCGCTCGCTCTTTCTCCATGTCCAGTAAACGGAGTCTTTGTCATCTTTCCCTTGAGACAGGATTGACAAGTGGCATACGACTGATATTCGAACGCATTCAAATACCCTTCTGTATGTAACTTCGTCAACCTTCTCTCATTGATGTGACCCAATCTACAATGCCATAAGAAAGTCTGGTTTATTTCTGGAGACTTTCTTTTGTGTGTATTCTGGACATTAAAAATCTGTGGTTGGTTCAATACGTATATACCATTACTCAAAGTACCTGACCCAATCAAAACTTGATTAAGGCGAATGTTTACAACATTACTTACAAACGCAAATTCATAACCTTCTTTAGAAACTAAAGATACAGAAATGATATTACAAGTTGCGTTGGGTACAAAAAAGCAATTACGCAAAACCAAAACATGTCCATCTGACATTCCCAGGTGATAGTCCCCCACGGCTTTAGCATCCATGCTAGCTCCGTTTGCAACTCTGAGGGTCATGTCACCTGCTTTCAAAACACTACGGTTTCTCAACGCCTGCAAAGAATTACAGATATGAGATCCTGATCCGGTATCCAATACCCAGGAAGTAGAGTTTATAGAAAGACAGTTTTCAATAACATACACACCTGAAGCTGAAGCTGCAACCTGCTTCAATTCCTGTGTTCTGGCCTTCCAGGCCCTGCAATCATTCTTCCAGTGTCCTTTCTTATGACAAAAGAAGCATTCTTCCTTATCCACAAGCTTCCCCGCTATCTTTGTTGCTTTTCCTTTTCCCTTCGTATCCACTTTACTAACACCGCCCCTTGGTTTGGCGGGGGCTTTCTTCTTCTTTCCCTTGGCTTTCGCCTTGGACCTAGAAGAAGATGATCCTCCTACAAACAAAGTGGATGTTTCCCTACCTTTCTGTAGGGTGCCCTCTGCGCTCCTCAGCAGGTTGAGGAGCTCTGAAAGTTCAACCTCCTTTTCTTGTAGGTTGAAATTCATTATAAACTGGGCGTAAGTGGAAGGAAGGGACTGGAGAACTATATCCGTATATAGCTCACTCTCCAATGTGATCCCTAGGTCAGCGAGCTCCTCAATGTAGCCGATCATCTTTAGCACGTGCTCGGCTACTGATGATCCGGCGGCCATTCTTGTCGAAAACAACTTTTTCGACGCTTCGTATCTTGCGATACGTGATTGCTCTCCATACAGTTCTTTTGTATGAAGCAATATGGACTCCATGTCCATATTCTCATGCCTCCTCTGATGTTCGTTGTCCATCGAGGCAAGCAGGAGGCACTTGGCCTTCGCGCTATCAATCTCCCAAGTCTTGCGGATTTCCTTATCCGCGACGCTGGAAGTTGGACCAGGGACAGGGGGAGCTTTGGTGGTAAGAAGATACCCCAGCTTGTCATAAGTGATTGCTATCTTGACATTCCTGAGCCAATCTTTGTAGTTTGGCCCTGTCAACTTGTTTTTATCTAGGAGTAACTTAAGTCCAGTCATGTTGATTGGTCGCTGCAATTAGGAGAGAGAAGAAGAAACACTCAGCATGATGCTCTTGCAAGTTTAGAGTGGTTTTTAATTTGTCTAAACAGGATGGCTCCCACTGTTTCTCGAATCCCTCCTCAAACCATAAAGGAAGAATTAGTCAGGGTCAATCCCACCGTACAATACTTGCTTAACCGTTCGGCCAGGCTGGTGTCGGTACTTCGAGGGAGGTTTTCCAACGCTTTCGCGAAGTTCCTTAATTAAAGAACCTCTTTTCCCTGGGGACGTAGCCCCGCTAACACCTTTCTAGGCACCTACTAGGTTTATAGCATTGATCGTTAAGTGAGAAATTTCCCGAGGAGTAGCATATACTCACAGTAGGATCGGGATCCAAATATCATCGCGTGACGAAACTGAAGGAATCCTACCAGAATCACCACACTCCAAATGGTATGCAAATCTAGCAAGTTTCAGTACTTATGAAACTCCCGATGTGGATTTTTGCCCCATGCTCTTATGACCTTGACTTTGGCCAACAAATCATAAGTCACATGTCAAGTTCTACCCGTCGTTCTCCAGGTTAATTTGAATCCACCCGTACCCACCCTTGACTTTGGCCAACAAGGCAGTACGACTGTTCCAAACCAACGCATCTATCTATGCTGCACATGAATACCCAATAGCTACCAATCACTATGCCTTGACTTTGGCCAACAAACACAGCTTGAATACTATTGACTATTCATGTGAAACGACGGAGGGCTACGGATGGTTTTGGCGAAACCGTGAACGTAGTGAACTTGATTTGGTCGATGGAACGAGATAGCTTTTAAAAGGAGTGGCTCAAACTCCGCATTTAAAAGTTGGTTTTGAAAAGAACCGAGTGGTTTTTCGAAAGTGTTCCAACGACTTTAACTTGGTTTATTATCTTGCATTAGTTCTTTTAATGCGTGATATTCTTGCATTAGTACTTTTAATGCGTCCCATCATTTAAATCCTACCATTGCAGAAAACAACCAAAATATGACGTACGCTTATGCCATTCGCATTCGCCACTGGGCCCCGTCATTACCCGTTAGGTTACTTAACTAACGACAGAGCGGGGGCTGGGCTAGCGCGTCTGTAAAACATAAGCAACGCCTAAATAGAAAGCAATGATAAACATTTCAGATCACAGATAAATACATTGGATATACTAGTAATCTGTAATTTGTACGAGCCTGTAACAAAAAACAGATAACACGGTCGCGGTGAATAGCCAATACCCCACCCAAGACCCCTACGGGTGCGGCAAACTACCCGCCAAGTACCCGAAGCGTAGCAACCTCCCTCATCTCCATGAGTAGGCCACTCGACACTTCGGCATACCCGGTAGTTTGTGCACCCCTCCATGGGTCTATCCTAGGAGCAAAAACAGTAAAAGAATTATACAATGACGGCTACAACCCCGACCCGGTTGTGCGGCCAAACAAATAATAATTATTACATCAATTTACATTTACAATGAATTGCAAGAAAAGAAAACTCTCGTCTCACAATCCCCGGCTATTCACCCGCGACAATCCAACATATTTATATACACATTCCAGCACATTACAGATCATGTATAACCCCGACTAATCGTCTTATAGCGATTAGTCGACGTTCAATACATGCAAACATCACAGATATAACCATCATAGTCAAAGTGCAGTGAAGTTCGGAAAAATACGGAATTATAGGCCCCCAAAAGTAAATTTTAGTTCTGGAAAATCTGGGCATATAATATATATCCTAAAAATCCCAAAATCAACACAGAAAGACACTGCACGAAAAACGATGCAGAGAGGACATCAAGTCGCGGCGGTTCCGCGGCGGCCAAGAAGGCTCACGCGGCGGAAGGGCGGCGGCTTCGATGAATCTCTGTGTCGTTTTTCATGAGTGTCTTTAAAAAACCCTGAGATGAATTTACAAATATAAAGTTTTTCATTTTGAGCCCAAAAAATTTCAACAGAAACTCAGGTTTTGGAAAAATACGGTTTTTGGGTTTTTTACGGTTCCGAACTTCGTTACACTTCACTACCAAGCTAGTTTAAGTTTAGTTAGGCTCTGATACCACTGTAAGTCCACGTTGCCACCCCCGGTTCTTACGGGGAGGCGGAAACGGTATAAAAATCAAATTTTTAGTGCGAGAGGCAACATGGACTAAACTAGGTCGGGATCGTTACCTAAACTAAAACTAGCAACCTAGCTAAAGAAGTTTAGCTACTCGGATGAAGATGGTTATACCTAGACTTGAACTCCTTCGTCTTCAAACTTTGTAGAGGTTGATGGTTCTCCTTTGTCGCCTTCTCCCGTCGAAGATGGATCCACCTCGAAGGCTCGACCTTTGGGCTCTTTCTCGTACTTGGAGTGAACTAGAATCGCCGGCTTGCTAGACCCTTGATCCTAGAGTGAGTAGAGAGTGTTTAGGGTTTGCTTTTCTTTTTCAAGAGAAGGATTCTCAACTCATGAGAAGGTTTCTCTTGACTAGAGGAAGAAGAAGATGAAGTGAAGAGAGAGAGTGAGAATGATAGAAAATGAGCCTCTCTTTTTCCTTTTTGCAACCATAACAAAAGAAAAAGAATAATCAAATAATAATAATAATCAAAATGAAAAAGGTTTGATGGATAGTTTAGAATGACTAATATCATTACATGCATTAAATGAATAAAGCAAGAATGAAAAGGCATCTTGCATTTGTAATGATGGTAGTCAAATGTTCAACCATGGTCAACAAGTCAACCATGGTCAACAAGTCAACAAAAACTAACCATGACACAATTTCATTTTATTATATATTATTAAATGATATAATATAAATCCATTAGGGTTTGGAAAAAGACGACTGTCAACTGTGCATACGCACCCGTTCCGAAACCCTAATGGAAATCATCTTCCTCCTCCTCAAATAACTGTGCATACACACCTGCATTCCTGTTCCGAGGAACATGAATACTGAGAGATAAAAGCAACCCCAAATACTATACCAGTATCCGGCTCAAACCAGAGCCCGCTGGTAATATCTGTCCGGACTCCAAACGTGCACAAGTGCGCGGATGAGAACGAACCCTGTCGCAAAACCATGCGACCTCTACTCTGTTTTGCCCATAGGCGAATACCCTTTGTGTGGGACTCTAAAGACTCGACACTACGCTGGCAGTGGGTTTAACCACAGACCGCAAGCGGCACTAGCTGTGCGTAACGGTCCCCAGGTAGATGTCGACAAGAAGGCTGACGAGGTGAAACCCCATCGGTACTCCTACTGAGTCTGAATGTGACAGTCTCCGTACAGTCCGGTCTGTTCGTCTGATACATCGCATGGCGGGCCTAGGGGGCGGTAAACGTCAGTCCCCCAATAGCGGTACAAGTCGTGCCGGAGCGAAGCCCAAAACACCCTGAGATAACACTGGAAACCTACCAGTATATCTCGTTTGCCCTGGCCAGGGACTACTCGTGTAATGGCTCTCCTAGACACAGCGCGATGTCAACCCCCAATACCGGGAGAGACGAATCCTGTCTAACCGTCACTGCCTCCAAGTGCTTCGGGACTGCACCCAACCACCACCTGTTTGCACGACTCCTTTGAGCCGTGGTAGGGCAGTGATCAAAGTGCAGTGGGAACACACTCGAGGCGAAGTGCCAGTGTCAAGTCAGCGGACTAAGCTGTACTCATGTCACCTGGGAACTGATGACTGACGATAGGTATAATACCAACCTGTCAGTTCCCGACGAGTCCTGTCCAGTGTACTCGTAACCCAACGAGCACCCGTATACTATCTCCAGTACGACGTACTGATGGCTGTGGGACAGACCATCTCCCACACTGGGATGAGAAGCGCATACGCTAGTCTACTCCGGAGTATCGATGCCCTGTCTCGATAGTCCTGCGACTAGGGACCTGTATAAGGATCTGCTTATAGATTACCCAGCCCCCACTAGTGTGACTGCCATCACAACGCTGGTAATCAAGCAAAGATCCTAAGGGCTCCACTAATGCGTATAAGTGATATAGTAAAATAAACACAAGTACACATTGAAGTAGAGACAAACCAAGTAGCATACTACTATTTTGAGCAAGATTGTATATACAAGGTGAATATCCCAAGCATCCATTAAGTAATATACAAACTAGTATGATACAGTAATGGCCTCTAGGGCATATACACTAACAATCTCCTCAGTCGCCACCAGGTATGGAGCATATATCGACAGCTCAGTAAACAATACATCATAATCCGACACCGTCATCCCCGGCGTCTGACGTAAAGACTCAAATCTGCGCGCTCGCGCATCCCTGATGCTCGGTGGAAGGAAACGAACAAGAAACGACGTCACAAACTCGGTCCAGGTCATAGGAGCAAGACCAGCGGCTCTGCCTCTCTCCAACGACTCACACCACTTCTGGGCCATGCCCTCCAGACGAAAACTGGCAAACTCTACCCATCTCTCGTCGGAACATCGGAGTGAGCGACAAATCTTGGTCATCCGGTCGATAAACGACTGCGGATCCTCAGTAGCATCTGTGCCCGTAAACACCGGAGGTCTCAACTTCATGAAATCTGTCAACGACACAGCAATAACCTCCGGAGCTGCAACTGCGACTATCGGAACCGTAGGTACCATCGTGGCCTCCGCAGCGGGTGGAACAACTGCCTGCCCCTGCGCTCGGATGGTCTCTACCAAAGTCCCCACAATCTGGCGCAGATCCTGCATACCAGCTCCAATCATAGCAATATACTCCGGTACAACAGGCGTACCACCCTGGTCAGTCCTCGCCTCAGGCGAGTCAACTCTGACCTCGGCCCTCGCGGCCGCTCTCTGAGCCCTCGTAGTCTTCGGCGGCATATGGGCTATAAATTGAAACAAGATTCGATAAGGAAACGGAAATCGAATCACAAGATGTATATCAATCACGGAAGGAATATCAATAAACAAGTCCTAAGGTCACTTAGGCGGAGTACCGTGTCGTAAGTATGCCGCGGAACATACACACGCTACGTCACTCTGCTTAAGCTACCTACTCCATCATACCAAGGTCATCCTAGACTCCGAAAGGTAAAACCTAACGCTCTGATACCAACTTTGTCACGACCCGCAATTCGGCCCATAACCGGCACTTAAACTACGTAACGTCTACAGGCGTACGTAACTTAAGTAAGCCGAAAACCCAGAAATCTAAACCACCCAAAACATGGATCAACGGAGAAACACAGTTTAAAAATATTTTAGAGGTCGCCATTTAAAATCTCTAACTCTAGTTTTCTTTCATAAAAATTTCGGCAGCACCTCCTTTATAAAACTGGCCCCGAAAACGGGTACAACACAGATAATATAATAAACATCCCAAGTGGGAGAAAAATCACGCCCACCGGCGGAGACAATCACCACAACAAGTATACGACGCCAAAGCGAAGAAATATCAAGAGAACGACTATAAAGGAAGTAAACATTTCCACAATAACCTGCTTCTACGAGTACGGTTCCCAAAACCAATATAATACAACACTGATACCTCACAAGTCATCTCTAAGTCAAATACAACAGGGGTAGATGGAGAATACTAGATCCAACCAAAAAAATATACAATATACAACGGATAACCGCAAACCCACCTATAATGTAACGGCCTCACTGCCAAAGGTAGCGGTATCCACAAAAGTAATGATGATAAGCTGCCCTGCCGCGACTACTCAGAGGGTAAGTCCTGCAAAACTGTGGCACAACGGGGGTGAGTTGCCAACTCGTGAATAGTAATTAACATCATACAGTAATCGCAAGTATGCACTACAGCAATGATCAATAACATGTGAACTGATAGCATGAGTATGACAATATGAATATACAACTATCATGATATCCATATCAACTGAATACTGAGTGCGGAAAAGTAAATAATCTCATGCACATATCATAAGCATGAAAAACACGGTGTAACTCAACAACACCCAAATCCCAAAGTACTCAGATCGGCCCTCAAATCGGCCCCTCAAATCCTGTACGTCTCATGAAACCTGAGTGTCAAACATCGACACTCAAAAACATCATGAAGACCAGTGCCTATCATCGACACATAAATACTGATATCCATACGTTCCTCGAAAACCAAGTACCCTACCTCGATACTTGCGTTTTCACGTATCGGTCTTTCTGATATTCATACGTTCCTCGAAACCAAGTATCCCACCTCGATACTTGCGTTTCCACGTATCGGTCTGTCAAACCCCATATATCTCTCGGAAATTAAGTGCCCACATCGACACCTTAATTTCCCATATCGCATCTCAAATGCATAAGTCCATATAATGTATCTCGCGGTTCCCAAGAACCCCAATCCAGAATACATATATATACAGCGTCCCATACCACTGATATATATGCAATACAAATCATGTAAATCCAAAATACATATATATACGGCGTCCCATACCACCGATATATATGCTATAATAACTGTAATATCTAAATCCAGAATACATATATACACAGCGTCCCATACCACTGATATATATGCAATAAAAACTGATCATATAACAATAGCAAGGTATATGTGCGAACGAGTAATATAACATGGTATATGTGCGAACGAGTAATATAGCATGGTATACATATGAGCATGTAGGTATACAGGTATGTTCTATGTAATATGCATTGTCGCACAAGTATAACTGTTTAATGTCGCTAACTACTAGCCAGGTATACAATAAGCATTTGTATTGTACGTGTTATGGCAATTACCGACAGGGTGTGTGTAGCATATCATTGGTGCTCGTGCAACATGGACTGTCGATAATAGTGCAGTGTACAGCAGGTACAGTATTAAGCACAAGTAACTATATGCAACATGAATCATGCAATATCTCTATATAAACAAATAAGCATACGGCTAATATTATATCATGTCTAGCCCCGACGCGTAGCGCCATACGGGCGATTCCCCGTAGATGTTAAATCTACTCACACTGTGGTCTCCAGCTATGAAGATCCGACCACCTGCTTCGCTTTGTTCGCAGCGTCTGAAGTCCCCGCTTGCGACGCTATAATATCACAAACACAAGAAATAAAGCGAACATCTCAGAAGCAATTACTATAACGCAAAACTACGTATTATAAAACGTAACAACGCACTAAACTAACTCACGAATACACGTCTAGTGCAAACACACGAAACGATACCTAAACCCAAATTGAGTACGTCGCAGCACGACACATGACTCGTGTCGCAACACGTATCACGCGAACTCAAAACACACGATTATAGGTATTCGATCCCAGATTTTGTATACTGCATTAACTAATAAAATCAACAGTACCAAACTACCCCAATTAACAGCAGACAACACCCACAGAAACCCCACCCCAATCCTCACCAAGTCGGCCGGCGTCGCCGGCCCTCTCCTTAGGGCTCGCCGGCCCAAACCGGCGGGATGGGCTCCGTATCTTTGGTGGTGTCTCAGGTTAACCTGCACATCTCTCTAAAGTTGTTTCCTCAATCACTAAACTCCCCAGATCATAGCAGATACCAATATCACTAAAAATACACTAAAAACCCGATATCACCTCAATCGATACAAACTACGATCTACGCAGAAATTAACGATTAAAACTACACAAAAACTATAAATTAACAGTAAAGGGAATATACCTAACAACTTTGCTCTCAAGTTCCAAGCTTTTCCCTATCCCAAGTGATCAAAGAGCAAGAAATCCCAAAACTTTAGCTATTTTGTGATATATTTCAGAAATTTGATGATTTTGTGATGGAAATGAATTAAAATGAGAAGGAAATTGTGCAAGGGCAGTAGGAAATGAGGGGATTTCGGCCAAGGGGTGAGGTGGAGGGTTGGTGGTGAATTTCCTAGCAATTTCCCTCATAAATGCAACATTAAAGACTTGCACACATACACACACATGCATGCATCTACTCATTTCCCTTTTCTTTTCTTTTTATTTTAATTCCCTAGCTTAAATCCTAGGCCACACAATAAACCCTAGGGTGAATGAGAAGGATTTTCCTAACTCAAAGGTTTTAAAGAAAAGATCGCATAAGGAAATTTTTCCCAAAATTGAATACCGCATTAAAATATTATTAAAAATTGGGAAAAACCAAATTGAACCAAAACGTCCCATATACTCCCAAAGCTCGCGCACTAGCTTTATTTTAGCTAATCTAGGTGCTGGCAAGTCTATATGGTCGTTTGGTCACAGTCGGGTAAAAACGGAAAATACCGACAAACTACCCTAAAACGGACGAAATCGCATAACGATTTCCAAAACGTTACACGATGAGTGCTCAAACCTGGGGTGGATGCCATAGCCCTTCGTAAAACTTTGCTTCGGACTCCGTTTGATATAACCGGCATCCGCACTTTTTAAAGTATTCCCGCATCTCGGGGGCATAGTATCTGGGATTGAGGACGGCTCTTATGCCTCTCTCATAGGGAAGGCACGCGATAAAAAGATCTTCTGGGTGCACAACGGGGGTTGACCCATAAAACATGATGCCTTTCTGTCCATTTTTCCTCCCGGGGACGTAGAAAGTTTTCAGCTGGTCCACGGTGGAGACTGACAACGCATCGAGCTCTTTGCACATCTGCTCCGGCACCCTTGTGACGGCTAGGGACCCTTCTACAATTTCGAGGGTCTCTCGTAGTTTCGCTCCAATCTGCACCGCTGTTGCACGACAAGTCCTCTTCCTCTGACTCTTCAGTGTCGCTGCTAAGATGAGGGCGGACTTTACTGCTAGATGGGGCTTCAGTGACAGATTCATCCGTATCGCTACCGAAATGAGGGCGAATTTTACGGAAGGACGGACTTCCAGCGTCGGACTCATTAGTGTCGCTACCGAAATGCGGGCGCACTTAGGCATTTTTGCTTTTGAAAGTGACAGCTGGCGCAGATTTGCTTTTGAGTCTTGGGGCCGGTCTATCCTCAGTCAGTTGTGGCTTAGCATTTTGGTGGTTCATAAAGTACCGAGAATCTTCATATCGGACTTCATGCACACCGAACGGTTGGATGTCTCCGTCAATGCGTCTTTCTTCGCCATTTTTAGTATACTTCATGCATTGATGGAGAGTTGACGGAATGATGCCGTAATCGTGGAGCCACGGCCGCCCCAAGAGAATCTTATAAGACGTGTCGGCGTCGATCACGTATATCTTAGCTTCAGTTTGTAGATCCCCGAATTTGATTGGCAGAGCTATGGACTCCAGAACTTGCTGGCAATTTTGGTTGAAGCCTTGAATGACAATCGTTTCCCTTGACAGGTGTCAGACGTCCATTGAAAAACTCTTCAGCGTCCGCAAGTTCATGATGTTCACTGAAGACTCTGGATCAATCAATATGCGATTAATCCGATCTCCGTCGCTGTACCCGGTCACGTAAAGCGGCCGATTATGCTCAGCCGTTCCCAGTAGCAAGTCTTCATCCTTAAATGTGACTGCGGCGGCATGCAAAGCGTGCTGGGCTTCTTTCATATTAATTTCCGCCAAGTGAGCCTGATACCGCTCGGGGTTTTATAGAGCGTGAATGAGAACATCTCTAAGCTCCTTAGATAGGACCAAGGTGTCGTAGATGCTCAGGAGAGACGGAAGCTTCCGGAGATGTGCCAAGACATTATAGTCCACCGAGGAAGGACTTATGTTTTCATCAGCCGGTCCTCTGCCATCTTCTTCATTAGCGACTTGTTTTTCCTTTCTTTTTGGGGTATTGCCCTGATTTGGCGGTAGAGCCCTGCCGCTTCTGAGCTGGATTTGATTGACCGTTGTGGCAAGCTCCTCGTCCTCTTCGGGAAAACAGAGCTCCTCTTCTGAGTCGCTGCCAAGATGGATGGCGTAGCAGGTCACTACTGGGATCTCTTCATTGGAGTCTTCTTCTAACTCCTCCAGAATTTTAGCCGCTTGTACAGGGAAGAACTCTTTCAATTGAATCAATGTTCTTTCCTTTTGTTCATATTCTTCGAGGGAATCAATATATTTTTGAATGGTCGATCTCCCTGCAGACTCTTTTTCGCGCCGAGCTGCACTTTTTTTCTTCTTGAGCTTCTTAGATTTTGAGCCTGATGGAGCCGCATTGGCAGCTGGACTGGTAGGCTTCTTCTGTCCTTCCCATTCCATCCCGGGCTCTTTCTGAAGCAGCTTTAGCATCTTCTTCGTCTTATTAGATATGTGCGTACTCCACGGAGGCCGCGATGAGTCAGTTTCGTTTGTCAGGACAGCGGGTTCAGCTGTCTGCTCTCAGAAGGCTTCAACTTCTGTCTGTATAAAGTTGGCGGTTGCAACTTGATTGTTCACCAACACGTTTTTGGACAGCTCGATCTCTCCAGCCTTGTACTGCTTCTCGACCCAGTCCTTGAAGATATAGCAATCCTCGATCGCATGGCTCACTACTCGGTGGTACGGGCAATACAGGGGATTGTCGGTCATTTTTGCTTCTTGGGGTCTTTTCGACTCCGGCAATTGTAGGCCGTTGTTCAAGGCATCTTTAAATATCTTACGGACCTTGTCCCTTCTGAAAGAGTAAACATTGTTCTTCTTCTCTTCTAGGGAAGGCCCATCTCTTCCCAGCAATGGCTTTCAAGACCGGTTGGTTTTGGATTCGCCCGCCCTTCGCTTTTCTTCAATGTCGGACGCATTGAAGACATTGGTACTGCTGGAACTCCCGCTTCTACGGCTGTCGTCCCGCTTGCTTTTCCAAGTTTTGTCTCTTTGAGAGTCCGGCGGGGACTCTTGCTTCGAGCGTTCCAGCATTTGGACTTTCTTGGTTAACTCTTGAAACGTCTTGAGGCCTGCTGTATACAAGAATGGGACCATCCAATTGCTGAGGTTCCCAATGAGAAGGCTGACGGACTGGTCCTGCTCCAGCGGCGGTTCGCACTTGACCGTGAGATTACACCATCGGGCAATAAAGTCGGTGTTGCTTTCATTCTTTCCCGGCTTGGTCCTCACAAGGTTGGCAATGGAGATTTTATCACTGACACTCATGAACCTTTGCCGAAACAGAGACTCCATTTGGGCAAAGGTAATGACGGACCCGTCTGGTATACTCGCGTACCAGTCGAAGGAGACACCGGTCAGGCTGTTGACAAACTGACGAAGAAGGAGTGCGTCATTGCCCCCTGTATTTCCACACGAGGCTTTGAAGTGGGTGACGTGCTGATTTGCATTCCCCGTTCCGTCGAACCTTCCGAATTTAGGAATGGCGTAGCCGCTCGGGAACTCGATCAGATCGTAGTGTGCGGGATACGGCCGCCCACTACTGCCAATTTCTTTCTGAGCTTCATCTTCGGCCACCAATGTTTTAACTTTGCTGGTGACCAAATCCATTATCCGATCTTGTGTTAGCGGGATAGTGCTATCTGGGGCCAAGGCATCCCCAGAAGCGGAATGTGGCCGGCTTTCATGCGGCTTGACCATTCTTGGACCCAAAGAAGCAGGCAATGGCTGCTTCGGATTGTCATCACCCGGCTGATTAGTGGCAACTTGTGCTTGATTACGAGGCGCTCGAGCAATTTGAGCCGTAAGCTGCATCACAACGTTCGTTAAGTCGTCAATCTTCAAATAGAGCTTGGCCATCTCTTTATCCTTGCTCCTGAGCTATTTTCGAAGCTCTTGGAGCAGCTCTTGCTCCGCGGTCCTGGGACGGAAGGTCGGCTCTTCCTCGCTCTCTGAGCTTGACTCTGCCTGGACCGAAGGGTCCTTCTGCCTATCGTCCTCATAAAGACGGTTTTCATCATCCAGCGGAGGCGGCTGTTCTTGGGAAACGACAACCACATTCAAGCCAGATTGGACTTGGGATGTGGTGGCCCCATCCTTGCTTTTGCTGTGAAGGTTGTCGCTGGGACGCCCGCCCGCCGTATAGACCGTATGGACGACATATCCAGCCGTCTTTTTATTATCGGCGGCTGATTTCACGGATCGCTGTCTTGGCCCTCCTGTTTCGGTAGCGGGCAGTCGATTGAAGGCGGATGGCCTGGCCGGATTCTTGAATGGTGCTGGCGCTTCTTTTCTGGATTTTCCCCGCTGCTTTCGTGCGGCACTGAGCGCCCGATAGACTCTTGAAGAGACAGTGTCATACCTTTTCTGTTAGGGCCGGGACACGTCTCTTTGTAGCATTGTTCGGACCGATGTCTTCTTGATTCTGGCGGCCATGGCATTTTTCTGAACCCACTTCAGAGGCTCGAAGGAATTGCTGATTCTCACGTCCGACTCAGCCGTCGTCGCGGGGCGACCCTGCACTTGGAACTTCACAAAATTCAATTTGGCCGAAGTCCTGGCCCTCTTGTTGGCTCGATACCTGAGCCGCTTATGTCTTAACTTTTCTGTTCTAAGCACCTGGCAGACTTCGGCTCTTTGGGAAGACGCCGTAGACCGGGCGATGGAGGATTTTGGAGATACGATCGATTGTGAATTTGTTGAAGTCATCGCCTGAGCTCGTCTGCAACATTTGATGTTGCCCTTCGTACCGGAAGTCTTGCCCCCAGCTGGAGCGCCAGAGAGCCGTTCAGAAACCGTTTTAAGTTTCGTTTGTGGTGCCTTGGCGATCACAACATTCGGCCTCTTGCCCCTTGAGACCGGCTTAGCCGCCTGCTTTGCTGGGATTTCTGCCAGATGAGCACTTCCGGCAGGGTAGATGATAACGGAGCCAAACTGGCGGGGCGGTTCCTCCCACTGTCTACTGAGGCTTGCGGGGAGAACCACACGAGCATTGACCTTGACCACGTACGGGATCGGGGTCGCGTTGGAAGCCGAATTCATCTTGGGAGACATTGTCGTCAAAAGTTGATTGCTGCACGAAAAAAAAAACATTATTTCAGTATAGGCAATCGATATGTATATTGATTGAGTTCGCATAAACGTTTAACCCGAAATATGGGAGGAGAGACAGGTCCCACCGGGCGTGCCAGAATCTGTAGGGTGTTTTTCGTCACCCCATTGAGATGGGAATACGCGCGCGCTTGTCAGGCATACTACAGATTCCCCCTGCCTAGGATAGGCCGAGGTTTGATGATTGTGGGGATCCGAATCTCCGGCAGCCGCGGACTAAGCTGCCGTTAATTACCCCTCGCCTTTGGAGCGAGGGAGCCTCCAATTGACGGGTTAAACTGGACATGCGAACTCAATGTGCAGTGTACGCGTATGTTGTTTTCGAAGGGGGGTTTTGGATATATCGGGGGCCCCGCAGAGTTTTTACGGGGGTCCCGCTAACCGGATAGCGGGCTGGGGGTCAAGGGGGCTAGCAGCCCCCTTGCGGGATGCGGGGCAGCGCCCCGTTAGGAATTTTTTTCTAGCAGGGACAGTGTCGTGGAGTATGTGTATGTGTACATATGTATACATATGTATATATACATGTATATATAAATAAAGGGGGAAAAAGACATCCAAAGGATGCGTGGGTCCAGCGCCTAGGCGCTTGAGCGCAAGCGCGCCACGTGTCGGCACGTGGGCGCTTTGCACTCGGACGCTTAAACGCAAGCGCGCCACGTGTCGGCACGCGGGCGCTTTGCGCTCGGGCGCAGGGCGCTTGAGCGCAAGCGCGCCACGTGTCGGCACGCGGGCGTTTTGCGCTCGGGCGCAGGGCGCTTGAGCGCAAGCGCGCCACGTGTCGGCACGCGGGCGCTTTGCGCTCGGGCGCAGGGCGCTGGAGCGCAAGCGCGCTGGCGAGGAACCTGGAAATTCTCTAAAGAGAAAATAGGGTGGTGTTTAAACTCCTAAGATGCTTTGGGTTAATGAAGGGGGTTCTTCTTCTTCCTCTTCTGTTGGCTGGATCTTGAAGATCAAGAGATATGGGATTTTTAAAAATCTCTCTTTTTTGAGATCTAGTGACAGATCCAAGTTTCCCTTTGTGGGTTTGGTGGTGAAAAACTATTTTGTTTTATAAAATGAAGAGTAAAACTCTTGATTTAATTCAAAAGAAAGAAGAAAATTTTTGGAACCTTGAAGAAGGAGAAAATATCTCAGATCTAAATTTTTGGAGAGAGAAAAAGTTGTGAGATATTTCATTATCTTTGCCTTTATAGGCCATACACTTTACATATAGCTCCTTGGGCTTCACAAAATGGCATTTTTCCTATCCCATGGCTCATGTGCCATTTCTTTTTGCACATAAGCCATGGACTTTACAAAAATTTGGCTTTATGCCTATTTTTCTTACATTTATCCATAAAATAAAATAAAAGAAATACAACAAAATTATTTATTACAAAATTTTTATCTTGGCATGGGGGGAGGCCGACCGCTTCATGTTCGGGCTCGACCCGGACATGGGCCCTCTGGATCTTGGCTTGGGGTTGACTTTGAATTTGACTTGGTTAACCGGGGTGTAAATTTTTACCCCAACACCCGGGCAGCAGCACGAGCGGGACGATAGTTCCTCCGGTGAGGAACAGCCGGTGACCCGGACGTGGACGCATCTCCTCCAACTAGAAAATAAACATTGACGATAAAATTATATGAAGTTCATGTTTATTTTTAGAGGATATGTAAAATGAATAAATATTTTATATTTATTCATACTTACCTACAAACTGAGCAGAGGGTACGGGAGTGGCGGGAGTGACCTCTGCACAAGATGTGGATGCACCACCTATAATTAGACAATTAAAAATAGATTATATAAGTAATTGCAAAATGAATGTGTATATCAATAGTATAACATTCTAAATCAATATGCATGCACTATAAGATATATAAACATACCCGCAGGTGCGGTGGCGGCCTCTGTCCGAGATGTGGAGGCACCATCTACAGCTAGACAATCAAAAAATGATTATCTAAGTAATAGCAAAAAGAATGTGTGTGTATTTATGATATAATATTCAAAATCAATATGCATGCACTATAGGATATATAAATATATCTGCAGGTGCGGTAGTGGCCTCTGCCTCTGATGTGGATGCACCACCAACAACTAGACAATTAAATATTGATTATATAAGTAATTTGAAATAAATATGCGTGTATATATATAATATTACATTCAAAATGAATATGCGTGTAATATACCTGGAGGTGTGGCAAAGTCCATATGGAAGAAGTCATCCGAAAGGGATACCGATCGGTCTGCAAGACCAGCCCTCTGAAGCTCCTTATGCAGCTCTCTGGGTAGCAGAACCGCTTTGCCTCTGCCTTTGCCACTGCCGCGGCTGGTGCTCCTGCTTCCCCTCGCTGCTCCGGTCGTCGTCATCAAACCTATATAAGAGTACAATCATTACATATGCATGCAATATATGTATAGATCGTAGAAATATGAAGTAATAATATAACATTACTGATAAGCTTTTTCGTTTCATAGACGTATTAGACATATCTACTTAGATTTCATCATCGATATCTTTTCTAACCCACGAAACTTCACGATCAGCCGAAGACAACCCATCTTTTGAAACCGAAGGTCGGAGCACTCTAAGTCTTCTCTTAATCGATGTTCTCTATACGATCCTCGAATTCTGGGACATCGTAAACATCCCTGGGTTTCCAACGACATACGACACTCCATCCCTGATGTTTCAAACACTGTGAGTAGTATACTTGGAACGTTTGTCTCGGAAAGATAAATGGATTGTCCTGACCATAAAATCGAAGTGTGTTCATACTAGTCAATCCATATTCATCTTTCCAAGTCCCGAGATTGTTTCTCCACTTATCCGTATCGGTTTGTGTATCGTACCAAATACACTGAAATATATAAAACGGTTCTGATCGTCCGGGATATTGGATGCCAAGTATGCAATTTAAGTATCCATAATAAGTCGCACCATCCGATCCTACCGTCGCAATACAACTATTCTGAATGGTTTAAGATGTTTCTATGTTCTTAACTTCAAATTTGTATCCAAGGACACCAAATTCTTTATAATATGCAACCTCCATACTAGGAAACCGAGCTAAATATCTTGAATCTCTCTCTAATGATGCAAACAAATTTTACGAAAAATACATAATGATATAAGTTTAGATTAAGACTGGCAGCAATAACATGTTATTCGAACAACTTACATGATCTGCAAACCAATCGCCAAAATTATCCTAATGATATTTTTCTATTCGTTCATCATTCCAATTAGGATGCCCTTCATGTACCTTATTAATATGAATTCTGTTCTCAACAATAAATTATGATATTAATATTAGATCATTTCATACACACACAAACACAAATATAACAATTAATCCAAAAAAACTCACTCACTAATTTCTTCAAGACATACGTTATTGAGGAGGATAAACCGATATATCTTGTTGATAAATATAGTGTCTACTCTCTTATAATCAGCTTTACCATATGACCCGTCCTGAATTCTCTGAGGCCGGTTAAGTTTCGTCTCAATGTTCTCGTCCAGATAGCGGGAACAAAATGTGATTACTTCATCTAGAAGATAACCTTGTAAAAACCCTCTGATCGATTTCTACTGCGTATATAATTTTTTAGAGTGTGGAGGTATCTAAAGAAAAATATGTTAAATAAATACGGGCATATAGAACAACAATAATTTTACAAATTGCCTGTAACGAAAAATTCCACGTACCTTTAGATGGGATATATCCATCGATATTGTACCGGTCCGGCTAACTTAGCTTCGGTTGGAAGATGAACCGTCAGGGGTATTAAGATATCGAAGAATGACGGTGAGAAAATACGTTCAAGCTTGCAAAGTATCAATGAAATAGAATTATCTTGATTCTCCAGTGTCACAACATTCAGGGTTTTAGCGCACAATTCTTTAAAAAAGCAAAATAGGTCATTGATTACTAGACCAACCGATTCGGGAAGGGAAGTCTTGAGGGCTAATGGGACAAGGTGCTCCATAATAAAATGGTGATCATGACTTTTCAGCCCATCGATCTTGCCTTTCATAATTTTTATCTTCTTTCTAAATGATCCTGAGAAACCTGTGGGAACTTTCAAATCATGCAACACCTGCAGCAACCTTTTCTTCTCCGGTTGTGATATATGATACGCATCATTGGGAAGTACAATCTTGCCTGGTTTACCCGATATCGGTTTAGGATGCAATTCACTTTTAATTTCCCAGTCCTGAAGATTCATCTGAGCACGGAGGTTGTCTTTCGATTTTCCGTCTTTACAAAGGAGTAAGTTGAGTACGTGCTCGGATACTCTTTTCTCTATGTGCATAATGTCCAAACAATGACGCACTAAATTTGTTGACCAGTACAGAAGCTCGTAGAAAATGCTTAATTTGTTCCATTAGCGTGGTTTGACTTGTTTTGCCGGATCTATCCCGAAGGTCATATTATTGTAACCATCCCACTGAGAAGTCACGTCCTCTCCGGACAATGAGGCTGGAGTCCCAAGAAGCTCCTGATGACCATTAAAGTGAGCGGCGTCTATAACCTGTAGGGATGGTCTAGTGGTAGGTAACGCCGATGACCGTAATAACAAACATTCCTTCTAAAATTCAACCATTTCGATGTTGTATATTGATGGCAACAAGGGCATGCTTTGTGACCATGTACGGACCAACCTGATAGTATTTCATATGCAGGAAAGTCATTAATTGTCCATATTAAAACCGCACGCATTGTGAAGGTTGTATCTGTGTTTGCATCGTAAGTCTTTACACCATCAATGAATAAAGATTTTAACTTATCGATCAGAGGTTGGAGATAGACGTCGATATTGTTTCTCGATGAGTTTGGTCCGTCAATAAGAAGATGCATCATAAACTAGGATTGATCCATAGCCAACCAAGACGATTGATTATAAACTATCATTACAACGGGCCATGTGCTGTGGCTTCCAGTCATATAGTTGAATGGGCAGAAGCCATCACTAGCGAGTCCGAGCCTGACATTATGAGGATCACTATTTGAATATCTCGTGCCTCTTATCGAAATCCTTCCATGCCGGTGAATCTCTTGGATGACTCATTTTTCCATCTTCACTTGGAGCAGCACGGTGATGCCAAATCATTGCCTCGGCTGTTTTCTTGCACCTGAATAGCCTCTGCAGCCTCTGTGTTGTGGGAAAGTATCGTACTATCTTGACAGGTATATTGGGCTTCTTATCAGATTCTTTCGGTTTATACCTGATATCTCCGCATGTTAGATACTCTTTCAAATCTGAATTCTCTTTCCGGTACAACACGCAATCTTTAGGGCATGCATGAATCTTCTCACACTTCAGACCCAAATCAGACTTCATCTTTTGGGTTTCGTACCAGCTATCGGGCATGTTATTTCCCGGGGGCATAGAATCATTCAGGAACTTCAGAAGTATCGTGAATGACTTGTTGCTCCATCCATTTAGGCACATAATCTGAAAAAGTTGGATGAACCATGATAGGGTAGAATACTTTGCATTCTCATAAATTGGTCTTTTAGCATCATTCATGAATTTTTCATACTTATCCGCACGCAGTCGTTGACCGGAAGGAATGCCATCTTAGGTAGGAATACCATCACCTACAGCAGCCTATACCATATCCTCCATTTCTTCTCTTGGAAAGAAGTTATCGTCTTCTTCTTTTTCTGTCGCATTACCGTCTTCTCCTTCTTCTGCCGCATTACCGTCTTCTTCTTGTCATTCCCCGTGATATAGCCAAGTTTTATAAAGTCTAGTAAAACCATATTTAACGATGTGAAGCTCTACGATTTCTACTTTTCTGCCAGAACTTATTCCCACATCTATCGCACGGGCAGAGAATCTTCTATAACACGATCTTATTATGTGCACGTGTAAATTCAATGAAAGCAGCAACTCCTGCGACAAACTTAAATTGCATGCGTTGTTGCCAATCCACGTACATCCAATCCTTAACTCTAATGTACTCATGGGCCATGTTAAACTGTATAACATATAAATTATAGGTTATGGTGACTATATTGAGAAATCTAAGAACGAGATGGTTATTGATAAAGAAGAAAATCCGTAGAGACAAGTTTGTCGTTGAAAAGAATAAATTATCGATACACAATGTTAGATTTGAAGATAGCCAAGTATGAGTTGTATTCTGTGTATGTGTGTTTCAATTTATGATTTCGCTTAAGTGTAGCGTTGTTAGTGTGTATTTGCTTTGTGTGTGTGTTTGTTGTGTATTCGTGTTATATGTGTGTGTTTCGGCTGTCGGGGGTAAGGCTTCTATCCCATTAAGAATGTGTAGAGCAGACACCCATTAGTTTGTGCTTTCATCCATTTCGAGTAAATTTCGGTATCACATCCCCGTTATTCTCCGAGTACACTGTACTAGAATAGATAATCATTTCAATGCCGTGAAATAACGTTGAAATGAATATTTAATCTATCTTTGTACACGGAGAACCAGCGGAAAGTAACGACGAAATAACTTGAAACGAATGAAAACACAAGTGAATGCAGGTGTTTGTTTTATAAATTCCTAACTTGTCCACACTGGACAAATCTATCGGTTATTATACGATTGAATTTTCTCGTCACATAGACTACACGACGGTTGTTAGTACCGAACTATACCGTTCGATATTTAATAATCTTCGTATAGTTCTATGGTATGACGAATATCGAACGTATGTTAATCGATAGACGGGAACTAAGTCGCGCTTTAATTTTCATATATGAGTATCGATGAGAATATAAAAGTTTTATATTATCATCGAGTATCATATATTGGTTTTAACTTGAACAGGTTTTACGTTTACGTTTCGTTTTTAAGGGTTCGAAAATTTTAGTTTAGGATAAAGTTTTCTTACGTTTGCGGTAAAGTTGTATGTTTACATTATCATCGAGTATCCTACTGAAGGAACTAGTGCACCCTAAACCCTAACCCTAATTAACCCTAATTAATCTAATTAACCCTAATCATCACCCTAACTCAAATTATCCCTAATTAACCCAAAATTAAGTTAATTAAACCAAATTAACCATAATCATCACCCTTACTCAAATTATCCCTAATTTACCCAAAATTAAGCTAATTAAACCAAATTAATCCTAATCAACACCCTAACACAAATACACTCTATTTTACCTAATTAACCCAAATTAGCCCTAGCCCAAACCCTAACCCAAATTAACCTAACCCTAATTATCACCCAAACCCTAACCCATATTAACCCTAGCCCAAACCAAAATTAATCCTAATTAATCTAATTAACCCTAATCATCACCAACCCTATTTTACTTAATTAACCCAAATTAACCCTAACCCTACCTAATTAACCCTAACCCTAACATCAACCGAACCTTAACCCTAACCCAAATTAACCCCCATCCAAATTAACCCCCAATTAATCCGGCCCTTGCTATAACCCTAACCCTAAAATTAACAACAATAACAAAAAAAAGCATAATTATAAATTAAAATTGAAATTAACTCACCTCAGTAGTCACCGGCCGACGGCAAAGAGCTTGACGAGGTGGAGGAGGCCGGGGATGGAGCTTGAAAAGGTGCTCACGGCGAGACTGTGGTGGCGACGACGAGAGTGTGGTGGCGACGAGGAAGTCGACGACGATTGGTGTGGTGGCGACGAGGAAGTTGACGACAATGAGTGTGGTGGCGACGACGACGACGGGAAATTTTGATCGGTGGGAAATGACTTAGCTTTATTTTTTTTATAAATAACCTTTTGTTGTCCCTACGGATTAATCCGTAGGGCTTTCTTTTGCGGCACCGTAGGGCCAAATAAAAGATTACATTTTAATATTTTTTAATTTATTTATATCCTTACGGTAGGCATCGTAAGGGAAAACAGATGGCCCAACGGATTAATCCGTAAGGGCAATAAAAAGTTGCCCCTACGAATTTCTATATCCGTAGGGGCAACCCCTTATTGTAGTAGTGCCAAGGGCCTGCAAGAAATTTATAGAGAAATTTCTCTACAAGCCCTTGTAGAGAAGATTTTTTCATCAGTAATTAGGATTGTCAAACGGACTGGCCGCGTCGGTTTCTAATCGTGTGGGGTCCATTTGACCCGGTCAAAGTCGGGTTCGGGACAACCCGTCCGTTAATAATCAGTTTAGTTTCTTAAAACCTATACCCGATCCATTTAATATTCGGGACATGCCATAATCAGATCATTCGACCCGACCTAATGATTCGTTATTTTTTGTTTTGTTTATGAACAATACAAATTAGCAATTACAAATTTATTTGAACGCTTATGAATAAATTTCCATATATTTAAAAAGTAGAACCAAAAATGCCTTAGAATAAGAATACGGGAGAAAACGAATGAATCAGAGGATAATGTATTCGGGTGTAACGGGTCGTAGCAGGTCGTGATTCATGACCCATACAGGTCGTTTATTAAACGAATCAGATTGGGATAACCCAATTAAAAACTTAGCGAATTCGGTTTCGGGTCACTATTTTTGGGTGGGATTCCGGGGTCAGGTTAGCATTGGTGAATTACAATTTGAGTTGTAGTTGATGCTCCATCTCTTTCATTGTCTCATGCTGTATGAATTCTTAATTTCCTTCGCAGAATATATTCGTGGCTGGATCAGACACATCCTCAGCAACAGTAGAATGGGCCATGACAGAGCTGATGAGAGAGCCAAGGGCCATGAAGAAGCTACAAGACGAAGTAAGAAGCCTCGTAGGAAACAAAGCAAAGGTCGACGAAACTGACCTTGATCAGCTTCGGTTCTTGAAATCAGTCGTAAAAGAGACAATGAGACTGCACCCTCCAGTTCCACTCCTCGTCCAAAGGGAAACCAGACAACACATTAATATCAACGGTTATGACGTCCCAGCGAAATCAAGATTGCTCATCAACGCGTTTGCAATAGCAAGGGACACAGATTCATGGGATCGGCCCGGTGAATTCTATCCAGAAAGATTCATGGATCGTTCTATAGATTTTCTGGGGCGTGATTTTGAGTTCATACCATTTGGAGCCGGACGAAGGATTTGCCCGGGAATGCATTCTGGGGTTATGGTGGTTGAACTTGCGCTTGCGAATCTTGTTTATCTTTTCGACTGGGGACTGCTGAGAGGGACATCCAAAGAGGATATTGATATGGGTGAATCTATGGGTGTTACAGTGCATAGAAAGGTTGGTCTTCAACTTGTGGCCACAAAGTATCAAGGAGCCAAGGGCTAAATATAGTTGTATAGATGAGAATTAGCCGGCTTTAGCACTTGAATGAAGTCCAATGCATGTGAAGATCTTCTCTCTTTCAGCTATATATTGCATCATGGTTGTATATGATACATGCTATGCAGAACTTTTATTAGTAGTAAATTTCACTAATTACTCCTTACTATGGTTGTCTCATGCTTAACTACCTTAATGTTATTTAGTTGCAGTCAACCATAATCCTAATCCAATTGGGTCATCACTCATTCACGTACGATAACAATTCGTAACAAGAAGGTGAGAGGTCACATTCTCAAAAATATTGGCATCCCAAGAAAAAAATCACCCTTTTATAACTTTGGTTTTAATGAAGGTTTTACTATTGTACCCTTAAATATAGCAGTAGAAAAACACAGTGTTCAGTAAAAATAACCTTTTTTTTATTATGATACTTGATGTTCTTTTTGAGGTAAAAGGCATTGATGTTATGATTTAGTTAAACAAATTAATTTAACACCAAAGAAGGTGCGATTCTGGTGAAAAATGTCTTTGCATTTTTTTTGGGTTAAAAATGGATATCCACCGTTTATCACCATAGCAAATCAAGAGAATCAATGACTGATATTATTTATTTCGATTTGCAAATTCTTTCTTGATTTTATATCCCTTAATAATAGATAGTGAATAATACTAGCCATTGATTCTCTTTCTTTGGTATGATGATGAACGGTTGCTATCCATCTTTAATGAGTGTTTTGATATGTTGGGATAAAGCTTTTCAACTTGAATAACTTGTGGTAATATCCAACTCTATCGTTTTTAACCAAAAATTGGTTACGAAAAGCATTGAATCTAGTATCAAAATTAAAATTTTATCATCATTACAAACAGTTATGGTATAATTTTCCAAAATCAAACATAATCCAACAAAACTAAGCAAACATTCAGCATCACAAAATAAACCAAACTTATATTTCAGATCAATTCCCTCACCTGTGTAACATTTCAGAAAACAGAAAATATTATTTTAGAATTTAAATGATAATATAATGAGTTTTACGAATATTATACCGAGCATGGATTTGTGTTTTCATAGATTGGTATAATTATATACCTCTATTTTTGAAAAATAATTAGAATTTAAAATAAATTAGTATTTATGAAAGCATTTATTTTATTAAGCTTTTCATAAATTAGTATATAATTATATCTATACAAGTTTAACGTTAAAGTTAAATTGTGTTTTCCTATTTTGTGAACTAATCCATGCTTAGTGTGCATGGCATGTTAATGAGAGGGTTAACGTTTTCATAAGTGTTTCTATGATAGCTTCATTCTTATTTTTGGTTTGTGCTTTTATGATGGTTTTACATTTTTATAAAAGAAAAAGAAAAGAAAAGAAAATGAATGAAACATGGAAGCATGGCTGTTAATATAATATATGAGGTACGGGGGTGAGAGAGAGAGAGAGAGAGAGAGAGAGAGTGTGTCATGGCTTTCCTTGACCATTTTGCTTCATCTCATTTTCCCTCATGTCTTCTTCTTCCTCTTCCTTCTCCATCTCCTCCACCTTCTACTACAACCACAAACCCCCAAACAAAATCTTTTCTAAACACCTTCAAGCTTTCATAAAAAATGTTCCTATCCTCATTCTACACATAGTGATGTGATTAAGTCTCCACTTTGAAGCCATTTGCAAGTATGGAAACTTTCCTTCATCCCCATCCAGAGGTAAAATGCTCACTTTAAACTAAGTTTTCTTAACATTTGCCTTCACACACTAGATTAGAGCTTAAGTGTATATTTTCTAGTCTTGAGATTTTAAAAGTGAGTTTTGGTGGATAGAACTTGTAGCGGTGGTATAGTAGAGGTTTAGTGGGTGATTACAACCTAATTAGTGATAGAAGAGAGGGTTTTAGTGCAAGTATTTTTGACCTACAAAGATTTAAAGTTTCAAAACATGAGTTAAGAATTTTAAATGTCGGTTTTCTATGAGATTTTGATATTCATATAAAATCTAGAGCAATTTGGGATCTATGATATTTTGCGTATATATTCGACCTAGTTAGACCACTAGGAGACCCCATCATGAAAACAAGACTCTAACTCCAAACTTGGGCCGCAAATTGCGAGAAAAATGAATATTTCGGTGGTTTTCTGTAGCAATTAGGTGTCGGGGTTTGGTCAGTAGATGTTTTACATTATATACAAGCGTATTCTCTGCTAAATTGCCCTAGATTCGCTTAGTAAAAATCTGGAGTTGTTTTACTTAGCTTTTAACGATATTTTACGAGTTTTGAAATTTGGTTTTCGGATTTCTGTGTTGTGATTTGGTCGTTCCACGTTTATACGTCGATGCCGGGATTATTTTATCGGATTTAGCACGCGTTGACCATAGATTCTAACCTATGTGTGCTTCGCTCGTCGTATCGGTTTTCATATGGATTTTTATGCATTTCGTTATGGTTTCGATTGTAGGTACGATCGCGAAAGCTTCCGAGACGACAAAGAAGGGTAAGGCATCCGTAGGCTTCGACTGGGGCAAGCCGTTTAGGTGAGTAGAAGTATATCTATGGGGGAAGTCGGGTGGATGGCGTATAACACCCCCACAACTATAGCAATTAGGATATTATATATATTATAATTGTATACCTAGCCTATAGGGTTACTGGAATACTATGTGCGGGTATTTGTATACTTATATACTTAGTCTCTTTTCCTTAGCCATTGAGCTATATATACATATGATATATATGTAGGGTTGCTATGCACGCGCACAAGGGTCTACGAGGCATCAACCATGCCCGAATAAAAATTTAGCCGTGCCGAACAACCCGAATACGGAACTTTAAACTAGAGATTAGGCGAAAACAACATGCTAAACACTTTAACACTAAGTGAGAGGGATTACAACCTTTGTAGATCCGGTCCTTCACTTCATATGCTCCGTGTTGTGGTCCCTTCGCTGCGATCATCGGGTTCCGGGCTCTCGAGAGGTTCCACGAAGAGAAAGGCGCAACCTTTGCTTCCGATCTTCGATACTAAGATGATCTACCTCGAAGTTTCTTTAACACAAGCTAACACTCATGAAATGATGTGAACACCCTCATCTAAATGGCAAGGGAAGATGAGGATGATGAAGTAGGAATTTTGCTCTATTTATTTATCTTTTTCTCACTATTATTCATCACCTTTGAAAAACTAGCAAGCTTTTCCATGGAAGAATGAAGGAGGAAGAAGAAGATCAATCCATTTGTGATGAATAGGAAATAATAATATGATAGATAAAGCAACCATGGTTCACTTAACCTTTGTAGAGAATTGACTAGGGTTAGGGTTTTTGGGTAATTAAAAGAATGAGTCATGAACAAATATCTTTCACAAAACAAAACAAATCCTTCTAGAAACTTCTAGAAAGATTAACCCTAATCCGAACCCTAATCAAGTTTAAACTCCACTAAACGAGTTGCATTAGTTATCATATCATGTTACAATATTATATATCACATATATAATATTTACCGTAACAAAATAAAATAATACAATTAACATATATCGCATATATATCAATGTATTACCCGAGTGAGAAAAAGAATCTTTTAGTGAGCAAATATTAGTTAATGTCATTTAATATATCATATATATTATTATACATTAAATTATCGAATCAACACTTGATCCGACAATCCGGCTATATCGCATATAACCGGCTAATATTTATCCGTACCGATTCATCGAATCAACACTTGATCCGATGACCCGGCTGATATCAAATATCGCGAGAATATAATACGGTATCACATATCGCATTATCCTCGGTCCCGCACATTTCACATATGTGCTCCTACTCCGTTTTGCCTGAGTCAAGAAACCTCTGTGTAGGACTCTAAAGAATCGTCAATACGCCGGCAGTAGGTGATGATCATATCA